>CM061921.1:98094108-98335583 GCA_031002005.1 Vandiemenella viatica | reverse complement strand
AAACTGACATGTCAGACTCTATACACAATACTCAAAAGTAAATAAGAAATTCAGCTATCAACACAGATAAGAGATTGTTTAAAGGACACAAACAAATCACAACAAACTAACATAAACATACACAGTTTAAATACCCTGCTGCACGGCAGACAGAGGGGCAAAAAACAAAACATTTTCACTCAGCATTATTCATTCTAAGGGTAAAGTTTAAGCTCCTGTTTGTTCTGACACAATAATGAATGAAATGTTTGCTAAAGTTACTTCGTTTAATGCTGACTGTAATAGAAAAAAAAGTACTTCTCTTATGGTTTTGGAGGGTTCTAATACAGAATTACAGGTACATTTGCTTGTGTAATTACCGACAGTCTGCAGTTCAACTGTAAACTATATAAGGTATTGCATGGACACTAGTAATAACAAGGATTAAGTGTGAATGTGATGATGCCCTCTATTAATTTTCCCACTGTTCCATGTGTTAATCTATCTGCCATTTATTAACTGAAGATTGTCGAGCAATTTCTTCAATTAGCAATAATAATTATATGCTGCATGATTACTGCCAGTGTCATTCAATTTTTTGTTCGTTTATTTGTTTACTGAACATGTTTCACTTCAGTCACAGGAGCATCTTCAGCAAGATGTGTTTTGGATAGTATATTCTAGCGAAATCTGTTTTAGTTTGATGTAGTTAATATGTCATCATCTAAGAATTTTATGATGTATGGACATATGATATGCCCCTAAATTCTACTGCAGACATATGGTAGAGAAATTGGTCAGTAGTTGATAGGATCTCTTTAATCTACTTCCTTGAAAATGGGAGTATCCTGTGTAATTTCCCAGTCAGAAGGTACCTTTTCCTCATCTAGCAATTTAAGGTATGTGTATGGCAGAAAGTATCCGATTTCTGTTGTGTACTCTGAAAATGATGTTACTGGGATACCATTGGGACCTGGTGATTTTCCCCTTCCATAATCTTCAGTTGCTTTTCAATACCTTCATAGTCTATTTCTTGTGAATCAATGACCAATTCCACTCAACATGAGAAAACTCGTAAGAGATCAGTATTTTCTTTTAAATTCGTTACTAAGGATATTTACTCTGTTATGACTTTCAATAGTTTTAAATTCATTTTGTAGCAATGAGCGCGTACTGTTGGAATTAGAACTGACAGTTTTCATGTATGATCAAAATTTCTTTGGGTTTTCTGTGAGGCTTTTGGCAAGCAAATTAAGACAAATATCATTTACTGCCTCTCACATAGCATCATTCACACATCTTAACTTGGTTAAGGTTCCCATGTCCCCACATCTTGTTCTTCTAGAAGAACATGCATGTATCCTTCTCTGCTTTATAATCAATCTTTCTGTCTCACACAGGTACCATGGTGGATCTTTTCCTTCTATGATTACCTGCTGTAATATATGTCTATTGAGGCGAGAGTCATTCAATAAGTCCTTAGAAAATCCAAGAGAAGGTGCGCGCAGTGTTGAAAACTATTTTTTATTAGTAAGCATCATTACTCACTAGATGGCAGATAAAATCTCAGCTACCTCTGTTATGTGGTTTCATTGTTATTGTCGACTGAAACAGACAATTGTTGTTCATTGAGAAGAATGAAAAAAATCAGAGTTTCAAGCAGTGATTAAACTCTTTCGTTTAAAAGGCTTAAAACGAAAAGAGATCATAGCTGAGCTGGATGTGTTTCATGGTACATCTGTTCCTGCATCTGCAACTGTTTACAACTGGGTAATTGAATTTAAACGTGGCTGAACATCTACACAAAATGAACAATGTTTGGGATGTCCAGTGGAAATGACTAACCCAGAAATCACTGCCAAAATCCGTGATATGTTTTTAAGTGATTGACGAATCAATGTGCGCAATATAGTAGAGGCCGCAGGCTTATTGCAAGGTATGGTATATTAAATTTTGCACAAAAAATTAGGTGTGAATTTTTTTTTTTTTTTTTGCAAGATGGCTGTTACATTTGCTCTCATTGAAGAATTAATGCAATTATGTAGTCGACTCTGAGGCTGTTTTGGCGCTTTTCTGTCACAGCCCCAAACAGATTTTCCATAGATACACAGCTGTGAATGAAATATGGATACACTACTATACTCCAGAAACTAAGGAACAGTCTAAAGAGTATGTTTTTGAAGGCGAACAGGCTCAGAAGAAGGTGAAATTGGCCAGCAAGGTAATAGCCACAGTTTTTTAGGATGCACACGGAATCATCTACATCGATTACTTGGAAAAAAAGACAAACAATGATTGGAGCTCACTATGTGTCATTATTGTGCCTTTTGGGCAAATAAAACAATAAAAATCCTCATTTGGAAAAGAAAAAGAGCCTCTTCCATCAGGACAATGCACAGGTGCACACCTGTACAGTTTCAATGGCTGAAATTACGGAATTAGAGTTCAAATTATTACAGCATCCACCGTATTTGCCAATTTTTTGCCTCCAGTGACTTTTTTTCTATTTACAAACTTATAAAATGGCTCGGTGGAAAATGGTTCATGTCAAACAATGTCATCACCCAAATAGTTGCCCATTTTGCAGAACTTATAAAAGTTAAAGAAGCATTTAGAAATGTGTATTCAACAGGGGATTACACTGAAAAATAAAAAATCTACATAAAATTATTTATTTTTCTAATGACTTATTGAATGACCCTAATACCTTCCATAATTATACTTGTGAAATGTTGCCACATCTCTTCATAAGTTCCTCCTCTTATTTTAAATGAGCGATACTTATCGTGTATTCTAAAAGATCCCGGTGAAGTATTTTCATATCTTTAAACAATACTTTCTTATTTCCTTGTATGCTCAGCTATTGGTTTTTCAGTCTCAGTTGTGGTCACTGAAATATATTTAAACAAGTCTGACCTTTTAGTAACAATAAGATCTAATGTGTTTTGGTCTCTATTAAGGTGCCATGTTGGTTCAGTGACTCGCTGTTCTAGATGATAATACGACTCAGTCAATATAGGGCAGATTGAATTCACCTCCTAGTATTATTGCTTGACCTGGAAATCGTTGGTCTCGTACGTTGTTTCCCAGCATCTCGGTAACTTTTAAATCGGCATCTGGTGGATAGTAGATAGAACCTATCACTGTTTTTGTTTGATCTACTTCAAACTTGATACATATGATTTCACAAACTGAATCAACTTCTATTTCATTACACAGGAGTTTTTTACTTATGGTGAGAAATACATGACCTCTAGGAGAACCTTGTAACAGTTTTTCCTAAAAATACTCTCAATGCTCACAGCTCCTGTTACTTGTGTTTCTGATTCATGCATGTAGTATCACGTGGCATATCAGGAGAATTTACATGATCCAACCCTATAGCAGATATCAAGGTAATGGAGGCCAAGATCATTGCAGAACCACCATAACATCCAAATAAGCCCCTTAATTCAACACTGAAACAAAGTTCCACAGTTGGTTCTTTTAACACTGCTCTAGATCATTAGTTCTGCCAAAATGTGATCACTGGTTGCTTAGATCCCAGGCACAGGCATCATTGGTGGTGACATGCACTATGATCCTACATCCTGCCTGGTCTGTTGTAGCTGGGATGACCTGTTCCACATCTTGGATCAGACCTCCTGAAATACACACAGAGAAGAAATTTTACTTCTTCCCATGATATTTCAGTGTTTCCATAGGGGCTTCTATGACCCACCTAACATTGGAGCTATCAGCTACCAGGATTTCCCTCTGGTTGATCAGAGTATAGTTGTAGGTATAGCTACAGGAAGGCAAGGATTCCAGGATTGAGTAGGCGTCTTAGGAAAAATTTTAGTGTTATGAAGGAGTGCAGAAGTACTGTAGGGAAGAAGTGAGAAAAGTTCAGTAAATAGGGGAAGAAATGTTAGTTCCAAGACAAAAACAAAAAGGAAGAAGGGCACAATAACTACATAGTATAATAATGAGGTGAAGAGGCCAAAGAGATTGATGAGGAGAGAAGTAATTGACTGAAGAAGCAAAAGGGAACACATGAAACCAAACAGGGAATTAGTAATAGCAGAGAGGGATGTGCACCTGAAGAATATTATTAATGTATTTGATAGGGAACATTGAATGATGCAGCCAGAAATTTCTGTGGCTATATTAGGAAACTGAAGGGGAGGGTGGGCATTCAGACAGTTTAGGTTAATGATGGGGAAGAAGTTGCAAAAGGCTGGAATATTGAGCAATTGTGTTGATGAGACAGTTATGAACTGCTGTGCAGGGACAGTGAGAGATATAACTTTGTAGGATCATGCCCATGTTAGGCATAAATAGGGAGATTAAAAACACAGTATCATTATATAGGGTGTAAGCACCTTAGAATTTTGGCAAATTCTAGTTTTCCTAGTAGTAAAATATTCCATAGATCGATTGCAAAGTTGCTTATGTTGGACTTAGAAATTTCAAGAAGTGTAGTTGTCAACTTTAAGGAATTTCCCTGTAATCGTTCCTACAGTTACAATTCGCCATAAAAATCATTTTAAAGTGTATTTATCATGTCGTGAAACGTTTATTTTAAGAGATATTCCCGTTTGTTCACGTTTTAAAACACGCGATCGGAAAAGTAAAATTCTAAGTTATGTAATATCTTTAAATCAAGTAAAGCGACAACTGATCTTTTATCACCAGCTATAGTCAGCATTGTTCCAGATATTTTGGTAGTAAAATTAAATAATTTGGTAACGTTTATTAAGCAGTTTTAATTAAGAGAAAAAAATGAACTTTTTAATTAAAAGGAATATTAATTTGAAATTTATATCAGTAGACAGCCCTAATTAAGACGATTCTGAATATATAATAGTTTTAGTAAAAAGTTTTAGCATTTGTCTGGTAATTAAGTTTTTGAAGATAGATTGTCGTTGATTGTCGCTGTAGAAATTCAAGCGTTTGGGTTAATCCCCTACTTCAGAGCTTTGTATCACCCCACAAAATTAAATAAAACTTTAAAACTAATCACTCTAAATTTCCCAATAAACTGCCGTTGGACTTCTATTAGATAAGTCCAGATACTGTCAAAGTTTAAACATTTTTAATAATCTGGATCGTCAAATAATTTACACACACTTTTGGTCTCGCGGAAACGAAACGATGTGGTACAGCTGCTTACATCACTGATTTTGGTAACCCTATATAAGGACCCCGCCGCCATCATGCTTTCGTCTTTGGTTTGATTTCGTCTTTCTGTATCCTGGGAGCATTATGTGAGTGAATCTGCGCAAGTCGGGTATAGGAGCGGGTAGGAGTCGGTTAAATGTTCGCGCCATTGTGTCTGCCATGTTGGTACTTTGGTGTGACAGCCTACGAGAATAATGTCTGCTAGAATTTCTGAAAAGGGGTTTGGTTGGTAAAATTTCTCTCCACAGTCTGCAATATTTTGGAAAAGAGTGTTCGATTTGCCTGCTCAACTGTTAAATGCATATTTGAATTTTGTGACTTTGAAAATAAAACTTTAAATTTTCTGGAAGTGAACTTTTGTGATTTAGTAGTTATTTTGGAACCTTTTCTAGATTTGTGGTTTAGAAACAGATCTAGTGGCGACCTTCAAGCATTTAAGTTGAGTTTCTGTTAGGCTACATGTTCAAATTCAAATTACTTTGTGGAGATTGCACAGAACTTTCCATCCACATAAACTGTTAGTTGAGGCGCTAAGGCGATACTACAGCCCCGGTATCAGCCTTGTTCCTTACAAGGGGACTAGTCTGATATTAATAAAGTTACAACAAAGGGGTCAAGCATAGGTGGAGGTGACATGCTATGATACCTGAAACTATTGTATAAAATGTTCTTGGGCTTCCCACCACAGAGCACGTGAAATTCACAAACTCTCTGGTGGGAGAGCCTCCATTCCTTCGTCAACTGAAAGTGTTATTTGAGTCTGGAGAGTTCCTGTGCCTCGATAGGATTTTATCAAAAAATGGTAGTGAAAAGCTACAGAGGGATCTAGACAGGATATCTATTTACACTGGTAGGCATGGAATGAATATAAATGCCAATAAGAATTGACCTATTCAGTACACAGGTAGAAAAATAAATATTTTATGTAATTTTATGGTTAAAGTGTCTGACCTTCACCTCTTCTCGTACAGCTTGTTGTGTAATGTAAAATACACATGAATGCTTCTGTGGTTCAGATTCCACATTAAAGTGTAGGTCCCCTTTAGGCCTAACAACCATAGTTGTAACACAGGTGTGTATACATCCAGAGACTTAACGTGGTCCAAGTTGACTCAAACATATGTACACATTATATGGCTAAAGGGGAATTGATTGTTGAAGGCATAAACTGTAAATATCTGAGAATATCAGTAGCTAAGTTGGGAAGGTTGTAAGGAAGCGGTTTGAAGTATTGCATTTATGGGAGAGGATAATTAGGGAATCAATTAATGAAGTAATTGAGCTGGGCTACAAAACTATGGTCAGACCCTTGCCAGAGTATTCTGTGATAGAATGATGTGAAAGTCACAATATGGGTTTCAAATGCTGGGGTGGGTGGGGGTTGCAAAATGGGCAGCTGGATGTGGAAATCACTTTAGAATGCTGTTGTTAAGTGAAATGATAAAGGAGCTGGGTTGGGAGTTAGTAGAGAAGATGGTTAAGGGGATGGTGGGCATGTATGAGGAATAGGCTGGCAATCAGGTTTGGATAAATATTGGGGGAAGATTTAAGATCAGTGTGTGAGTGGGATCAGAGGATCAGTTCAAAATTTCAAGCACAATGCTGCAGGGAGGTTTTTCTTTGTGAGAGGAATCTAAGAGTGGAAAATTTTACCTAGGGAGGTGAGGAAAAAATCTTTTGGCAAAAGGATTTTATATTAAAAACCATTAGTAGGTGTGTAGCGAAGTTACCATCACAGTAATTATTATTATATTATTCATAAAATGGGATAGTTGTTTGTAAGTATAATGAAAAGAGAGATAAAGCTGCAGCTATTTTGCAACCATCAGAAATGTGTTTGATAATGATGGTAATTTACCTTCACCAGTACTGCAGTATAGAAAATGGTTTACAGTAGTCCACAAGCACACTTGAGTGTACTTTGACTCCACTGATTTGATGATGCTTGTAGCTGAATTTTCTGTATACATTTTTTATTCATTACTGTAGTTTGGTTAGATTGTTGCACCTTTCTTTTTTTGTAATGTTAAATCATAGCTTTGTAGATGTAAACTAGCTGACCTTATACAATGCAATCTTCTGTACAATTTCAATATTACATATGTTTCGACTTACAATATACTCATTTCAGCTACAAGATGTAACAGATGGAATTATTAAAGCAATGTGTAGTTTGGATACATCAAACCCATAATGGAAGTATTGCACAGTCTATTTGCAACCTGATGGCTCCCAAAGGGAACCGCTGATAGACTGATGACTATAGACGCTTTGTGGGAAAGAGTATGCCTTTATAAGTCATTGTTGATTCTTGGCATTAAAACACAGTCTTGAATTTGGTATTAGTGAAATTTGCTGAATTCATTCAAAGTTAAATTCTGAGATAATTCACAGTATCAATCTTGTAAATATTAAGCACGATTCCCATATCATATCACAATTTTGATACATTATTTCTCTTCTTTCTCTATTTCTCCCAAAGCAATATACTTGGGCTAAGATAGTGATAATAATAATAATTATTATTATTATCTTAATGCTGCTCATGCCAAAGTGACAGTTTCCCTACATATGTAACTGTGCACGTTTTAACATTATATTTGTTAATTGGTTCGGATATATGCTGCATGTAATGCTGATAGTGATTATCTAAAAGTTTTTCAGAAGCCGTGGAAATACTAGCTATCTTGTTGATACTGATTGGCTTGCAAACTTGGCTGACTTTGCTTGCCTAAAACATAGGAGTGTAGGGGCTTTTCCATTTCCATGACTATTCTATGCTTTCTATATTAGGTGTACTGCTTTTCATTAACTTGATTTTGATAAATTAGGTATATATTATAAGTTGTTTTTTCAATGATGTTGATAGATGTTTCAGTTAATGTGGAAATCTATAGGTAAAGTATTTATGTTGTTCTTACTGAGAATGTTTGTTTGCTTCAACTTAAACTGATTTTAAAATCTATTTTAGGTCGAGTCTGTGATGGTATTAATGACGGAAGGCAAATGTTCTCAAACAAGTGATGCGTATATAGATCTCTTACTAAATGAGGAATATCTTTCTGGTAATGGCCTGCCAGTAATCAAAGACCTTGTGATTCTTGCAGTGCGTGGTGGTAAGAGTCATAAGTATCATATGTTTGTATGTTGTGAAGTATATTAAGTTTCTCCAACCCCCCTCCCCCTTCTCTCCCTCCCTCTCTAATTGATCAAAAATGAACAAAACTTTTGGAATGCACTGATCAGCCAAAACATTATGACTTCCTACTTACTAGCATATTGGCCCACCTTTAAATCACTATACAGCAGCAATTCAACCTAGCATGGATTCTATAAGTACTTGGTAGCCTTTCAGAGGTATTTGACACCAGATTTCTATGCACAGGTCACGAAATTCCCTTAAATTATGGGCCAGCGGTTTGTGGGTGTGGCCCCTGGGAATGAGCATCTCAGAAATGGAGAGGCTGGTTGGCTGTTTGCTTGCTAGTGTAGTGAGCATCTTTGGAAAGTGTTTGAAGGATGGTGAAACCATGAGTAGGCAACAGTGTGATGGACACCCACACCACATTACAGAACATGGAGGTCGGAGGCTTGCCCACTTTGTAAAGCAGGATAGGGATGATCTGTGGCAGAATCGCAATTCATTTGCTCTGAAACACTTCTGGAAGCACCAGAATTGTACTCTTCTATCAGATCTCCCACAAATCACCCCCTATCCTATTTTACAGAGAGTGCAAGGCTCCGCCCTCCACGTTCTGTGATGTGGTGTTGGTGTCCACCACATTGTCGTCTACTCGTGGTTTCACCATCCTTCAAACACTTTCCATAGATGCTCAGTACACTAGCATGTGAAAAACCGACCAGCTTTTCCAATTCTGAGATGCTCGTTTCCAGGTGTCGCACGCATAAACCAGTGGCCCATAATTTAAGGGAATTTTGTGACCTCTGCTTAGAAATCTGGTGTCGGATACCTCTGGAAGGCTACCGAGGACTTGTAGTATCCATTCCATGCCGAACCGCTGCTGTATTGTGTTCGAAAGGTGGACCAATATGCTAGTAAGTAGGTGGTCATAATGTTTTGGCTGATGAGTGTAGGTGTAGAATACTTTAACACACATTAAGTTGACAACAGTGTGTAATTGATATGAGTACATTGGAATGTTAAGTAATACATGCTTGTTTCTACTTTTTATCATGATAAGTGATTAGATGATTAATGTGTCAATTTTGCAACACATAATTTGATAAGAATATTGAATGCAGATGAGAATGCTGTAGTGGAAGCACTTTGAATCAGAAGGCAATTCATTACACGTTCTCACATATGATGAATCATCGTTACTCCACTACATTCCTGAAAGGCTATTGTAGAAATTATTGCAACTTATAAATCGGAATTTTGGGAAATAACAGATTGTTTAAAAAACAGATCAATGGAAGTGGGCTCCTGGAGACATTGTTGGACAGAAGGAAGGATGATGAAATATGTAATCAAACAGGTTTGGGTACCACCATAATTTACAAGTAATGGGTCTTAGGTGGTACGGTCATATATGATACATCCAGATACCTGTATTGTTCACCTGCTGTGGTTATTTCTCTCTACGAATAATTATTATACTTTACTCTGACATCATTCAGAGTTTTTCTTTGACCATTGTTTTCAGACTCTGCACTCTTTTGTTTAATATGAGATTGTTTTATTTTACTCACAGTAAGTTTGGGTGGCTTGTATTGCTTCCTTCTTCTTCTTCCTTGCACGTTTCTGGCTATTGCAGGGTTGGCCTAACACTTCCTGGGGAGGAAAGTTGTGTTACCATATATCTGCAAAACATGTAACTGTGTTTTCTGTGCACTAAATGTATTTTTTGTTTGTGTAATGTGTAGTTTATGAGGCAGAGATTGAGGATCATCCCAGCATTCACCTTGGTGTTCGTTGAAAACAATCTAAAAATCATAAGATTGAAGTTTCTCTCTGCGTTGAGAATTACTACAGTCTTCTCGGGAGAAATATTGCTGAAATATCATGTGAAAACACCCTGCTCATTCGACTAATCACCTGAGAAGACTATATTCATCTAAAAATCCCAATCCGGATGGCCAGTATGTAGGAACCAGGACTCAATCCTGCCCTGCTATACTTTCCTGATCCAGCATGCAGCAACTTTGCACACTGAGAAACACTGTCTGCTTTCTTGTTCTTGTGAGTTTCAGTCTACACTTTGTTATTCCCAGATTGCACAGTTCTATTAGCCAACCTCCTTGCGCTCTCTCTCTCCCATCCCTCCTCTCTAAATCAAGCTTCCTTATAATGTTCCCTTATTTTCTTTCTTGTCACAATTCATTATTAGATCTTCACATAATATTTTAGCTCTTCAATTTTAGGATATATTTCATTCCTTTCATTGACTTCTTGTGAATGAGCCTCTTCTGTTAGCAATTGAACCTGATGCCTGGCATCCAGAAGGATGTGTGTTTGGTATCTGGTCTGGCCTTCTAAAGACCATGACCAAATTCCATCATGTTCCTTTCTCCTCAATCATCTTCCCATTCCCTGCCCCTAATGACCTTGACGTCGACGAAGCATAAAGCATTTGTATCTTTTTTCTGACTGTCTTTGGCTTCATTACCATTCGCCGATGATCACAATCTAATGCTTTTGACGGTATTACCTTTATATCTGTAACCCTGCTCTTCAGTTGACTATTATATCTTATATTGTTCATTTCAGACTTATTCTGGCACTCACTTCTGTACCAGGTTCATACGCGACAATCTTGTTTTTTTGTAACAAGGATCAACCCATTTCTCACACAGTAGCCTTTTCCTTTCCTCATTCCTGCTTCCTGATCCTGCTGTTGCCAATAACTCCTCATATTCTTGTCTTTCCATACTGACATGGACATTGAAGTTTCCTGTAATCGTACAATTCTATTGGCTCTGCAACGCTTCCTCAAACTCATCCTCGTCATGTAGTGGACAGCCTACCTCTGCACATACAATATTACCAGTTAACTATTATCTTAATCTTCATGTCTCTTATTTATTTTATTTGATCCTTTAGTCCTTTTTCACAATAACTCCCCTCCACTTCTGTTCCTCATTCCTATTCCAGTAGAATCAAAATTCTTTCTTCACTTTTCTTCTATATTGTTCTTTCTGCATTTTCTATCTTAATTCCAAGATGTTCAGCTTTTTTCTTTCCATCAAACCCACAGTCTCTTCTACTTTACCAATCAGTGTTACTAGATATTTCTCAGTATTTGCACTTTCCTTTGGATGAAGAATGATTGAAGGAATGTAGAAGTAATCTTTGTATGTTTTCTGGAAATTTAAGCTATTTTAAAATGTAGTAAGATTACTGCATTTAAAAGTCAGGAGTGTAACATTTTGATATGGCTGGAAGCTCAAGATTTATGAATGTGCAACACTGTGAAACTCTTTGATATTTATTTATTTTTTGTACTGTCCATATGTTTCTTGACAAATATATCTTTCTAATGTTATCACAATATTATGTTTTGTGTTGTGTGAGTGTAGTGCTGTGTGTTCATAAGAAACCCTGAGCTGGACATTGACATAATCATAATATAGAGTATGTTTGCCTGCAACACACTTGGTTGTTTTAATTCTGTTTGGGGTACTTATATGGAATCTTGTTTGGACATATTGTAATTAGACATAATATTTTCTCAAAATGTTTTTAGATTATTTTGGCAATGTTTAAATTTTTTTAAAAGAAATGTGTATCTATTTTGTAATTTCATAATGCTGTTTAAACACATTTCTAATGTATTATTATCTTTTGGCACACAAAGGACTATCAACTGGTATGTACATTCAGATATGCAATTAGATCTATGATTTATTGATTTAGCTTTCAGTTAGTGTTTACAGTAGTACTTTGTTTTTAACATGTTTCTAGTGTGTTTTCTATCATTGACAAGTTTCTTTGTCCTTTAGTTTTTAAGTGCTGAAATTAGAGTACTTCTGGTAGTTTTGTTACTGTGGTTCAATTTTCAGCTATCTAAATGTTGATAGTAAATTATCTTCCTGTTTGTTACTTAATGTGGTCTTGATGTTAATTAGAAAATATATGAAGGTTCCGTATTATAATGTGAAAAGTGTTGCTGAAGCACTGAAAATAATTTTTATTGTCATATAGCCATTTTAGTTTATTAAAATAGATAAAGTTCCCATTTACTTTTATAACTTCAGTAACATGTTATTTTTGCTACTTCTTTATGTGTATATGTTTATATTTCTCAGTGACTGAGTAGTATAGTTTTAAGTTAGAATCTTTTTTTTTTTCAGTCGGATACAAACAGATGCTAAGATTTTTGGGGCCCCGGGTAAGAGTTCTTAGGCCCCCTCCCCAGCAAATTGTTTTCTTTAAACTTGTTTTTATATGAAATCAGAAAATTTTAATGCAAAAAATCAAATAACACCTTTTAAGAAAGTTTTTTTTCATTATAGTGAGGCACCCTGGCCTCAGGGCCCCCAAAGGGAGCCCAGACCCAGTGTACTTTTGCCTCGCTTAAACCCCCTAATATCGGCACTAGATACAAACATCTTATCATGGTTTTCTGGTATAACTAGCTGACCCGGTCACACGTTGCTGTGACTCGGTAGTTATAGTACCTACGTTGGATCAATGTTATTCTAAACTTCCTAATATAGTCAAATTAAAATTCACTAATAAAGACAAAAACGTTTTAGTCGATTTGAAAATTCAAAAGTAATTGGTAAAGAGTTTTGGAGAGTTAAAATTAAGGACAAACGAACATAAAAAATTTACAGTTAATTACAAATTACTTAATTGAAAATATATATAAAAATGATATTTATAAAAAATAGATTATTTATTTATTGAAATTTCAGTTTTATAAATGAAGTTGATTTTTAACAATTATTTTCATTATTTTAAATTATTACAATTTAAAATTTTAATTTATCTAAGCACTAATTGGTGTACAATATTTTTGGTTAGACTGTCTTTTGCTAATACAAATAGATTTGATGGTTTCCCCACACATAAGCAGGCATAGCTACCCATGGGAGTAACACGTATTTTCGAAGTCCAAGCCGCAAACGGACATAGTTTGGCTTTGAGACTTATTTATGGTCATAGTGAAAGCCAAACGAATTGGAAATTGAAACCTTTTATGGTATTGGAGATTCTGACGGTATCATTGGAATATGTAGCAATAGGACGATTTCTCCTTTAAACTTTCCAGTCAAAATAGTTGCTTCAAGAACATTTCCGGTGATCCTTTTGATGACCAAACGTGTACCGTTGCATGATCTAGGTGGATTCAAATTACGAAGAAGAATAATCGGTAAACCAATCTTTAACCAAAGATTGTGTGGGGTCATTCCTGTTGTATCCAAAGAATTTAAAAACTCAGTTGGAAAATTTACGTCTTCATTTTCATGTACAATGGTGTCTATTGATTTAAAAGACATTAAATCACCTGGAAACAGTAAATTTCATAAACATCAACTTTTTTTATGCCAAAATAGCACAATTACTCCAGGAACACACTCTCCCGGTCACGCGTTTCTGTACGAAATAATATCATTGAATAGTATGGAAAGAAAAAAATTTCGAAAGCAGATTTCAAATATGGCAGGATTGCAAGGTAGAGAGGAGAGAAAGAGAAAACACATTGCAATAATTGAGTACTGGAGAGCTGGCCATAGCGCAAAGAAGAAAAATGAGAAGCAAGCAAGAAATATTTACACGCTTCTGAATTTATCGTAACGTTTTTCTTTAATGTTATATTCGTGTGTGTAATTACTTTGTCATTACGTATAATAACACACAAACGATGCTTAACAATATAGTATAATTATAACACAATACACAGCACAATTAAAATTCAAGAAACACACCTATGGCATGGAACAGACTGTAGCATAATTAAATCAAAACACAGCGCCATCTACTGGATGGTTCGATAAATTAACACACTTCCATCTGTTAGAAACTTAAAATTTCATCAGAATGGGTTAAGTAGTTTCGAAGTAAACTTATGATGGCTTGGAATAGACTGTAGCATAAATAAATCGAAACACAGTGCCATCTACAGTATGATTATCCAACCTGTGACGATAAATTAACACACCGCCATCTGTTAGAAACTTATGGAATTAACAAACCACTGTCCTATGACAAATGTTTAATTTGCAATAATAATATTGAGGTCAATAATTGAGATAAAAACTATCCTATATTTTAAGTTGGACCAAATTACACACATTAAGCCAAATTTCATCAAAATCAGCTAAGTAGTTTTGGCGTTCATCCCGGACAAACATCGTGACACGAGATTTTTATGTATATAAGATTGTAAAGATGATGCAGGGAATTAGCTATTAAGTAAATTTCTGTTTGAAATACTTCCTCCTAGTTTATCATCATTACCATAGTATTATATTTAGGGTTAAAAGATGTTTGTGCTTTATATTTCAACTAATATCCTATCTTTTCATCTCTTTTACGTATAAACGTTGGACGAAATTATTAGTATTTTTGCTTGCTTTCAGTTACAGCTTGTTTTCAATTAAATATGTAGGCATTTCAAATATGTAACTTGTTTTTGAATGCTACTTGAATATAATCATTAGGGATTGATTTAGTGAACTGTTAAAGTTTTGATACCTATGTCTAATGTGCAATTCATTTCTGTAACATGCAGACAACAGAAATTTTATTCTTTAAAATACCTATAATGTATAAACATGAATCATGATTTTATTTTAAAATATCTTACCCCATTGTATTAATTATTGTTTGGAGTTTTTAATCCTCCATATATACCTGTTTAGTTAAGAATAATTTGCTACAATTCTAACTTTTATATTTATCTATCAGGAAATGCTGCTGTTGTCAATTTTCTATAACATATTTCTATTATTTTGTTTACAATTAGGTCAGTATGACGCTAGAATGCGCGTTCTTATACGACACATCGCATCCCAACTTATGGTTCCTCAGCAAATTGTTGATGAGTTTGAAGAGACTGTTGTTGAGTATCTCACAGAGGAGTGTGGTGGTATGTCAGAGTAAGTATTAAAAAGAGATAGATTACAAGCATTCTTTGTTTTGAAGTCTGCACTTTATTTAATTTATGTTTGTTCATTTGCCATGACTCAGTCTTATGTTTTTTTTTGTTTTCTTTCTTCTAAATATTAGTTTGAGATCTATACCCTTGGAACAGTATTTTTACAACACACTGTCCATATTATGTTTCTCATTTGCTATATAGTTTTTTTTGTACATGCATCCTGACCTGAGCAGTGTGATTGACTACACACTTGAAGTATGGTCACTGTTGCTTACTACTGACAGTTGCTGGATGATGTCAACCAATGTGAAATGTCCTCTTCCTGCATGACAATGAACAGCTGCATACAGCAGTTCTAACTTGTGATAAGCTCTCTGCAATGCATTGGCAACCTATTAAACACCCACCTTACCATCCACACTTATGCCAATGTGATTATTATATGTTTGGTCCACTGAAGGAGGCATTGGGGGGGGGGGGGATATTTGAAATAGTACGTGCACAATGAACTATGGGGGCAGCCATCTTCTTTTTCTATGATGGGGCCAGAAAACTTACTATCTGATGCAGAAAATGTGTTTTTGTTGAGGAAAACTGTAGAAAAATAAGTTACTTCATTTATATTTTTATTTACAACCAATAATTTATGTGAAAAATTCTTATTTGTATTTGAATGGCCAAGAGGTATGTACAATTGAATAAATTGTATTTGCACAAATCACTATTTAGCTAACATCTTTTTCTAGTCGTATTTGGAAATGTAGTGTTTTTTCAAATCTTAAGAGTGTGGAATCTGTTATCTTTAAAATTAGTTATTTTTTAATAATTAAGGGGGAAAAGAAACCTTTCTTTTAGATGACAGTGAGTCATTGTGTTGATTCAAGTGATCTTGCCTGATTTTTAAGAACCCTTTTTGGAGTTTGGTCACTGTTTTGTTTTGAGTCTTTCTCCCTTTCTCTGCAGGTTGTTCATTGAAAGCAATTTAAGGTGCACATTCTGTGTAAAACTAGAAGTAGACCATTCTTTACCAGCTAAAACAAATGACCGAGATGGTGCAAGGCCATTATTATGACACATTTTATTTCAGCTACACACAGATATTTCTCTTCAGCTAAATTGTTATTCTGGATAAAATAGGAAAAATAAATTTATAAATTCCCAAAACTTAAAACATGGCAAAAATACCATATTAATTGACAACTCATCAACCGTCCTTCAGGAAGAACGGCCACAAGCAAAAAGCTTAAACTGCCAACCCATACCATCCCGTGACATTCCATGCCAGCTCACATGACTCTAACAACCTCAACACCTGTTTATACTGCCAACCCATACCATCCAGCTCACATGACTCCAACAACCTCAAGACTTGTTTTACAGCTTGTCAGTTTTTTCCAGTCATCATTACCTTTCAAGAACTCTGTAGATGGGAATGGCATACTAACACATCCTAGACACCAGACATCTCCCTAGCTTCAACCTATGCTGTGACCTCTCGCATACATTTTTACAAATATACAATTTTTAAAATATTTAATTTTACTGGTTGTCCCAAGGTTATACTTTCCCACTGTTATGGTTGGTGAACTTCCTCCCCTCAACACCGTTACAATCTCCACCTTTCCCTCTTGTTTCATCTTTCCTCATTCATGTGGCATGTGTAGGTATGTACACGTCTTTCCTCTTGCCATGTGTCCTGCCTCCAACATGAGTAAAGTTATTCACTGAAATATTGTGAAGTATGTTCGCATTTTTGTGTTTGTTTTGCCTTCCTTCTTTATCTGTGGTAAGTTACAGGTTTTAGTTTCCATATCCTTGGTTATTAAGGCAGTTTCACTGTCACCATTTAACAATATTTAATGGATTTATATGCATTTACTATGATGTGAAGGTCAAAAATTGTTGAAACAGACTGATAAAATGTATTGGTAATATCAAAGGATACTAGTCAGTAACTTTTCTTGTCATGTAATTGTTAAAATTATTTACAGGGAACAGAAACAGGAGGCTTATCAAAGGCAGAAAAGTAAGAAGATAAAACGCTATATGATGATCGGCTTAGCAACTGTTGGTGGTGGTACTATCCTGGGCTTAAGTGGAGGGCTGGCAGCACCTCTCATTGGAGCAGGTGTAGGTACATTCCTGGGTGGTGCAAGTGCAGCTGCAATAGGCTCAGCAGCAGGTGCCGCTGTTGTTGGATCACTTTTTGGTATTGCAGGAGCGGGTCTAACAGGTGAAAAAGTACTGTATGTTTATTTGTGTTAGTATCACCAAATAAATATCACATTCAATTATGGAAAATGTATGGACCCTCTTTTCAAATGGGAAAGATCCCAGTTCCCAAAGTTTGATTGTGGTGCAGGAAATCAAACAATTTATCAGAACATTGGGTCATGCCCTCTGATCACATGCAGGAGAATGAATGAAACTGAAAGTGTAATAAGTTATATTTGTAATTCATTTTCATTTCATTTGTAAATCATTTTATCAAAAAAAAAGGTCATTCTGCAATACTCTACTTTTCTTGCTCATCACATCAGTCGTGATGTAAATTGCATGCACACCTGTTTCCCTTACCACCTGCTTTGTTCCCCTCCTATGTCACTAACAGTCTACCCGAAATATTGGATAACTGTGTAAGTCTTTTTTTTGTCATTAAAGCTCTCTAATTTTCAGTTGTGCCAAGTAATGAACTTACTTTCACTATTTGTTTTTCTTTGGAAAATATATGTTGCTCCTTAACTCCCACTCTTTTTGTTCCATGTTTTAGTATTGAAGAAAATTTCTTTATGTACAATGTCCCTTGTGCCATCACCTGTGGTAAGCAGTCAATGGTTCCTCTCTCTTTATTTATATTACATATTGGATGATGAGCCAAAAATGGGTTGAAAGATAATGGAAATCATTGTCATCCCACCCAGTGTGAAGCTGTTTGTTTGTAACTAGCACTCTTTCAGTAGCACATATTACAGTATTTTTCATATTTTATGGTCATAATTTGATGATCCTGTAATTTCAAGTTCATTATCTCAAGTTTTAGTCATTTTTTTCTGTATTAAATTGTAAATGTGTTGATATTCTTATCCTCAACAGCATATTGTGTTAATAACTCAACCTCTGGAAAGTCTTCAATCTGATGAAAATCTTCAATGAAAAAGTACATTTGACAGAGTTTTAAATTATATTTGCATTATTTACTAACCCCTTGCTATTGGTATTGATGCAGGTGCAGGGTGAAAAAATGAACTGGTATAAAGTTGTCAGATGCATTTTTTCCTAATGAATGAATTATTTTATTTTACTTTTGACACTTGGTGTAATGTATTACTGAGGACATGGTAATGGTGTCCTAGTAACTGCAGTAAACAATGAAATATCTAAATGTGTATCAGTGCTTTAGAATTAATTTATTGACTAAAAATAAATACATATGTCTTTGATTTGTAAGCTGTTTGAATCTGGTTCCAGTGAAACAACTTACGCATATTGTAGTTTTTGTTTCTGTCTTTCTCACCATTTCCACTGTAATGTTCAATGTGTATCAGAATATTGATTAAACATTAATGTGTTATGCTGAACACTGATTGTGTTTTATTTTTTAACCCATTGTTTCATTTTATCTGCAGGTTTCAAAATGAGGAAACGTGTTGGTGAAATAGAAGAATTTGCATTCGATGTGCTTCCAAGCCCAGTTCAGTGTGATGTGAGGCAGCTACATATTACAATTGCCATATCAGGATGGTTGAATGATTCAGAAGTGGATAATTTTACTCGTCCATGGCAGTCATTGTTTTGCTCTCGGGAACAGTACTATCTTCGTTATGAGTCTTCTTATTTGCTGGAACTGGGACAAGCATTAGACTATATTCTCAGCTTTGCTGTCTCAATGGCAGCACAAGAAGCACTGAAGTACACAGTACTTTCTGGTGAGACTTTTTTTTATGCCACTAATGTATTCTTCATTTTGTGTGAATGATTTTTGAAGTGATCATTTATAATAGTGCAGAATGTTTCTGTGTGGCTGAAATATTGACTTTTCTCAGATTTTATGTGCCTTCTCTCTCTCTGTGTGAGTGTGTGTGTGTGTGGGGAGGGGGGGAGGAGTTATCTTGCAAACGTTAATTCCCTTATATCTCATTTCTGATTACTGTTTCAGTAAGCTTAAAATGTTGCATATGTGAATACATTCAATCACAGTGTTTCAAGGTAGGGTAATATTTCATCATCTACAGTATGTACAAGGTTCAATCAAATATGAATAGTAATAATAAAGTGTGATGCCCTAAGGCAAAACTTGACTTGGCATTTTTTTTTAAAACTGTTTCATTCTTCTCTAAGTTATTTTATTTATCTTGGGATAGCAGTTCTGCACTTTAATACCATCCAGCATCTGGAATCTTTAATGTTCTCTTTTTCCTTTTCCATTTACAGTACCTTCAAAATAACACTCTGTTGTCTTATCAAATGCCCTGAACAATTTTTCTTTGTATTTCTAATGGTCTTCAAATTAATTCTCTTGCCAGCTCTTATTAGAATCTCCTCAATCTTTTTACTCTGTCCATCCAACTGATCTACTCGTTCCTCCACCATATACACATCTCAAATGCCTTTGGTCTCCTTCCATCTTTTTCCTCAGTGTCCAAGTCTCTGCATCATGCAGCAGCACACTCCAAACAAAAGACTTAATCATTCCCAGTTGATCAGATAGTAGTATTTATTTTACCCATTGAATGCTTTTTAACCAGTGCAGTTCTGCATTTTATTTCATGCCCACAATGCATATCTTCCTTCACTAGGGAACCAAGATATTTGAAGACTTTTACCTGTTCTGTTATTTCATTACCTACATGGAGCTGCTCTTTTTTTCTTAACTTCTGTGTTTAATATGATGCACTTCATCTTCTGAATATTAATTTTCTTTCTTCAATTGCATAATTAAAATCATTACTGGGACATTCTTCTAACCCTCACTGAATAAAACTGTGTCCCCATCCCACCAATCTTTACTTTTTTACACCTGTTAATAATTTATTTAAGACAAATTTTGAATAGTATGAGTGATAGACAGCAACATTGTCTAACACTTCTGCCAATTCTCACTTCATTCAAGATTACTCTCCCAAATATTAACACATATTTTCTAATTCCAAGAAAGGTGCTTTATTACTCTCCCTTATTTCCAATCCACTCCCTTCTTCTTAATAATATTCATCAGCGTTTCTCATCTCACTTCGTCGAAGGCTTTTTCAAATCAATAAAATCAGTTTACGATACTCTGTTCTTCTCTATTACCTCTCATCTATCATTCTTTGTAGTCCTATGGCATCTATTGCGCCTTTCCTTGATGGTATCCAAACTGTTCACTAACTGAATTGTATAACTTTTTATAAAGCTTTTTATTCAGTATCCTTAGCATCACTAATGGTTCTATGCTCTTCATTCTTAGTTCTAGGGATTTTTTTCCAATTGGATTGTGACTATCTCTGCGAAAATGCCTTTCTCATATATTTTTTTATGCATATGTATTAATTCATTTTGTCCTGTATGATATACACATCATTCCTTTCAGCCTAGTAAGCTACTTAAATTCAATTAAGCTGTTTTAGATTTTTTTTTTTTTTTTAACGATATTTCAGAAAGTTTATGTAATAGCACAGAGCTTATTTTTCGTTATTTCATGGTAGATTGGCCATTCATTTAATTTAGAGCACTTCTAATCAATCAGTATTTTCTTTATAATTAATTAATATTTGGCATTAACAGATTGTTGTGTGAGAAATTTACAGTGTTAGGTTGTTTGATTCACAGAGTTATTCCTTGTTGACGTAGCATGTGTTTTCTCGAATGTTTAATTCTTGTTTTAAGCTTTGCTGTGGTGTGTGAGAATTATTCAGTGAACTGAGAAGTATCACAGTGTGTCATGGCATAATGTAGAGATTTGGAGAAGGTTTCAGAAGAGCAGTTTAGGGTAGTACAGTACTGTTATCATCAGGTAGGCAGTATTTAATCTCTTTTGATATGTAGGGGGGGAACAGTATTCATCATGTAAGTAGTACAGAAATAGACAGTTAAGACAGCATATTCATTAACAGTAAACAGAATATTTTGTAGTATGCAGTCAGATGCATTTAGGTGTGTATGTGAAATGAACATTTACACTGAAAGAAGTAGTTAAATCTATACTTTGTGAGTCATCATTTGTGCTGTAGCAACCTATCATTTGATTAATACTTGTAAGTTCACATTGTTTATTGTAAGGGAGTGCTGTCTTGCAGAGGATCACAAATATTGACTCATGTTGGCTGTATGTGGTGTAACATTAAGAAATTGGTCTTAATATCTTTCACATATCATTTCCAGGCTCTTCAGTCTCTATCCATCTCTCCCACTAGCTTTATTGTTTTCCATTTCCTTTAAAATACTTACAGCTTCTTTGTGTAATGTAGGATACCCCTTTTTATTATCTGGTTTGATTAACCCATTTTCATGCAAATTGGGATAATTTTCATATCCTTTATGTGCTTCATACAGTTTTTCTATATGCTTTTTCAACTTTTTAATACTGCTTGGGTGTCTGTAACAATTTTTCCATCATTTAGCTCTATTTCCATGCCTGGTTTATTCTTCTTACTTTTCTCTCTTTGATAGTAGTTTTGTACATTGTTTCATACACTCTCTCCAGCTTCTCCATTTCAACATATTGCTTTCCATTTCTCTTCTTAATTCATCGTCCAATTTCCTATACATTCTTTGTTCTCTTAATGTTTTAACATTTTTTCACTTTCTTCTTTCTTCCATTTTGCTTAGCATTTCCCCTGTGACTCATTCTTTCATTTTCTTACTACCTATCCTATATACAACTATTTGTTATGCAGCTTCTAGCAAGCTTTACGACTTTCTCTTTTATATTTCTAGCTTTCTCAATATATTACAGCGACATCAGACTTCTTACTCTGCTCAGTTTCATTTTCTTATTTTCTTAAAATTAACTTTGATCACTCCCACTGCCAAGTTATGAGCAGCTTTAATATCTACCACAGGATAATCTTTTGGATCCTTCAGAGTGTTTTTACTGTGTCTATCTGCATAAGGATGTAATCATTTTGGAAATTTTCTTTATTGAACCTTCTCCTATTGTGATTCTGAAATAGTGTGTTTTAAATCACTACTGAATTTTCTTTGCAAAACTTTAAGTGCTTAATGCCTCTTTAATTTCTTAAATCTAAGCTTATGTTTCCCATTTCCTAGCTATATGCATCACAGTCTCCCGTGATAATGGTGATGCATGCTCCCCTATCGCCATCATTACTTGAATTTTCTCATAATATTCATACACTTCATCTTCTGAATGCTGATTAGTTGGCGTATAAACCTGTATTAAAACCACATCTTTCTTGGCACCTGCCAACCTAATAATTTTCATAAAACGTTTTAAATTCTCTTTGTTTGGTTAATACACAGCAAATGAATTACACAACTAATTTTTCTATGTAGCCACCACACTTGTCTACACATTTTTTCATCATTATACTGGCGTTTTTTTTGTTTTTTTTTTCCGTTGTAAAATTTGTTGAATGTGTATGTAGCCAACAGCATTTGAAGTCTTTTAACTCTTTGTGGCTGCAAAATCTCGAAATCAGTTTTTAGGGATCCAAAGAAATGATTATCACCTTAACTATAAGACAGGTGTGCTCCAAAGCTGTACAGTGTAGTTCTTCCAGTTTTGCAGGTGTAGCAACAGTAATATGTGGCTGTGTTATTTTGCAGAAGCAGGATAAGATTGAAATCTTGTGTCTTGAACTTTCACGGCAGTGTGCTAGCAGAAAATTCATTTTTACACCATCTTTAGTATCTTAAAAGACAATCACAAAAACCTTGCCAGCAGAGAAACAGGCATTTAACTTGAATAGAGCTGCTTCCACTTTTGGAAGCCATTCCATATTCAAATCAGCTTTTTCATTTCAAGAGTATAGTATTGTACCCATGACTCAGCACCCCACATGTGAGAATGTGCATAAAAAATGAGCCTCCTTGTGACGCAAAGTGTTACAAAATACTATACTAAAAACAAAAAAAACTAAAACACTAAAATCAAAGCATCTGATACGGTGGTTGTCATCAGTTCTTTGAACTTTTTACCCATACAACTCAAAAGCTATAAGGTCTAGAGAAGAAAAAAAATGGTTTATAGCTATGTGGAAGTATTGAGTGCAAAAGTTTTTTTTTATTTATTTATTATTTTTTTTTTTTTTAATAATCTGTCTCTGTGGGTGTCACAGTGAAATGTTACTGAGTCATTTGACATGCAATGACCAAGTGACACAAAATGTAAATGTGACATCGTGTTCACAATATTTTTGGCAACCCAGTAATCATTTGAGAGGTAGCATGAAATATGCAGTGGACCACATATATGTGTCCTCAGAAAGAAGTATCATGTGGTTAAACCTGGGTTGTTTAGTCATCGGTAGAGATGGTAACTAGACATTGGTGGCAGGGAACTGCAAAGTTTGAAAACACTACTCATTGGTGGAAGAAAGTAAGTATCCTGGGTCAAGACACAAATAGTAACTTGTGGAAAATTGAATAAATAGAAAAAAAGAAATGTGACTGGAAACATAAACAAATAAATTGGTGGGGTAATGTAAGGTAAAGGGTAAAGGCAGTGGGGTTTTAGACTTTCAAGCTGTACTCCTGTAGGATTGGTAGAGGTAGTGCTCCGCATTCCTATTTCCAGACCGTAGGCTCTAGAGTAGACTTGCCATGGTCAGTGATACGCTTTGGCCATTTTTCTTTACCTTCCTGCAGAGTTTCCCCCATGGTACTTATCTGATAGCAAGCTGAGTGGGGATCAAACCCTGGTCGTCTGGGCTGTAGTCAGATGCTCCACCACCTGAGCTACGTGGCTGCCCCTGGGGAAAAGTAGTTATTATTAATAAATAGGGGGGGAAAATAAAGAAGCATTACATTTACAAATTGCAGAGGCTGGTAACAGGAATAGAAAGGAGGGATTTTTGTATTTAACACATATTAACAATCTTATCTATTGGCAGGTGTAATATGAATGAGCCAGGAAATCCTTAAGATTGGATGATCTGTAAATGTGTGGGGTATATTTTGAAAGATTTTTGAGAGGACATGCATTTCAGAGAAGAAAATAAAAAGTCATACCCATGTTGATAGTCCTAGACTGGCAGTTTTTGTTGAATAGTTAAGCAGTGTTTTTTTCCTACATTTCTTGCAGGCTCTATTCCCTAGATGTCCCTCATTTTCTGAGGATTGTATATTGTTTAGTTAAAAATATTCTCAAATGTTCTAATTCTTAAAATTTATGTGTAATCATATATGTCCTTGATTTATAATTTATAGGACAGACATGCTGAAATTTTACTTGTGTTATATTGCAGGCATTATAACAGCAATTACATGGCCAGCATCACTTGTGACCTTAGCGTCTGTGATAGACAATCCATGGGGTGTATGTTGCCGGAGGTCAGCAGAAGTAGGCAAGCAACTAGCAGATGTATTGCTTTCTCGTGAGCAGGGTCAGCGGCCTGTTACACTTATTGGCTTTAGCCTTGGAGCACGGGTCATTTTCTACTGCCTAAAGGTAAACACTCAGACCTGGAAATTTTATACAAAATTGAAACTGAAACATGGAAACATATGTAGTACTACTTCATTTTGATATATATATATTTCTAGGTTTGCTTACTTACTTATTCACTCCTATAACAGATCAACAGTGTGTGGTGGGTGTACAGTTAACGTTCTGGCCTCACATTCGGGATGACGTGGGTTTGAATCCCCGTCGGGGCATGCAGATTTTTCCCAAATCACTCCGTGTGACTGCTGCGATGGTTCCTTCAACAGGCCATGGCAGAATTCCATCCAGTTCCTTGCCCCCAGTCCTTTTCCACCTTTAATGACATCCATGTCAATCAGACGTAAAGCCATAACCAAGCTAAAAAAAAAAAAACCATATCAAAGTTATTTAAAACAAATTTCATTTTACCTCGGCTGATCATCACAAAGAATATTTTGTTCCACTTTTATCGCTGATCAACTTTCTCTCCCCACCACTGGTTCAAACAACACCCTCCCACTGTGATTCATCTTTTTTTTATTCATGTGGTGGGTCGGGACTAGGTCAAATCTTTCCCCCTACCATATGCCTCCCCTCCTATATGACTAAGTTTATTAACCTTGTCCATTTTGGATCTTTTTCTTATAAGCAATCCTGATATTGTAGATACAGTTTGTGTAGAAGACGGTGTAAGTGATCACAAGGCGGTTGTGGTAACTTTAAAATCTAGTATGAATTTGAAGCATGACAAAGACAAACTCGTATATTGCTTTGATAAGGCAAACGATGTGGGTATGGTTGATCACTTGGCAAAAATTTTTGAAACGTACATGCTAAATACAAATGTTGAGGAACTTTGGTTTAATTTAAAAGAAATAGTATTGAACGGTTTAAATCAATTTGATCCTAAGAAGCTTATTAAAGTTAGTAAGAACCTTCCGTGGTTCAATAGGGAAGTGAAGCAGTTGCTCAGGAAGCAAAGGCGTTTACATGCCATGGTAAAGAAATTGGGGGACTCGTCTAATCGTGCCAAATTAATCCAGTTAAGAGCGGAAGTGCGTAAGGCAATGTGTGATGCGTTTAATGAATTCCAAGCCAGGAATTCATCCGAAGATCTGATTACTGATCCAAGAAAGTTCTGGTCGTATGTCAAATTACTAAGAGGCTCTCGTAAGGTAATGCCCTCACTGATTAAGGAAAATGGCGAATTATCCGAAACTAGCATAGAGAAAGCAGAAATCTTGAATAATATATTTAAAAAAGCTTTCAGCGGCAGAAAACTTGGAGGAGGTTCTGACATTTGCCAATCATACTAACAAAATTATGAATGATCTCGTTCTAGATGTTGAGGGAATAACTAAACTGCTTATGAATGTAAAAAGCAATAAGGCTCCCGGACCAGACGGTATTCCTACAAGATTCTACTCCAGGTATGCAAAGGAAATTGCACCGTATTTGATGAAATTATATACCGCCTCCTTGGATCAAGGAAAAATATCAGCCGAATGGAAGACCGCCTTCATAAGTCCAGTGTTTAAAAATGGGAAGTGTTAATGATCCCCAAAATTATAGACTGATCACGTTAACATCAATATTTTGTAGGATTTTAGAACACATCATCTATTCAAAAGTCATGCAGTTTTTGGATGAAGATGAACTTTTAAACCCAAATCAACATGGATTCAGAAAAGGCCGATGCTGCAAAACACAACTTGCACTTTCAATTCACGACTTGTGCCATATTATAGATGTGCAATCCCAGGTTGATATAGTTCTATTAGATTTTAAAAAAGCTTTCGACACCGTGTCCCCACACTAGGTTACTTAGGAAACTTACAACATATCTAGACAAATATGCGACTGGGTTGCAGACTTTCTGACGGGCAGAACACAGTTGTAGTTCTCGAATGGTGAGAGTTCATCATTTACCGAGGTGAGGTCCCGGGTTCCCCAGAGAAGCGTGATAGGGCCTCTGTTGTTTCTCATATACATTAATGATTTTGTGTGACATAATAAGGGGGATGAAAAGATTATTTTCCGATGATGCTATTATTTATCGTGAAATCAAAACCCAGGAAGACTGCACTTTCTTACAAGACGATATTATGAAAATAATTGCGTGGTGTAAAGACTGGCAGTTGGAGTTAAAAGCTAAAAAGTGCCAGGTCATGCGTGTAAGTAAAAAGGTGACACCATTTATCTCTGAATATACAATTAATGGTACTGTCCTTAGAACGGTAGATTCCGCTAAATACCTAGGGGTAATAATTTGTAATAATTTGTCGTGGAATGAACATGTCGAGAACGTAATTGGGAAAGCAAATTGTATGCTCTGATTTCTAGGTCGTAATTTAAAACAATGCACTCCGGAAGTTAAATCGATTGCATATAAGTCACTAGTGCGTCCTCATTTAGAATATTGTTGTTCTGTATGGGATCCCCATCAAAAGGGGTTAATGGAGGCATTAGAGAAGGTCCAAAGAAGAGCCGCCTGATTCATGACAGGAATATATAGTTGGAGGGAAAGCGTAAGTGCGATGTTGAAGGAGTTAGGTTGGGAAGACCTGGAACACCAAAGGCGTTGCTTTCGACGGAAGCCTAATTGAAAAATTCACTACTGAAATATTTCAGAATGACAGCAAACAAATATTGCTACCAGCAACATTCATATCTCGGAATGACTGCGAAAATAAGATAATAGAAATCAGGGCCAGAACTGATTCTTTTCTGTATTCATTTTTTCCACGAGCGATTAGGGAATGGAATAGAAAGGATTTACCGGGCGAGCTAACTTAAAATACGACAGGAGTAGCTTTCGATAAAGCTCCCCAGGCCATCCTGATCTGGGTTTTCCATGGTTTACCCAGGTCACTCCACACGAATGCTGGGATGGTTCCTCACAATAGCCCATGGGCGCCTCCTGCCACATCCCGTATATTCCTTCCAAACTATTATCCTTTCAGCTAGGTGCAATGCACCCTCTGCCACACACTTTTAGTGAATCGCGGAGTAATACTAATAGTATCTCAACACATATTAACATTGAAGGGAGCTTTGGCTCAGTAGTATTTGGCATTCCTCCATAACAGACATCTTGTTTACGGAATTTTAATCAATTATGTGTACGTTTCCTACCTTTCCTCATACTAAATCCCACAGAGCTGAAATTCAATTTTTTTTCATAGATGTTTTAATATCAAGAATACTAGCATTTTATGTGATTAGTATGGCATCACAGCTTGCTTTCTTTGCAGGAAATGGCCACCAGGAAAGGGTGTGAAGGCATTGTTCAGGATGCAGTTATGCTTGGTGCTCCAGTCACTGACAGTCCAAAAGACTGGGAAATGTTGACAAGAGTTGTTTCCGGAAAAATTGTAAATGGCTACTGCAAGTATGTAAGATGACCTTATTTTTTTTCTATTATTTATGTTTACATCGACTTTTATCGGGTTTACAGTTTTTTCTATACATAATCCAGTCTGTTGCATTATATATATATAAGCAAGGATGGGGAAATGTGACCCAATACTTACCACAGATGATGGTGGCTGGGAATGAAGAACCCAAAAAAGAACAAATGCAAGAAATGCACAATATTTTGGCATATAGCCTTATTCTTGCAAAAGTGAGACATCAGGGGGGAGCCAGACGTGTACACGACGACGGCCGTCTGGTGAATGGCATGGCTGGCACAGATGTTAGTGTAGCAGAAGGGGAGTGCAAATACTAGATCAATAATTGATGATGTGGAAGGTATATTATCATTGAAAGTGGTAGACCAGCATAATAGCTGAGTGACGATATACGTATAAATCATATTTTGAAAAGCTTTAAGCACAAAAAATAAAATATAAGCAATATAAATAGTAGTAATAATAAGTGCTGGGTCTGGTGGGAGAGATTTATTGGAGATCTAGGCCTCTGAACTACGTGGATGGGAACTAGCCTATCAGAATATCCTTGACACCAGACATCCTCCAGGCCTCAATCTCCAATAAATCCCTCCCACCAGATCCAGCACATACTATCACTACTATTTATATTGCTTATATTTTATTTTTGTGCTTTAAGTTTTTCAAAATATGATTTATATGTATATCGTCACTCAGCTATTATGTTGGTCTTCCTCTTTCAATGATAATATACTTTCAACATTATCAATTAACAATCTAGTATTTGCGCCCCCCCCCCCCCCTCTACTACACTTCCATCTGTGCTGGCCATGCCATTCACCAGACGTGTACACGTCTGGCTCTGCTAGGTGTCTCACTTTTGCAAGAATAAGGCTGTACGCCGAAATATTGCGCATTTCTTGTGTTTGTTCTTTTTTGTGTTTGTCGTTCCTAGCCGCCTTCATCTTTGGTAAGAGTTGGGTCATATTTCCCTATCCTTCCTTAGTTTTACTGCCTTAAAGCATTTTCCTGTTCATTGTTGTTTTATATATATATATATATTTATTTGGCTGATGGTGTTCTCTATATACCTTAAAATTTTGCTTTGTATTTGCATGTAAAATAATAATCCACCTGTTTACATTGATACCAATAGCTGTAGTATGTAAGTAGTTATATGTTTTTTGTCTCACTTGTATTTACTGTTATGTAACATAAAACTCTGGTCATTGGTTTATGCATATCAGCATGTTATATATTTCACATGAAAATAAATGAAGATTAGAAAAGAGGATGAACAACATTTAATAGTGGTTTGGAAATCAATCAAATAATTGAATTATTTTCTTAAAAATCACTACAAACATACAAGAAGTGGATTATTAACATGTAATATACTAACTTTTTTTATATTGTTTTGTCTTCACAATCCTCTTATCCCCAGCTGTGGAAGTGCCAGTTTACATAATCTATCCTTTTTCAAATTAGATCTATTAATTACATTTCAACATGACAAAGTGGCCACTTTACTATCTCTATCCATTTTAATTTATTTTGTACCATTGCCTATTGTCTTCCCTTTCATGTTTTCCCTATGATTCCCTGTCATACTTCTTCAGTATCTTTCTTTTTCCTCCTCTATCATATTTCTCAATTGTTACGCAATAAAGTCTTCATGGGTGTGCCACCTGATTGTGTTGTAAAAACATGATATTTCAGCGGTTAGATCCACTATCTTCCACAGGTGTTAATTGTCTGCACTGGTCAGCAGATTAGTACAGATGATTTCACACCTGAGGAAGCCAGTGGAGCTAATTGTGGAAATATCATGTTTTTACAATGCAGTCCAGCAGTACAACTGACAAATAAAAAACAAAGTGTTAATTATGAATATAAGGTTGGGAAAGAATTGCTTGCTGAAGACTTGAAATATAAATATCTTGGCATTACATTTGATAACAAGCTTAACTGGGCAGGACACATTGGACAGGTGGTAGGGAAAGGTTTCAAAATTCTGCACTTGGTGGAGAGAGTGATGAGGGGATGTACGAGAGAAGTAAAGGAATTGGTTTTCAAAATTTTGGTCTGACTATTGCTCGAATATGGTAGTGTAGTATGGGACCCACATTTTGCATATCATATACAGGAGTTGGAGAGGGTGCAAAAAAGGGCTGCTAGATTTGTTTCTGGAAATTATCATAGAATGCAATCAGTGACAGATATGGTAAAGGAGCTGGAATGGGATTCATTGCAAGACAGGAGGAGGATGAGGCGGGTCATGGGAGTGTACAGGGCGTATACTGGCAATGAGGCATGGAAAGATATTGGAGTAGGTATGAAAAGTAGTGCATGGAAGGGAAAAGATTACCATGAACACAACAAGCTGGCACTCCATTTCAGGCACAAAGGTGTGGGAATATTCTCATTTTTAGGTAAGGGTGTCAGGGATTGGAATGAGTTACCAAGGGAAATGATGAATAACTTACCGAAAATGATGAAAGAATTTAAAGTTAAAATTTGTAGATGTTAAATGTAGGTGTGTATGTAGGGAAATTGCCACCGGAGCGTGTGCTCCGGTGCAATTAAATTAAATTAAAAAATGTGAAGATCTAATTGCATCCATATGCCAGGAAAGTCTCTGTTCATACTTCAACAATTGTGCTTTCATTCCTTGTATTTTCTGACAATTTTTGTCTCCTGTACCATTCCATCACATCTGGCCACATTTGACTTTCATACATCATAACCTGCACCATCAGAACTTCCAGCTTATTTTCCTGCACACTGCTTTTATTGATATTTATTAGCTTTGTGATATTCTAATTTAACTTCTTTCTCTTTGGTAAATTGAACTCTTTGTCTGTCTGTGATCATTGACTCCAACTACTAGTTGGAATTTTCAGTGTTGACTTTACGTGCCTTACCATTATTGTAGTACTGTTTTTGATAAACTGCATTCTACTTTTATCTATTTGCAGTATATCTTCGTTTAATTTCTACTTTCTGTGTTTGCACACTTTTGCTGTTGGTTTTATATATTGATTCATCATTGATTTTTACTGCTACTTTACTCCCTTTTGTGTTGTGGCCAATCCATATGCGCTGAATAGCAAGAAACTGATCAGGCAAGGGTTGACCACTTGAATATCATATTATATGCTCTTTCTTCAGGGCTCTCCTCTAACCTATTTTTGTTTCTTATTTTCTGCTCTCCTGTCTAAAGCATTGCTTTCTCATAACAATTACACCTGCTTTATACTTGTGAAGAGAATCCTTTGTTTAGATCTGTCATAATAATTCAACTTCATATAAAATAGGCTTTATTTTCAATGTTGCACTTCCTCTTGTGAGGTTATGTATATAGTTTCTTGTAGATTTTTAATTTTACTAGCGACATCAGATCTCCACTATTGTAGAATGATTTTATTTGGCTACACTGCAATTTGTGCATTTTAGTCTTATAAATACATTATGATTATTATTGTTATGCCAAGCATGGTGGGTCAACAATAATGCTCTGGCCTTGTACTTGGGAGGACACGGTGCAGGTGAATGCCAGAATGGGTTCTTCAGTTTCCTTGTCTTCACTGCTTTTCCACCTCTAATGAACTCAAGGTCAATAATGCTTCATGCCAGGAAAAAAAAAAAAAAAAAAAAAAATAAAAAAAAAAAAATTATCACTGTCTACTGATGTACACATTTGACACCTTTTATGATTTCCACATTTTTCTTGTGACTCGTGCCTCTGCCTTGATCATTCTTATTTTGCATACATTCTCTGGCAAGCTGTTACTACACTGTTAATATCATATTCATGTGATACGTCATAAACTAGAGAATGTAAGCACCTCAGAATTTTTTTAATTCTAAACCTTGTCGCTACAGGATATGGAGGACAGGAATCGTACAGAAGCCGATACTGCAGCTATAGCCTAACACAGGGTGATTTAAAATCTAAAAACTGACTCAACGTGTAACAATAGCTTTAAACAGACCTTCAGTGATAAATAGTAGCCTTCAAATTTACATAAATCATAGTAATCTTCAAGAATCCAGCTCATGAGCACTTAAATTTTGTTTCAAAATAACAACACTATTTAACAACAATTTTCGACGCAGTAAAAAACATTTATAATAATAATCAAGTAGGAGAAACTAAATTTTGTAGTAAATAACACATGTTTTATATAGTTTCAGGCAGTTTAAAAATAAGAAAACACTTAGTTACACAAACCAGCACTTTCAAATATTAATTACAGCATATTTAAAGCACTTCTAATTTTAAATGACACGATTATACAACTTAAATCTTTCCTGAACACCGTGTTAAACTTTTTGAGTAATTCTGTACATTAAATTAAGTCTGGAAAGAATTTCTAAAAAAATATTGCTTATCATTTTGCACGTTGCCGGCATATATAAATTATCACGGCCAAACCAATCAAAGTCGGGGCCTAAAATTACTATCAAATGATATATTAGATTCCGAGGAATATTATGTCGTAAACCATTTTTCGAGACCAGGCCTTGCTTTCGGAGCTATTCACGATAAACTTTTTTAATTTGAATTTTGAATATAAACAGGAACTTTGTCTATGGATTGATACATTTGTTGACCAGTGATGTCAGAGCTTTTACGCAGCAAACAGGTGAAAATTAATTACAGCTAAACCATTAAGTTTACGAGAAACATCAAAGGGGGGAAAGTTGTTTATAATATTTGTCTCTAAATAATATTAAATTTTGGAAACTCTACAGTACGTATCTTGGACGCACTATATTCTGGGTGCCACATGACTTGGAAGATTTGCTTGTGACATATAGGGCCTTCTGTGGCTCATTTTGTCAGTTACCGCTGGAAGTTCTTAAGGATTGGACCTGTATTTCTTGAGAGCGAGAAATCGCAGTTGGTACTCGTGCAAAGTCCAATCACATGCTGTGGTGTGGCAGCCATCATGGATTTTTTTGAAATAGTGCCGCTAGGTCGGAACAGTGACTAAGTAATGTAAAGTTTTTCAGGGGTTTTATTCTGTCTGCCTCTTACGTTTCACAACTTGCAATCTTTTGAAATGAATATCCGATTGCTTAATCAACTGTATTTGTGAACTATTTTGTGGAGTTTGATATCAGAATATATTAATGGTGAAACTTTAAAAGTGATTTATTTCCATAGTTTAAACTGAACCCTTTTCTCTCTGAAGGTTATAATAGTATAGAGAGTGGCAACCATGTTAATCTGCAGGTGATTTAATTTCCAAAGGTGTAATCACGGGCTAAAATTTTCGAACAGTTGGAACTGTGTTTTTAATTTTGAAGAAATCTAGTATGAGGTGCAAGTTGTTAGTTAAGGAGATCTAGGCTTACTGTACCCCGGGCAGAGCCTAATCCCTTACAAGAATTAAAATTTCTTAATTGTTCACAATAGCATTTTCTGTTATTTTGCTCTACTTATATTGTTACCTTTATATGCCTTAATCTTAGTTTCTGATTTTGATATTTCATCATTGTAGTCTCATCTTAGCTGTTGTTTAGACATTTTTAAATTTTCTTTTGAGCTTGCAATTATAACTTCATCCTTCATCACATGCAAATAAAATGGTGACTGTGGTTTCCCCATTATCACTTCCGATAATCTGAATTAAGTGTTACGGGAAAACTTGATACTCTATCACATGCCTAAATATTTTCAGGTGAAACACACGTCTAGATTTATCTCTTATCACTTCTTAGTGAGTATTTTTACTGTTAGCACCAAATTCCCTGCAGGGGCCTGTTACGCAAGTGCCAAGTACGGGTTTGGCTAACCCATAGTAAGTGCTACAAGTTTCCCCACTCTGTAAACAACTTGCATGCTTCAACAATCACCATAGGGCATGATGTGGAATGTTGTGTGTCTCAAAAAGCACGGATCTTGGTTCAATATCTGGATTACGAGGATGGTATGAACCTCTTTAATAAACCCCTGAAACTCAGTATTTGACACATGCCTTAGAAGTGGTGTGGGTGGTGAGGCCAACCACTTATTAGTATGTGATTTCAGGGGTACCTGCTCACCCCTGTTGTATTTGGCTTAGTGGTGTAGTGGGGGCTATGTGTCACTTGACATTTTTCCTCCATACTTGTGGGAAACGGTATCCCCTTGCCATATCTCAAAGGGGTTGGAGGGTCTTTCAGGGACATCAAATTCTGTGAAGAAGACAAGGAATGGGACACTGCATTGGAAAACTCTACCAGCAAGCAGGGTTCCTTATTCCTTAAGTGTTAGAAACATGGGGAATACATAGTAATATGCAAATTCCATAAAACTCTAAATAACAGTAAAGGCATCACCATTTACAATGATTTGATGGATTTAGAGAATTCCGTAAGGAATGTAAAACTGAAAAAGTGGTTGAGGTTCGTCAGTTAAAATGGAAAATAAATGGCAATATTGAGAAGACTGCCACCTTAGTCCTGACATTTGATACTCCCAATTTTGCCTAAAACCATCAAAGCAGGTTACATTAACTTGAATGTACTTCCATATATTCTGGATCCAATTCGCTGTTTTCGGTCCAAAAGGCTCGGACAAACGTTGTTGGCATTCTGCAAGGGCAGCCCCACCTGTGACAAGTGTGTGAAGGGGGAACATGAGCTGGGTAGCACATGCACCCTCTCACAGTTGTGTATCAAACTGCTCCAGGTTGACCAGTTCTGATAGGTGAGTGGTCTGGCATTTGGTACCTAGTCAAGTCATCCGGATTTCACAGTTTTACATGGTTTTCTAAAAGGTAAATGCCAAAATGGTCCCTACAAAGCCCATGGCTGTGTTATATACCATTCATTGCCTCCAATCCTCTCTCTGCTTTTTTTTTTTTTATAAGTCAACTGTTGTCTCCTCCTAGCATCAAGTTCAACATCATGCTTATATTCAGATGGATTGTTGAGATTCCTTTGTGTATACAATAAAATTTATTCTGACTTGGATTTTGATTGGAATATTTCTGCAATGATACTTTGTTTGGGAATGAGTGTATTATATTTTTTTAAAAATCATTGTTTATCAGTTTTTATTGAAAAATTACTTTTTTGTAAAGATGTTATAATACTTAACATTGGATTACCATAAAAAATTACTTTTCAGAACTGACTGGTTGCTGAAGTTTTTATACAGGACATTTTCAGTCTTTAGCAGTGTAGCAGGCCTGAAGTCCATTGATATAGATGACAGGAGAATACAAAATGTTGATCTGACTTCAATTGTTGGAGGTAACAATTCAGTTCTTTTTGATTATCACTTGAAAAATGTTGAATATGTGCAGATAGCTAATTTGTGCTTTTGCTGTTACATTTAACTGCTTAATGTGAAGTGTGCTGTGCAGAAAAATGGTTTGTTTTCCATTAATATTATTACTTAGTAATGCTGCTGTATCAGTTGTAGAAAATGTTATCTTCTGTTCAATTTTTTTTAGCATATTGCTTCTACTTTCTTCACTGTAGTTTGCAACACGTTTTTAGGTTGAATGAATGATTGATGAATAACTACAGAAATGTGTACTTAGATGTGACAATCCAAACTGATACTATAGATTCTTCAAAGGTTTTCTATACAATTGTGTGCTGAGATAAATAACACATTGTAACAGTGGCATATGCTAGCACTAACTCGTGTATTGTCTACAACCATGTTAGGATGTCTCTCCCCAAGTCTGTTTCCATTTGTTCCATTAATTGCATCCTTCATCCTGTATGCCTGTATGCAAAGCATGTGGAAATAGGAGGTCCTTGCTTATTTGCTTCTTAAGAGTGCATCTTAGCTCGAATATGATGGTAACTTTTGTACTGGAAGCATTTCAGTTTTAGTCCACTATCCTTACCTTTGCTGTTATGGTCCAGACATGTAACTCTTGTAACCTTTGAAGACAGTAGAGTTTGCCGTACATGTCTTGTGTTTATTCACCACAATCTCACTCTGCACCTATTTAGATTTAGTAGGATCCATATCATGGGAAGAAGTTCTGTTCTTGGATCTTATTTGGCAATTGTGAAATAGCGTAGTAAAAAATAGACCCTTATCATTGCTGTAAGGATAAAGTAATTTCGCTTATACTGGAGTCTTTCTCATCCATAATGTTAATAGGTTTTTGTTGATTTGTGTTTCGTGATACTGGTGGGACTACTTTGTTCCACACACAAAATGATTTAATATATTTCTAAGATATCCTGCTTGTCTTATGTTAGGTTTCCAAATTAAGTAAAAAATGTTATACCCCCTAAATGTTGTACTATATTATCAAACATATGGTAGGTGTGTGTGATCTGATGACTTTTAGGTTGGCATGTAGTATTACATTATTATCTCTGTATCAGAGAGAAATTTGTTGTAGTGGTATCTTGTAACTCAATATTACTGAAGTTTTTAAAGCTTTCACATTTAAACATAATTTATAAATAGCTAATTATCTAGATATATGTAAGAGAAGTGTTTAAAAATTAATGAGAATGCTTATGCAGTGCACAATCAGGCAACCCTGGGGGCCCAGAATTTGTCATTACATCATTTCTATAATTAATTTTCATAAAAAAATTTGGAGCAAAGTTATGCAATCAAATTTTGTATCAAACTTATTGTAAGTGCAACCGAAACATTTCAGAAGTTGACGTGAGAATATGGGCAGCACGTTTTAACAAACCTTCAGGTACTCAAATGACACAAGGCCTTTTTAGAGGGTCATGAATACCTCAAAGATGAACCTCAACCATGAACATCCTCCACTTAAAATACTTTTTTCAAAAATAAGTGAAAATAAAAGAGTCTTCGGTCTTGTTTGAACAAACTTATGATGCAAATAGTCATTCAACATCAGATCTACCATAAATGTCTTAAGATAATAAGGAAAAGAGTTTTTTTGGGTGGAGCTAAGCATTACAGGCAGTTGAATGTTGCATTGTGACAATGCATATTGTTGAACAGTAGTCTCTCTCATGCAATTTTTGATGTAGAAAGGTATTTTTGTGGTACCTCAGTCAACCTACTCCACTAACTTGTCCCTGTGCAATTTTTATCTGTTTTCAGTTTAAAAGTAACTTCAAGGGATGCCATTTTGGCAAAGTGAATGTTATTCAGAAATGGACCAACTGAAAGCGATAATACTCAGCGACTTCCAGTGCTGTTATTAGGATAGGAGAAACAACTCCAATGCTGTGCAGCCTAGATAACTATTTTGAAGGTGATAAGGTTCAATTTAATTGTCCTTGTATCACTTCCTGTCAGTTTCGTATATGCCAGCACTGCTACCTGAAATTTTGTCAGACTGTAATTACCTCTCTTGCTGAATATAATGTGAGGCCTAGACATTCATGGGGGGTTAACCACAACGTTCTATCTCAGCTATAACTGTGGTCTACCTTGGATAACCTCAGTTCGTGCTTTGCTACATTAACTTGGTCGCCACCTGACTTGATTTAAACCCCAAGCTAGGAATGGTTACAGATAATAAAAGTCACTGGCATATTCTGGTAGATAATCACCATATTCTTAAATTTTAAGCAAAGTCACAAAACTAAATTGGCATCAGACAATGTTTCCAAAGATAAAATTGCAGTTTCGATTAACCGATCAAGCCAGACCAAACCCCATAGTTCAATGTACAACTCACTGATACATGAAAGCAGATATTATTTCATCACATGCCCTGAAAGTTAAATATTTCCCCTGACCACCGATACTTAAGTTACGCCGATGCACCACATGGCGTAAAATTCTACCTCAAAGCAACATAGTCACTCTCTAACTGAATTTATAAGACTAGGCTGCGTCTACATCGCGCCAAAACGGCACACCACAGAGCGTGGTGTTCGCAATAGACTGGCCGACTTGGTGACTGGGGCTGCTAAATATAGAAAACAACCCTGGGAATGCGAAGACTTCTAGGTTCCCATCAAAGTAGTCTGATAAACTGATCAAATATCAGATCTCACGCTTGTAACTTGCATAAGATTTTTTACCTTGATGATCTAAAATATTCCTATCACTCTAAAACTTTGACAGTAGCTAGATCCTTTAAAAAGTGTTAATTTTGATCCTTATAAAAAAAATTTGTAGCTTCAATAGTTTCGCAGTAAAATAATTGTTTTCTGAGATTCCCAAAATTTGTTAATAACTTTTACAATTTGGCAGTTATGAAACTGAAATAACTTTTATTCTACTTTTAATGGACTGCTCTTTCATTTGTTATTGAGCAAAATATGTTTACTATTTTCAAAAGAGTGAAATAAAATTCGTCAACCAAACTAGAATCTAACTAATTAATATTTCCTAAGCTATTAAAGCTATTGATTTGAAAGTGACTTTAAACACTTCTGTGTATTCAAAAATGCTTACTGAGCTATTCTGAAGTCACTAAGTACTTTCTCTGATTTATTATTAATTTTTGAAATATCGCTTCAAGTGAATGCTTGAGGTTGATGCAACAGAAAATGCTGCCTTGTTCAAATACTTTCTCAAACTGTAAAAATCTGATTTCTGGCTTGAAATAACTTGGTAACTGACTTTAAAAATGATATTCAATTTAACTCGTGGTTCTGAGAACAAATTTTGTTGCGCAGTTACAAAAGTTTTAGGTTACCTTACAATAAATAAGTGTTATTTGTCAGTTTTTATGTAGCAAACTTGTTTTCTTTGTGCAGCAAGTTGCTCCTGTTATCATGTAAGAGAGACAATTGAAATATGGAAAAGATGTCTTGATTGATCCATTTATATGTGCACTACTCTTTTTTCATCAGTTTTTTTTTAGCTCTTTCACTCCATTTATATGTGCACTACTCTTTTTTCACCAGTTTTATTTTTTAGCTCCTTCACTCTTCTATTTTATTCGCATGTTAATTTGAAGTGTTGTGATCTTTTGTGCACTTGGTTTTGTTAGTCATTGAGACATTTTATATAATCTGGGATGACCTTATTCAGTGAATTCATTTGTGCCCTTATTAATACTACATGTACGTTGCTTACAACGATAGGTTTTGACTGAATTAATAGATTTTGCTAATGCGGCATCATTATAACTTACTTATCATTGAAGGAATTGCAAAATCGCTTATATTATATGCTGAATGTTTGCTAGTGCATGTTAGAAAGATAATTTTAGTACTTTTTTTTTTCAAAATTCTTTTGAGTAGTATATTTAATAATTAGAATTACGGTTGGTAAGATAGCCACAGACATTATTGACTTTCTCAGGTGATATAGTATTGGCATTTTTTTCATTTTTTTGTGCGCATAGCCATACAAAAGTCTGCTTATTAATGTTCTGCTTAAGTTTTAAATTTTCCTGTTAGTTTATTTGCTTATTAATTTCTTAAATGCATCAATTGATGTATCATATTTATATTGTTACAGTTTCTCAGTTAATCTTTTTAGAAACTTAAAGCCAGTTTTTTTAAAGTTTATTTTCTGTATTTCTGGTCCCACCTACTACTATAAATATTCAAAAAAAAACTGTTCTCAATTTTATAAATAAAATATTGTTTTAGGTCATCGTGAATACCCTGAGAAGCTTGAAGTTATTTTGAAAGTCATAGGGGTTCGCACAGTGGATATAGATCCTGAGCTTGATTCGAAGTTGAAGAAGTCAATGTCTGAAGTATCTTGTAACCCTCAGTCGAAGGTAATTATTTTTGAGTTGATAAATATTTTATTTTTTCTGTTTGATGAATACACCAACTTGTAAGTTATTAAAAGATTATGTCTTTTTGATATGTGTTACAATCTAACAACAGTTCTTTTAAGAATATAATGCTATCAATTTATTACTTTTCAGTCTGCATTCATATTTCTTGCTTTGAAAACTAATGTAATTATGGGATATTTTTTCAAAGACAGTTCTCAATAAGAAGTTTTTGGTGTACATACTACATCAGTTTTGAAACACGTTTTGAGCATCATCTCACTGTGGTCTTTCTCAGATGCTGAGGTAATGAACACTAGTGCTCTGTACTTTTGTTATATGTTTATTGGCTGCCTGTTTGGTGCCATTGTACAATAAAACTATCACCTGATCCCAGTATTTATTAACCTCCTGCTAAGGTGCCAAACACTGAATCAGGAAGGTACAACAGGGCCGGGCACGAGTCCAGGATCCCCCGTAACAGTTATCGTGACTGCGGTTTTTAGGTGTTTTTCTGCAGCCATCAAGGAGACTTCTTCGCCTCATAAACTACACATTAAAAAATAAAAAATAAAAAAAATAAAATAAATAAATATCACACAGTAAGCATAGTTGCACAATTTGTAGATAGATGGCAACATTTCACTTCCTCCATAGTATTACCTGGCAGTAGGTATAAAACGCTTGGTGTCAGTAAGGGCATATGGCTTTAAAACCAAAGCTCCAAATTTTACCATGCCAATGATGAGTAAACCTCATGAAAGGCAGCCGACATGTTGGTAAAATGGTAGTGAAGAAGAACAATGTACTGTTTTTTTTATTATTTATTTATTTGCCACCAGACAGATTTCTGCCACATAAGATAAAAATATGGACTATAATTTATTTAGTCTCAAACCTTACCTTGTGCCCCAACATCACTTTGTTTTTTGGTAAAAATGATTGTTCTAGATTTCTGAGCAAAACAGCTTTTGTGTTATATGCACTTTTTTCAGCTATGCCAACGTATTTGCCACTGACTCCACAATTGACCTGTTGACGAAGATTATACTTCTCTGGATGAAACCGATAGCGTATTTTTGTCAGTTGGCAGGAAATTGTCCTGACATTATGCTTGGCCAGCAACCTGCCAAACTTGTTAGAAGTTGTGTCACAAAATGGCCTAACAGTAACAATTAAAAATTAATTTTCCAGTCTGTGCCTCTATCACACTATTTTGTTGCTGGAGGATATTTTAAGTATTGTGATGAAACGAGTGTTTTAGGAATGTTATTATGCACCAGATCAATCTTTATTTTGATGACTGACATCCAAGAGACTGAGCATGACACACACTTAACTTTTACTGATCTGTTTTAACTGTTTCACTAAGAAACAGTTGATTCAATACAAATTCTTATAATTCTTCAGTTAATTTCTTAAGGCCAATTTTCTCTAAGGAAAATCAGTTTCTAGATAGATACTCTGATAGTATCACAGGGAACAAAATGCGCATTTAACTGCAACTGATCCTACAAAGAATTGTGTGGCGGTAAGTTGTCTTATTTTGATAGATTTTAAGATGAAAATCTAATTGCTAAGATGTTCCTAATTTGACTATACATTTTGACGATGTCACAAAATTAACTACATAAAAGTATTTCCTTTACCCTTAGTCTAAGTGTTGGTGTCCTGCTACTCTTTTATGATTTTAATATCTATTGTAGTAATGGAAGATTAAGTAATTACCACATAAATTTCTGAAAGAAGAAAACTGATAGTTATTGCTGCTCTGACTTCTACCTGTTTTCAGACTAGTCTTAGAGGAATGATGTTATCTATAGGCAGTGATCAGGTTATTGACAGGTGAGTCCAGTAATTGGAAAAAGGGTTTTTTAACAATATTAATAAGGATTCAGCCATAAAAACAAAGCAGAACTTGCCAAATGGAATAGTTTGGTCAGTGATGAACAAAAAATCACTTGCTCTTCCATTACACATTATCCTTCACCTCACCACGTCCTCCCCCTCCTCTCTCCCCCACCACCATCACACCATCACACTTTACCCCCACCTAATTTGCCAGTGTGGTTCATGTTGAGGTACTGCCATACTAGAATAGTGAGGTACAATGGGCCCATATCCAAACCTCAGAACTGGCATACCAGTTGTCCTGATTATGGTTTTTGCGTGGTTTCCCTTCCAGTAATCATCTAGGTCATTGCTTCCCAAACTGAAGAGCACACCCTTTATAGCAGGGGAGGAGGGAATGTAAGCTGTAAGGTAACTTCACCGCATGTGTAAATGTTACCCTAGCTATATACCATTGGATGTACTATGTCCTCTTCACTGCCTCTTAGAGTTGAAAACCATTATTCTAACATCACGTACTAGCAGGTTTCCTATTAGATGACATTTTTAGTACTGAGAAGTTGCAACTGTGAAAATGTAAAAAATCGGTCCTGTAATTACTCATTGTAGCATTTTATATGTTGCTGCCAAATACGATTTTAAAAAATGGATAGTTCAACATTTTGGTTTAAGTATTAAAAAGTAAATCGCAGCATGTGACATGCTGCGATGTCACATCAAAAGCTTCTATTATATTCACCAGGGATTTATTTGTGCAAAAGAGTTTTCAGCTCTTGTTGCAATAAAAACAAAATATAGAAGTGAACTTGATATTGCCATTGATTTACATTGTGCACTTTCTAATGTATAACCAACAATAGAGAATACTCTAAAATGAAATGCAAGCTCATCCATCCAACTGATTGTTTTCTTTTGTTACTTCTCTTCAATAAGTTTAAAGTTTGTAAGTTTTTTATTTTATTTTTTTACTTTTTCAGAAAATTTGTAATTTTCTAAGCTCTAGATATAAATAAATCTGATTTCAAACTGGCTCTTTTTTAATAACAAAATTCTGATGGGGAGGGGGCAGAGGCATAAGAAATTTTCTTTTGATGGTGTAACATAGCAGCTCATTAAAAATAAATAAATATATATATATATAGACTGGTAAAGGGAATAATATTGGTAAATCAAAAGTTTAAAGAATTTATAAAAAGAATAGCAAGTCTAATAACTATTGTTTACTTCAAGATGTTTGAAAAGATATGATCTCTGAAAAATGTAGAAGTTAAGAGAATTGTTGGTAGAAAAGTCGAATGAACAAGACAAGATTAATTTAGTGGCGGATTGAGTTTTAACAACATAATAATAATAGTTGCATAATGAGAAATTTTGAAACATCATATTACTGGAGAGAAAATTCATTAGATCTTGAATAGAATCGAACATGCAAATCTTCGGATCAAACTTAATTAAAAATTATTACAAACACGCTCAAAAGGTTGTTGGTGGTATTGGAGGATTTTAGGCAGAACAAACTAAATGAAATAAACTGCAAAAGATTACAATCAAGTTTGTCTACAAAATTAATTCTATTTCTTTTAATACCAACTAACATATTTCATGTGACAATGGAAATGGGGGAAGGTGAGGTAAGAAAAACGTTGGGAACCTCTGATCTGGTGGAATGCAGGGACAGTTCTTAATATTTGCTTCCAGATTACACAAATCACACAAACAAATGGACATGCTCATTCAGAACACAACTTAAACATTTACAAACACATGTTACTTTCACCTCACCCTCCCCCCCCTCCCCCCATTTTCTCAAGAATACTTTAGTGCCAAGGTAGAGGTGGAAGCTTGTGCAGGAACGTTCTGTCAATATGTGTTTGGGGATCACAGGTGTTTCCACTGCCACATTGGAAAATAATATTACAGTTACATGCATACACTAGGAGAAATTGTGTGAAATGATTTATTCATCCCAGTATTCAGCATAATTTTTGTTCTTATTATTTTTTTCCCATCTCTGGCTGTTTGTCAATTTTTCTCAGCTTTGGTTATTCCTTTGGAAATTCTGATTGCAATAGATACTAAGGAAAGATCAACAAATTATTGCACTAATGTATTGTGTCAACCATTCTATCTTCTTGGGCTAAGAACTACTGTCCTCCAGCAATTGTGATTTAATTAAATATTAATTCAGTGAAAATTGAGTTAAAGCCAAATACAGTAAAGAGTAGAATTGATGAATTTAGATCATATTTATTGTGATTATCATTTTGAAGCATTTAGTTAATGGCTATGGAATCTTTAATAGCAGAATACATTGACTGTTATGTAAGTTTCTTTATGGAATCCCATCAGCTGTAATAAATATGGCCAGGAGCCATATTATTACTCTTTGTTTAGTGATTCTTATTAAGTTGAGAGAATTTTGAAACTTACAGAAATTAACTTTATGGTACGAAAGACAGTGATAATCAAAAACAGAAAATATTATTATATATATAACTGGTTTTGTATTCTCATTACAAATTAGTGGATCTTTGATAAGAATTTATTATTTTTAGTTGGCAACCTTATGTAAGGAGACAGCACCAGTAGAAGAATAAAATTTCATTGGTTTTCTTATTTGAAATGTCAATTCACTATTGATTTAAAGCTTTGACTGGTGCAGTGTTTGTCGTTATGGCTTTTGGTTCACAGTTCACTGATCATATGATGACTGAGATGTGAAATCAAAAACAGTCCTGTGTTTGATCCAGTGACTCTACTGGCAAAAATCAGCTGATCGGCTTGGCTTAAACTAAAATGAAATTACTCAGGCCTGTCACAGATTTAGGCAATGGTGATGAACAAAAGTTTTCACAAGAAACCCAGAATTCTTCCAACTCTAGTCTTCCATTGTGTTTCCATATTCTGTCCTGTGAACTTACTCCATCCTGTTTGAAAATTTAACATTATTTTCATTCAGACATGTCAGATGGCATAATTTTTTGGGGAAACTCTTCACAGAGTAAAAAAGTTTTCAGGGAACCATAAAGTGCTACCACAATGCAGTGTCAGATAAAACCAAGAACTTCTTGCAGAAAACTCTGTAAAATGCTTAATATTCTTATGACTTCTCAATATATATATTCCCTCAATTACTAATAGAACATTTAAGCTTGTTTACATCAAATTTACAAATACACAATTTCAATGTAAAAAAACAAAAATAACTTGTTCAAAACTCATTGTCATTGGTACAAAGAGGAGTTAATTATTCTGGGACACAGCTGTATAAAAACTTTCTACAAGTATAAAACAGTTTGTACCTAACAAAGATATTTAAAGAAAAGCTTGTTGGCAACTCCTTCTACCCCATCCAGGAATTTGTAAAAAAGAATTAACTATTTAATATGACTTTTTCAAAAATCAGTTGTAAATTTTAACCCTTTTTTATAATAGTTTTTTCAGCTATGATTATTGTTCATCTTGTATGTATATGTGTTATCCATGACATGTTCCACATCCTAGTAGGGATCAATGAAACAAGAGTAATTTATTTATTTATTTACGGACTTTGGAGTCCATTTGTATAACTTTACAAAGTCACAATGGTAGGTGTACACCGCGTAAATATCATACAAAAACAATTATATAAAGAAAATGGCTTACAGTCTACTTTTGCTCGAATAATAAACATTTACAACTACTAAGTAAAAAATTTCTGATTAAAATTTACTGTTAATTGTTCACTCATATCTTAAGATACAAGAATGTAACAATCTGACTTGGTTTGATGATAATCTTCTAATTTTAAACCTACTATGACAGTTAGCGAGCTTACACATTCTTGCTAAATAAAATTTGAATAAGCAGTTTGCAGTACTATTGCAAGATATTTTTAATCTTGGGTGTTTCTTATTGACACAAACTCTTCCAAACATAGCTCTACAAGAATTAAATTTCCCCAGCTGTGTATCTACAAGTTCTTGCTAGAAGAAATTATTTTGTGTGTCATTATTAATGTTAGAGGATTCCTTACATTAATCAATTATAAAATTAGTTTGTTGCAGATTAGACTTAATATTACATGAGAAACTGTCACTTACTTTATCCAACAGTTGCTTATAGGAAATGAGTGATTGGTTCCTGCAGTCTTATATGATTTTAAATTCCTTTTATTTTTATCTGTTTTATAGGTAGAATTATTAGCCCTTAGATCTTCAAAGTCAGAAAATTTTCTTCAAGTTGAAACTGTTGAAGAGGCTTCTGAGTCAGGTGGTGAAAGGCTACAAGAAGCTACCATATGTGAAGAGGCTGTAGTTAGTCCAACTGATTCTGCTCTGGATAAGCAAATAAGTAATGATCTTCCACATCCCATTGCTTCAAGAGATTGTGTGGAATCTAATTCTCAGTTAGAGATAGTAGACAATGATTTATGTACAAAAATGGAAGATATGTCTGCAAACGAAACCAGTCAAGGTCAGGAAGCTCTTAAAACATCAGATTCGGAGACTGAAACACAGTCAAACACTTCACAAAGTGCAAAGCATTAAATACACAGCTGTGTGCAGTAATAATTTTTAATTTGCATAAGTACACAATTGACAGAGAAAGGAAAATGACTGTCAGTAACACACAAAATATCACTAGTGAAGTATGCAGTTATCATTTTGAGTATTTTTTAGCAATGGATTAGTTCATTAACAAAATGCTCTTAATGATACCTCTTTAAATATTTTTGTGTAGTGTATTAAGATGAACATTAAATAATTGGGCTACTATACAAAAATTTACATATATGGAAAAAGCATGCTAAGGTATGTTTAAAATGAATGAAACATTACTTAACCTAACGGGATGCAGAATGTTGCCAGATGCATTATAATTCAATGGTATGGCCTATGTATTTATTTTTTCATTGTGTGTTTGTCACCAATCTGTTTTCAAATTGGACGAGTGATGGAAATATTTTACAACATTGATTTCTGTGCACAACTCTGTTTTTTATTTCATATATTTTTATTCCTCAGATAAAAAGAGCTTCAGGTGGCCTATTTAGAGATATTTTTGTCTAAGTCTATGATAAGAAGACCTTAAAAATGGTCAATTAAAGCTGAAATTGTACTATTAAGCATTGAAGGAAATCACTGAACCCAAAATTACAGATAAATAAACTATGGGTAAATGGGTATATCTTCATTGAATCTATTAAATACTTCTAAAAGTCTAATGTCTGTTACAATGTTCTTTATATCAAAAAAAACTTTTTCTTAGTTTTACCACAATAAGACTCGCATCAGTTCTTTATATATTTTTGTACTTAAGATATTACCGAAGTCTTATCCAGTAATCATCTATTTGGAAATTTGTTGGAACAGAAATTCTAGATAAAGTTCTATACCAGTCAGTAATCATATATTTCCTACTGAGTAAAATTGAATTATAATAAATGACTTATCATCTTATCAGAGTTTGCATTGTTACACACTGGTAGGAAAAATTAAATGCACTTATATTCTTCATTACTGGAGAAAGCAATTCAGTTTGTTTATACATTATTTAAACAAAATAATTTTTTTATTTAACTATGCAGTTATTTACAAGGTACAAATTATACTGACAGAAAATAAAATTGCAAAAGCTTGAAGGATGATATTTATGTAGTATGTGATAGGGAATAATAATTATTAACTCTTGGGTCATTCATAACATGATGCAAACAGTGTTCACAGCCATTCTTGTGTCTTGATTTCCATGCACTAACATACACAGCAAAAAGATTGTTTACCCTGCACTAAGGTGCAAGTATGATTCTGCGAAAATGTGATCTTGTGTCTTTTTTCACCCGAGTTAAGACGTGGCATTTTCAGAGTAGATATGAGTCACAATAGAAACAGTGAACAAGTGACATTTGACAAGCAATTAGATTCTGGGTGATCAGGTAGAATATACACATGGCCAAGATAAACCGAGATTAAATGAAGATTAAAGAAAATTGATCCTTAAGAATAGTTGCTTTGCGGTGGGCCTTCTGGCGTACATGATAGATTTATGGCACAACAATGCTATGCTCATTTCCATATTTTCTGTGAAAGAGCTACTCGTAGAAATTTTGCTGTGAAAGAGTTACCCAGGGAAATGAATGGCACTTCTAAAATTATGATACAGAAAATTGAAAGGAAGATGAAAGTAACCCCCTTACATAGCAAATTTAAAAGCAGGAGTGCTGGAGTGACAAAAAATTACACTGACACAAGAAACATAATATTTTGTAATGCAATGTTGTTGCAGGCCATGTTTCCACAGTTGCTTAATTAATTTCTAGTTGAAAATATAACACCAATGCAACTGTTTCATTTATTTATTTTGCGTCGCAAATAAATAAATGAAACAGTTGCTTTGGCGTTATATTTTCAACTAAAAATAATATTTTGTGATTTATCGTTACTCTTGATGATAGAAGTTGATGCGCATGGCTAAACTGGCAATGAACTCAAGTCATGAATTATAACAGAGGCTGAAATATCTTGTTTTTTTTGTTTGTGCCTTGCCACAGTCCTCTTGCCTTAAACTTTTCCAATTGATGGGTTTATTTCTCTTTCCTTTCCATATTTATATCACTTCATGGCATTGTTTTGTGCTGCATAATTGTTTAAGACGGTTCTACATCCATACCAAGTTGCTTTGATATAAGGCAATTTTTTGGGGTGGGGGGGAAAGGTCAGTGACAGTTCGGAGATAATTGTTGGCAAGAAATGGGAATCAAATCTGCTATATTGTATATCAACTTATTGAAGGAACGATGCTGAAATTTGCTGTAGTGATTTTTGGAAACCAAAAACAAAAGTATCAGAAACTGAATACAGGTAATCCAAAATGCTGATACTGTTCAACTAGTATGGCTGGGGAGTGACATCCCTGCATGCATATTGTACAGGCCAAAACAATCAAATTTTAATGTAACACAATGAATATCTTACAACCGTTGCTCTCAGTTGATCTGCAATCTTTTCTGTTGTATTTAGTTCAAACAGAACAGTGTTATTCATAGTTACTGATATTTTTTTTTATAAGATGTGTAGCACATTCTGTGTCAGATATAATCTTAAATTCTTTTCTTTACTGGACATGAGGAACAACATCCAAATTATTCTGATTGGCAGTCTACAAATATTACAGATGTTTCAATCTGCACAGTGAACATAGAATAATGTTTTTGCCCCATAAAATGATGATAATCATCTGTTAGGCCATACATGTTACATCCATATCCAATTTAATCACATAGCACACAGGTACTGTATCTATAAATAAGGAAGGATAGCGAAGTAAACACAACACTTACCAAAATATGAAGGCAGGAGGTCAGTTTCAAACACAAAAAAGGGATGCAGCCGAAGGCTTCCTTCCTAGAAAAAGGCTGAAGTAGATTGGCCAAAATAGATTCATTAAATAATAAGACATGGCTACACTGAGGGAGCATGAAAAATGCAAGAAAAGATTAACCATGTTACAATAGTTTGGTAGTAAGCTTCATGCATGTGAATAGGTGAATCATTTGATGTGGGAATTGTACGTGCACACATCAAGGCTTACAACAATATATGCACCTCTTATTAACTCACCATTTGTCTCCTTTGTGCACATTAATAAGATTTTCTATTGATGTATTGTAATATTTGTTCTTTTTTCCCCCTTTCATCACTGCCCTCTTACCTCCATCTTTGCCCAAGTGTTGGGTTTAATTTCCCTATCCCTCCTTATGTACCATATCTATTTATTGTTGACATACAATGCTATTTGGTACATTTGTGTGGTCTAGATCTTCGATTATTATTTTTAAAACATTTTGTGTCATAGTGTATGTGGACTTGATGTTAGGCAAAGTCAGACAGGTCTTTCAGATGTTGCAATTTTATTTTCTGGCAGTGTGTGTAATATATTGATTTTTGTGTTAATTTCACAAAAAAATTCAAACCTCATGGCTTGAGCATTATGTTGTTCATGTAATAATATACAAGTAATTTGCAGGTCTTAAGCTAAATGTGGTACTTTTTTTTAAGAAACTCAGGAACTGGTTATAAGTATTGTAATTATAAACAATTCAAATCAAGTGTGATGTATAGTTTTTCACATGGATTCCAAAGAAAATATGCACTTTGTGATATGTATTTGTCATGACATGTGTTTTAGTTGATATGTGACAGAGCTTTATGGCTTTCTGTACTGTTGGCTTTGGAAATTCCATTGGTATTATTATTATGTTTTCATTATTCTTTGCAAATCCAATCTGAATAGCTCATGGTTGTATACCCTAGGTTGCCTCTCTCTCTCTCTTCATCCATCTCACATAGTAATTAAATTATAAGTAATTAGGCCAAAGGTGATTCATTATGCAGTACCAGTTTTCTTAACAGTCCAACATTCCAGAAAGTTAGTAATAAAGCTCAGATGTTATATAAATAATATCCTAACACAGGTTACTGTGAATAATAGACTTTATTCTCACTTCCTTGTACGTTATCTCTACGATTAGCTCTTACTATTTTTCTGTTATGTAATTTGAGTTACCATTTATTTGTAATAATATTAACTATTTTATTTGTTTCAACAGTATTCAATGTAACATAATCTTCACTAGTTCAGAGAACACGCCAAAGATTTATTTAATTTATCACTAAAGCAAAATGATTAGTAACAATAGTAAGGTCATTAATACTAGTTGCAGCATTCTTGCAAATGTGATATTGTTTACAGGGCCAGTGCTAGGATTCTCGGTCCCCGGGTAAGCGTTTTTAGCCCTTCCCCTTCCCCAACAAAATTTTTTCGTTTAAACTTTAGTTTTTTTTGTATAAAGTTAGAAAATTTTAATGCAAAGATGTTCAAAATCGTAGGTTCAGATTTTGAAACTTGCATTTCATTTCTTTTTAGATTGGCACTCTGGCGTGCGGGCCCCCTTCGGAGGCTCGGGCTCAGAGTACTTTTGATCCACTTAAACCCTCCTAATGCTGGCCCTGATTGTTTATAATGGTAGCCATACATCTGGAAACCAAGTACCTGCGCAGGTCTAATTAAATGACTTATATACATGTAACAATATATCTATTGCAAAAGTGCCATGGAGAGTGAAAAAACTGAATTGTTGTAGTTGTCAAATGAGAAGGTTGTTGTTGGCACATTTTCATATAATCTCAGTTTTGAAGCTTCAGTAAAGCTTCAGCTGCCTCCATAGTACTGTATGTTAGTTTGTTACATTCCAAATTGGTACTTAAAAAAGCAAGGATGGATGGGGAAAGTAAACCCATCTCTTACCAATGGTGAAGACAGTCTGGCAGTGAAGCATACACACAAAAAGATGACAGTTATGGCGTGTGTATAAATGACCTCACCTCATGTCTCATTTCTTTTCATGAATACTCACCAAAATATAGTAGTTATTTTAATCTTTTTTGTGCTCATTGCTGACCTTCTGCTTTCATCTTTGGTAAGTGATAGTTTACCTTACCTATTCTTCTTTGTTTTGATATTGCCTGGTAACAGTTTCTTTTTTTTACTATTCAATTTGATACTACCTTTGTTTAATGAATGGTAACACATCTTTATTTTCTGCACTGAAGCCTAATCTACATTCACATATCCTCTTGGTTATAGTTTGATATATGGTAGACTATACTTGTTAGTAAATAATAGTTCTGTGATAATTCTTCAGAATTCCATAAGTCATTTATAAACAGTATTATTTTGAAGAGACTGTAATTGCATAGATTACCAAGAATTGTGAATATCGAATACATATCAGATTCTCAAGGAACATTATTATAGTAGTTTTGTAAATTATCACCAATTTTTACATAGGTGCCAGCCATGTAGAAATGATTTGTGGCTTTTGAACTGTTGTTTGATGTTGATAATTGTGTACCCAGAAATATAATAGAGGAATTTTAACTTCTATATGTTTGGTAATTAAAATTGTGATAAACAGTTACCACTATTAGATATAGCAAAACAGTTTCTAACTATTTTTAAACTGTCCTTTAAGGAAAGCTCTTATTTTAAAGAAAACTAGAATCTTTCATTGAATGCCAAAATGATCTCCACTTAGTATCTTAATTTTACTGTGATGTTTACAGTAATCGAGAAGCATAATGCAGCATAGCATACAAAATTTATTGCACACAACAGTGATGGCACAAAGGATAGTTGATAATCTTTTAGCTGTACATATATAAAAAAACAGTGGGCTGTTAAGTTTCCCAGTAAGAGACTACCTATGCCTCTAACATTCATGATGTATTCCTGACTGTCAAGAGATCCCTCAGTTCATAGTAGATGAGGCTGCATTTTCTACTCAGCAATTTCTCAAAACACAATATGACATTTTTCAGTATAACACTTCATAGTGCAAATTACAAAGAAAACTACTGAACACGTCCACAGCCCTCGTGGCGTCTACAAATTGCAACAAGGTCTGTCGGAAAAGACAGCAAAGCCGGTCTGTTGTCTCAATCACATTGAGTGGTTAAAGTCACAAGATGTGACTGTTGGCCTTAGAATCATGAACATTAAGCACCTTCTGTCACTGGCAGCAGTTGTCCTATGATCTGGACCAGAACTCTGGCAATGCACCAAATTGATATATATCAGTGTGTGATCTATAATTACTTTTGTGCCTTTTTTGAAGCTCTGTTTTTTGCTGCAGTGTGCTTACACTGAGCACCACACTGTACTGGTATTTTATGTTTTACTCTGAAGCGGGGGTACGTACCCTCTAACCCCCCCCCCCCGGGAGGTGTGAGGTAGCTTTGTCGCTCCTAGCTCTACACACCATAAGAAGTATGTTGTCTTCATCATCACCTCTTAGAACTGTAAATCTTTATTCTAACATCAAGTACTTAGTGAGTTTCATCTAAAATGTCATTATTAGTACTGAGAAGTAGGCATTTAATTAATAAAATTTTGGCTGAGCGGTAGCATGGGAACTTTTCTTTTGTTGGAAGGGGGAGACGCGTGGCAAGAAAAAGTTTGGGAACCCCTACTCGGCTTTCTGGTACTGGGAAAATACAGCTTCTCATGAGTGTACAATCCTGCTATGTTAAGTGTGTGTCAGTTATTAAGATTACAACTGAATATGGCAGTGAGGAATTCTTGTTACTCCTTTGCCACAAAACTTTACTTTCCACTGTCTGTCACTGCTCTGATGAGTTTTCCTTCTCATATCAGCTTGGACATTTGTAGTAAATGAAATTTCTAAATGATTCTTTTACCTTGTAAATATGATAATTCTCTCGTCTAAACATTTCATACACATTCTATGAAATAAAACCTTTTGTTCCCTACCTTCTGTTGTAAAGTTTTACACAGATATACATGAAGAGTTTGACATGGTTTTATAATATAATCAGACTTCTGTTTCTAAATGCTTAGTTGAAAAGAAGTGCATCTCTTTTATGTATAAATGTTAATTAAATTTAATATTTCATTTCACCATTCCTTCATAATTACAAATTTTCTTCTTCCTCGATACCGTTACTGCATCTAACCAGAGACTTCTCATCACTCTATTCCTCTGAATAAAAACACAAGCACCGTTTACTAAGTTTCTTTCTTGATGCTTATTTATTTTTTATGTATACTTTCATTCGTTTTCAATTCCAACAAATGGATTTTTCGTCTAAAATGTTCTTGGCTAAAGATGGAGTCCCATTCATTTAATGTTTCCACAAATGGTATTGGTCTCAAATTACTTCAATAGAGAAAAAAAAGACTACAAGTGTTGATTTAGGTAAGCCCTCATATTTGTTTTGCAGGATTCTTTATACCAGACACTGTTAAATAATTCTGATTTAGAGTCGGAAATTGTCCTAGCAGAAAGACTCATATTTTCTTATGTTCATTACATTACTGGGTGGTACATAGGTAATGGTATATATGGAAGATAAAAATAATATTGTTTGCCAAATTAAGTAGTGTGAAAATTAAAAATTACCAAAAACCTGGTTGATAGGCCATATTGGTTGTTGAATCTAGGGGGGGGGTGTCTGGTATCAAATATATATTTGTAAGCTATTTCCCATGTACAGGTTTCAGAAGGTGTGGTATTCTGCCAGCTCTCATTGTAAAACAGTTGTTGAGGTTATGTACCACCTCTTCCATTGATCATACTATACCACAGTTATTGATTGTCTCTTTCACAGTTTCCCCACCTCTAACCTTGCCCTGTTTGTAACTGCAAATTTCTATTTTAGTGTGTGAGCATCTGATGCCCTTGGCATATTTCTCATCTCTTTCTGCACAATTATAGTGAAATTATGTTCAAGTTTTGTGTTCGTCACTGCCCTCCTGCCTTCGTCTGTTTCAAGAGATGGTTTTATTTTTCCTATCCTTCGTTGTTTTCATGTTGCTTAAAAAATGTTCTTCTTACTGTTATTATTGATAATTTTAAATGCTGGGACTCCTTGATAAGCTGTTTTCATTTGACACAAACAAACAGCCAGTGATGGCTGAGTTGTTGAAACATGGGTAGGAAATATACTTGTTATCTTAATTACATGGATTTGCATTCCATTAATCACAGTAAACATCAGTTAATACACATTTAAGCACACTTTTGAAATAAAATAAAAGCAATGTTACTATCTCTTGTAGTTATTTGGTACTTAACATTTTCCAATAACTCATTTTTACATGGCTCACTATGTATGCCAGAAAGTTTAATGTTTTAAAAAATTGCATAAATGCTGTAGAGAACACATATTTTTGAAAACAATGATAGGAATTTATTTTTTCATAGGTTTAATATAGTTATACATTGGCGATGTAATCTATTTTTGCTCAGCACAGTTGTAAAATATATAAATAAAGCAGAAAATTTAAAAGATTGGAGGGAAAGATGAGTATATTATACTGTTTCAAACCAAAATAATTGTGCATAGTACTTCAACTGCAGGTTTGATTTTAATGCAGTTCTAGTATTACCATCATTGTTCGGTTGTATTCAGTGTGGAAGGTAAACATATTTGTCTGCAGCCCGTGTGTCCATGTAAGTTTCTGCAATTTTTCCAATCTCAATAGTTTCACGGTCTGTAATTATGGTATTTCAGACTTCGTGTCTCAATTTTAGTTCAGTGTCTTGTCATATTTTGTGTAGTTTTATATAGGGTGCTTTGGAATGCTACTGAATTTTTAGGCTTCAAGAAGATGTTCATGAATCTTAATGCAAATGTCATGTTGTGATGATAAGGGATTGTAGATTACTGTGAATTCTAAACCAGGATCAAATTTACATTTGAGGTCAGACATGTATAAACCCTTTTATACAAAACATTCTTGGGTGGACCATTAATGCATGAAGTAACAAACTATTTTTCTTAAATGCTTTACATGGTACTAAACACATTTTGCTTGTAGTTCTTCAATACACATTTCATCTGATGATGTTAATTTTCTACTAAAGCCTGTGCGTTTTTACTTGCTCATAGTAGGGATCAGTATTTTATTAATGATAATACAGTTCCAAGCTAGTGGTGCTAGTTGTGATGATGTTTGTTAAAACAGTTGCTTACTGAGAATATGTAATGATATGTTACATTTCCATGATTTAAAAAGAGAAAAAAGTATGATATACAATATTTCTATTAACCCCAAATTTTAATGTAGGATTTAGTAATTGCATACCTGGAAACCTAGTTGTAATATTCAATTTTTTGTTAGTATTTATTGATAAATTACTTTATTGCACACATCTGCATTAGCTAATAATTTGTGTAAGTATTAAACAAAATTGGAAAAGTATAGTAGAAAATTGTGATACATCATTTTTCATTGAAAATGGTGCATGCTGTGTACTTAATTCCAACTGAGGTATTTATTGGATAAATTATTATGGGTTTGTGAATTTATGAATATCCTCCAGTAGATATCTCGATAGATTAGTAAAATCTAAAACTTTCTGGCTTTTAATGCCTTTTAAAAGTATAAGTTAAGGGAAATATAGTAGAAGTAATTGCTTCAAGAGCAGTGCTTGTAACTCTTAGAAAACAGGTGCTAATAATGCAGATATTAGAAGCAGTGTAAATGGCAAATGTGCAGTTTTCTTAAAGAATACAGATTATCAGTTTGTAATTTATCTCTTTTGGTGTATTTAGATAATTTAGTTTGGGTATTTTCCAGTGCTTTAATGGGAGGGTTGTACAGATATCTCTCAGATTTAGTTATTACACAAGGGAAATACTTTTTATATATATAGTTGATGACATTCCAATTTATTCGAATCAGTATTTAAAATTGAGAGCATTATTGCTTTTTCAGTTATGATACTTAACACAAGTTTTTCTTTTATACCTTGCTCATATTAGTAACTTCTGGTAGTAGGAAATGACTGCTTTTAGTTTTAAAATGGTTGCACTTGTTTTTGTTGATAAAATGTTAAATGCTTTAATCTCATTGTGATTCTAAGTTATAGTGTTTATAGGAGATGTTAGTATAGCTTTAAGAACTTAATTCTTTATCACTGAATTTGCTTGATTTTTGTCATTTCATTAAATTTTAGCCAGTTGTTAAACAATTTTTTCATGCTTATACAATGGAGTCTTATATTTTTGTAAAAAAAAAATATACGTGTCTAGAAGAGTACTGAATATATAGTCAATTACTCTGGAAAATCCATTTAAAGAGTTATGTGAGCACTAAGTAGTTATATGTGATAGTCTAGCAGAATTTGAAGTTTATGAAACCAGATACATATCATTCTATCCATGCCTAAAAGTACAATGTGATATACTGTAAAATTTAGTCAATTAAAACATTATAGCAGACTGCAAGCTGCATTTGTAAACAAAATGGTGTCTAGAATGTGCATTTACTTTTAGTGCTAAATATCTATTTACTGTGTGAAGTAAGAGCTTATAGTAGTATTACAAGTGTGATATGTTAAATGAAGCTAGATTTATGTGCTGTTACAAGAATAGAAGGTATTAATCTAATAGAATAATTATATATGTAACTATTTGTAAGGCTGTGTTAGTGATTCAGATTTTAAAGTAGCATATAAGTATTTATGCAATTTCTCGGGTATTTTTTTTTTCCTACCTTCATTTGGAAAAAACTTATTATTTCGTGAATATTTATGTGATAAAGGCATAAGAAGCAGTGTGTTCAGTATTTATATTGATGAACACAAGATATATGTTTAATAAAAGGTTTTTGTGTTCAAAATTGTTAATATTCTTTTGAGTTTATGATGTAGTCTGTGAAATAAAAAAAATGTTGCTGATAATATCTGGTTACCAGTACTTAATTTAGCTGATAACTCCTTACAAACATAGACTTAAATTGTGGTTTACTCTATCTCCAGTCTCTTTCTTTCTCCTTCTCTCTCCCCCCCCCTCTGTCTCTTTCTTTCCCTGTGTCTCTCTCTCTCTCCACCCCTCTCTGTACCCCCCCCACTCTCTCTACCCCCACTCTCTCTACCCCCACTCTCTCTACCCCCACTCTCTCTACCCCCCACCCTCTCTACCCCCACACTCTCTACCCCCCACCCTCTCTACCCCCACTCTCTATACCCCCCACTCTCTCTACCCCCCACTCTCTCTACCCCCCACTCTCTCTACCCCCCACTCTCTCTCTCTACCCCCACTCTCTCCCTCTCTCTTTACCCCCTCTCTCCCTCTCTCTTTACCCCCTCTCTCCCCTATCTCCCTCTCCCCCTCTCTGTCTCTCCCCTGTCTCCCTCTCACCCCGTATGCCTCTCCCCATCTCTGTCTCTCTCCCCCTCTGTCTCCCTCTACCCCCGTCTCCTTCTCCCCCATCTCCCTCTCCTCCCTGTCTCCTCCCCCCTCTCCTCCTCCCCCCTCTCCTCCTCCCCCCTCCTCTCTTCCCCCTCCTCTCTGTCTCCCTCCCCCCTCTCCCCCTCCCCTCTTCTCCTCTCCCCCTCTTCCCCTCCCCTCTTCTTCTCCCCCTCCCCTCTTCCCCTCTCCTCCCTCTCCTCCTCTTCCCCTCTGTCTCCCTCTCCTCCTGTCCTCCTCTGTCTCACTCTCCCTCTCTGTCTCACTCTCCCTCTCTTTCTCACTCTCCCCCCGTCTCACTCTCCCCCCTGTCTCACTCTCCCCCCCCTGTCTCTCACTCCTCCTGTCTCTCCCCCTCTCTCTCCTCCTTTGTCTCTCTCTCCTCCTCTGTCCCTCACTCCTCCTGTGACTCTCTCCTCCCTCCCTTTCTCTCCCCCTCTGTCTCTCTTCCTCTCCCCTTTCTCTCGCCGCCAGTCTCTCCCTCCTTTATTTGAAAAACTATTTTGTTTTGGATTAAAAATTTCAAGGACACTGGTCCATATATTTACAATTTTATAAAATTCTTTGCAGTTTACTTACCAATAATTTACGATATTTTGGTTTTATTTTTAGAATCGTGTTTTTTTATCTGCTTAGTTAAGTCGTATATGCCGACATTAAATTCTCTATTATGTTCTTACACTCCATTGGTAAGTACAAGAAGTTTATTAGCACTTGGAGGTCACTTTATAACTCATGACAATGTTTAATTTGTACAACAATTTGCATTTAACTGAACCTGGTGAGTTAGTGGTGATTCTCAGACTTGGCAATGGAAGGACACTGGTTCAAATCCCTGTCTGGTAATCCAGATTTTGACTTTCCAGGTTTTCCCAAAATCACTCTAGGCGAATGCCATAAATGGTCCTTCAAAAGGTTATGGTTGAACTCTTTTTCCCATTCTGTGTCACTCATCTTCTCTCAGGTTTATGAAAGATGAGCTACAAATGTCCCCCCCCCAAAAAAAAAAAAAAAAAAATCCTTAATTTGACATTCTTGAATGGTCTTAACTACCAATTAATCATTTGACATTTTTTAATGAACTTGCTTACGTATTATTGTGATTATGTTACTTTCTTCACATTACTTTGGTATTTATCCATGAATTATGTTTATACTTTATTCTCTAAAATATGTGTTACATATTCTTTCATTCAGCAGTTTATCTTTGTGCATTAGTTCAAGTGTATTATTTTTTGAGCAGTTTACAATAATTCGGGCAAATGATGATATCCCCCACTTTTCCCACTTTTATTGTGTGAGTAAACCTTTCACAACTGATAAATGTACACAGTTTACTTACACACTGCAACACTCTTTTTCTGTCTCGTAGTTGTGTCATCTTTAGTGAATTAGCTGCCAAAAATTAAGCGGTGGAAAATATATTCCGAGTTATGTTTTCATAGGCTCTTGTTCTAAGTGCCTCAAGAGACAAGCATCAGTGATGCAAAGTGCTGTTCAGTGCCTACACTTTATTTTATTTGGCTTCGCTGGCAAGTGTGATTATGCAGAGAATATGTTAAAAATTCCAAGTTTTAAAAATGATTAACTTAATCACAATCAGTCCATGAATCCAAACATTTACTTCAAGAAGAGACTGATTTCAGCATGAACACATGCCTGCTGCATATACTGAAATTGATTTAACGTTATAAAATGAAAGTGATAAATGTTTGTTTAAATTAAGAAAATCAGTTCTCCTGAGAAAGACGGGAAGTGACACCACATAGTAAATTGCTGTTCTGAAATTGTGTTTTTTTTTTATGGGAAATGTATTAGATGTGCAAAAAGGATGTGAAAATTTCTAGGCCTTGACCATAAATTATACATGGTTCCTTGTTATAACGATAATCATATTTACAGAATATCACAAGAAACTAGCATTTTTCTGTAGAGAGAGGCAGACAAGCTAATGTTTTATAGCTTTAGCATTTTTGTCAAGGGTAAGAAATGCTGGGACTAACCTGTTATCCTTTCTATTGCATTTATCTATTGTCTAGCAGAAATTTGGTTGACTTTAATATTTTATTCAGTAATTATTGCGTGTGCTTCAATTAAAATCCTAATCACTTTATGATTCTCGATTTTTGCATTTTGAATAGATTACTCTTAAAATTTAATCCACACTTGCTTCTGATCTGGAGGCAAACCTGGGATTATAGAGTGAAGGTGGTAAATTGTTTTCAAACTCTGAAACAGCAGTTCTGTAATGCAGAACCCTGAGGAACACTTTTTTGAATGAAATGCCGTTGAGAATATTGTTTGGCACATGTAGATGTTGTATTTGCATTAGTTGATAGTTACCTCACAAGCTGACCACCTTTTTTTTACACAGTAATAATTCTATGTTTTTGTATGTGATGATACAAAATGTGCACACTCATCACCCTTGCAATGTGCCTCTTTCCTTTATTATGTCACCAAGGTCTTGCCCAAAATGCACTGAACTGGGTATTTCTTGTGTTATGCATATTCACTGCCTTCAACTTTGATAAATGTTAGGTTCTTATGTTATGCATATTCACTGCCCTCAACTTTGATAAATGTTAGGTTTACATTCTCTATCGTTCTATATATTAATATATTCTTAAATGTCTAAAATAAATAAGTCTGACAATGGTCGAAGCTTTTCTAGTAAGAAAATCAAACATTTTCTGCTTTAACGTAATTGGTTGTTTATCAACTCACTGCTTTTTAAAATGTCTTGTCGCCCAACATGGGAACAATGTTTCAAAGTACCTGAAACCCCTTGTCATTAGTGTTAGTAGCCCCTCTCCCTCCTATCATTGCCCATACATCACTGTGAATCTTGACGATTTATTCCTGTCACCAAAAGACATGTGAGTACAATTTACTTGTTCCACTTGCCAGATACTGCAATCAATAAGTTTCAATTTTTTAGCTGAATATGTGAGGGTGATAAGCACAAATGAAACTACAGCATAAATTTAATTTCTTTTTTACCGAGCGTGGTGGGTGAATGGTAAACATTCTGGCCTCACATTCAGGATGACACGGGTTCTTCGAATCCCCGTATGGGCATCCAGATTTGGGTTTTCCATGGTTTCCTCAAATCACTCCAGAAAAATGCTGGGATGCTTCCTTCAAAAAAGCCATGGCCAAATTCCTTCCCATTCCTTGTCCCCAACCCCATCCCGCCTCTAATGACCTTAGCTGTCGACGAGGCGTAAGGCCATAAGTAAAAAAAATTATAGACATTAGGCAAACGGCTCATGGAATTTACTGATTTACAGCAATACGTGAATTTAACTAAATCGGTAAATAAGTGAAAAAAACTATAAGCTCTCAGTCCAAGGTACTCTGGTAGCAGTGGCAGTTCTAGCAATTTTCCAAGCTGGGGCAAAAACTGTGAGATTGCCACCACTTTGAACATAATTTTGTTGCCCCCCCCCCAATGCCATAGGCCTCCGAACACCATTTTGCCATCCCTCTGAAGTTGCCACCCGGAACAAGTGCTCCGGTTTGCCCCCTGGCATTGTCAGGTAGTGATTCATGATTGAATGTTTTTTTTAAAAAAAACAGCTGGTACGTCATTATCATACTGCAGATTGTAATTGAACCATCAGGAACATTAACAATCATGTGAAACGCATGCTTAACAAACCCACATTGTCAATAAATAAGCTTAATAACAATCCAAATATATCTTCAAACTGTAAAAATGTTGTTCAGCATTAAAAGAAATTATTAAATGTCAGTGTTGATGAGCCAACATTACTGCGTAATCTATTTAAAATAACTGGTGTAAAGCTGTATCATTATAACTGTTAGTACAAATTAGTAAACATTCCTTTGCTATAGTTTGTTACCATTCAGTATGCCTGTAAATTAACTGGAAAAGATCGCAAACAATACTGCCAACTCCTAAAAATCTAAAAAAAATCATTAAAGAAAGAAAGGGGTGCTGGTATGTTACCACCACTTTCTTCCCCATTTTTAAGATGATTTATAAACTAAGCAGAATCTAAAATTAACTGTAGGAAAACTAATGCAACATATGCTGATTCTAATTAAGAATTAGGTCGAGGCACACAATCCTTTCTTCTTAACACAAACACAGTAACACAATCTTTCAAGAAAATAAAAATAAACACAAATTTAAAATAAATATACAGAATCGACGGATATACGTGAGATTAATTTGAAGTATTAGTGATATTCGTAGCATCCTAAAAACTAAATCATTATTTGATTTTTTTTCCCGTTATCAAGCCATTTTAATTTATTACTCATTAACTTGTTCTTATATTTAAAAAAATCTTTTACTACCTTATAACACACTTTGATGATTACAAAACAGTGTTATATATCTGTGTTCTGACAGCAGCCGGCTGTTAATTGATGGGTGAACCACATGACTGATTATTTGACTTGTCATGTAGATGAGTGCTGTCTTCTGTTTAGTGTAGCATAACTATATATCTGATAAATAATAAAAATTAAATATTTAGAATTTTATTTGCTTTGCACATTTATTAATTAGTTAGTATCCCAAGTGAACTGATCACTCCCCTAAGCTTGTACACACCTGTTTTAATTTTGCTCTTATTAGTGTTTTACATTTGTCATATACTTTATGCATATATGATTATCAAATTATGAAATATTTGCATTAATTATTGCAATGAAGTAACATGAAATATTTTTAGGAGTGGGGTAGGATAATTTACCGTTATTACAGACAGGGCCGGTGCTAGGAATTTCGGGTCCAGGGTAAAGTGGGCGACCTTTTTTTTTTTTTAGCTCTACAAACTGGGCCGGGCGACAATGGGCTGATTCTTGGTTCCGAGCCAGGGGGCTCCTGCCGGTGGTCGGGGGCCCCCCCGTCAGCCAGCGGGCCCGGGTACATTTGACCCGCTTACCCCCCCCCCCCCCCAACGATTACAGAACTTTAATGCATAAACCAAAAGTCAATTTAATTAATAATTAAAGAGACAATGTAAACAAATTACATCAAACTAATTCCCAGCATAAACATCAGACATTGAATTATGAATGGTTACAAAATCGTAAGCTTAATATTTCAATATGAGATCTTTTAATTTGTACAGTCAAAACATATAACCGTTCATAAATTTCCAAGTTATCATTTCTCATTGGTCAGTGAAATTGAGCAAGATGTGCATCTTATCTTGGCAGCTTACTATGTACGATCGATTCTGGGTCCATCAGAGGATAAAATGGCACAATGAACTGGTTAATAGATATATTACTGTTCTCTTTTATTATAACACAGCACTGCACAGTTGGTACCATGGCACAGCAATTGCCACTCATATCATAAATAGATACAGTTGGACGATGGTATCAGATAATCACAACCTGACTATTACTGCAATATACTGTAAGCCACATCTGTGTACTAAATTACTTCCTGCTTAACTGATAATAAGTTTTGTAGACTCTGCCACCAATCTCCTGTGTCAGTCAATGTTTTTTCTTCAAAGTCCACTCGTCCAGTCCTGTCCTCTGCTGGTTCGTGTCTCAGCCACCAAAGAGGTTGAAAGCCAATAAGGGGGGGCATAACAATATCTGACTGGCTAAAGGTTCTCACACCCACTGTCAGTGTTTCAACTGGCAACCTCATTGCCGGCTGACTTTGTCCACTAAGTCACCATTCTAAGTATTTTTAGATGTGTTTCCTTCGATTTCTCTCACTTCTTGTTAGTAACAATTTGGCTTTACGTGTCAAATTCGATTTCTCACAGTTCTGCATATGCACAGTTCCCACTATCAAAACAAAAATTCTCTTGCATAAATATCTCCGATATATTTCTCTGGGTGTCAGTGTATCTTTGCAGGCTAGCAGACCCTTGTTATTCATGAAAACTGCAGTTTCCAGGCACCCTGCTGATCGAAATGCACGTACAGGTATTTGTTCTGGAACCTGTGCTGCCAAATAAGTCAGGGTAAGGATCTCTTGCCTTTGTAACATGGCTGACCGTACATTTGAAAACAGTTGGAAACAAAAAACAGAAACTTGCATGTTAAAACAAAAAGACGCCACACCAACCAGCGTAATACTGACGAAAAGTGATGAATTGATTTAAGGTTAAATTAAAGCAGAATACAGCAAAACTGTCAAAAACATTGCAAAAATTGATCATCTTCACCCCGCATATAACCCGCTTCACGCAAGCAGAAGGCCATTCATGGAACCTCATGCAGAATATTGTGACAAGTGATTATAGGGATGCTAGAAACAAAGAGAAACATTGAGTGGGTGCGCAGACTTCCGCGGTCGTTGTCAATGTAATCTTGGTTGTCCGGGTTGAACCGCGTCAATTTGTTGAAACCTGACGTTTCGGCCATCATTTTGTGGCCTTCTTCAGAGTACTGTCACGGCTGGAACTGCTGCCGCCTATATATAGCTCCCGAAGAACGCGCTAGCCGTTTGGAGTGACGTCACTCAAACTACCGCCGCCAGCGTGGCCGGTCCGATGGGGGCCTGCGTCCCGCGTTTTCCTGATCAAGCATGACCATATTTGGTCAAGTTGTAGCCCGCCGTCCGCGTTCATATTATCTGGTCGTTTTTTAATTTCCAATGCTTCTCTGACACGCCGGGGCCACCATCTGCTTTCTTGAACCAATACACTTGTGTCATTGAATAAAATTGCGTGCCCACTGTCAGCAGAGTGTTGCGCTACAGCTGATTTGCTGACGTCATTATTTTTAAGATGTCTCATGTGTTCACACAGCCTTTCCTTGACTGTCCGTCCAGTTTCGCCGATATACACTTGGCCACAGCTACAGGGTATCTGGTATACGCCCGCTGTCTGCAACTTCTCCCTCTTGTCTTTGACTTTTAAAAGCACATCAGAAATCTTCCTAGGCGCTCTGTATATTGGACGGATATTTTTCTTTTAAAAGACGGCCGATTTTATCCGTCACCCCGTGGACATAGGGTAATACTGCCGTGGGTCCGTCTGTTGTCTTCTGGCTTCGGCTTCCGGTGTCGGAACACAGGGTGATGCTCGAGGTGCAAGCCTTGCAGTGGCCTTATTGATGACGTCAAGGCTGTAGCCGTTGGCCAGAAACGTCTCCTTTAAAATTTTCCTTTCAGCGGCTATGCTCGCTTCGTCGCTGACTATGGAAGCACGGACGGTTAATGTTTTTAAAATTCCACGTTTCACTGCTGGATGGTGGTGAGAGGCTGCATGCAAGTAGCGATTGGTGTGCGTGGGCTTGCGGTAAACTCCGTGCCCTAGGGAGCCATCTTCCTTCCGTTTCACTATAACGTCCATAAAAGGAAGTTGTTTGTCCACCTCAACTTCCATGGTGAATTTAATTTTGTCGTGGGCACTATTTAAATGTTGGAAAAAAGCCTGGAGGGATTCTCGCCCGTGAGGCCAGATAACAAATGTGTCGTCCACGTAACGCAACCACAAAGAAGGTTTCAGAATATAATTGTTGACCACTTCAGCCTCAAACGCCTCCATATACACGTCGGCCACAATTGGAGACAGTGGGCAACCCATCGCTGCTCCCTCATTCTGCTGGTAGAAGTCCCCTTGGTATTGAAAGAAGGTGGTCCTGAGACAGAATTCAGTCAGTGACGCCCATTCTTCTGGTAGACTGAGATATCTAGTCGTTCCCTGATGATATTTATGGCTTCATCAATTGCACTTTGTGAACAGTGACGTGACGTCGAAGCTAACTAATAAGTCACTGTCTTCCAGGCGTCTGTCCTTGATCCTATTTATAAAATCAGAAGAATTTCGAACTGTAAATAGACTAGTCAGATTCTTTAGCTTGTCCGCCAGATATCTTGCCAGCGGATGTGTTGGAGACTGGAATGCGCTCACAATGGGCCGTAAAGGGGCCCTCTTGTGTATCTTGGCAGGCATACAGTCGTGGGTCAGGTGATTGGACGTAGTTAATTTTCTTTTGGCCTCCGGTTCGATTGAAGATGCTTCCCGTATTTAATTTGCAACGTTACGCCGAATTTTCTGTGTAGGATTTGTTGGCAGCTTTCCATACGTTCCATCTTGTAATAACGCCTCTACCTTTCGGTGATATTCTTCCGCATACATAACGACTGAAGAATTTCCTTTATCAGCAGGTAACACCACAATGTCATCTCTATCTCTCATTCGACGTAAGGCTCTCTTTCCCCTCGAGTAAGGTTCTGCGGAGGTGGTTTGGAAATTGATAATATTCTCGCCGTTTCACTGCGAATCTCGTGAGCGTCATCTGATGAAAGAGAAGAAATTGAAGATTCCACGGCAGCGATGACTTCATCCACTGGTAACTTTGCTGGCGCTATAGCGAAATTCAGTCCTTTGGCAAGAACCGAGTTCGTATCTGTGTCCAGCGTCTCGTTTGTGAGATTGACCACGCATCTTTTTAACAGATTTTCCTCTGGTTGCGGGTGTTGCTTCTCTTCTAGTCTGGAGAATTTAACCAATTGTCTCCTCTTAGTATTTTCAAATGCGTCATGGGCCTGATTCCACGATAATTTGTCCAGCAAGTTCCAGTCATCGAGGTTTAATGTGTTACTAAGGAACAAGTGGAGGCTAAGAATTCTTACTTCCAGCAAGGCACTTCTTCGTGAACGCATTCACTACACGCGGAGTGAACTGGCAGCGCTGGAAGTAAGAATTCTTAGCCTGCAAGAAGGCTGTTGGGGACGATATCAAGAAGAGCTCAGGACGAAAATGGAACAATGTAATGGGACTTCGAATGAAATACAAGGACCATACAACAAGATGGCGGAAATAATAGTCTCCGCTGCCCGTAAGCCATTCCAACACGCGAAACAGGAGAGAGCAGTCGGCTTACCAGAAAAAAATTTGTGTAATAAAGAATATTCGAGAGCCGTTGCTATGCGATGATTATCTACGATGTTATATATACGCGGTGCCACCTTGGAGAATTCCCTTCAACTTAAAAAAAAATTTTTTATAATAATGAGAAGAGCTAAGCGAGAGGGCTGGAAGAACCTTTGCTCCAACCTTGAATATGTGAAAAGCTTTGATGGTTCAAGGGTGACCGAACGGACACCAACCGGATCACCGCTGACAAAGGCACCGCAGAACAGGTTTTTACTATGATCTCCTTTTCGTGTGTACCATCAAAGAAGATAACCAGCTTACAAAACGATTCCGATGTAGCTTCCAATTATGACCTTCAGAAATAGGACGGGCCCTGAGAAGGGAGGAAACTTCCTTAGTAATGGTTTTAATAACATATTCCATGGTCAATAACCTTCCACGAGAAGCAAAGTAAGAATTAGTAGAACTATTCAGTGACATGATAAAATGAAATGTTGTCCCAGAACAGAGGAGGAATGTCATGGGCGTATCCAGCGAGGGGCAGGGGGGGGGGGGACTGCTGCCCTCCCCCTAGAAAAAAATCAAGTTGCCTTCAGTACGCTTCGGCGAGTGAAGAACTGGCTCCGGAGCACTTTGTGAGAGGAAAGATTGACTGGATTATGCCTGATGAGCATGCATCGAAATTCTGTGAAAGAACACCGTGAGATACTGAGAAACCAAGTTATTGAAATTTTGTTAAGAATCCGAGACGATTAATGTTTATATAAATATAACTATAACTGAGTTACGATCTTAATTATCTACATAGTAGGTCCTTAGATTAAGTGGTTGGATATATTAATCAATAATAAAAATAGTTTCCTCAATGGGTTTGAGTTTTATTCTGTAAGAAATCATCATTTTTCAGTCCTCCACCCTACTTCCTCGAAACCAATATGAGTTCCCCCCCCCTCCCCCTAGATCAAATCTTGCCCGCCTCTAGTTCTGATCCTGGATACGCCGTTGAGGAATGTGCTAATTATACCCGCGGCAAAACCTCACAGGAAAAAGAACGATGTATTGTCCCTCTTACCATACTTGGCAAAGTGAATAGGCCCGTTTACACGTACGGCGCAAACTGCCGGTTTGGAACGGCACTTCGGACTGCCGCGTCGGAGCGTGAGGTTGGAGCGTCGCTCCTGGAGAGTGCGACGAAAATTGGTCAACACTCCAGTCGCGCGCGCCAGGACTGCGGGTTGGAGCGTAAGCGCCAAAAATGACCGTTATCCCGTGGCGCGTGGACTTTCCGCCGGAATGGAAACTTTTTAGACGATCCAGCATGCATCTTTCGGTTTTAAGTTGTTATTGTTTTTGTTACTTATACTTGATTTTATAAATGTATTTAAAATGTCATAAAAAAGAAATGAGAGAAACCGAGAAATAGTATGTGCTGCTTTACATATTTTTTTTCGGTACAGAAAGAATTAAAAAAAGAAACAAACAAAAACAAAGTGAACATGGGTGAAAAGGTGGCACCAAAACAGAGATCTATATGGACACATGCCTCTTTTGAGAGAGCTACGGTAAAATGACCCAGATGATTTAAAAATTATCTATGAATGGACAATTTGACATTTGACTACATGTTAATGTTATTATCTCTACAAATATCAAACAAGACACAGTCAGGAGGAAGAGTATAACTGCAGAGAAACGTTTGCCTGCTACTCTTCGTTTTCTGGCTACTAGAAATCGCTTCAAGATTTGAAATTTTCTACTAGTATTTCTACACTATCTCTGAGTAAAATCATACCTGAAACATGCCGGGCGATTTATACTGCACTGAAAAAATTTGGAAATATTTAGGTGTGCTTGTGTCTTCTTCTGCAGATCCACAACTGCTGCTTGCATATATTTTTCTCAGTTCTTTTAGAAATGTCCCCCTAATTCCTTGAATTTTTTTAATGAAATATTTTCACTTTCACATTTACCAAGCAAAATTCTCCCAACTTATCATATGCACGAGTTTTTAAATTTGTGTTTTTGTATTCATCTGATTTAACCTTCCACAAACATTGAAAATGTTTTGAAAGCTCTATAAATCCTTCCAAATTATCTCTTGACCACATTTCTCAAGATTTAAATTTTTCTTTGCTAAAGTAGGCTAAAGTTAAATAAAGTCACCCAGAAATTCGAACCATCAACAAACAAGTACTGACGCATCAAGACTGCAGACCGACAATGCACGTGCAAACGCCCTGTTAGACCTACGTGCCAGATGTGCGCATTAAGCGGACCCTACATGGTCAATAGTATTCTCAATACCAGTATTGACAATACAGCCGTCAATACTCGTGCCAACCAGTCTCAATACTGCTCTACCTTACACGATCAATAAAATTGACAATATAAGAAAATATTGTCAATATTATTGATCGTGTGAGGTGTTAGAAGAGCGCGCTAGGTCTCTCTGACCACCGAGCATTTACACGTAAAAAGGATTGATGCGCGCGCCTGGAAGCGTACGCTCCAAAACCGTCAGAAAAACAGTGCGTGTAAACGGGCCTAATGTCTATCATGGTAAATAAAAGGTTGGAATGGCACGTGAAACGATACAACATACTCGAAAAGCTAAGGATAGGCTTCAGGAAGCGATACAGTAGTATGGACAACATAAGCACCATAGTAACGGACATCCTGCTGACCTATGTTAGGAAAAATTTTCTTCTGGCTGCCTTCTTGGATATTAAAGATGCTTATAAAAACGCCCGAATCAACATACTATTGAAAATTTTGGACGAATATGGGTTCCCCAGCAGACTTTATCTATGGTACCATAAATACCTTGCGCTCAAAGTAAACTCTATCTTTACTAGAGCATGAGACAAGATCAACAGAAAAGTTTTCCAGGGACTCCCGTAAGGTGATTCAATGAGCCCATCATTATTCAGTTTTTACACCTCAGATATATGCAAGGAATTGACAGGATGGACAATATGCTGACGATTTTGTGGTTTACTTATCTCACCAAAATAAGGATAGAGCACGGAAAATGCACGAAGACCAGTGTAAAAACACCTGTTTCAATAGAGGACTGGAAACTTCTACTCAGAAAAACAAAATATGGATTTTTACTCAAAGGCATCACCAAGAAAGTGATTTCCTAACAGGGGCGGATCCAGGATTTTGGATTTGGAGGGGCTTGAGCGGATTTGGTTTGGGGGACTTGAGTGGAGTTTGGTTTGGGGGAGGCCTTGAGTCGGCAAGAGTAGTCTTTATAGTATCCTCGGATCGCTTCTCCCTTTAAAAGATCAGGAGAGAAAAAAAAGTCTCCAAAATTACATGTCGGGGTGGACCTAGATACTTTTGGGAGAGCTTGAGTTCCCTTGCCCCCCCCTTCCTGTATCCGCCCCTGCTTCCCTAATATCTATAAATGAAAACAAAATTAATATGGCGAAGGAGGTTAGACATCAGACTCGAAGAACTAAAGCAATCGTCTCCCACACGTTTACACTGCCTAAATGCATTGGCAGCGCTGAAATGGGGGGCAGAACCCAGAATAGTGGGCAACATCTACCAACGTGTTTTGAGAAGCAGAATGGATTACTGGGGATTCCTGTGTGAATCTGCTTCCAAGTCAAGCATAGCAAAACTGGACGGCATCCAATCAGCGGTGCTATGGGTGGTGGGAGCATTCCTCAAAACGAGACTGCAACCCCACTATTAAAACTTAGGAGAAAGAAGTTAGGAATCCAGTGCTGGATAAAAATGTGCTCCTTCAAACACTAGCCTCTAAGAAGAATAGTTCAGACCCTGGAACACGAGATAGTCAAAATCGGCAGAAACATTATGAAACACCTAGCCTGGTAGACGATATGCAAAAGACTAATTTATGGATCACTAGCTGTTAGCCGCTATTCCGTAAGGGTGGTCTTAGCATTTTATTGTAAGAATTGGGTATAGAATGCTGTAAGTTACGTAAAAGATGTCCAAAAAACAGTCGGGATTATATGACGGGGAAGCCATCACCATACGATTCTACCGCCGAATCTCTCTCGTGAAGAGTACAGCATGTTTAAAATAGCAGAAAACTAATTGGGGGGAGGGGTTAACCGAGGGAAGCTTATCTTTTAGCTTGGTATTGTCTTCTTTCTTCTGCATGAGCATCAGAACCTTGGGTTCTAATAACTCTACAACAGCTACTTCTTAAGTCTGATTAACACCTGCGAGGCATTAAAAAAAAAAAAAAAAAAAATGTACAGATGCCATAAATTTTTGGGTAGACACAAAATAATAGTCTGGTGCAGCGCAAATCAACTTCTATACTGTATAATAGGTTTTGACTGCAAACGAAATTTATAGACGGATCTTACACTAAACAGACTGCGAAACAAAGCTGGAGCGACCGATCAAACATTACAGACTTACAGACACTATCCGGCTGTCTGTCACCATTCGGTAGTTATAAAAATTTCACGACAAAAATGTTATTTATCCCAAAAAGCATCCTGTGTCCTTCTTAAGATACAGAGTATTTGACTGTCAAATTTCGTGAATCTCGGTATAGCCATTTAGTCGTCAAAACGTAGCAAACAGACAGAGAGATAGAGTTACTTTCGCATTTGTGATATTATTAGTGTAGATCATACACAAACTGACTGCGACAAAAACAAAGCCTGAATGGCTGATAGGGCCACATTTAGGCACAGGCTACCTAGGCTGTAGCCTAGGATCCATCACAAAGGGGCCCGCACTACATGCACAAATAAAAAACATTAGTCGCTGTCATCCTTTTGACATGCGTTGTGAATAATAAGTATTATGTTTTTAATCTTTCTCTATTGCGTGCTTTGGTGAAGTTAATCATCTTTTATCGTCTGTTTTATCTTAATATGTAGGCCTACTATTTCATATTGCTACTAAATCTTTTCAGTTTGTAATTTTGCGTACATTAACTGGGGGTGTTTGGTTGCGACAACAGCACTAAAATAGGCAGCACCTTATTTATCGATCAACAAATTGAACGTGCGGGCATCACTTGCTAACACCGTTCACTTCAGTCTCGAAATCGATGTAGAAATCGTCTGTATTTGTCACAGTACTGCTTACATGCAAACCTTACGAATGCATTGTTTTGGTAGAAGAGCTACCAGGCGAAACGAGGTCAATACTTTTTAAAACAGGAAATAGACCTACTTGTTTTCGACGCTGATATAAAAAAATCTTGTGCTTGATCGTGAATCATTCTGTACATTATTCTGTTTTGAGATAAATATGTATAGAAAACGACCTAATAAACTTACATTTGTTTTAGCGAATAATGATTACAGAATTATGGTGAAATTTCTGTAGTTTGCTGGCAGAATCGTTCTCTGCTGTCGGGGATGAGAATAAACCAATGTCTGTTATCAAGACTTAAATAATTCTGGATAGGAGAAGAATTGGAAAAAAGACAGAAGAATGGATGAATAAGATAAGTGTTATCAAAACTTCATCTTTATTGATTCGAAAACAGAAAGCGTGTTCATAATTTTTCCATGTTTTAGTTTAGTTATATATAGAGGAGGATCCTAATCAAAATATCTGCGCCTGAGGAAATGCATTTTTAATTCATTGTAATCTTGTAACGCATTAATTTTTAAGTTTATTTTGAAAATATGCTGATAAATTTAGAAATAATAATAATTTGAAAGTGCAGCTGAAACAAACATCTCATAGCGAAACTAGAAAGAAACAATTTCCAGCTAAATTCGAGTAAAACGGGCTGTTATAAACTAGCGGAAATGACTTACCCCGTAAATAATCTTTAATTAAAGGTGTTTTGTTTTGTAATATTATGCAAAATGATGAGTAGTTTTCTAATTTCATAAAAAACAGTAATAAATATAATTTTACTATATAATAAATAATATACATGCATATGCTGCGTAAAATTATAGGTAAATAATATCGAATTTTCTTTAAATAAATGGATAAATAATAGGCTATAACTAATTATGTGGTAGATTCATTTCTACTTCAATTTCCTCTCACTGCTTCATTTGAACATTGCTCTGCTGGTACTAGGGTAATTCTTCATCCCACAAAGGGGCTATTTCTTCAACAATAACAGTTTCTCAATATCCATCGCGCGAATCGCTTGTTCGCGCGAACAAATCCTTCCACTGCAAGCGAATTCGCGCGAAGAAGCAGTGGTACAGTGCAAGCGTAATCGCGCGAACGAAGTCGCCGAAGTGGTTTATTTCACTTTTCACCCGATCCAAAACGATTGTATTCAGTAGTCTAGTTAAATTTATCAGACTCAAATGGTGAAAATTTAAGAATATGGCTATTGAAGAAGAATTTTATTTTGCTGAAAACTCATTTATGAAACTCTTTCCATTTGAAAAGAGAAGGAGGCAATTCTTGGTTAGTGATATATTCTTGAATCACCATTTGAGTGAATATTTTCAAATTTTTGAAGAATTAAAGAACCGAACTATGGAGTTTTACGAATATTATGGTTTGACACATACTCATATATATTGAATACAGTAGAGCAGGATTTCTCAAAGTGGGATATGCGAACCCCTAGGGCTTCGCCAGTTCATCATAGGGGGTTCGCGACATGTTTTACGTTATGGTGGTTGACTGGCTGTCTCAAAAATGAAACACGCACAATAGTGAATTGAGAATGAACATGTGCAAAATGCTCCTAAAGTCGACTCAATCTGCTGGAAAACAAGCCCTTCAATCACATTCATTAATGACATGTGACTGTATTACATTTGTAAAAATAAAAACCCTTATTTTCTTAAAAACTAAAAACACTGTTTTTGAGGGGGTTCGTCGTTGCCTGGGAAATTTTATAGGCGTATGTGTAGATGAGAAAACCTGCAATAGAGGAAGAAATAACGAGGCAGTGTAACTTTATGCAATGTATTTCACAATTTTCTTCTGCCAAATACCAAGCATATCAGTTTTTCCCTCCGTAATAACAGTTAAATATAACTGAAATAGTCAACGAAAGATTCACATGAAATAAAACCTTTTGCAACTAATACGGAGCCTACAGCACTTGCCTCAGCCTACAAGGAATCTCTCCATTCGCGCGACAAAAACAAACCAGTTTGAACTTCTAGCGACAACAAGCGATTCGCGCGGCCAATTCGCTTTACTGTAACCACCTGCCTTTGTTTGTATGGGTTTGTTTATTCGGGCGAATTCGCGCGAATTCACGCGAAGGATAGTTCGCGCGAATTCGCTGCCGTCCAGTGGACGCGTATTCTCGCGAAAAATGTTCGCGCGAATACGCCTATATTCGCGCGAACTGTGTTGGCGCGAAGACACCCCGTCCACTGAAAGCAGATTCGCGCGATTCTGTCGCCAGTTCTCTGTTGTTTGTGCCAGAAAGAACAGTAGCAATACCTTTCTCTCAGTTGTTGGATTTATACGCATTGGAATCAACAATTCTAGCAAGAAGAAGAACTGCAGAAAGGAGAGAGGAATGGATGAGAAATATTTTTGCCAAAAGAAAGGAGTTTTCCATTTGTTTGAAATTGGGCCATTGTTTTGAGACTATTCCTGATTTTTCTTCAAATATTTTCTTAACTCTCTTCTAAAGGTATCCTTCAACCCTTTCATTTTAATCTTAAAATATACTTATAAACTTAAAAATAATCTCATCTGAAGAGAAAAATAATTATTTGAAAATGAGACACAAAGAAAGTAATTTGATGTGGCGCGGGCGTCCCAAGCAAATGTCTCAAAGCTAATCTAGATGAATTGAACTACGCCGCAAATAATCGTTATAAATTGACGGTGGTTTCTTTCGTAATATTATGCATAATGTTGAGTAATTTTGTAATTTTATTTGAAACGATAACAAACATAACAAATACTATACTTACTGTTACGTACCAAAGGTTATTCGGTACTAATTACAATCCACGAAATTAATTGAATTTTTGCTTAAGAGAAAAACAAAAATATTGATTGCAAATCCATATGAGTATTCCATCAACATTGTGTTTTAATGGATGAAAGTGGTTTGAATGAACTGAATGACTGCTGCATAAAAAACAGTACAGTGCAAGGAATATTGGTTATGAATGAGATTTTTAAGGTTTGAAAGCTTTTGATTTGGTAAGTATGTTGCTGAATGCTTGTTTATATTTTCTATTTTCACTTTAAACGTTTACTGACGATTTCCAGTAATTTTTGTTTTTATGTGATTGTATTGTTTCTGTAATTGTTGCCAGGAAGATTCTATTTAACCTTCAAATACCTATCACTTCAAACCAGTAGAAAAACTGACGACAGCAAGAAAAAAGAAAGCCCGTACTATATGAAAATAATAGATATGTAATATTGCATTTTGTTTAGATAAATGAATAAATAATAGAATTACCTGGTAAATTCATTTCTGTTCCAATTTCTACTCACATCTTCATTTTGACATTCCTCTGGTGGTATTGAGATAATTTTTGATCCCACAAGGGGCTCTTTCTTGAACAAGGGCCCCATTTTATCTATATCCATCGCGCGAACAAATCCAAACAATTTTGGATCTCGTCGCCTTAGCGTATGTTCGCACGACTCATGCGCTCGCAGTGGACGGAGTCACATTAAATTACCATTGTTTGGATTGGAGTGAACTCTTCGCTCGTATTGGTGTGTGTTCGCGCGAAGATTTTTCGCGCGAATACGCGTCCACTGGACGGCCAGCCTAAGGCTGGCCGTCCAGTGGACGCGTATTCTCGCGAAAAATGTTCGCGCCAATACGCCTATATTCGCGCGAACTGTGTTGGCGCGAAGACACCCCGTCCACTGAAAGCAGATTCGCGCGATTCTGTCGCCAGTTCTCTGCTGTTGTTTGTGCCAGAAAGAACAGTAGAATTGCCTTTCTCTCAGTTGTTGGAATAATACGCATTGGAATCAACAATTATAGCAAGAAGATGAACTGCAAAAAGGAGAGAGGAATGGATGAGAAATATTTTTGCCAAAAGAAAGGAGTTTTCCATTTAGTTGAGATAGGGCCATTTTTTTAGACTTTTCCTGATTTTTCTTCAAATATTTTCTTCTCTTCTAAAGGTATCACTCAACCCTTTCATTTCAATCTTAAAATATACTTACAAACTTAAAAATACTTTAATCTGAAGAGAAAAATAATTATTTGAAAATCGGAAACAAAAAAGTAATTCGATGGGGCGGCTCAAACAACCGTCTCAAAGCTAAAATAGATGAATTGAAGTGCGCCACAAATAATCGTTATAAATTGACGGTGGTTTGTTTCATAATATTATGCATTATGTTGAGTAATTTTATCAGAAACGATAACAAACATAAAGTTAATACATAAATACTATGCGTGCTGTTACGTACCAAAGGTTATTCGCCACTAATTACGATCCGAGTAATTAATTGAATTTTTTGTTTAAGTGAAAAACAAAATTATCGACTGTAAATCTATATGATTATTCCATCAATGTTGTGTTTTAATGTATGAAAGTGTTTTGAATGAACTGAATGACTGTTGTATTAAAAGCAGTACAGTGTAAGGAATATTGGTTAAAGGAATGCAATTAAGAATATTATGCGACCTATGATGTTATGAGTAAGATTTTGAATGTTTGAAAGCGTTTTATTTTGTAAATATGCTGCTTAATGCTTGTTTATATTTTCACTTAAAACGTTTACTGACGATTTCCAGTAATTTTTGTATTTGTGCGATTTGTATTGTTTCCGTAATTGTTGCCAGGAAGTTTCTATTCAATCATCTAATACCCATCACATCAAACCAGTAGAGATACTGATGACAGTAAGCAAAAAATAAAGCCTATACTGTGTGAAAATAATAGATATTTAACATTGCATTTTGTTTATATAAATGAATAAGTAATATAATTAATTACCTGGTGAATTCATTTCTCTTCCAATTTCTTCTCACATCTTCATTTGGACATTTCTTTGGTGGTATAAGATAATTTTTGAACCCGCTAATGGGCTCGTTCTAGAACAAGAGCAAGCAGTTTGTCTATATCCGTCGCGCGAACTGTGTGTTCGCGCGAACAAATCCAAAACTTTTTGGATCTCGTCGCCCTCGCGTAATTTCGCGCGATTCAGGCGCTCGCAGTGGACGGAGTCACATTAAATTACCTTTGTTTGGATTGGAGCGATCTCTTCGCGCGTATTCGCGTTTATTCGCGCGAAGATTTTTCGCGCGAATTCGCGTCCACTGGACGGCCAGCCTAACCGTAGCCTATAACGATCTCAGATCTCGTCGCACTCGCTTTTGTTCGCGCGACTCAAGCACTCACAGTTGAAGGAGTCACATCAGGGCTGCATTTTGGGTCTGTAGGCCCCTAGGCTATACCTGTATTGCAGTATCTTCTAAATGACAAACCATGCAACCTTATACGATATTCCATTCGATAGAAGAAGGAACAAAGGTTATAAACAACGCAACATGAGCACTTATTGCGTCAGCCAGTGCGGGATGGAAAAAGAGGGGAGAGGGAGGGGGAATAGGAGTGCTTTGAATCACAAGGCGCGCGCTAAAATTACTGTTTTAAGTAAGGTGTCATTGAAATTGTTTCATCGAGTACTATTTATGGAGAGTGCAGTAATATCAGCGATATTGTTAAAAAAGATTGAATAATCGTAAATGAAGATGTGTAAATTGTTCCTTTGGATAATATGTCTCTGTGTATGAGCTCTAAACCCGTTCAACACTATTCTACAGGATAGTAGAGTAGATCGTGGTAATTCCAGAAAGATCAATGCCTATCGTCAGAGGGCTCTGATGGTTGTGTTGCATTGGAAGATGCGAAAAATGTAAAGGACTTATCTTTGTTTATCTGTTCTCTTTCGTACCCCTTTAGAAAACCGACAGCACAGGACTGCACACCATAGCAATAAAATCGCTTCTCAGTTTCTGCGATAATGCTAACGTACAGAAAACAAAGGATTTATTCATTGCAGTGTATTGAAGTTACTGATAAGGATCCACTACAGTCGTTATTTACACCTTCCTCAGCTTTATATCTCCATTACCATTATACAGGGTGCGCACATTAATTCTCCCTGATTTCAAAGTACAAAATAAAAAATAATGATAAAAAAACATAGAAGCATGGGGTTTTCTCCATGCTATAAAGATACTCAAAAATTTTTGCCGAAAAAATCAGGTTACTTCTACGTGTGCTCCTTTCATAGCCCTCAAAATGTCTAAGCTATATTAAAATTTAGCCCATGTATGCCCAAGCATGTCTGGAGTGATGAAACCGATTGCATCCACAATTTTTATGCGGAGATCGACAACGTCACGTGCATGTAAGTGGAACCCTATCAAACACATGTCAGAAATGTCTTTGGATAGCGATTGGTGACGATTTTTCAGTATACTATATCACGCATAGTGTTGCAAAAATACTTTTTTTTTTGGCTTGAAAAAGAAAAAAACATGAAAAAAATCATTTTTTTTTCACAACTACTAAATCTCAAATTTGTAGGGCAGTTATCGTTTAATATGACTGTTTTAGAGTTTATTCTAAATACTTATCTTAATTTTTAAATCTACTATATGTTTCTGGTTCAGTAGAAAAAAAATTTACGACAATATTGGCAACATTGACTGAAATTTTCTTTTACGAATGGGGATTTCCCGAAAAGTTTAGGTTGCGCCAGAAGGAATCCCCGTTCCCCGTTGTTTGGATTGATACTCGCTATTTGAACTAGTGCTGCCAGCCCTACGAATTTATCTGGAGACCTGCGTATCTTTTTTTAAAAAAATCAGGAATTTAAAATTTATCCACGGTTATTTGCCTCTTTTTATTACTTATTGTGCTTTCCTTATATTCGTATACTTGTTAAACTCTCAGAGTATAGTGGTACTGGCTCATTAAATTGTCAGTAATTATGAATCGTTTCCTTGCAACCGTTGGTGTAAACCAACGATTGAAAAGAAGTAAAGCTCCTATTTTGTATGATAATAGATTTAAATTCAAACTTAAAAGACCGTAATACAGAACTATCGGCGCAGTCTTTATGCACAGTGTGTACTTTGCACACAATTTAAAATTGCAATCTCAAAATCTTTTGCGTACAATACAAGAACAACCAGTAAACGAAAATGTAACTACTTCTGAAGTTATGGATATAGAGGAGACAGAAGAAGAAACAGAAAATTTCGACACCGACCGAACTAGTGTTGGTAGTGCTGATACTAGTGAATGTGGTACTGACATGAATAAAATTATGTTACCTATATAGATACATTTATGAATCATTATGTGAGACATTACATGATTCAGTAAGATTTAAAACACACTTGTAAAATGTAAGTTCCTTAAACAAAACTATAATTTATCAAATATATATTGTTTTCTGAAAGAAAAAAAAAACAAATTTAGAAAAAAAAAACAAGGGTGCTAGGTTTTTTTTTCATGTTTTTTTTTTCACAAAGCTGAAAAAAAAACCATTTTTTTTCAATTTGCTACATTAAACACGCAATGGGCTCTCTCTTGTGAAGTAGTAATTTTTGATAATTATTCAACACCTGATACAGCATTAAAGTACTAACTTAGACAAGGTTACACAAATCCCTTGTTGAGTTTCTTTACGGGATGGTGCTAAACGAAAAGTTCTATGTTTGTTTGTTTTTTTTTGTTTTTTTTTTTGTTTTTGTTTTTTTTTTGTTGTTTTTTTTTTTTAAATTGTACTTTGAAAACAGCGAGGTTTCATGTGGACACCCTGAACTCTGCACACCTCACCATGTGTTGCATATTCCGAAAATGGTGAGCGGTTTGGTGGCTCAGTGGTTAAGGCGATCGAAAAGTCCCTGATTTGAACCCCGGTCTCTGCTGGGATTTTCGAAGGCCATTAACCCATCCTTCACTAGTAACTTGCTGTGCTATGTGAAGTACGCTAGAACGCTTCCGTGGTTCGGATTCCACGTTAAACTGTAGGTCCCCTGTAACCGGAAAGATACGCAACTAGAGGTGCATTGCGCGGTGAATCGAAAATCGGTGGCCGAGAAGTCATTCGGGAACTCCCGCCCAATAATGCCTTACGATAATTTGAAAAAACTGAAAATGTTATCGTAAGGATTCCGGAATTCAGAAATTCTTAATACTTTGAGATTGTGCAAACGATTATTTGGGCATTACTTTGTCAAACCACGCCTCTATCAAGTTAATTTGCTTCTCACGCTTCCAGATTGTAATCAGCCGTTTGGGGTAAATGATACCATTGTTGTCTCGATATTATTTTGAGTGTGACTAGTTATTTCCGGAAGCATTTCACCTATCGTCAGGCCCGCCGTAAGCGGGCGTGCAAGGCGTGCGCCGCACGCGGGCGGCACATCGAGGGGGCGGCATTCGAGTGATCGACAGTTGCCGCCCCGCGATAGTTGACACTCCATTGTCGCCGCGACGAAACTTATGTTCAGGCACCAGCGACACTCGGCAACAATGGGGGCGGCAATCTCACAGTTTTTTGACCCGGTTCGGAAAACTCCTAGATCCACCACTGGCTGTAGTTAGACAGGGGGCGGCATAATAGGTATTGCACACAGGCGTTCAAACAACTAGCGGCGGACCTGCCTATCGTCAAGGTTTTGTGAGCGATCGAATTATAAATGAAGAATTGTTTACGGTTTCGATAGTTTCATACTATATATCTGATTTATTCTAATTGCTTACTGTATGCATTGCTATTGTGATGTATGGTAGCTGACTGCATACTCATTCACAAAGTATGCCTCTTTTAATGCCACATATAATATTTTTTGATCTCATTTTTCAAACTACTCAGAGACTAGAAAGAAAATAGTTGTTGTTAAGTTGTTTTTTCTACTTTGCCTGGCCCGAAGTGTGTTGGTCACGGGAGTTTTGACTTTGTCCAGCAGTAATTCGTGTCATTATTGCTGGATACATATTGGTTTGGTGCTCTTTGTTACTAATTTGAATGAATTCCGTAAATTTCGTTGAATGAGTGCTTTATAGTCGTTATTTCCCCTGAATGTGGAGTAAGAATGCTGTGCTCGGTGTTGTTGACTGTTAGGATTTTCATGTCTGCATTTATGCACGTTTAGCTAACGACCACTCACATACACATTACAGACATGAGAATCGTTACAACAACACAAAACACAACATTCAAATTCTACACGGAAATACCACATACAGAAGGCTATAAACAATGTAAAACACGTGCTCACCTAATTTGCACTGGAGAAGTTTCTGTATAGTTTATACCGTTGCATCTGGAATAGAAACGAGAAAACATTGCACTAGCTTTATCTTCGCGTGTCAAAGTTGATTGTTTCATTATACTCAGCTATCTGTGCTTAATTTCAGGTAATAAACATAGAACATGAGTGTATACGAGCAGTATATGATCCATTTGAGATCGAAAATTCAGTTCATATCAAAAACACGAAAATTTAGCATATCAGCTACACAATGCACTAAGGGGCTTCTTGTATTGTGATCTGAGTTGATTCTAGAATATTTTCCATGGGTGTAAAGAACTCTTCTGCTTTACGTTCCTGGTGAGCTTCCAACTTACATTAACACTATCCATAATTCAGTGGATACTTCGATACTTCAGAAAAAGTCAATGTGTCAAAGTAGGTGGGCCTTCTTCTTATAACCGGCTGGATGTTTTGTCCAAAGTATTGGCACGTTTCGGTTCCCTGAAACTTTCTGAACTGCTGGAATTCAAACCGAGAACAGTTCCTTCTGCACACAATGTAGTTGTCCGCACGATTATGTTCAAAGGAGACATATATGAGAAGTGATGAATAATTTACCGGAAACACTGAAGGAATTTAAAGTAAAAATTATTAGAGGGCAAAAATAGGTTGGAATAGTAAAGAAGAAAGGGGTGCGTAGGGAGATTGCCACCGGAGCGGGCGCTCCATCGCAATTTTGCCAATTATTATTGGCGAATTCTCCCAATAAATGGAAGACGGTAAGCAAATGACCCAATAAAGTTTTCAATTATTATTATCAAATCTACTCAAATCTCGGTTCTGAGAACGAATAAGTGAACCGCAGTTGGTTCTGAATCTATGACTTTCATTGCAGTCCAAAAATTATCAGTTAGAGTGTACTAAACCCATTAAACGTAATGCGTGTTCATACTGTTTACCGAAATTTCGAATGTGATTTGCAGATGAATTTTTCAGCAGGATTCAAAAAACTAAATTTTTCCTCGGTGTCACCCAACGATTAATCCAAAGCACGAATAACATACGATCTCATAGAACCAGAGAATGGGGTACTTGACACTAACTGTGAAACCATGAAACCTTAATTGACACTGATAGAGTAAGTTGTAAGGATACAGAAAATCAACTTCATCTGTTGGATAGGAGTTAAAACATACAATTTTTAGTAAAATAAAAATGCGGCCTGGACTAGAATAAAAATTTCTTCAAAGCCAAATTCGATGATGGATTCTTCTGTAACTCGAAGAGACAAATCGAAAGTAAACAATATTTTTTTTGATGTCTTGCATATTTCACGAGATATCATATCTCGAAATTAAGGTAGGTTGAATGCAACCTGGTCAAGAAAAAAAATTCGCCAAAGCCACAAGGAACTACACGCTGGACATGCACAAAAGGTGTTTTATAATTTTCCTAGGGGTTGTGATTAGATAGATACGGCCTGGACCAGAAGAAAAACGTACTATACCTGTAACTGATTTTTGACATTCGATATCTCGAGAACTAAGCGAGATATCAAAAAAGTTTATTCTTTACTTTCGGTTTGTTTCATGGAGTTACATAAGAACTCATCATCAAATTGCGGCGCCACGGTTATGATAGTGCTGCCTATGATACTTCATTTCCATATCGTTTGACAACTGTACTAATAAAAAAGAAATCCAGACATTTACAACGAATGGCGTTTTAACTTCTGAAGTTGTAATTTATTTATCTATAAAATTTTAAGTTTTTCACATAATAAAACATTGATGTACATAGCGTATTAAATATAATTAAATATTAAGTCAAAACATCTGTCAAAGTACACTTCACAACAATATATTGTAGACTTTGTAGGCAAATACCCTAAGTCGCGTCGTGCAAGCATTAGCAACTTGTTCGGCGTATTTTCCATGTGTGGAAACAAAAAAACAATTTGTTTGGTGTCTCAAATGTTGTGTTTACACACTGAGGCATTACACACCACTTGTAAACCGTAGAACTCATTTTATCCACGAAACAAGCAAACCGCCCATACGTTTACACCTGCACGAGCAAAGATGTGACGTCACAAGAGACGCTATGACAGCTGCGAGCGTTTTGGCGCCAATATTCAAATCAGCTCATAAAAATGCAATATTTTGTATTTTCCCGTTTGTTTTTTTCAAGAAATATTTTTTTTGGGGTTATAGTAGACGCCCAGCTACAATACTGACTACTTTCCCAAAATTAGTCAATTACCATTCCGTGACTATGGAAATTGTGTTCTGTATACTCAACACAAATATTTGAAGAGCAAAAAAATCACTAAAGACTTTTAATACTTACCAGACCTCGTAAGGCGTTCTTAAGAGAGTATTTGAAAAAAAAGAAATGTGCTTACTTAATGGAGTAACTGATGAGTGTATGTGATATAGTCGGGACCTTGTGCTAACTTCAGCAGTAATCATAGGTAAAAAAAAGTGCAGCCATTTATTGGGTAGAAAGCAACTGTTGTCAAAGAGCTACTACATCACTCACATAGCCCACAATACCAGTATTACGTAGTGAGAGGAACAATGGATCGAACATTACAAGTGGATCCATCTAGACAACTAACCAACATGCGAAGGACTCACTTTGACTTGTCATCACAATACCAAGATGAATCAATTTTAGCCCTCTTTCTTACAACTGCAAAGAACACAGGTCTATTGACGAAAAAAATATGTTAAAATACATTATTTGACAACAAAATAAAAATGAACCCTGATTTACATATGCGAACCAACATTACAACTTTTTTAAAAAATGAATATGTCACTGAACATATTAATTCAAAAGACACAACGTGTACTGTCTATCAAAAATGATAAAATTCAAACCACCAGAGTTGATTTTACGGAACCTATGTCAATCTCAGCAAATCACATGTTAAATTTTATTCCTTACTGTCTGTGGAGGGGATCCAGATAGTAGCTTAAAAGTAACGACATCTTTAATACCTAACAAGCAACTGAAATATTTAGAATTTGAATGGACATTTTTATGGTACTTCAGTATCAGGCCTATTCGGAAGGACAAATACTGACGTAACTATCATCTATTTTCTGATCAGGGTCAACAATTTAGTTTAGTGATTTGAGAAATTTCACTCAATCAGCATAGCATACGTAAAAAGCGTGACCGAAGAGCATCCTAATGATATATCAAGTGTGTCATCTCACCTGACTGCTGATCAGAAACCATGTTTCTGATTTGTGCCTAATAAGTTCTTCTTGTAAGTTTAGGTCTGGACCATATTTTTCCTCATTCCTTGTTCATTTGTTTAATGATTTCTTATGCTCCCGTTGCCGACTTTATTAGCATAACTTGATTTCCCGAAAATGCCGAGGTTTTATTTTTTTATTTCCATTGCTGAGCTGCAACCTTCATCAGAGATACTACATTTGTTTACTTATTAACGAGCGCTAAGCGTCATAGACTACTGGCCAAATGTCTTTGTTGAAGTTCAAAGTTTTTTCTGCCCGCTAGGCTTGTCAAGGTATTCTCTCTCCTGCTCTGCATCGTTGAGACGGGTCTCACTGTGAAGGATAAACTTGAAAAACATATTCGCCACTATAAACAAAACAATAGCTACAAATTCGCCGTAGTTCGCCACGCAGTCAACATTGAGCACGAGATAAAATTTGAAAACACGATGCTGCTGTGGAGAGAATATCAGTGCTGTAAGAACGAAGACTTTCCCGGCGTATGCTTGAAATGAAGTCTTCACGGGTGTACCGCCGGATAGTGTTATCTACAGCATCCCGTGCGAGTGGGGAAAGTGCTACATCGGTCAAACCATCCACACAACTCACTTGTCTACGGTGGCCATTTTGTTTTCTTAATGTCAAAGGTGGTGGAGCGCTAACAGCGCCAGTTTTGAAATTGCGTGGGAGCGTGATATTTTGCTTTTTTGTTTCTAATTTTCTTTAAGTGTTTGAGTACAACTTTCTGTAGGGTTATCGTACGTTTACTAGTTTCAACAGCGTTTCGTTTGTTAGTTTTATGTGGTCATTCAGGACCTGCTTGCTATTTTTTATTGCTTTTTAGTTTGTTAGTTTTCTTGTAGAGTGATCGTATTGTGTATGTGATTGTGAGGATTTGCATGTCTGTGTTAGTGTCTGTTGGTAAGTAATCATTCTCCATTAGATGTTCAGCGAATGTGGAGTGGTTGCTGTAATAAAGTGTACTCATTTGTTCTTTGTATCTGGTTTAAAACTGTCTTCTTGTCTGTCCTATGTATATTGTCTCACAATTTTGACATGTCAGTTGATAAATGCCTGTGTTTTGATAGTTGTCTCTGTCTAAGTGCGTTTTTAATTGTTTTTGTACTGAGTTGTCTGTTTGTAGAGCAATGGTTATGCATTGTTTTTTTTTTAACGTTTCTGATTCTGTGGGTGTATTTGTTGGAATGTGTCATTGAGTACCATTTACTTTTATTTTATTTTCGGTGTCTTTTGTGGTTTGTGAGTTGTTTTGAATTGTCTGTGTTGTGGGAGTCCTTATATGGTGGCTACTGGGTGGCTTAAGGTTGGTTGTGTTAGTTATTGTCTGTTATTTCTCCATTTTGTTTGTGATTTTTCTGTTTATTGTGTCAACTGTCTGTGATTTATATCCATTTTTTGTTGCTATTTCCTATATTGTATTGAGTTACGTTTGATAGTTTTTCTTTGTTTGTGGTGTTCTGATTAATCTGTTTAGCATGAAATGTATTGCAGCTTGTTTGTGGTTTTGTGGATGGTTTGATGCGGAGTGTATTATTTGATCTGTTGCTGTAGGTTTCCTGTATATCTGAAATGAGTGTGTCTTTGCATCTCTTGTTATGGTGAGATCTAAGAAATTCAGTTTTCCTTTTCTATTGTGAAGGTGATGTTTTTGTGTATGTTGTTTATGTCTTGGTGCAGTTTAGTTATTCGGTCATCTGTTTCATTGATGAGACATATTACATCATCAAAATATCTCCACCAATGTATAATATTGTATCTTTTCTGTGGTATAAGGTTCTCCATATCTCATTTTCTATATGAGCAATGAATATATTGGCCAAAGTTCCAGAAACAGGTGATCCCATAGGAAGACCTTCATGTTGCAGGTGGTATGTGTTATAGAAACTGAAATAATTTTGTGAAGTTAGTAACTGGAGTGTGCTTGATTTCATCTTTGTGGCTTTGTGCTTTGAATTTTTTAAGATTTTTCTGAATTAATTCAGTAGTTTCTTTTATTGGGATATTACATAATATACATGCTTTCAATGTCTAATGATAATAATATTGCTGTGTATGGGATGTGTGTGTCTTTTATATTCTGGATGAGTTATGTAGTGTTGGTTAAGAAGGGTGTTTGTATGTCCAGTATGCAGCAGGCGAGACAAATGGCTTTAGTGGAGGCATGCTTTGGAGAAAAGGCAGAGATGTGAGGTTACGAACATGGAAACCACTAATGTAAATAGTAAGTTGTAAATAATCAGAAAATGTTTCAATTTAGAATAAGGTTAAACATCATAGAATAAGTTTGTAATTCTCAATGTAAATTTTAAAATAGATTTGTCGATGATGATGCCTCGATGAGAGGCGAAACACGTGTGGCATTAAAGCTATAAAAACAGTTGCATTGGCGTTATTTTATCAATTAATTTACTGAGCGGAAAAATGGCCTAAAACAACACTGGATTCAATTTACAGATATTTTAATTTTTGCATTTGTAAACACAAATAAAATCCATACACCATATTAGTGATTGTGAACAGCTTTGTCACCTACACTTTCCACATACCAAACGTATACTTTGTTGTAGTTACCAAATTCCAAGAATAAAATTCGTTCACAAAGTAAAATGGGTTCTGGAGGAAAAACTGTTTCAGATTGGATTTAAAGTTGTTAGGTTTTCTTAGGCAACAATTTATTTGCTGTGATAGGATCTTCAGTGAAGAAGCTCCAGTGAATGCTATTTTTTCTGTACAACTGTATTACTTGTAAAATTTATGAATGTTATATTTATTTCCAGTATTATAGCTACGTACGTCATCATTACGACTAAATTGTTCAGGATTTTCCACTGCAAAAGATTGTAGGGAGTATATATACTCTGCTGGCATTGTAAGTACATCTAGATTTCTAAACAGATTTGTTCACGATGTCTGTAGGCTTGTTCAGTAATAATTCTTAGTACACGTTTTTGGGATTTAAGTACCTTCTGTGCTTGTGAAGCGTTTCCCTAGAGCGAGATACCATAACTGAGCAGGGAATGAAAATATCCAAAATGTACCAAAATTCGTGTTTCTATGTCAGCTAATCTAGCTAATCCTCAATGAAAATGTTCCAGAATTACGTTTTTCAATAAGTTGCTGCGTATGTTGCTTCCAATTCAACTTGTTACCTGTTACTATTATTTGCGAATTGACCCTATCGGATCACGCGAAGCCATGATTCTCATCATGGCTTGTAATTAAGAATTATTATTATTAATTTTATTTCGATGGAGCTAACGCTCCTGTGGCAATTCCCCTAGCCATCTAATTACTCCATTTTATGTTATTTATATGATAAATTTTCCTTTACTAAATTCCTCCCCCATTCACTTTTCCGATTTACAAATTTTAATTTTAAATTCCTTAAGTATTTTTGGTAAATTATTCATAACTTCACTTGGTAATTTGTTCCAATCCCTGACGCCCTTACCAACAAAAAAAAAAAAAAAACTTTCCCACTCCATTATGCATGAAATCGAGCGCAATCTTGTGGTCATGGTCGCCTTTCCCCTTTATGCACCAATCTTAATTCTTTGACCAATATCTCTCCAACATATTCCCTGTGCATTACCTGCACTCTCTTTTCCTTCCTTCTTTCCTCCAGTGACTCCCAATTCAGCTCCTTTATCATATTAGTTACTGACTGGGTCTTGCGATAATTTGCATAAACTAATCTAACTACTCTTCTTTGCACACCCTCCGACTCCTGTATTTGATAACCAAAATGTGGTTCCCAAACTACACCACCATACTCTACCAAAGGTCTGACGAATGATTTGTAGCCCAATTCCCTAACTTCTCTAGTACATCCTCCCATCACCCTCTCTAGTAAATGAAGAATTTTGCAATCTTTTCTTACCACCTGCCCAATGTGCTCTGACCAAATCAGTTTGTTATCAAATGCTATGCGAAGATATTTACACATCAAGCCTTCAACAAACAATTCTGACCCCACCCTATACTCATAATTAATTTTTAGTTTTTTTATCTGTGTACCTAAAAGCTGATTCTTTTTGGCATTTATCTTCATTCCATGCTGACCTACCCATTTAGATATTATATCCAGGTCACCCTGCAGCTGTTCACAGTCTTCATCTGTTTTGATCCTCTTGTTTACCATTATATTATCATATGTGCAATGTTTCCACTGGGAAGTTAGAACCAGGGATTGTCAGTTTCTGGAGCAATGAGGGGAGCTTAAGTCTTGCCATCTGTCTGTGATTCGTGTAACTTACGTTTTCAATCGTACGTGCATTTTTTTTTTAAGTTAGACCCAACATTCGCCTAGGTAATTGCATAAAATCGTCTAAAAACCGCAATCAGGTAGGCAGGACACGAACCTGGTCCCATTGTACCTCCCCGACCCAGACTGGTGGCGCATAACGCAAGCATCTACACTGACAGGTCATCTATACATATAAACATCCAGGAATTTTACGAAACTGCTTTCATGAATTGCTTTTCATTTAGATATCACATTATAGCTGTCCTTTGCTTTATTTTTTGTAACAAATTGAAGTAACTGTCTTTTCTACATTTATTTTCCTTGAAACATCTGTTAATATGATTTAGAGAGTTATTTATTGTGTTTCCAGGGTTTTGTACTGATGGGTGTTTTAATTAAATGCTAGTAACATCTGCAAAAGTGCGTGGGAGATCATTGATGTAAATTAAGAACTACAGAAGACAAAGAATTGAGCCTTGAGGTACATCACATTTGACTATTCCACATTCTGAGCTTATAACCTCTCCTGTATCAACAGCTATCAAGGATACACATTGCTTTCTATTTTCTAAATACTATTTAAACCAAAGTGCTGGCCTATCACTAATTTACCCGGGTGAATATTATTATCAACATAATCAAAGGCCTTTGCTAGATCACAGAAAATTCCCAGGGAATTTAATATTTTATTCATTGCTTCCAGTTTGTTGTCTATAAAAGCAAGAATTGTTGACTCTGTCAAAATACCTTGCCTAAAACCAAACTGCGCTTTACTTAGTAAGTCATTGTTATGTAAATGTGTATAAACCCTAGTTCTGCATATTGATTTTCGAAAGTCTTTTAAAGTGCTGAAAAAAGACATGGGTCTCTAGTTTTCATTCTTTGAGGTTGGCCCTTCTTATAAAGTGGTTTGATTCATGACTTCTTCAGCAAGTCATTAAAGATACCTTAATCAAAAGAAATGTTGCAAATATGGCTGATAATTCTGCTAATTCTGGTGCAACATTGTTACAATATATGGTAGGAAAACTCATTGTAACCATGAGTTTTTATTTTTGAGAAATTTGATAATTTTTTCTACTTCATTTTGACGGTGGGAAATAGATTCATACATGCTGCTTTTATTGACAATGATCTAAGTATTGTTACAGCATCCGTATCGCTATTAAATGTTTCTTTTAGTTTTTCACCAACCATTAAGACGTAGTTATTAAAAGCACATCCAAAAGAAGAGGGTTCCTTTACAAGTTTATTGTTAATCTTTAAAATTATAGGCTCATATTCAAGGGATAATTCAGTGGTTTCTCTTTTAATAATTTCCGTAACGTTCTTATGGAGAAACTGCATTCCAGAGATATACTATCTGAAACACAGAACGGGCCAATAACTTGAATCCAGATGAAAGGTGTTTATGACCTTCTGAAGAATGTGTGTATAATGTTTCCAGAGAAGTGAAACGGAACTGATTGATTGAAAATAGGACAGGGTTGTATATTATTCAACCAGTTGTCCTTGGTAAGTCAAATTACGGGATGTTGGAAATTGGTGATACGGTTAGTAGCATTGGTAAACAAGAGGTGGTCTGTTATGAATGTCTTACAGATTGCCTGTAGTTTTCAGGAAGGAACATATTCTATTTCATAGATAATTCTCTTAACAACCCGATTTTATTATTCAAAATAAGACTATTGTAGAGATTATGTGCGAAATCCTAAGCAGTTTAAATTAGCTGTGCTATCCAAACGACTTGCAATTTATTTTTACTTTTGATCCAGTCCAATATTATTTCAATTAACATTATAGAATTTTCTGACCCGCGGTAACAGTTCATTAAATATGTATCCTTTGTAGTTGCAGACTCATAACGCACTCTATAATCGTTCCTAAAGACAAAACATGAGCTGGATTCTGTTAATGATTACTACTTCATTTTGTTTAAAGCTGACGTGGTAGTATACAGTTTTTCCGTATCGCAAGAATGATAAAATAAATGAAGAAAATATAAATCTTGGCAATGCACAGAAGTGGTGTAATTATACAGTATGTCGTTAGATAGTTGGAAGTAGTCACTAGAGAAAGAAGATCAACATCGCTGGACGTTCACATTTAAGGTTTCAGGCATTATTTCTGACGGCGATGTGTTTTGTTTTTCTGAGAGGCGTCTTTAATAGTCTTTAATATGAACATTTGCTGTCTGTTTAAAAGTCAACAGGAGTTTTCTGAACGACACTCACAAACATCGACGACTGTTAATTATCAGCATCAGAGGATGGAAACATATGCTCTATTATTATATAGTGAAGGTGAGCTGAAGCATAAATTGAGAAAAATTATTTTCAAAAATATGTTAAAAAGCGTGATATATAAGGTTTCTCTTGCTTGAAAAGTTTTTGATATTTAAGTGTGTACATAATGGCGAACATCCAAGTAACTCCGTTTTGTGCTATATGGATAACTTGTCACTATGTAGCGTTGCTGGTTGTCAGGAAAGCTCACCTTGACTTGTTGTTAATATGAGGTCATTTCCCCTGGGTACTTCATTCACGGGAAGCAAGCAGTTCACTGGTTGAATCAGCTAGTGTTTACTGGTATATAGTAGTTTCCAAGAGCTTACTATTTTCTCAATTGATATCAAGTAATTTTAAGATTCTTATTACAATTTGTCGCTGTCAGAGTTTTAATAAATACCCTGAATTTAATTTTTATCAAATTGCGAAAACTTTCATCACATACACATATTTTTTTCTTTACATTTATATGTATATATATTTTTTAAGGTCGGGAATATAAATTAGTCTCTCATGTACAAGAATCACTTTATATGAATAAATTCATGGTAAAATCATATTTACATGTTTCTTTATTATCATCAATAATCTCTCGAATAACATATAAAAAGGTCGTAACCGCATTTATTATGTACAATTATAAAGTTAAAATGTTTTAAGCTTATTAACCTGAAATCATACTGTGCAAAATTTTCCCAAAGATTCATAAAATCAACGGAATGGGCCAATTGAGCTCAGTTTAATTCAAAATTATTCGTGGATCATAATCCAAAGCCATAAAAGAAGAACGTTTTCGTACACCCTTAAGATATTAGTATGAAACATATTCCAATTCCGACGAAATAAGGCACTCCAGAGATTACTCACCAGAAAAAAATACCAGGAGCTTAAATGTCAACATCTACATTCACTTAAAAAGAAAAACCATGTTTTCACACTGCCAATCAAAACAATTTATTAATTTTCTCCTTCAGTTTTGTACCTGAGAATCGTAATATTGATAAATTCCCTCTTAAAGGCTTGTGTGGCAACAATATTTGCTAACAAATGGTTCTAGTAATGGATTACCACCAGCAGTTTTCAAGATATGTTTCGCGTTAGTCAGAAAAAAAATCGTTAATTTTTAGTCAGTTTCAGGAAAAGATTTTTTTGAAATTTTTCCTAGCCAAAGTGGACAAGATATATTGCACCTTCCGCTTTTGTGTTCAGTAATTAGTAAAACGGCCATTTATTGGATTGAAAAATCATACAACAATGCAGTTTTATTGTACATTATCATGAACACGGTTTAGTAAACGTAAAACTGATCTGCAAGTTGCAACACTAGAAAAATTATCTTCCCAACTACCTAAATAATTCAGTGGGGAATGACTAATGTATTTGCCTTCATATGCTGGACCCTAGATGATATAAAAAGCTTTTGAATAAAGGAACATGATTTTATTGCATATGTTTTCTTTTCTAACCAATGACCTAATCGCTGTTGAAGAGATTATTATCAAAGGCGCTAAAGTAGGAGCCAGCAATGTGGTAGAATTGTATCAACTCTTCCCACAATGCTTCTCACAACACTGATGAATTCGCTGACATGTGCCCTAAGTACATATGAAAAGTCTAGATAAAAACAATAGAATAGAGGCAAGGAAACAACACATCACTCGCATCACAGCATCTTCACTTATTCATCGCGACAGGATGAAAGTTCTTCTTTTTTCTCTTTTATTATTTTTGTAAAAAATGGAGCGTGCACACTTGATTATGTCCAGAGCTGAACACAGCTGGGAATACTGGCCACTCGTGAGTCCTTTCACAAAAACAACTGATCTAACAGCACCAGTCAATCGTTAGGTTGCAACCCACTCGACTGTTCAGGCATTGTCCTAACTTCACTTCGAGTCTCTTCCTTTTGGCACGCTGAGTGCGAAGTAGTGGCCAAACTGTGTGGTCCTGTGGGTTAGCTCTGGTCGATGAATGCCCTGTTGCGCAACTCGCTCGTCGTGTATCCGGCCTGTACTACCGCCTTCGGCTGTTCGTAGAAGTTGGACGGAGCGGCCGCCTTCTCCTTCGCCTTCAGCTCGGCCAACTGTGAACAGAACAATAGTTACATATATGTGAGTGCAGACTTCCCCGACGTATTGATGAAATGAAATCTTCACAGGAGTCCAGCCGGATAGCGTCGTAACGTCGAAGCGTTTTCTTTTTACAACGCTATCTGGCTGACCTCCTGTGAAGATTTCATTTAAATAGTTACACAGTTTCATACAATCGACAATGACACTCAATCTGGTAATGAAAGTTGTAAGTTTTGTAAATTCATTGTTAGTGGGTAGCGCTGCTCATATCAGCGGATGACACTGGTTGACCCAGTGAGCGGCAGGATATTTCATTCTCGAATGAAACCATAATGGTTTGCACGGACCGAGCGTGGTGGTGTCACGGTTAGCGTTCTCGCCTCGCATTCGGGAGGACGGCGGTTCGAATCCCCGTCCGGGCATCCAGATTTGGGTTTTCCATGGTTTCCCAAATCACTCCAGGCAAATGCCGGGATGCTTCCTTCAAAAGGCCATGGCCGAATTCCTTCCCATTCCTTGCCCCCATCCTTGCCCCACATCCTTTCCCGTCTCTAAAGACCTCGCTGTTGAGAGACTTAAAGCAGTTAAAAAAAAAAAAGGGTTTGCATGATGATGAACTGGAAATCAGACGAAACAAATAACGACCATTTTTCCTATCGAATGCAGTGTTGAATATAAGCTGTAAAAGTGGTCAGTTGAAAGTCGTAACGCGTTCTCGAACCTTCTTGACTGCTGTCTCCTCCCTCTTAACTGACTGATAAATGGATTTCATGCGACGCTGAGTTGGTTCCCCAGGTCCCTATTTACAGTACCTTGCGCGAGATGAATCTCTATACCCTATTTAATTACATTGTCCGAGTATCCTCTTGCCCCCCCTCGTTAGTAATACTATTATTATTATTACTCCGCGATTCACAAAAAGTGGGTGGTGGAGGGTACATTACACCATTCCTAATGTGTAGCCATTTGTGTATAGGAAGGGATATACGAGATATGGCAGGAGGCGCCCATGGTCTGTTTTTAGGAACCATCCCTGCATTCACCTGGGATCTGGCAAAACCATGGAGAACCCAGATCAGGATGGCCGGAGTGGTTTACAGATACCTACTCCCATCGTGGCGTTGCGAGCTAACTCTCTGCCTCCTAACTCCGTTGTCACCGGATCGATTCTCACTGCTGGCAATTTTTTTTATTTGTTCAAATGTGTATACAGATAACTTCAGGAAATCAGTTTCAATAATTATGCATATATTAATTATTTTAAATGCCGTTTGTTGTGAAAAAACTGGCGCCTTCGAACTTCATTATGCTGTTCACAAAGTTATATTTCAAAAATAGAAATATTTTCTGTGGCAGGTATGAAATACAAATATCGTTACACGACCGTTACAGTTGAAGTACAGATGTTCATTCCCACACCAGGGGACGGGAGGGTCTATACGATACACAGTTGGTTATTCCAAAACTAAAGACATTTAAAAAACTTATTATATGAGTCACTGTTGAAACTGATTGCCGAGAATTATCTGTATAGAAATTTAAATAATAATAATAAAAAATGCCAGCAGTGAGATTCGATCAGGAAATGACGGGCTTATGAGGTAGGGAGCTTGCTCGCAGCGCCACGCGTCCTTTGGAATTTACCTAACGTAGAAAGTATTTGAACGCAACGGAAAATTTCAATGCCAATTTTCTCGATAACGTTTTTTTTTTTTTTTTTTTTTTTTTTTTTTTTTTTTTTTTTAAAAACTACAGTAAAGTCTAGCGGGCTCACTTATGTGTCAATTTGCTTCTCAGGTAAGTGATGCTCTGAATACGGCCTAGATCATTGCCTTTTTTTCACTATGTGCTTTGTTTGCGAAGTGAGGCTCATACAGTAACTGTAAATAATATTAATTAACACGAAATATGCATTTTATAATACCGAACACCACTGTGGCCAACAGCCACATTCACAATTGCGAAAAAGAACAAGAAGTCATTCATGCTTTTCTATTCGTATTTGAGATTACATTTTTAACATTTGGTTCAGCCACAGAAAATGTGGAATTTAAAACTCTGTGATTTGGCCGTTAAAACATTTGAACTTAATTACTAGTGGGAGGTATACTACGAAGTAAAAGGAAAGGAGCAGTTAATTTAGATCAGTCTGGCTTAGTGTTGAGTGTTATGTGTGTATTTACTGTGGCGTGCTACGAAAGTGAAGAACTGGGGAGTGAGAAACCCAGCAACGGGATATTATCTACCCCAGGATCAGCAAATCGAAACGCCACTATCCAGAAAATACTGCACAATCGTTATGGGGTAGATTCATCAGACTCGATAAGATCTTGACGTGATTGCTAACAGCATACGGCACAACGACGTGCAAGCGGTAGGAATTATTCAGAAGATTTGATGTTCGCGTATGATTTGAAGAATTCTTCACAGTACTGCAAAACCAACTTTAAAATGAATAAGACTCATTATGCACTTTAGCAAATTAAAACACTATTCTGAAGAAAGTTATAATAGAGGGTCAGTTGTTAGCATCAACCCAATTACGATGAAACGAGAAATCAAACGTAGCTCTATTACTCTGAGGCATCAAACATTTCATTTCTCTTTCCTTCGGGTCTTAATGATGTAAATGAAAAGATGATTCGTCAGTTTACGTGCTTGTTAATGAGAACCTGCGTCACAGTGGTAATCGTCACGATTAATTTCGAAATGTATGGTATATCGAAATTTCGATGTGGCTGGAAAGAAAGCTTCATCTTATTTCACTACTTAGTTTCATGAAATCTTTTTTCATATCGATCTACTTTAAAAGTAAGTCATGTCGCCGTTATATAAATATAGATGAATCCGGTCCTTCGACACAGCCATTAACAGAAAATCACGCTGACTCATCAAAACAAAGTTCCACATGTCCACGCTTTAAAGGTAATTGAAAAATATAGAGAGGGACGTAAGAGAATGAACCCGTTCCCTTTTTTTAACTCAAGGCAAAACGTAAGAACTACTATCGTGAGCTTTAAATTTGTTTGCTGAAGCAGTATAGAAACATCCTTAACAATGTATTGTTCACTGGGAGAAATATAGTGGCTTAGGGCTGAAAATTTGTACGGACTGCAGGAAAACGCATCTATTTAATTTGTAATTAAGTGGTAATACTAACTAGGACGGGATTTTGAATAAAATGCGGTACGACACTTGATGTAAATATATGAATCGTAACTGAATCTTGAGATACAAGCAGGGCCGGATTAAGACAGCGCGAGGCCCGTAGCAAATGTGAAGAAGGGGCCCTTGATTTTTGCCGTTCGGGGGAAAATTGTAGAGCTAAAAAAAAGGGTCGCCCATCTAGCCTAGGTGCGGTGCGGGTCCCGTAGCATTTGCTACCTCCTGCTACGTGGTTAATCCGGTACTGGATACAAGTTTTGACCGAATTAGTACTTCATGCAGAATGAGGAATGTTGGGGTTAAAGCAGAAATGAGCGTTTGTAAAATAGGATCGATAATAAACAAAGACACAGATAAATTAAAAGGATAAACTGACAGATTCGATGAGAAACTACGGTCAAAGCAAGTAACGCCGGCCCTGGCAGTGTAGGGGCTAGCGCGCTGGCTCCGCATTGCAAGGGTCGCCGGTTCGAGTCCGGCCTCGGGCATGGGTGATTTTAACTAAGTGTTGTGTTCGTCTTGTGCTGTCCTCACTATAGTGTCCACAATATCACAGTGAAAGCCTGATACAGCAGTTGGTACATTAACAAAGTTGAGTTGGCAAAATGGTCGCAAAGACCGAAAGCCATATATAAAATTTAAAAAAAGCAAGTAAAGACCGTAACAAGAGTAAGACGATCTGTGAACCGATTGGACTCCTAACATGACGATGGAACAGGAATTAGAGTATAAAGGGATGAACTGACATACTCACGATTTATGCCTATGGAGAAAGCCACATAATAGGATGATATTTTGTAAAAACGTATTAGCAAAGTGAAACATTACAGGATCAGTCAGACGGGTACCGCTGAACAAAACTTATAACCGTAAACCGTTAATGGAAAATGTGATGGTAATAAACAAACAAACCTTCCAGAAGTTCATAACAAGGCTACAGTATAAGTGAAGGTTTGTTTTCGGTTCTCGCCGTAAAGCAATTAGGAAGCAGTCCGTTGAAGCCAGCTGACCTACAAAACAGCCTGTCTGATTGCTTACCTTCCTGTTTATATTTCACAATTTGACAATGAATGTAACAGTAATATGAGAAAAACGTAGACTAAATGACTTATTTTTCTGACATAGAAGGTTACTATGATTTAGTCATAGAGATAATTTCAATGCCTTCAAACCCGTTTACTGAACGGCGATTTGACGGAATGTGGTTCCTGATTATGCACTAGTTCATTCATTCAAGATAAAAATGCAAATTTTAGTGTCTCGACCACTGTGTCTCTTTATTGATTTGAATGGTGTGTAGTGAATGTTGACAAGCTAGTATGTAGTATTGTTACCTTGAAATAATAAATAATACCAGTGACAATACTTACGCCTAAGGAATGGTTCTAGCAATAATTATCAACCAACTATTATTATTATTATTATTTTACTTATGACACTGCGCCTTGTTTACATTGAGGTCATTAGAGGCAGGAAAGTCCTTGGCGCTAGGAATGGGAAGGAGTTTCGTCATGACCTTTTGAAGGAAGCATCCCGGAATTCGCCTGGAGTGACTTGGGGAAACTATGTAAACTATGTAAAACCGAAATCTGTATGTCCGGACAGGGAATTTGAACCTGCATCCTCCTCAGAGCGTTACAGCTCACCAGTTAATTAATGTGTTACGCAAACGTGTCTAGACAGATCAATTACTTACAATGAGCAATGAGCAACGAATGTTTCTGCAACCTTTGACTCATTTATCCTTGCGAAGCGACGATAGTGCTTCTCCTCTGTGTGAAAGATAACAGACTATTTGCACCTCAACATTAAAAGAGAAAAACCGGATAAATTTGTTGAGACTTGTTTCATTCTACGATGTGTGAAGCTGTCCATGACGTTTTTTGGATGAAATAACTAATGAAGGTTCAGAAGCTGTATTATTTAGTAACGAGCAAGACATTCATACTCCTCAATAGAATGGTACTGTTACCGCAATGAACTTCTTAATAAGAGATTATTTTTCGAATTGAATGGCTTACAGTTCAAAGTACAGAAGAACACGCTATTATATATCCAAGAGGGCTGCTTGTTGCTAAAACTACAGGTATATTTCATGGTTTTCGACGCAAACGCATAGATCCACTTGCCGCGTGGAAGATAGTACACAGTACAACTTTTGCGAGGACGTATGCATAATGTTTCTTTAATCATGAATTCAGCATCAAATGAGGACAAATTGTTTAAAGAGAAACACTTTTACCCTAGGACGGAAAGGAAGTAGCAAACCAAACTTGAACACTGGATCATACGACCTGGATGTCTCCTTGGGAATGTGCCTACCTGAGAATCAAAACGTCCCTGGTTCGAATCCCTGGACTGAAAACGATTTATACTAAGGCTAACCTGTATTTCACCTCTGCCAAAGCTTGCTTTGTGAATGTAAAATACTCTGAACACTTCTACGGCCAAGACTCAGGTAAAACAGTAAGTTACCTTAACGTGCTCGAATTAACGGTTAACCCCCGCTTGTTCAACGTCACGCAATACAACAGCCAATAAATAGGTCAATGAGACCCCAAGTAATTGTATGTATGTTCGTTTGGGGACACTAGGAGGACGTTAAGAATACGTTTCGGCTTCAATTTGTTTCTGATGTGTACACATACGTACACTCTTTGGCAAACAAATTGACTGTGGGCGCCTGAGACTAAGTCCCTTATTTCACACAATGTGGCATCATTGCGGGTATTCAACTCAGCGCCATCTGTTATTCATTTCCTTAAGTCAATGCCTGGAACAAACTCTCCAGTGATGCCACATAGTGCAAAATAATGGACTTAGTCTCAGGCGCCCACAGTCAATTTTTTTGCCAAAGAGTGTACGTGTTTCAACTAGGACTGTTAGCCGCAGAGCGGTCATACAGTTTAACGTGGAATCCGAATCATGGAAGCGGCGTACTTCATGACCACAGGTATTTATTATTCCTGAGTTTTATGCTCGCTTGTTTTTGAGGAACTGCCTGCGATCTCAAACTGGAAAATAGGGCGTAAATACAGGGTGCAACCGCAGATAGGTCAAATCATTTCTTACTATATGACAAAATTTTATTTTAGGAAAAGTCTCACCATTTTCGAGATATCGATTTTTTAAATAATTTTTCGAAAGATGTGACTTTGGTCAGTTTATTCAATTTCATATCTACAAATTAAAAGTTTTTAAAACCTGTTTTTTTTTTTAATTTACTCAAATATTGGAATCATCTAAAACAATTTTCTTTTTTTCTTAAAACGTTAAAAAAACCTTATGAAAATATTAAATGGAATAATTATTTTATACTTCTTTTGTTTGTTTTAATCACAGCTGTTCGCGCTCATTGAGCCGCTGGAAGTAAAGGATATCAGCCTACGAGTTTTTTGAAGAACTTTCCTGTCATTTGCCTTTGATGTTGATTGTTTTATGATGGTTCAATCTGCTAAAGAGACCATTGTGCATTTAAAACATGTAGAAAAAAATGATGAAAATGATTTTTTAAAAAAGGTGTTTGCTTTGGTATACACACAAATAATAGACTTAATAAAAGCAAGTAATATTTTTTATTTCGTTAATTATAAAAATTGTTCAAAATGCACGCCCCAAATCTTTTGATACGTGATCCTTTTATTCGGCGAGGATAACCTTTGCGGTTAATGTGTTCCGCAGCTGATTTTATTTTATTACACAGCTGTGTAATCGAAATTTACCTCCGTCGCGTAAACTAAATCTTTTAGGCAGCTTCAATAATAATAATAAAAAATTCCAAGGGATTCAGGTCCTGCGATCTTGGTGGCCATAAGATAGGGCTGAGGCGCACGATCCACCTTCTTGGGTACCTTTCATCTCGAAACTGGTGAGACTTTCACCAAAATAAAATTTTATCATATATTAGGACATGATGTGACCTGTCTGTGGTAGCAGGATTATCCTTTCATTCCTGGACACCCTGTATATTAAAAGATTGAGAAGAAAAAAATAACTTTAAAAAACTCTGAAAATTGTAAAAAAAAATTTAAAGCTGTGTTTCTACTTTGATTTGCCCAGAATTTTTTTCTTTTCTCTGCGACTTTTCGGTCTAAACAAATAAGAATTCTGGTAACAATAAATTTTGTCATTAAAAGCTAGGTGAGAGGAAAGTTAGTGTCATTAGGGAGGACGAAATTTCGATCACCGTTCGAACGATCCCGAGTTCTGTTAGCCTTGGTTTCCCAAAAACATTCAAGGCAAATGACAGGAAAGTTCTTCTAAAATCTCGTGGTCTGATATCCTTTACCTCTAAAACGGCTCAGTGACCGCGAAGAGCTGTAATTAGAAAAGTCAAAGAGTCTGGAAATGAACACTCCCTTTAAAGAATGCATCGAGAGAAAAAATGTGTTGCTGAGACACTTTCACAAGCGTTGTAGTAAACCTTATGTAAATTCGCAAGGTATATTGTGTCATCCGGCATCATTTTTTTTATTTGCGTGCTGCGAATAATTAACGACGATGATGATTGTTAGTATAAAAATGAACATCCCGCATGCCAGAATTCTCAGCTTTGTTACTGCTAATAAGGTATATCCAGTCATCGGTTTTTGCCAAAATCTCTGAAGGCATAATAATGAGGTAGTGTGAAAAACGTTAACAGCGTCAAAAATGTAAGAAGGTGTAACTATTCCGCAGTGAAATATCTGTGACTGATCTCCCTGAAAATATGAATTTAAAGTTACTGAAAAATGGCGATAAATTACTTCCCATTGAACGAGAAAAAGTAATTTCTCTGTATATAAAAAAGTTAATGAATTGATTGGTGGGCCTGAAAATTTGATTGCGGTAAGTTTGTTCATGAATGACTGGGATGTGCAAGAGATCCCCGTGTTGAGACCTTTGAAATTACTTACCCTCCTGGAGCCTTTCCTTTTGTAGGCCTGCTTGTAGAAGTCTGAGAATAGGAAGTAGAACATAATGGCATGCATGCCGATCCACCAGACAAAGGCACGGGGATAGTCGCAGTCAATGAAGAGCAGTTGGAACGCGTGAACCATCACTAGAACGAACTGGATCTGAAAACACAACAAACACATAAACATCTCGTAGTGATCTGTGTCATTTCAATGTTTGTGTTGATTAGGGGCTACCAAACATAAAACTTTTACTTGGTAATAATGTCACTAACTTTAAAAGTGTAACTACATATCTAAGAAAATAAAATGCTAATGTAATGAATGGCTTCATCTTTAGGCAACGAATGTACTATAAACGATATCATGGTAATCATATTCTCTAGCAAAAAAAAAAAGTTTTAAGAAATATTTCTAATGCTGTAAAGTTGTGATTTATATTATCGTATTAAAGAAAAAAAATTAAATGTTTTATCGAAAAGCACGTGCCAAAGAAATATGCGTGCAAAAATTTTGGTCACTTGCCAGTTCTAACAAACATTTGTACTGCTGTGACCATAAAAATACCAACAGAAGAGTCATTCGTCCCTGATAAAATTTAATTTTCCCGTTTTTGTAAGAAATTGATCTTTCTATCTCGCGAAATGATTTTAGTCTTGAATTTTTGCAACAGTTACAAAGGAGAGGTCGCAAATTGCAATGATTTATAATTATTTACTCTTCTTCTACTATTTTATGGTGTCGTTCCCCTGGGTAAAAATAAGAGAATATGCAGAATTCTGGAGGATTTGTAATTTCGTAAAATTCATGCGAGGAACACAGAATAAAAGAGGAGAATGATAAAAGTAGATGAATTATGTGATAATAAAAATCTTAGGAAAGAACTTATATCAAAACATTTAAATTATGCAACAGTTAAGCATTAATTCTTTGGTGATTCATCCTATAAACTGAGTCAGCTATACAGATTTTTTTTTTTAAACAGTGAGGCATAAATTGAAACTTTGCGACAAATCGTGAATGTCTAAACCAATGAAGGCTTCAAATAATGCCATTACCTACACAATTAATATTTAGGTTTGAATTATGAAGCACTACCGTATGGAACTTACCATCTGCAGTACGGTGAGGTACTTCTTCCACCAGAGGAAGCGGTGGAATCGTGGTCCCAGTGCAGCCAGTAGGTAGTACGTGTACATCACAATGTGGACGAAAGTGTTGAGCAGGCCGAAGAAGGTGCTGTGGCCACCTGCACATCACAATAAAAACTAGTCTCGATTTTGCCAAAGTAAACATTTCTTCTGATTTTAGTATAGAAGGAACACATTCTTCTATTCCAGCATTAACCCCATGAAAGTATATTATTGGTAAGAAGCTAGTGACATATCTTTCGTATTGCTTAGTGAGCGTTTTGGTACTGTATTATGTAAGAATGTTGATTTATTATAAGTCACTATTTGTGAATGTCTATGTTACCCCTTAAGTGTAATACAAAACAAATTGCAAGCGTTCTAGTTGATGAAAAAATTTATTTCTATTGGTCATGTAACAATATTGTTAAGAATTCTGACTTGAATAGAATTCGCTATAGGTTCTAAAAATATTTTATTATATCTTTATTTTTTAAGTTGTCCCAATGACTGTGAACTGGTTCCCAGGTCCATTCAGCCTCCTGTCAAATGAGGTACGGCTTGATGCTACCTCGTGAGCTTTATCCCAGTACCGATACGAATTATGAGCTTCAGCTCAACAAATTCAATACTCTGACCATCAACGACCCAAACAGGGACAGTAATACTTTGCCTCAGGTTTTTATTTTTTTAAATCCGTTGTTTTTTGATGTTACGCATTTTATTAGTAGCATTTAAAAGTTATTTTGCTTTGTGCGGTTAGCCGAAATCCAAGCAAGACAAAATTCATGAAATTCATCAGAAATGACAGCAATAACGGTAAATTTAATATATAAATAGAATCAGATGCAGTAAGAGAAGTAAGTGTATTCTGTGACTTAGGAAATAGAATTACAACTGATAGAAGTTTTAAAACTCTGTGTGTGGAGCACAGCGCTCTATGGTAGCGAAACTTTAGAAATGATAAAAAGAAGGCTTTTTTTTTTGCTTATGTCCTTACGACTCGTCGACGTCGAGGTCATTAGAGGCGGGGACAAGGAACGGGAAGAATTCAGCCATGCATTTTTGAAAAAAGCATCCCGACATTCACCTGGAGTGATTTGGGGAAACCATGGATTACCCAAATCTGGGTGCCCGGTAGGGATTCGTACCCGCGTCCTCCCCAATACGAGGCCAGAGCGTTAACGCCAAAAAGAAGTAAAATTGAAGAATTTGCAATGTGGTGAGATATAAAGATGCTTAAATTTAAGTGGACAGATAAATTACGAAACGAACGTGTCTTGTAATTTATGGGCGAGAAAGAAGCTTGAGGAACGATCCCACAGAAAGAAAGTATCGTTAGTCACATTTTAAGACATGCGGGATTAGTTAATTTGTTAGTGCAGGGAACATTTGAAGGAAAAAAAACTGTAGAGTAAGATAAAAATCAGAATTTATTAAGCAGATAATTGACGGTGTGGGTTGTAAGGGGTATGTTGAGATGGAAATATAAACTCAGGGTAGGAAGATGTGAAGGACTGAACCGAACCGGTCGAGTTACTGATGACAGAAAAAAGGAAGGCTTTTTAAAATCAAGGTAATTCTACCGTCGTATTTACGATGTGGTAAGACAGGTATCCAGATACGAACCTGGAGTGAACTTGACGCCGAACCAAACGCTCATGGGCATAACTCCATGATGCACTACATGAAGCGTAGAAATCTGATCGTTCTTCTTGCGCAGCACGAAGAAGAACTGTAACAAAAATAGTGATTAGGAAACAGAATAAATACACAACTTAAATTGGCAAGCATGGAAACATTTTTAACATTTATCGTATCATTAAAAATTATTCTCACCGTGTCAAAAAATTCCGTGAATTTAGAGAAATAATACCACCAACATCCTCTGGCAACCTGAAAATGAAATAAAGGTAAGAGCTTTGTTATGTATATCACTTGGGTAAAGTAAAAGCTTAAGTTTTGTTGTAAAGCAAGAAACTGACCCGAAGTGCTTTAGGGTTATTCGAGTAGTCAACAGGTTGGCATCTGAAACTGTAGTCCCGTAGCCAGCCGCCCTCCAACGCCTGAAACAGGAGAAAGGTTCTTCATATTGTGCCTAGTCACATTTATGATGTTTAAAATATAAGAAATCATTCGCCATCAAAGTGAGTGATTCGTATACGGAAACGCACAGAAAAGTATGGTCAGTAACTGATATGATTGAAACAGAAATCGAACAAGTTTTGTCACTGTAACTGTACCCTTTTCATCATTGTTGTCAGCAGCATTACAGATAACGTGTATTACTTGTGGTACTTTTATCATTAAAATATATTCTTAGACGCATAAGAAATAGTACGTACTGTGGTCAGTGATATTGGAAATAGATTAGGTTTTAAGCGGTTAAACTAACCTCTTTGAACAGCCACGCGCTGAAGATCACTTGGAACAAGTTATAAATTATGAGCACCCATCGTAGTTCGAACGGCTTGCGATTTTCCATTAGCTTCGGGCCCAGCCTCTTTACGAAGTAGGCGTAAGCAAGACAAATGACAAGCGTCGGGAAAGGACTGGACATGAGGAACCAATCCTTCACTCGAGGGTCTGCAATCAAAAAATACATAAACATTACAATTGAATAAATCAAATCCCTGGTGTCTGAAACAAACATTGTTGTATGCGCTTACCACTCTTGTTATCCATGATGTCATGGTAGCCATCAACCACGACTCGCACTAGCTGCGCCATTTTTTTCCAAATCTGCAACAAAAAAAGAAACATTGTAAAACAAGTAAAACATTTTTTTTTAAAAAATTTCTAAATGCACAAGAAACGGCTGATTGGGTTAAACAATAACATTAGCGTCTTTTCACACAAATCTCAAGATGTCGCTAATGTCGCAAAGAGCCATAAGCCAAAAATGGAAGTGAAAGAACATCTCAAGATGAAAATGACGACTGGAACAGACTACCAGCAAAATCTGGACAACATTGTCATGAAATATGAAATAAAAGGAAGGGCTAGTTATGGGCACTGTAACATGTGGAACATTGGCAGTATTGCATTGCTGAAATCGCGTCTTACAAGGTTTTTTTTTTCCCACGTGAATAATGTGTAGAAAGTTTGCACAAAGGTACACCTAATGGAAAAATCAAATTTCTACTAATGGTGGCCTGCTGGCTAAATGGTAAAGCGTCTGGTTTCTGATTCAAACACCCTAGTTCGAAATTTACAAGTCATAACTAGAAACGCTGGGTGCTCCTGAAAAGTCATCAAAATGTAGGACTCAATTTCCGTGGTAATACAAATACAGACTGAAAAAAAAATTCGTTAATAATAGGAATGAAGCAATTCAAGAATCTTCGGCTAAGGTAATTTTTTCGATGCGAAATTGAACATTTAAGCAGTAAAGACTAAATATTTCTGGTAGATTTTCTGAGCCTATGTTTTAAAACCTACATCAAGAACACCGGGGCAATGCTGGTAGTATTCCTCATTCCTGCCTCTCACTTATCAATTCCTGAATCTAGTATTGCAATTAACTCAACCCCAGCTCTCAACGAAAATTAAACTCTAGTGGTTCTTTGGTCGATAGGCTATAAGAAGAGGTGGGCAATAATAAAACATAGCTTAAAATACAAATTCACCAATTACTTTAATACATTTTGTTTAAACAGAAACCTAATCTCGCGTGAGCTATAATGTGAGAGTAAAAAGAAAGCAAAGCCACCAGCCACTTCCCGATAGCATTATTCAGCCATTAAGTTAAGGTTTCGACACTGTTATCAGCTCGTTAGGTATTACCTCATTTGAGTTTCCGTCGTCGCTGAGGCTGATGGTCCGTGCATTTGTTTTGCGAGCGAAGGCTTACGCCAGTGGCTTTACGTTGGACAAACACCGTCAGTTGCCTCACGGAACCATTATCTCGACACACTTTCGCCGGTCCTGTGCAATGGCACCGTCTTAATGCCCAAAGGTCATTGCTATCGCCCGCCATTAAACAAATTCACTCCGAATGGAGCTTCCTGCTTTAGGCTCGAAATTTTATATCACTTTTTGAACTCATTTTAGGCCAAATTTTAGCGGGTGATACACGTAAATTTCGATCTCTACCAGTTTTCAGAGAAGCAAAACAAACATTTGAAAGACATAATGCTGTATTTTGCAACTAAATAAAACTAAGTTTCGTTTTAATTCCATCTGAAAACTGAAATACTGCCAGATCCTTTGAAGGATTAGATAAGTCAGGAATGAAATGTTTTAGTTTCAAACTTATTTTCGTCATGACAATTAGGGTTTTTATTATGTTTCTTGAGGGTGAATTTAGAACTCATAGCTTTTTTTTAGTAGTTATGTCAACATTCTCGAAAACATGACTTCATTTTGTTAAAAGTTTTGGTAATTCAAAAATCTTCGCACCGTACGAGAAGCGTTGTTTGCTATCCTACATTGTTGCTCCGCAGTAGGGATGTAACAGATCTCCGCATCCGCATCTACAAGTGCGGAACTTTCGCGTGAACTCCATCGCATCCGCAATATTTATTGCGGATGTATAGCGGATGTTTCGTTTACATTGCAATATATATTATTCTTTTCTCTTTATACGAGATTCTGCCCATTGTCTCTTAGCTAACAACAATGTAGTTGTTTTTTTCTGACGATCTTGCAATAAAAATAACAATAAACTAAGTGATGTTGTTACCTAAGCAACGAATTTGCAAGTTTAAACTTGCATGTAAGTAAAGCACCTTCTTCACGGTCCAACTTATAGGACATCCGTGTAGAACTACAATAGGATGCGCTCACAAATTCACGCTAGTAAAAAGAGTCCAACAAAATGTTTCAAGCAATCCTTTCCACTCGTACTTTCTCGCGGCACACCATGTGTCCTTATCGTACATTTGAAGGATTTTTCCTCCAATCATGATATAACACCATTGCTTGTTGGACAGCAAGGACTCGTGTTGGTTGTTTGGGAGTCCCAACGCTTCCTGCATGTAATTCTCTAACAGTTTTCGCGGCCCATCTAGGTTCTTTATCAAAAATCGGATGATCGTAGGTCCAACAAGTTGTACTGTGAATGGGCTGCTAGAGCTGTGGAAAGGCGGGTGGCGGGCACGGAGATGTGTGGTGGCGTGGCATTGTGCTTGACGCTTGAATAAGTCGAGCCGCGATCTCCACGAAGTTCAGATGACAAACATTGTTTTTTTAGACGCGTGCGTCGTTATCCAAATAATTTAATTCACTAGTGAAATCATCCCATGTTTATTGTTGTTGTAGGATGAGGCAAAAAATAAATCAATGTGGCAGTATTTTATTATTATTACTCCGTGATTCACTAAAAGTGTGTGGCGGAGGGTGAATTGCACCTATATGGAAATAGACGTTACTTCTGAAAAATGTAGGATTTGGCATAAAAATATCTTAATTTGATTAAGTTTATTTTTGAAAAATACTAAAATCTAAATAATTATATTTTTATTTTTCCATTTCCGCATCCTCATGCGCAAAACATCCGCATCCGCGGATGTCAAGCATTGAACATTCGCATCCGCAAAGATAACTTCCGTTACACCCCTACTCCACAGTTCACAGCTCTGTAGATGTCTTACCCATGCGTATTATAGTCCACAATAGCACAAGAGAAGGACGAATGAATACGTGTTTCACTATCGCACATCATTTCCCTCAGCCTATCTCATATGTCACTTCGACTCGAATACGTTGGAGTGTAAAATATTTCGTTGTGGTCGTTAATGAAAATGAAAGTTTCCATATTAATCAATGAATGACTCGCTAATTACCCCGACGTCGACGCGTCCTAAAACAACAAAATGAATGACTGTGGAAAGTACGTTGTATGGGTGCCACCTTCCTATCAAATGACGGGCCGTTTTAAGGGAATAATTTCCAGAAATATTTTACAGAGCAGAAATCTCCTGCTTTTTGACACAGTCGTTTTTAAACTGAACGACAGGAGTATTTCGATGTCGAATCCTCGTACCAGTTTTTGACGCTGTGTGCTACTACTCAATTTTCCGTGTTTTTTCAACTACCCCCCCCCCCTCGCCATTTTTTGTGTTTCCGTTTGGAGTCTGAAGCAATGGAGCTTGATGAATCTGATGTGTTAAACTTAATTTTCCACTTTCTAAAATAAATATTTCTGTCAGTATATGTGTAAATATGTTTTCAAGAAAAATGGGATTAATAATATGTTCTTAATATTCAATATACTAATACAAAGCGTGACGTGATATGGAAGATTTTGCGTATAGGTAATTTACTTGTAAAGAAACTAAAATTTCTTTGCCTTTAAGTGTATTAATTCTTTTTATACCAAGTAATGTGTGGTTAATTTTTCGATTTCTTTTCGAAAGATTACAGAAAACATTTTACAGGTTAAAATTTTTGAAAAGCTGGTTTGAACCTATGATGTTCTTTTTTTTTTTTTTTGATGCTGTGTATAAGTTGTAATTTCACGGTGTTTCCACAAACTTATGAAAACTGACTGGAGGCTGTACTTTAAGGCTGCTGGTTGGACCATCAGGAGAGTAACACGCAAGCAACACTTGTAACGGCGCTGACATAATACTCAAAATAGTGCTGGTTGTAACTCTGTGCTTAATAATAAAGAAATATACTTGAACCTTCACACGACTATGCCGAAATACTGTAGAAGTCTTTTTATATTCCGTTTTCGGATGTCAATAGACTCTACGTACTTCTGACGAATGCACCAAACTTAGTCACTGAGTAAGCGGGCTGGTGGCTTAATAGTTAAGGTGTCTGACTTGAGGTCAAAAGGTCCACGGATCGAAACCCGGTCTCGCCTCCGATTTTCATCTGTGGTGCAGCTTGCGGTGTAATTTGAAGTGTGCCAGAACGCTTCCGTGGTTTGGATTCCACGTTAAACTGTAGGTTCTCTATTCACGGCAAGACTACCTTGTCAGGTTAGGCGACTACGATGGTGGTGCATTGTCACCAGGTCATTATGGACACACAAGTTTTAGTGACTGAGCAGCAACATTCTGATATGGAATTTGTGAGGACAAGGATTGCATATATCAGATTTCAGTTTTCCATCTTCTGCAGAGAGCACTGCCGATTCAATTATCATACTCTGCGCATGGTAAGTCCCTCCATGTCGAATGCCTTTGAGTGCAGTATGATGAATGGGAAAAGACGTAACATAAAGTTCGAAACAACAACGCGTAATCAGCCTGTTGGTTGCAGAACCAATGTTACATAGTTAATTCGCAGATGTGCGTTGACACCCTTGGAACAGTTTAGTTCTGCAAATTTTGGAGGAACTGTGATATATATTTGCAAGGCAAATGAATCGTCACAGAGAACTGATGAGTGACACGGTAAGTAATCTGCTTCCCCCCCCCCTTTTTATGTATGAGGAATCGGATATGATTTTTGATTCAGCCATTCATATATCTGATCTCCGAAAGCGATTCAGAGTGAATGGTTAATTAACATAATGAAGGCAAATTTCTTTTTCAATCGTTGGTAGTAGTGTGTAGATCGTGGTTGCCAGAATGCACATAGTATCTCTCGCTGTTTTGAAACCTTCGTTAGTCTTGTGACGGTCATTTTAAATCAGAACTAATATATTTATACGCACTGGATTTACAAGCAGCTCTCAAATAAGTAGTGCTTGGAAGAGAGAATGGACCTCTATCTCCGTCAATCCCACTCAATGTACCTCAGCGAATAAATGGAAAACGTCCCAATAATTTAGGAAATACTTAAAAATAAACTGCACTGCACTGCTCTGGCAGTTTGATGTAACAGCAGAAGGATTTAGGATACTTGTGACGTAGTAAAGAGTATATGCTTGCGATTTATGTTAGTGTAGTTTGCGCTATAGTGCTTGGCTTGCGAAATATTATCACGGCGTCCGTCTCTATTCGTAGAATAAACATTCGGAAGAAAAATGATGGAATATTTACCAAACCTTATGCAAATATTTGACAATTCCTCACGAACTGCAAATCACGCTTATAGTGCACATTTAAGAAAAATCAGCTGTTACTTACAAACTACATGCGCGAATCAGTGCTAAAAACCTTAGTTGACTAGTGGTGGCTAGTAAACATTAAAACACCACTAGGATTCCTTTTTGGAACGTATTTTACTCTTTACTGAAATATGATAAAGATTTATAATGCTAAATGTTCTTTTTGGAAAACAACTTTCAATATTTTTTTTCAGCAGATTATTATAGAAATAAGTAATAGGTGTCACAAATGTGCCCTTTTGCCAATAAGTCTGCCAATCAAAATTAAGATCGCTGACACACTAGGATACTTGCTGAACAAAAATATAACCGAACCAAGCTGAAATAAATATAAGTGTAAAGTTATTGATATTTAGGTTAAAGGTATCAGTTGGAAATTATTCATAGTTACATCAAGAGTTCAATAATTGCAGCTTTTCTGTAGGATTTTGGACGGGCGTTCTTACTGCGTCTTCTAATAACAACGTAGTAAGTATTCACTCCATGACTTCATCTAGCTATGTATTTAAGTCCGTAGGTCAAATATACTTTGGAGACGCTTTCCACAAGGCGAGTTTTGTAAGGTATTGATGATGCCATTAGGCGCTTGGGCCAGATGTATGGTGAGAAGTTATTTCTGCACTTGCAAGAAAAAGTGGCGCTGGATGAGGGGAAAGTTTAAGGTACGAACAAAATGTAAAATACTATTATCTGAGCGCTTTGGTGAAAAACATTTCTGTAGATGTCTTTAAAACGTTTATAACAGTAGGAGTGGTATTCATATCCTGTCAATGGTAGCTCAGTATCTGAGGTGTATAAATAGCTCAGAAGTCATGGGTTCAATCCACGTAAAGATTGCGTTTCATGGTAGAGTACTAATATAAGCAAATATATTATAAAAGCTTAGCTTTAAGTTTATTAGCGTATTCCAAATGTGTTGAAGAACTAAAATCTTTTGATCAGCTATCCCTTTTTATAATTAATTTCATAAAGCGCGTGCTAGTGACCACTCCAACAAATGCTAAGTTCGTCGGCTCTGGAAGCATTCTCCAGGTCGGAGGTTCGAGTCTGACTTAGGACATGTAAGATTTTAACTAAGTATTGCATGTGTATAGTGATGTCAAACCTTTTGAGACGAATCATATACGCATGTTGATAATATGAATGAAAACATTTAAGATGGCTGGGTGACTCAATCGCCAAAAAGGGGACAAAAAGTGTTAAATGTTATAAATAAAAACTCCGTCTACAAACAGTTGTTGTGGTGAATGTTATTTTTTATTCCCCAGACTCGTTCCACCCTTGTGGTGTGGTGTGGTTTTTACATGTGTATTATAGATCATACATTTACAGCCACTGAAGATGCACGAAACCACAAGGGCGAAACGCATCTGGGGAATAAAAAATAAAATTCACCTCAATAGTTAATTGTAGATTTTATTTATAAAATTTATTGTCAACAACTCCGGAAAACTGGCTTCTAACTAGCTTTAAAAAAAGTGTTAATTTTAAATCATAACAGCCGAGCAGTGATAAGGTTGTAACAATGTAAATATGCTACCGTTGGATGATTTCCTTATTTTTACTGTAGAGTGCACGCAGTTAAGTAACTCCCGCATGATGGCGAGCTGGCACTACCTTGACAGTGACCTACATGCGTTGTGTAACGCCTGTCAACTTTCCTTGCCCAGGAACCGCTTTTGCCGGAGCCTACAAACTAAATCAGTGAAAACAAAATTGGCTCAGACTGTTATTTCCAATAACACGTGAACAGTCCCAGAAACAACCACTTCCATCCCTTAATCGTATTCGGAATTTAACAAGCACACAAATCGACGAGATTTAAAAAAGTGCTGGCTAACCAAATTTTGGATGGGTTACCGTAGTAATACAATGTTTCACACTGATGTCGCCAAACAGTTGGTCTACCCAACTGTTGTGAATACACTCCTGTTTGCGTCTTGCTAATTTTATTATCTTTAACAGTAAAATGAAATCAGACAAGAAACTTTTCTTTAATGGCGAAGAGCCTTACTAGAAAAGACTGACAGAGGAAGTATTAAACGTTTGCAGCTGTATACAGGGACTTGGCAGACCTTACGGAAGGTCTCTCAGGGACGGGATAGTGGCGATGGAACTCCGCTGGAATAAATAAGTGAGACTGTGAACACAAAAATAAATTTTAATTATTGGCTTGTCCTTTCGTTGGTAAGCCAAAGAAAAGGCAGCAAGTAATAAAAAACCGCTAAAAATACTGCTAGAGTAGATATTTCGTATTTTATTTTTTCAACTGGGCACCACAAAGTTTGCCAGCGCCTGTACATAATCTAATATCAACTATTAAAAAAGTGAATTATGTTACATACTAGTTGCCTCATCTCTTTCGCTGTCAATTTACTAATCAAGAGGGATGACTGAATAACTAATTCATGTGTTTTTCATCATAAGCTTCTGGCAGCGTTTCCAAGGCTTCGTTAAACATGTTGCTCACATTGAAAGAAAATTTATGAAACATCAAGAGTGTAGTAGCGAGCAGCGTTTTTTTTCTCCCTCCACTCTGATGTTATTTCTACACCTGGCGTTCTCAAAGATGTTCTGTGCTAAGAAATGAGAGTAATCTTCGCCATTTCTTTACGAAGAGTGTAAATTTGGAGCTAATATTTCTTGGGCCGTTCTCTTTGTACAAAACTATCTTTAGAAGGGGAAATTGGATATCATTCCGACAATCGGGTAGATAATTACGGGAATCACCTAATTTTATAAAAAATAAATGACATTCGGCCTTATTGCCATTTAGCCTCAATTGTATTAGACTCTTCTGTTGTTGAAAAACGAAAAGACAGCGCTGCGCTTAATTAAAACCAGGCGCGCCCGTGGCTGGACTTCAACTGATGACCCATCCCGCTAACTTCAGACTAACCAGGCCTGCTGAAAATCGTATTTAGGATGACCGGTTAGCGACTCCGGTAAACCAGTTTGGGCATAACTGGTTGAGATCAGTGTAGTGGAAAATACCTTGATGTCTGGTCATCATGACCTGTGCTTCATCTGACATCAACCCCTTTAATGCAGCAAGGTATGTTCTGCGTCATCTGGTGACTGTGCACTCTTACAAGTGGCAACGTATCTTGAAAGTAAGGAAATCATTACTAAATTTTTCGTCATTAAGTTTCTAAAACTGTCATAATCGAGGATGTAGCTACTTCGACTATGTATAGATGTTGAACGAGGTTCGATAGGCTCCAGAGAATATCGAGCATTTGGAATAATTACGTCAACCTGTCCATTTGCTTTTGTTAAATTTCTTTGCTGCAGAGCAATTTTAATTTTATAATCAACAGCTGGAAATTATAATAGCACAGTTTTCTGAATATATCAAACAGTTTCTAGATGTCACTAGCAATGGCTTCCTGGAGCGTTGTTTTCTAGTTAAAGAAACAAGGGAATGTCCAAAATATCGTAAAATTCTTTAGTTGAGAGGAAATATTCGTTCTTCGTTTCGTCTTTTAATGATCAAAAATGTGTTAAAGGTATGTGCCACTTATTTCAAACCCACATAAAAAGTTGCTATGACGCATAAAATACAATGGAATGACTTGTATACCCGTAATTCCTTCGTAAAAATTTTGAAATTTCATCGTATATAGGCCTACTATAATGCAAATTTTCACCTGAAAAAATATGATAACTCCTGAGCTAAAAAACTATTCACTATTCTGTTACATTCAAATACTAAAAATTTGTGAAAATTGTATGGTATTTAGATTATGTTATGCGATTTACATCTTAAAAATTTTGAAATCTTATGAATTTCAAGACCTATATATATATATGTATATACCATGTAAAGTATGTGAAAATTGCAAGTTGTAACTGACTGGGGGCTGGAGGCTGCACTGTTGATTTTTTTACCAAAGAGTACGAATTTTGGTTAGCATTATATGTAAGCAACTTCATTATTATCCGGAAAATATAACTGAACTGGAAGTTGTTGACCTCGAGTCTCACTACCTAGCCCAAGGATCCACTAATAAAATAGCAGTACGCGAAGAACATTTAAGCTGGTCATAATCTTGAGAAACTGGATCCGTTAAGATGTTGTCTGGGACATCCAGTCGTATTACATGCTGACCTTCCATACATCACTGTATCTTTCTACTTGTTTCTAGAACTTGATTTAAGACGACTAAAGGCGAATGAAAATGTTAATAATATACCATTAACGTTAGTTGCACATCAACCTGTTTTCTTAACTTCCTTCTTGAACGTCTCTTGAGTGAAAGTGTATTTTTTTGTTATGAAGAATAAACGGTCAAATAACCTAGCATTACTACTGAATCCTTCATACTAAACATAACTAATCTGCCGCTAGGTGTGCATTGAGGCATTAATGTGATGAATCACGGTAGGTCACATACGAAAATAGACTTACGCTCCCTTGCTCCTTCGTTACAGCTACCCGCCTTCCAGTGTACTGATCTGACTGTGATGAATTGTGTTCTCCAGATGTGAATGAGTCTCCAACCAGACATCCAGCTGTAGCGATTGTCTCTTGGATGTTGTTTACACGTTATAATATTATCTAATTGGAGACTTGGAAATTTTCTAGGGTGAGCCCCTTCCTTCAATAAAGGAGTGAAGTCTCCTTCCTTGTTAACTGTTACGAGGAGACAAACGAAGAGCGACGAACTTAACACGGACGACCTACTTGTTACTAATAGGGTTTCCTTGCTGCTCTGTGATGTAACCGAAAGCAGAGAGTGAAACTACTTGCTGCAAGTAGGAACAACTGGCATAATGAGAATTCTAAAGTGACAATTTAAAAAAAAAAAAAAAAAAATCAGGTGGAATTCAAATGTTGCGCGAGGAGTATTGCAGTAGATTTCCGAATTTTCTTACAGCAAAACATCCAGAAAATTTTGATACATACATCATGGAAACATTGCTGACCAGTGCAGCTTTAAGAGTTGGATTACCAGTCGAGGGAACTACGATTCAAGTCTCAATCTGACAATTCAGATATCGATTCTCCAAATGTCTGGGATGTTTCTTGAAATAGGAAATTTGTCGACTTCCTTCTCGATCGCAAATCACGTCTATGTCACGTGCTGCCCTTATAAATTTCATAGTCAACGAGAATGGTGGGTGAAAGGCAACGAACGCTCTGGCCTCGTATTAGGGAGGACGTGGGTTTTAATCCTCGTCCGGGCATCCAGATTTGGGTTTTAAATAGTTTCCTCAAATTACTCCAGGCGAATGCAGGGATGCTTCATTCAAAAGGCCATTGCCGAATTCCTTCTCGTTCTTTGCCAACATCCTTTTCCGCCTCTAATGACCACGGCGTCGACGAGGCATAAAGCCATTAGCAAAAAAATCATAGTCTTTATTATTCCCAAATGCATAAAAAAATTTACCACTGTATATTTTTAGTATTTTTTCTGTTAATCCTACCCGAGAATACACTAAAAATATTGGGGAAACACAAACTATTTGTAAAAGAATGCACTTTTTCTGGTCGTTGTTTATTTATGAACTTTTCTCGGGGAAACAAACCGAGTAATATTATTATTGATACACAATATTTCGGCGACATAAAACTCCGTCGCCATCTACAGGTGTAGCAGTAAGATGGCGACGGAGGTTTATGTCACCGAAATATTGTGTATCGATAACAATATTACTCTGTTAGTTTCCCGAGAAAAGATCATAAACAAACTATTTGTATTCTGAGTGTTTGTTTTATTACTCCTAACATACTGGTATGCCATGGATTACCTGTATTTGCTGCCCAGAATAATCTCTTTCCGGATATGTCACTAAATGCAAATACCTTAAAACGTCTAACACTCAGAAAAAGCTTCACACTAGCTGAGTGACAACGGAAGTAAAACACCAAATTTTAATTCCCGATATTCGTAATATTTTACTTGTAAATCAGACTGTGCGGGTGTCTGAGTGGCAGGAATGCTGCGCTTTTGAAGTCGTCTGCTTTGTATGCCGCCGCTGATTTCCCCTATCGACATTAGCCTTCAACTCTTCACGACTGACTAATGCCACAAATGACTTGCATGACCAGCATCCCACAGCGTGTTCAGCTGCTTGCCACTTCCGGAACTTCAGAAATACGTTGGAGGTGTAACATAAGGCCAGGAATATAAATAGAACAACTATAACTGTAATAACTATTTAATTTGCATTAATTACTGAGATTGTATTCATTGTTAGTAGTACAGCCAGCTCCTCCCATATTCTCAGTGTTTTACTATCAACAAACTCACATATTCCTCTATTTGACTATTATATTATTGTTAGTTGGTTGTCTTCACATTAACATGAAATTCACTACACATATTACAACTATTGTAATACTCTCACATGACAGTTTCTGGTGCTAGTCGTGGATAGTGTACCAAATGTTTTGGGCTAAACCACTAACAGCTCTAATGGCCTTGTAATTGATAAGCAAATTACTTTGTCCCCCCCCCCCAGATTTCGTATTAAATTAGATTAAATAAAAAGTTATTCAGCAAAAAAATTTAAAAAAAAAAACTATTTTCGTGACGTATTTATTATCAGAAAATTCTCTACAGAACTACACTACTGTTTATAAAAATTCTAAAACTCAGAAGGAACGGTTTGAAACACTCCAAAATCGCAGAATATGTAGAACATTGGAACCATAATAAGTATTAAAGATTGCAGAGAATAGGCGTGTATGTAGGCCTAGCAGCGCCCTCTTTTGTGTTACCTGCAGGCCAGAGTTACGCCGCGCTCAGTCGGCGCATAGCTGTAAACGGAGTGGAAACGTGCAAGGAAGTGCCGGAATGACTTGTTGTCATAAGGCGCAATGACAGCATGTGAGTGAATTCGGACGTGGCAGAATGATTGGTCTCTGGGAAACGGATTTGTCTAACCGTGACATTGCGGCTCATGCGGGGCTCGCCCCTACGACAGTGATGTGTGTGTGGAACCAGTGGATAGAACAGGATCTTACGCAGCAACGAGTGTGTACCACACCATTCAATGTGACCACAGCTTGGGATGACCGCCTTCTTGTCCGCATGACCGTAACCGACGGAACAGTTTCGTCCACAGTGTTGGCTCGACGTTTGACCACTATAGCGGGCGTCCACATGACTGGATCGACAGTTCGATGCCGTCTACTGAGAGCTGGACACATGCCATTGTGTCGGCTTCCATCGTCCAGAAACCACCAATGCCTCACCCTGCAATGGGCACATGAACGTCGTCACCGGTGAGCTGAGTGGCAAAGTGTAATGTTTTCGGACCAGCCTCGGTTCAACTTGGCCTATAGTGATACCCACGTTCGTGTTAGACGCTGACATGGTGAACATTGTTTATCGTCATAGCGGACAAACGCCTAGTGTGATGGTTTGGACAATCTGAACAACAGCCTCACATCAGGGAGGTCTTAAGAGCCTCAGGCATTGCTCCTTCTACAGGCAGCGCTACATTTCATACCTCAGCAGGACAATGCCCCATTGCTTCCCAGGCCTGCACGTTCTCCCGACATGTCGCCCACCAAACATGTCTGGGATATGGTTGGTCGGCAACTTGTTCGTCCTGGTCTTCCTGCAACTAATGTCGATGCTTTGTGGACACACCTAGAAACCACGTGGCAGTGGTTCCCCCGCCGCATACCCAGTCTCTCCCTGATTCCAAGCCACGACGTCTATATGCTCTGTTTGCAGCACGTGGCAACTTCACACCATACTGAATTCTCACGGTCAGAGTGCACGTACAGTTCCATAATTCTAATAATTTGTGTATTGTCATGTCTCGAATCTCTGGAATAAATTTCATTAGGGGGCGTCCATAAATTACGTGAGGTGAAATAGTGGTGGTCCGGCGAAATCTCACCAAATCTCACCAAGGGAGGGAGGGGGGGGAGGTCTACGGAAATCTCAAGTGAGGTTTTGGAAAAAAAGTCGGACTGTAGAGCTAAAAAAAAGGTCTACAAATGACGCGAAAGTCGATTTTAGGGGGGTATTTGGTCGAAAAGTGGGGGTGTTACCTGCTTTTGGAAGGGTGAGACCTAAAAAAAGGGTGATTTCTAGGGGGGTGGTCTCACGGGCCAGATTTCACCAGAGGGGGGGGGGGAGCCGGAAATCCGGAAAAACACCTCTTTATGGATGGCCCCTTACAATCATATGTCTCGTTCTTGGTGTTACAAATTTCTCAAACAGTAGTGTAGAAACATGATTTTTTTTGTTGATGAAAATTACTTGTCTGTTGAACAAACGAAATTGCTAGAAATACTTGGACTGATTCTTTTTTTCTTTGAAATTATGAACTTCCGAACGATAGCTATAATTTTCCTGTAATCTTTAGGATACCAATCAAAATTATAAAAAATTTTGATTAGTAGTTTGAGAAACAAAGGGGAAGTAGATTTTTTATGGTTTTTTACCAAAAATTTGTCCAATAGTTTAATGATATAATATCCGTTTTCAGCTTTCATTTGGTCATGAATTTTTTTTTAAGTGCTTAAGCGTCCCACTAACCACCCCTCGATTATTTTCACTTACAGAATTTTTCAATTTTTTTTATTGTAATCGTGTTTCGGATGGTAAGAACTAAAAAAAAAAACACAATTAGAAATTTTTGAGATAACGATTTCAGTAGTTATGAGCCTGCGAGAGATGGAAAAATTAGTGATTCCATATAGGTTAAGCAGATCTGAAAAATTCTCAGCATAAAGCATTGATGACAAACTATAAAACATGAATTTTACAAAATCTGATGATTACCCCTCTGTAAAGTTTTCACGGTATTCTGAATTGTCTCTGATCATGAAACGCGTCTTTGATCGAAGTTTAAACTGTTAAAACGTATCAACAAAAAGCAAACAGCGTTCACAAAATATGTTAACTGCTGTTATTTGTTGTGAGACATGTATAATAGTAAGCAATGTTAGAATGTAACATATAAGATTCTGTGCTTCTGAATGTCGACAGTGGTTGCAAAAACTTTTTAAACTACAGTTTTAAAAGAGAATGTTGCCTGCTTGTCGCTCACAGTACATGACGGCGACAGTCCAAATGACGCCGTTCCCAGTCCACACGCGCGCAGCTACTACTTTCGCTCGGTGCTCTACACATCCATTGCGAAACAGTTCCTATTAACGTCCTTTTATGAATCTAGGACATACATCGTAAAAGCTGCAAGCCAAGTTTACAGTTTTTATAGCAACAGTAGTGTTCTCATATTAGAATATTTAAGATTAAAGTGAAAGAGTTGTGTGGATAGATTGTTTAGACGAAATATACTTGCAAAATATCCAAAGACTACTATTAGTAGGGATACTGAAATCTCTGAATTTTCACTTGAGAAATTTTGTTGCTTAGCCAGTCGCTTTTAGTTTGCCGATGTAAATTAAAGTAAAATAAAAATTCGTATGACTACAGATATTCTTGTTGATACAAATATAGCGGCACTAAACAGAAATTGAAACATGTTTCTTTTCCAGTATTTTTTGTTTTGTTTTCACTACATGGCATAAGGAAACTAGACTACTCACCTGATCATCTTGGTTAACCAAAACATTTTTAAATGTTAATTTTCGTGAGCACCTAAATTCGAATCCGTCTGAAGATAGTGACGCATATTCAGTGCGAGCCAGGACATCTCACGTGAAATAATAGGCGATTTTCCCCTCTGTTAACATAAATTATACAACGATGCACCACATAAAAAACTGACAGTCAGTGTTCACAGGTTTGCGCTGTGAAAACTAGTCTCATACTTGCAGGTAATAAAGTCTTCATTTGTCTTATATTTCTTAGCCCAGTGATTAATTATAAATACGAAACTAACACAAGCAACGTTTACTCATGTATTCCGCTGATGAAGATTGTTTTAGTTAGGTGCCATAATAATGACATAATTATTTTCCAACGATATTAGCAGTAGCCTACTGTTGCGATATATAAGTCAGACCTAAATAAAAATTATTTTTAATACTTAAGGGCAATCGAGTTTGATATGTGTGGCATTAATTTATGATTGTTTCCAAATGAAGTTCCGGAAATAATCAGGTAACTTGCCATAAAAACCTGACGCATTAGCAAAAAGGCGGAACTAGTTGTCCAAGGTTGTCGACTATTCGGCGTTACACTAGATCACCTTGACGAATCCACCACCTTATTCTTACTTTCGTTTACTTTCGTCGGGGAACACATTCCAAATCTGTGCAGTATGAAATTGCCGCCATCCTAGCTGCTACCTATAATTACCGTCTCATTCAGTCTTAAATTTTGTATTTGTAGTTTCTACATAATGCAGTTAAGGTACTGGTTTCTTTACCCATTTTCTTTAAAAGTACCCTTTGAGTTCTTCACAGATCTAACATATAAAAACCATTTTATCTGTACTGAAACGACAAAGTAATTTACACCACCTAATCTTTCACCCGGACACAGAAATAGTACATCACTTCTCCGGGTTTATTTTTCGAGTGTAGCTTTTACATTATATAGATGGCTGGGGTCATTAAAGGATGGGGAAAACTGTCTGGGAACCGGTAAGCTTTGTGTTTATGACTTTTGCTTTACTGTATTGGGGAAACAAGTATTCTCGATCCAGAATTTTGGTACCAACCCAAACTCCATGACTCGTCTAAAAATCAAAATCAGGACAGTTAGCACACCGGTAAAGCCGAAACTTCAAGTAACTTAAAAGACATAGCGGAAACATTCTATTCCGCTTTACAAACTAGGATAGCATTACTGTTGGATAAGAAAAATAACAATGGTATTACAACGTGAGTTTTGCTAGCGTAAATAAACCTCTATATCATTGTTGTTGTTGTCCCTTGTTTTGTTACTGCACGAACAGCCTATTTCTCTGCGTAACTTAATGTCGCCATTTGTATGACTGCCGCGCAAGGACGCACCGCGCATCGGTTATCTAACTTAACCTGCAATCAAGCACTCCACAAGGTCGCTCGCGAACTAACCAGGACGGATTTGAAATTTCTATAAAAATCCCTTAACGCTCACGTCATGGACCAAGATGGACGAACGCCTGTAATTTTCCGCTAGGGGTAGCATCCGTTGTATTAATGACAGTCTCATGGCACAGGAAACTACAGCGCGGAACAGTTGTCAGCAACGCAACCAAGGTTAAATCTATCGAATTGTGGAACAGTACGAAATTTTCATTTATGGATAGGGCCACAATGAGGCATAGGCTACCTAGCCTGTAGCCTGGGGGCCCGCACCATAAAGGGGCCCGCACCACAAGAAAAATAAAAACAACTATTCTTCCGAACAGTTTTAGTACCGAAAATCTTGAAATGCTCGTGAAAATCGAAAACAATGCGCAGTTCAATCCTTGAAGTGCGGGTGTACTGTAAAATAACATTACAGTGCACTTAAACCGAAAAGTAATAACTTTGCAGCTCAGCGATGACTTATAACCCTTGTAACATAAGGTTGTAGTGTACTGTGGACGGGGCGTATGAATGTAGATTGAAGTCACTATCGTGCACCTGCAATACAAACTAAAATTCACTAGCCTTCATGTCCGGAAGGTTAGGTAAGACAAATTTATTTTGTATAAAATGTAAACAGCGACAAGCGGTGGGATGTCCAAGTTTTAATGTTTTGTTTGAAAGTAAGTATTTATAAAAAAAATTAGATTCGTTTATAATTGAGATAGGTGTATTTAGAATTCAGCATTAATTCTATTTTTAATCTGTTTTTATTTAATTTGTTGTTTAAGTCACTTTTTATTTCTTTTAAAACTTTATTTCAGCATTAAGGAATCTCGATCGCTTGGCGTGGCATGGGAAGGCTCTGATTAGTGGAACGCTGTTTAAAAACAGTTCAGTCGCTGTCTATTTCTAATCTTTCTCTATTGCGTGCTTTGGTGATCTTAATCATCTCTTATCGTTTCTTTTATTGCACTCTTCCACATTGTTATTAAAACTTTTCAGTTTGTAATTCTGCAGGCTTTTTCTGAGGGTGTTTAGTTTCAACAACACAACTACAACATGCAGCACCTTATCTATCGATCATCAGTCGAAAAAATTGAACGCGCGAGCATCACTTGTTAACCTCGTTCACTTCAGTATCGGAAACGATACAGAAAGCACGGTTCAAACTTTCAATTCTTCAGTAACTTATCCTCATATATTTTTAGTATCTTTAATTATCCAATATTTTGCATTAAAAGGTTTATTAATTTAATAATATGTAATTTAAATTGCTTTATATATTTATATAAGGGCCCGCACCACAGTTATATCTTAGGGGCGTACAGATACCTCGGGTATAGCATAGGGGTCCACAGATCCTAATGCTGCCCTTTATCTGAAAGATGCAAGCAGGATGCGAAAGATGGAGGTGAAACGTGTCTTTCACAGATCGTCTTCTTTATCCTCACATGGCAAACTAAACATTACACACCATTACCACAGTCCTCGGCACATGTACGATGGAATTACACACTTGACGTATAGAAAGTTGTCTCCTTATTCCAGAGATATTACGCCTCTTGCCTAAGCACCATTATTGATACTGATTTTTTGTAGTGAATCGGCAAGATTGAAACTGGATAGAGGGATTCTGAAATAAATGTAGCCGCGCAGTATGTAATGTAATTAGTGATGTTCTATTGCGAAAAGAAACAATTTTCTATTTGCCAATACCTTAACGCAAAATGCATAACCAGTTCGTAGCTTAACTTACAATTAGCGATCGCCCTATTAAGTTAATGAACAGTGATGTACCAAATTTGTCGGGGTATGCACGTTTTCGTAATTATGTGCCTGAATCACTAGCTTTCTAATCATTTAGATACGGTGGGATCACCTTTACAGTACCAGTTTTTTTTTTTGTAGTGAATATAACCGCAAAGCCGTAGAGCGTCTACCATCGAGTGTGTGTCGGCCATTAAACTCGCGCAAACAGAAAACTCATATTGACACAAGAATCTGCGCGCTTAACATAATACACGGAGCCTTGATGTGACTTCGTCCACAGCGAACAACATTTTCCTATAGCTGTTAGTTGTAAGCTATAACTATAGTTGTTAAAACTACATTTTATGCTTCGAATAAAATTACGCTCCTGAATCACACAATTTTGATTATGAGCTGCCTGTGGCTCAGTGGTTAAGGTGTCTGACTGGTGATTCGAAAGGTCTCCGGTTTGAATCCCTGTCTCGGCAGGGATTTTCATAGGCCCTTTACCCGACCTTCACCTCTGGCACAGCTTGCAGTGTAATGTGAAGTACACTAGAACGCTTCCGTGGTTCGGATTCCACGTTAAACTGTAGGTCCCCTGTACCCGGTGGGACTACTGGGTTAGGTTAAGGTGGCTACGACAGGAGCGGAATGCGTAGCCAATAGAAACCCTGTCACCAGGTCATTACAACCACACGGAATTATTATTATTATTTTTTATTATGTATTTATCTAAATCATATTTATCTGAAGCGTGGCATAAGAAATTATCTGTGTAAGAACACGATTTGTAGCAAATAGTGCCTGCACTAGAAGTTTGTAAACTTTTTAGTATACGAGCTATCACCTGACCATTCAGCAGGATAATCTTCTCAACAAAATACAGAAGACACTTTGTTTCTTAAATTTATGAAACGATATTTTTCCACGTTGAAGGTTTTCAATGTACCATTTACGTTAATTTCAGGCATGTACTTAATGAAAGAATATCAAGTTATTTCAAAACTGCAGTATCTTATTGAGATGAGATTTTTTTTTTTTTTTTTTTTTTTTTTGTAACTGCTTTACGTCTCTTTTTAACATCGAGGTCTTTAGAGACGGGAAAAGATGGGGGGCAAGGATGGGGGCAAGGAATGGGAAGGAATTCGGCCATGGCCTTTTGAAGGAAGCATCCCGGCATTTGCCTGGAGTGATTTGGGGAAACCATGGAAAACCCAAATCTGGATGCCCGGACGGGGATTCGAACCGCCGTCCTCCCGAATGCGAGGCGAGAACATGAGATTTGTAGCGAGTTGCTTTGTATTACGATCGATGCTAAGATGCTGGCGCTCTGCGGTGAAACTTGAACACGAAGGTTAATCCTGACGAAAGGACAGACATAAAGCAATGCTCGCTCCGATGTCGAGGCGACCTAGACTCTTGAAAAATTTATGGGTGACGGCTCTCTGGCACAATGCTGGACGTGGAGTGATGCAAGGACACGGTACATCGACTTTGCAATCTGAATACAACAAGGAGTCTATCATTGCTTTACAAGTTCCTGGTATCACCCAGTTTGGTGCTATCCATAAAATGGAGATAGGCACCATCCTTAAGAATCTTTTATGAAATCATTACCTGTTCTTGTGGCTTGTTATTGATGGGTAACATTTTGATATCAACGAGTTTCCTTATCATTATGGTTCGAATTTTTATGTAAAAAAAAATATGACCAAACATTTAAATTTACTATACGTCAAAACATGATCAATTATACATCATTTAATGTATCTGGTAAGTGTCGCTTTCATGTAGACAGCATGATATTTGCTTCCGTTCGCTCACTGTACCATTGGGAAATTAAATTTTAAATCGTTTTGTTGAAGTCACTTTAATTTTACATAAGGTACGGAAAAGAACTCTTTCATCTGTACTAAACTACTTCTCTCCAAATTCCTTTACGTAACTCCATAACTACGCACTATCAGAAAATTTTGTTTTCGGCATGGCGGTAAGTACACTCACTGATCCACTGCAGATTTAACGATGACTGAGGATTATATTCAAAGGTATTTCATTGAGACATTGATTGATGCGGATCGACACAGGCATGCTGCAGCTTCATTGTCGAGATTAAAAGGCGGGCGGAACATTACATTTAGAGAGAGACAATAATGCATAACTTTAATTCTTGACTGGTGAATTCCGACCAATTCAGTGACAATTAGTTTTGCTTTTTCCTCCAATGTATAATAGGAGTACTGTTCTGTGAATAATTATCTTAGTTTCTTCTCATCTATATCTAGTGAATTTACGGTACTATTAAAAGATTACCAGATTTTCCCTCAACATACGACCATTAATATTATCGCAATACATACAAAACTAGGAAAATGGCCTGAATATGTATTTATATGCTGTATTAAATGCATTTAATTACCATTAGAAAGTTAATTCAGTGTTTAATTCAGCATTACATCTCAAAAAGAAGGAAGGAAAAAATATGACTTATAATAAAGAACCGAACCCTACTGATCACTGATATCTAGGCTACTGACAAAATAGCTCTGATTAAATGATTATGCCAAATTCTCCAGAATTAAACAACTTGCGCATTGTGGCGTTATAGAAACTGAAGAGCATTAGAACTTGATGTAGTATTAGTTGTACTGACTATAACTGCACACTTACAGCCACATACAAGTGATTCTGTAAACGTACCTAAGCCATGAGATGTTCCAACTACACCAAGAGGATTAAAATACGGTAGCCCGGTTACAGGTGGTCTAGATATCGAATAGGATTGAAAGGAGCTAGCAGTCTGGCTGATGGCGTTAAGACTTTGTCCCACTATAAATACTTCTGAGTTGTTGGCGACGCAAATATATGTTACCTGGTACCTGTCATGCTAATTGCGTTCATCCGTAATCATTAATATGATGCAGTTGTAGCCACGAATTTCTTTCTAAAGTAAAAAACAAAATATTATTACCATAAAAAATACAATATTCGACATTTTAATTTCTAAATTACATATTGTTACATTCCACAACAATCTTCCGTCTTAATTCTGCGGTCTTACATTGTATGTGCGGATTTTTCAAGGGAAGATTATTTTATTGACCCCAAAATGGATCCTTACACAAATAATCAACAAACTTTTTGTAGTGTACCTACTACCCCCCAACCCCTTATAAAACCAGATGAACATCCAATAGTGTGTTGTCTTTGAGCATGTAATGCATTATTACTCAGGAAAATTTTTGTTTAGTTGTTTATTTCCCGAGATACGAACTCAAAAATTCTAATTTTCCAACCACGTAACTGAAAAACAATCTGGGGGATTGCACATAATAAGTAAGGATTTTCTACGAAAATTGTTCTGGATTAGATAGAAGTTTATCAGATATTAATGTGGTTGTATCATAAAGAAACTTAATTTTGTGATCCATAAAACAAGAAATATTGTTTATTACTTTACATAAGTGGTCTGGTAGTCAGCGGAGAAGCCATGGAAGTCATAGGTCTTCAGTTCAAATCCTCGTCTAGCCAGGAATTTATGGGGACGCTTAATCTTAACTTCACCTAAGTCAAAGTTTTATGAAGCAGGTTAGGACGCTCTACGTTTCTTTAAGTCAAGACACGACTCAGGGAAATGTAAAAGGCCATAGGAATTTATTTATTTGAATAAGATACAGCAAAGTGACACAAATAAACATTTATTAAGTTTTATAAATAAGAGGTCGAAAGTGATATGTATCCTACGTTCCATGTGTATAATTTTTTAACGCTTGATGTTTGAATTTGTTCAAAGTGTCGTAGAAAATGTCAGCGTACGGTGATTCTTGGGTGTATAGGGAAATTGCCACCGGAGCGTGTGCTCCATTGCAATTAAATTAAATTAAATTATTCTTGACTGAGTAGTGATAGTCTTATAGCTTTCGAGATATGAAGGATCTGTAAATTACTCAATATGTACTTGCCGAATTTATTTGTGGCCACTACTGTTCTTCGTCACGAAGTTTAGTACGTTATAAAGATCTCCCAGATGTTCAATTATGACTATATTTTTACATCTGGGTACTATGCCTAGCCCCGTATTTGAAGATTTTACCATAGATTTAATTCGCGAAGGCTATGAATCGGTACGAAATTTCATGACAACTGCAACCTACAGATCTTCACTCCGACAACTCGCGAAGAAACACATTTAGATAATACACTAATATTGCTTGGTTGGGGTATAAATCTTTTTATTAAGTTGTCACTGTATCATAAGGGCAAGATTGTAATGCAGTTACGTAAGTGTAACATAAGTATATTAAGTAAGAAGATAAGTAGGGAGGACACTCATGAAACAATAAAAACCATTTTGTCTTAAATGCATATTGATGTTGATCTCGGTTGATTAACGACATCTTTACTATTGCTTATTGAGCTACTCTCCACTTGTTGTTCAGTACCACTGAAGTACTATCACTGCCTTATCTACTGAGAATCTCGAATGTAGTTGTGTATGAAACCAGGAGCAGCACATCAACATAATGCTAATATAAAAGCTACGGAACACATTGGTATGCTTTCCCGACACGGAGATCAACCATTCCAACAAATACTTACAAAAGTACCGAATGTGTCTGTATAATCGTATGTTAAATGACTACATATACATCACAAACGAATGCCGAATGCAGTGACTTAATTGGATTACAATGCACGACACTTTCTCACAGTACTGCTTATGCATTCATGTGGACGCCGCGCCGGCTAGTTGAACGGTCCAACTCATCCTCCCGGTTCTAGATCACCGGCCATCTGAAAGTGGATTTTACGCATTTATCTAGGCGAATGCTGGAACGGTTCCCAAGCACACAATCCGCACGGTTACCTTTAGAATAGCAACCATGACAGGCGCGGTAATTGCGGCTGGATAGAGAGTTTGGACCTTCTTTTTTTTTTTTTTTTTTTTATTTGTAACAGTTTAACGTCCCTTTTTAACAACGTGGTCTTTAGAGACGGGAAAGGATGGGGGCAAGGAATGGGAAGGAATTCGGCCATGGCCTTTTGAAGGAAGCATCCCGGCATTCACCTGGAGTGATTTGGGGAAACCATGGAAAACCCAAATCTGGATGCCCGGACGGGGATTCGAACCGCCGTCCTCCCGAATGCGAGGCCAGAACGCTATCCGTTACACCACCACGCTCGGTTTGGACCTTCTTCATCCACGGTTGTCCGTTGGCTGTTATCTTTTCCACAATCAAGTTCATCGCTGCTTTGCTATAACAATTTTCTTCAACGTTCTGCTTGAGCAAAATATATGTCAGGTATTCTTTTTACGCTTTCCTCTATAGGTAGCAGCCATGCGATGTTCTATCAGATTGTGAGATTACAGTCAACAACGGCGATAGCGTCAAGTGACGGATTATGTGGAACTCTCTTCAGCGTTTCATCTATCGCTGAAAAAAAGCTTAATTTAAAAAAGGAACGGAATGACTATTCATGTTGAGTGCCCGTAAGCCTCGTGCTGGTAAAGATATCGTGCCTGCGATGTATAATTTTTAGCACGTTTAATTATTGTAAACGAACAAACGTTTCGGGAAGTAGTAGAAAATATTGCGATAGATGATGTCCAAGAATACGTATAACCATTGTTAGATAGTTCATACGATTTCTTTTTTCTCACCAGTCACGCTTCATTTTATTAGCCGCTGACAGCATAAATAGTTTTGAAATATTGAATATTGGTTTATTTCCAGAGATAATTGTTTGATGCCTATTCTTTTCATTCGACTGAGCGTGGTGGGAGAGCGGTAACGCTCTTGCATCGCATTCAGGATGACGCCGGTTTGAATCCCCGTCCGGGCATCCAGATTTGGGTTTTCCATGGTTTCCCCAAATCACTCCAACCGAATGCCTGGACGGTTCCTTAAAAAGACCATAGTATAATTCCTTCCCGCTCCTTGCCCCGAGTCTCTTCACGTCTCTAATGACCTCGACGTCGACGAGGCGAAAGGTCAGAAGAAGGAAAAAAAAATGTTCTACCACATATGGCAATGCCAGTACAGTTGAACCGTGAATGGAGTTAATACAAATAATATGATTTGCTACTGATTATGCACATTTTTAATGTTATTTTATTTTTATCTTTTCGGGGCTTTGCGACACTTTAATGATGGAATAATTGGAGCCGTAACTTAGAATTTCATTTCGAACCAAGTAGAACCATCTCGCTATTTACCTGAAAAACAAATTTCAATGATCGAACCGGCATTTGAACCAGCGTCTTTCCAACTTCCTGGTACTGTCTCACCTACCATTCACAAGTATGAGCACTAAAGATACGTGTAATAGGGTACTAAATAAATTATTCTACAATAAAAGCTAAGGTAATGTAATCAGCTCACAGACAGGACTGAGCCACAGTGTTGTTGATACTTTTCTAGGAGGGAGCGGCAGGGATCGCTAAATGCTTAGAGCTTGTATCACGCATGCTTTAGGCGTCAACAGTATTGATTTTTTCTGTTTTGCCTCTTGACATCACTTATTAAGAAGGTCGTATTCAAAAGCGGCAGCTTAAGTGACACGACTACTACTTTTTCACTCAACATGCGTAGGACACTCGACCTTACCCTTTTCCGCGTGTGTCCTTGACGACAATCCTTGACACGATAATATTTGCTAGCCGACGCAATGTCGTCACCGCAATTAATTTAAGTGTTGCCCACCTCAATGCTATGCCTAGCTTTCGCAAGAACAACGACGATTGTCCCAATTTCTCAATCTGATAACGCACATGTTGAATTATTTCACCGGTTTATCAATGTTCCAATAAGCTCTGTTCGTGTAACTCAAGAATATACTTTTCGATTTGACTGACCCGGAAGAAATATTTTTTGTCAGTATTTAAAGATAGTTGTACAAAAGTAATTTACTACACCATTGGTGTAATGATTTAGAGCGATGTGAGATTTTTCGTGTTGTCCGTGAAAGTGCTTAGCTGTCAGTCCAACAGTATCAGGAAAAAAAATCAAAATTGTCGATGTTTAAACCTCGACGAAATGCAAAACACGTGCAGTAATAAATAATTTTAGAAAAACCTATTCCGTTGGTGTAAGTTTTACAAAAAAAAAAAAATAAAAAAAAAAAAAAAATCAATTTACTAATAAGGTGAGAGAAATGGACTGCAGTCTACTGAAATTAATCTTAAACTACGGTAATATCGGTTGAAATGAGATACACCGTCCTTGAGAAGGCCACATTCAGTGGTGACTGCAACGGAGAATAGTCCTAAGGCTCAGCTATGTCGTAAAGATAAAAGATCAGATGAGATTACGGAAATATGGCTTCCATCATTCTTTTTGTGTCATTAGGTGAAGGAATAAATGGGAGATGTCTTAACGACGGTGCAGTGCACCCTCTGGAACGTAGAAAACTGCAAAATTCTGTTTACCGGTCTATACGTAAGACTCTTAACTAGGATTTGGATATTTATTACAAAAAAATAGAGAAATATGCATGCAAATATGACATAAAAAACGGTAAATATGAGCTAAAAGTGACAAAATATGACCAAACATTTAAATTTGCTGTACATCAAAATGTACTCAGTTATACATAACTTATTTAGTAGTGTCGGTTTCATATAGACAGCATAAATTGCTTCGGTGTACTCACTACACCATGGGGAAATTAAATTTTGAATTACTTTGTTGAAGTCACTTTAATTACACATAATTTACGGAAAAGAACTCTTTCGTCTGTACTAAACATATCCCCATCAAAAATCCTTTACGTAACATTAAGTTGGCATTTTTTTTAATAGGAGTAAAGTTCTGTGAATAATTATCTTAATTTCTTATTATCTGTAACTTCTATTGCACTCGCGGTACTGTTAAAAAAAATACCAGATTTTTCCTCAAAATATGATCATATGATCATAAATATTATCGTAATATGACCAACACTCGAAAAATGGTCTTCTGACACCCTGTGATTTTCCAATATTTGAGTAGTCTGAAAATTTTTTGACCTCGAATGCTGTAGACAAACTACGAAAGATTGAACTTTACAAAAATTATCGATCATCGCACTGTACCTACTTTGTTAGGCTGTAATGTAAATTTATCTATTAATACAATAATCCCTGGCCAGGAACCTAACTCGTAATAATAGACATTGATGTGATGCTTGCTGAGGGCAACGAGACACCTCAAATGGGAGAACTCAGTGTATGAAAGGTCTGACACAAACATTTACATAAGTCCTTGCTGTCATGTTTATGATAGTACTAAAGAGAGTGTTCGATATATGTAAGCAATATTTTTACAAAATGAAAAAGTAGTGTTGCAGGTAGTTGTGCAGACTCACGAGGAACTTAACGACCGAGGATATCGAGCGTGTTAATGAATTTAAACGCTGCCCCGATGCGCGCACTCTGCATACCAAAACGCTGATGACTTAAAAAGACGCCGCAACTCCTGACTTTGGCGTCAGGAGTAAACAAAAACCGTCAAACAGAGAAATTAATTTAGCGGTTAATAAAATACGAAATTTACGCTCTTACTACACGAAATACTTCACTTGCACACGTTATTTTTTTCTATTTTTTTTTAAACAACTTAATTTCTTTACTAACTCCCTGATTTGCGTAAAAAAAAAAAAAAAGATTTTCAGTCTCGACAGCACTGAGTTAAGTCAACAAGAGGTTGCTTTGAAAATTAGTCACCCTAGAACATATGTGGGTTTATTATCGGCGTGCACAAAAATAACATTTGGTGATCACCTCTCTCTACAAGCGGATGTAATTTTTGGGACACTCTGTAAATTTATTTATGATAACAACGTAGAATAATTATCTTCGTGATCTAAGGTCCAGACGAATACTCCCTCCTACTCGAAACTTAGTGAGAGTTAAATGGTAATACAGCAATTCCTCGCTGCTGATAGTAACAGCCTACAGACTTATTTGTTCTATTCCTGGCTTTGCTTCGGATTGGTGAACATAGCGATGCTGACGTCAGTGCAACAAATGACCACGGCAAACATGTCACCGAGGCAATGCGTCATCAAGGGACGATGATTGGGTGGCATATATGACAGATTTCATGAGTATGAATCTTCTAGACTGCGTTAATATGAAAGCGACCTCCACCCGATTCACTGCAGTGGTTGTCCCTATGTGTAGGGTTCAAACCCATATCCACCATCAATTATTCATATTTTGTACTGTTCACGGTATTCACTCTACCGAAACTTCAAGTAGGGCAAACAGAATTTTTCGTTCACCTAATACAAAAATTCTAATCACTCAATCGTCGGATTTAATTAAATGATAGAAATGGGACAAGTTGGCAACTGGGAAACGCCAGTTGATACTTGAATGGTTACGATTAGAGATACTTGAAGTGGCAGATAATTTTTATTCAGTGGTATGGAGCACTGAAACAAGCAAAAGTAGTTATCAGTGGCGGAAAGCATTCTTCGTTCCACACGACATTATTAAATGAGGAATGTAATTAAAAACAATAAAAAATAAAAATTTAATCCGTTTTAGGCAGATATAATTACAAGAAACAAAGCTTCTTTGTTTTCATTTCAGCACTTTTCCTAAAACACCACAACACAGCCGCAGAGTTTCAAAACCACACCACAGCAAGCGGGAATTGTGTTACTTCACGTCGTAAGTTTCATAACGAAATGATTATGGTGGTGTATAATTTGAGCTCGTGGTATGATGAAGTGTAATAATGAGTTAGGCGAGAGCACTAATCCACGATGCACTGACTCACCTGCGAGCTTGCGCGGGCGAGGCTGCGACGGGCACTAAGACGGCCGTGCTCTGCACAGGGCCTATATAGCGCCTGCTCGGGCCGTGGCGGGGGGCCTGACGCAACACGGGCCGGCCTGGGAAATGCCCGCCAAACGAGATCTCCGCGGTCTACTACCTGCCGTCACCCACGTTTCAAGGACCTCAGCTTATGTTTACTTCCCAGCCAGCACAACATTAACAATGCGGCTCGTCGCCAGCGAGGACGTTCGAAACCAACGGGAAATGAAGAGTCCACAGCTATTATACATATTAAAAAAAAAATATTCCGGTGATCTGGGAAACTAGCGAGAACCAAATCTGGATGATCGCATAGGTAATTGAGGTGGTTTCTCCCGGACTGTCAATCTCGAACATTATACCACTCACCTATTAGGCTTTGTGTCTGTTTAAAGAGTAGGGCAGAGAAAACTAAACTTATAAGCCGTAATGACGTGTGGTGTTTTTTTTCCTTAAATTTGGACCCCAACCCACCCTCTTAGTGAGATTTGGTACATCTGCGTTCCCCTCCTCCCTTCCCCTCACTTCCCCTCTCTCCCTCCCCTATCTCGCCTCCCCCCACCACCAACTTGAAATTGGTCTGGTGTTTATTTTTTTTCAATTTTTTTTCGCTCTACTGCACTTTGAAGAGCGGCAATCTGAAACAAAATAGTTTACTTGAGGTTTTTGTTAGCACCCCTCCCTATTTTGAGTTTACATAATTAATGGACTTCTCCTAACATTTGATATAGATGTAACTTCTAAGACGAATCAAAGTCACTGACAAATGTACAAAAAGAAAAAAAATTGGCGAAAAGTAGCATATTCTAACCATGAACTGGAAGAATTTCATATTTTTTATGTTTAAGGCCGTTTTCCGTAGTTGTTTTGCTAATAATGGGTTTTCATTGATTAGAAATCTTGGAGAACTTACAATGCCAGCACAGTATATATACTCCCTACTATCTATTCTGAACACATGAATCTTAATGCTGACGTACGTAGCTATAATACTAGGAATAAATATAATATTCACAAAGATTACAAGTCATTGTCAATTGTACAGAAAGGAATAACTTTCACTAGATCGTCTTTATTCAATGTCGTACGACAGGAAATAAAATGTTATCTACGAAACTCTAACTACTTTAATTCCAAAGTGAAAGTGTTTTTGCTTCAAAACCCAATTTGTGAAAGAATTCTTCTTGGAATTCGGTAACTAAGAAGTACTGCGTAAATACTATACATGAATGACTGAGAAAATACTACACGTTTGGTGTATGGAAGGATAAGGTGACAAAGTTGTTCATAATTACTAAAATGGTGTATAGTTTTTCTTTGTGTTGAAACCGTTTACAAATTCAGCAATTACACTATCTGAAAATTGCACTCATATATAGTAACTACCATGGGATAATATGTATTTGCAGATTATAGTAGAAATTTATTATTCTAATGGGTTTTTAAGTAACTTACTTTAGTAACATTCCCGTCTAGTGCAGCTAAAAATATTAAAACTGCGTTTTGGCATATGCGTTTCGATTTATTAGATCATCATCGGTGCCCATATTTTTATATTGGAATATTATATTTATGTAAATAATAATAATTATTTGTTGTTAAATGTTAATAATTTTAGCCATGTACTGTACCTCCGTAAAATAACGAAAAAGTAATGCAGGAATAATAAAGATCAACAGGATAATGAACAATTATCTGCAAGCACCGATACAGTTTCTGCGTTTCAACATCCCGTGATGTCTGTAATGATCGCCATGCAGAGTAAGTGCGTACATAATGTAGTAATTAACAAGTTACTAAAAAGATTATTTTATCAGATTATTTTAATAACCCCGTCTATGCTTAAACTTGCACATGAAATCTAGAGTACATTTCTATTTCAATCAGACGTTTCATTCTCGTCACTTTGTCTATTTGCTGATTATACGCTGGTCACCAAAGACTCTTGGACTTATTTTAACAATAACTAAGAGCACAGAAATTTGTGAGAAACTTATATTTGTTTAATTTAATTGAATGAAGCGCACGCTCAATTTTCCCACCCACCCATTTTTACACTTTCCTATACCCGCTTACCTGTGACCTCTACGAACTTTAAATTATTTCAGCATTTTTGGTAAATTATTCATCATATCTCTTGGTAATTTATTCCAATCGCTGATCTTATCTACGAAAGAGAATTTTCTTACACCCTTATGCCTCAAATCGACTGCCAGCTTGTGGTCATGGTCAACTTTTCCCTTCCCTTCACCTCTCTTAATTCTTCATCCAATATCTCTCTACGCCTCATCACCAATATAAGCCTCGCACACTACTATGACTTTCTTCACCCTCCTCCTGTCTTCCAATAAATCCCATCCCAGCTCCTTTATCATATCTGTTACTGATTGTGTTCTGCGGTAATTTTCATAGAAAAATCTAGCAGCCCATCTTTGCACCTCCTATAACACCTGTTTGTGGAGTGTTACCATCACCTAATTTTCTTGTAAGTTTATGTTTCGTGTCTTTGCATACAGTGGTTCCACTGGTGAGTTGATGTGTGTAGTTTTCACGGGTTTGCAGCCTGAATAGCTGACACAGTCCTCCTCCGTATTTGCAGTTGAAGATAAAACCAAGAATACAGCGAGATGTCTGCATGATTTCGAAATTTCGCCTCAAAGAAACTTTGATCAATTACAAAGCACCAGTTTATTGAGATGCAGCCTAACTTTACGAATCGCTTCGTACAAATATTATTTCTTGTAATTAATTAAATTAAATTAATTGTTTTAAATTGCAATGGAGTGCATTTTCCGGTGGCAATTTCCCTGCACACCCGTCTTCCTCCTTTCCTGCATCCACCTACATTTTTCCTTTACAAATTTTAACTTTAAATTCTTTCAAAGTTTTTGGTAAATTATTCATCATTTACCCTGGTAACTTATTCCAATACCTGACACCCTTACCACAAAAAGAGAATCTTCCCACACCAATGTGCCTGAAATCGAGTGCCAGCTAGTGGTCATGGTCATCTTTTCCCTTCCATGCACTACTTTTCATACCTACACCAATATCTTTCCATGCCTCATCGCCAATATACGCTTTGTACACTCCCATGACCCTCTTCACCCTCCTCCTGTCTTGCAATGAATCCAATTCCAGCTCTTTAATCATATCTGTTACTGATTGCATTCTGCGATAATTTCCAGAAACAAATCTATCAGACCTTTTTTGTACCCTCTCCAACCCTTGTATTTGATACTCAAAGTGTGGGTCCTATACTACAATATCATATTCGACCAAACGTCTGACCAAAGTTTTGTAACCCAATTTCTTTACTTCTTTCGTACATCCCCTCATCACTCTCTCCAACAAGTGCAGAATTTTGAAACCTTTCCTACCATTTGGTGTCATGTCAACGGAACTTTCAAAGATTGTTTACTATTCAATGGCATATAGCTACTATTTTGTGATTATATAATTCTAGTGTTTCATACCATGAAAGAAGAGGGAAAATTCTTTTATATACTATTGACTTAAACGAGCATTGGATGCTCAGAGCAGAAATTTTCCACAATATAGCACCAGGAACCTCTTCTAAACGCAGACACCTATAATCGTCAAACAACTAGTAGCCGAAAAGGTTTTGTATTATTGTTAGTATGGAGCATATTGCTCTATGGAAGTTAATACTACGAGAGGGAAGATTTAATCATTTGAAATATAGAATAAAGTTGAAAATTAATGGACGAATAAGTAAGGATATTAATTATTTCTTGAAATAATAGGTAGGGATTGAAATTTATGGAAGAATCTCCCAATGAAACAGATGGCGTGTCAGATTTTTAAGACGTGTTGCGTTGGTTTATCCGTTACTGGAGGGAAAAGTAGAAGGGAATAACTATACAAGAAAATTAAGATTAGAATATCTGAAGCAGATAATTGAGGACGTTGGTTGTATTGGATACATTTAGATGGAGAGATTAATTCGGGTTAGGAATTGAGGACGTTGGTTGTATTGGATACATTTAGATGGAGAGATTAATTCGGGGTAGGAATAAACGGGAGGATTGCATCTTATTGGGAAAAAGATGCAGCTTTTCGCACTTACATTAACGCGTGCGCAGTTCATAAGCGATACGATTTGACGACGTCGCAACATGAAATGCGCCAAGCATGACTTTAACGTAAGACGAGCAAAACTGGGAAACTGAAGTAACTGACAGTGAACATACGCGAAAAATCGTAAACTATGATTTAACGTGCACAGATACTTGTGAAATCAGAACAAGTGACTAATACAATACTGTGAACGAAAGATAGCACTTTCAATAGGCATAACCTACGATTATGATGTCGCGTCCTACGCTCATTGGATGACTCAGCATGAAAAGCTTTTTACCTCGAGATCTCAAGGTAGCGGCTGCGGTTGGGGTCATATTCTAGTACCCCAGCCTTAACTCGCAATTTCATGCTATAAGTACCGGAATGCATCGGAACTTTCCACTTATTTTCCTATTTACGTGGATGACGCTTAAAGGATGGAAAATCCTACTACTTATGCCAAGACATTTTATTTTTATCCAGGTTGCCTGTAATCGAAGATACTCAAAATATAAAAAATCAGTACGTAGGAGAAACGAAGCTATAAAATCTCCTTACTGGTATCAGACAACTTTCTTTTCATCGTTGATTTGTTACAGAATTCTGTCGCTGACACCAAGTTTTTATTAGTAAATTATTTTTCCATTTAAGAACTTGTTTTGATTAAAAATGAAACCATTACATCCAGATGTCAAAGAGTCTTGGCGCAACAACGCAACTACATTTTTACGCAAGCGCTAAATGGAGCACCAGTTTCACTGCTTGGCTAGAAACTCAAGTAGTTTTAACTAAACATATAAAAACTGTGTAATCCATGCATGGAAAGTAGTTTGTTTCAGCTATCTGTGTTGCTTTCGCAATCATTAACAACTTTGCTGTCCCTGATGCATAAAGATTGAGCATAGTCTGAAGTAAACCGAGGGCTATAAAGTGCTGTGGTAACGGAGTACGGGTCAGACAAAAGTACGACAGCGGTGCAGTGGTTTCAGATGGGACACATTGTAGCTGGTTGCTTGTTTCTATTTGCCACTCAGTATATAAACCATGTTGATGATACCCTATGACGATACTAAAGTAAACTCGTAAAGACATGGTGACATGGTTTCTTATTGGTCCCTATCGCAGTCACCTAGCCTCTCCCAGTAATCCCACCGGGTATAGAGGACCTACAGTTTAATGTGGAATCCGAATCACGGAGGCTTCACATTACACAGCACGCTGTGCCAGAGGCTCTTCAGTCAGAAGCCTTAATTACTAAGCCACCAGTCCCCTACGATAATGTTGGAATGTAATCTCGGTTGGCATGAAGGGTCTGGGAATCATAGTGAAGAGGGAAGATTCATTCGACAGTCTCGTATTGAATCCACAACAACGTTTTTTGACATTCGGTGATAGTCTTCGTGAATCGATCTGCACATTTGTAGATGATGTAGGAATATAGCCACTTCAATCGCTAAGAAGACTTCTTTAGATTGGAATTGTGTGGAGTCATGGACTCACTCTGAACTGCGGTGAGTGGTCTAATGTGACGTGTCCGGCTTCTGGCTAGACCACCACTGTGATTCAGGGCCTTGATGAGACCCGCAGGTTTGACTTGTTGTGACATGTAACTGCAGACAACCCCAAATCATCTTCGACATTCAGCACCTCTCGTTGATGAAATCCTGCTTGTACCTCTCCACATCTAGATGTTTCCACAACACGTGACAGTCACCTCAATCAGCCCTTCTTGCAAGCCATTATCAACGCAACATGAGTTTCTCCACAAAATACTGATTACGTCTTCTTAATCGATATTATAGCTGGTTGGTTCACTGCATTCTATTTAGCCACTTTTTGGAAGCTCCACCACGGCTAGAACCAGCCTTGTTAGTTCCGGGGTATTTAACCCTAGGGGAGGAATGTGTGAAACTTCTAGCTTAAGCTCTATAAGATAAGTGCACATTTTTTTTTTTTCGTGAAAATGTGTAGTTTATGAGGCGTAGATTGGGGACTGTTCCAGCAATCACCACGCTGATTGCGCGAAGCAGCCGACCAAAACACTATCTGGACGGCCGGTAAGCGAGGCCAGGAATCGTACCTGGTCCCGTTGTACCTCCCCGGTCCAATGCGGTGACGTCTTAACTGGCGCAGCCACACTGGCGGGTTTTATTAATTTTACTATAATGCATTTTTGTCTTGTGGTTTCAGTTTGGTTTACTGTCAGACAAACTGTACCTCTCTTTAGTTAATGTTTTTTTCCCGTCGTTGCAAATACGAGGGGGGCACCCAAAAAACTGGAATTATTTTTAAAAAACTATATATGTTCAAAATTTTTACAAAACAACCTTGTCCGGTTCAAAATACTCTCCATTACAACTAATACACCGGTGCTTTCTCTGTTCGAAACATTTTCTGTAGTCATCTTTAGAAATTGATGACAGCTCCTCCCTCGTTTTTTTATTGACCAATTTTTACAAAACAATCTTGTCCGGTTCAAAATACTCTCCATTACAACTAATACACCGGTGCTTTCTCTGTTCGGAACATTTTCTGTAGTCATCTTTAGAAATTGATGACAGCTCCTCCCTCGTTTTTTTATTGACCTATGCAATGTTGTTTCATGCCCCTTTTCCCGCATGGAAATAATGGAGCGTGCATAAACCACATAGCTCCATTTTGGCCCCCTGTGAAACCCCCTCCTCCCCCCCTCCCCCACGTAGCCCTACGTGCCTCTACCCCCCCCCCCCCCCTGCCACGTAGCACTTAGCTTTTTTCCCTTTTGATTCCAGAAGACATTTTGTACTGTTTTCTCTCGTCAGACTATTGTAAATTACATACGGAGATAATTAACTGAGGGAAATAAATATTCACATACTGTTGTGAGTTCTGTTCCTCATTTTGACTGTAAAAAATGTTATGAAAGGAAAGCTACGTGGCCTAGCTCGGAATCCCCCCTCCCCCTACGTAGCCCAGCGTAGCCTTCCAGCTAACCCCTCCCCCCTTGGACCGAGCCACGTAGTTTGTGCATTGTTCCTAATAAAAAGTCGTACAGAGCCAGGTCAGGCAAGTAAGGTGCATAGGGCAGCGGAACCATGCCATTTTTAGCCAAAAACTGCCTAACAGAGACAGCTTTGTGTGCTGGTGGATTATCCTGGTGGAATAACCAGTCACCTGTCTGCCACAAATCGTGTCGTTTTTGACGAACACTGTTGTGTAATCTTCTTAAAACTTCCAAATAAAAGATGGTCTGATTTGGGGTAACAAGCTCTGAATGAACTACGCCTTGGCATCAAAAAAGCAAATGAGCATTGTTTTGATGTTTGATCTGACATGAAATTTTTTTGGACCGGGTGATAATGACGTCGTCCATTGGCTTGGCTGTTGCTTTGTTTCTGGGGCGTAACCATTGCACCATGACTCATTACCAGTAATGACGTTTGACAGAAAATCTGGATCAATTTCAACCCATTGTTTCAAAGCACGATGTGTCTCAACTCGACGTTCTTTTTGATCGTCAGTTAGAGTCCGAGGAACAAACTTGGCAGCAACCCTTTTCATTCCCATATCATCGTTTAAAATTCGCTGAACCGAGCTCCAAGATAACCCACTAATCTCTGACAGTTGATCAATTGTCTGTAGACGGTCTGAGAGCACAAGCTCTCGAATTTTTTCAATATATCATCGTCGATTCGGGCACTTGATGAACGTCCAGAACTAGGTTTGTCATCAATCGACATTTTTAAACCGGGCGAACCACTCGTACACTCGAGATTTTCCGATAGCATCATATTTGTAAGCTGTTTTCAACGTTAAAACAGTTTCAGCAGCATTTTTACTGAGTAGAAAACAAAATTTCTCAGCTGCACGTTGTTCACTTAAACTTGCCATCATCAAAAACGAAGCAATATCAAAACAGCGTTAGCAAAATAAAAATCACTGTAGATTAACAGAACACGCCAGGTCGACAACATAGGTGGCACTGAACTGACAATGAGTTGCGCTATAAACGCCTAGCGGCAGAAGCACGTACTACACAGGCTCTACCCACGGCAATGCTATACCGGTTATTTTTGGACACCTCATCGTATACAAATATCCGTAACATTCACCACATTAAACACGACGACTACAAAGCCCCAACGACATAACAAGAGCTGCTGTCACTGGGTAGGACACGATGCCCATATCCCGAAGACATGAGTTGGGTTACACCAAGTAGGTTGGTTCTCTAGGTAACACCGCGCTCTTGCCGAAATAACCCTCAGCCCATCATCACAGGTCATAGCTCTCATACCCAGATTACTATTAATTTCAATTTATGAATGAAGTATAATGATGGTGGAGAGAGATAATTCTAATTTGAATATTTAAAGTACGAATGAATGTTGTTTTGATGGATGGAAATTGTTTAATGAAGTGTAACTTCATTAAAAGCAGTATAATGTGTGAAATGCTAATTAAATGATTATAATTATGAAACTTGTGTAATGTTTTAAGTATGATTTTCAGCTATATGGAATTATACAGGGCGTTCGCCGGGAAACGCAACCCACTGTTAGCGCTACAAGGAAGAAACTGCTCCCGGCGAGCGAGCGCTCAGTTTCCGGCATTGTTCGACCGTCGGCCGCGGACTATTTCATAATAATTACGCTTCATAAACTTCATAAACTTGTGTGCTAAGCATTTAAATGTGACGTAATTCATTAGCTTACCTTATAAAAGATGCTGGAAGTGTTGACCCTCTTGTGTAATGCACATTTCACATCTTCTGAACATATTTCGAGACACACGCTGCCCTAACTGACTTAATGAGTTTTTGGGTGACTGTTCTAGTCGAAAAGCGATATCATCAATTTTCTCCTCTGTGAGAATACGGTTGACCGACAGTCTCTTTTTGTTAAAAAATGAACCCGTTTCTCTTACTTTTTTAACCAGACGCAGAATTGTTGATTTAGCTGGCAGTAAAGCGCCAGGAAATTCGCGACGAAATTTACTGCGACACTTTTTAAACGACTTCTTCTTCACATATGTATCGTAGAGAAATATTCTTTGTTGCAAACTGTAACGTACCATAATTTTACTCACACTCAAACACGGTACAGATTAATAAGAGTATGAAGCCCCAAACCAGCCAAACCGCAAAGAAACGTTTATTCACAACACTGATTAATAAGAGACTGAAGTCACAAACTGTCTACAATGCAAAGAAACCGTTCTTAACAATGTAAGGGTCACTGCACTGCACTGTTGGGGCAGCGGAGGTGTTAAACAGTGCGGTGATTCACGGTGCCGTGTGGCGGAAACTGCTGGCGCGACTGACCGAGCAAGTTGCCGACGGCAACAGACTGGGAGAGTAGCGTTTTCCGGCGAACGCCCTGTATATAGCTATATGGATTATCAGCGCTCGAGAAGGTACGGGCGGAGCTGGAAATGTTTTCTCGAAAATTCTGTACTGCCTATTTGAGCTCCAGAGATTGTGAGCTGCTCAGTTCGCGTGAAAAGATTCTATTTTAAAAAAAACTGCTTTACGTCTCTCAACAGCGAGTCTTTAGAGACGGGAAAGGATGGGGGCAAGGAATGGGAAGGAATTCTGCCATCGTCTTTTTAATGAAGCATCCCGGCATTTGCATGAAGTGATTTGGGGAAACCATGGAAAACCCAAATCTGGATGCCCGGACGGGGAACGATTCTAACAGGACGCTGTGTCTGTACTATTCGTAATGTGTTTTAGAATCTCTGGAAGAAACTGATTCTTTATCTGTGTACGTGTATCTGAGGGTTTCGGCGGAACTAAAAGTTAAATAAAACGTGTATCGACGATCTTGTTATTTCATCAACTACCTGATTATTCAGAAGTTATTGGAATTACCAAAATTTGATGAAAGTTATAAATCAGCTAGCAGCCTGGCTAAAGACCTGTTAATCTAATGATTGAAAAATTAAACAGAAGTCTTCTATTTACTCAAAGTTCCAAGTAATTTACCACGACTCTGGCGACAGTTGCAACGGCGAACTGACGAGTAGCTTATCAGTTATCACAATGCAACGTCCTTGCTGTTACACACTAAAAAAAAAAAGAAATACTGTTTCAGATAATAGACATTAAAACTATGCAGGTAACTACAGGGTGTTACAAAAAGGTACGGCCAAACTTTCAGGAAACATTCCTCAGAAAGAAACAAAGAAAATATGTTATGTGGACATGTGTCTGGAAACGCTTACTTTCCATGTTAGAGCTCATTTTATTACTTCTCTTCAAATCACATGTACAACAGAACGTACCAGCGTGACTTCAAACACTTTGTTACAGGAAATGTTCAAAATTTCCTCCGTTAGCGAGGATACATGCATCCACCCTCCGTCGCATGGAATCCCTGATGCGCTGATGCAGCCCTGGAGAATGGCGTATTGTATCACAGCCGTCCACAATATGAGCTCTAACATGGAAAGTAAGCGTTTCCGGACACATGTCCACATAACATATTTTCTTTGTTTGTGTGTGAGGAATGTTTCCTGAAAGTTTGGCCGTACCTTTTTGTAACACCCTGTATATGGATCAAAATTAGTAAAATTATTCAGATGAGTTTTATAGTAAGTGCAGGTTTTTCCAATCTTGTTTCCATTATCGTAGCACTAAAGACATGTTCTATACTGCTTCGTTTCCGTTCCGTGTTCTTTAAAGGTTTCCGTCGTGCAGCCGGCAAGGAGGGAGTGGTTTGAAGGTCGTGTGAAGAAGGAGAGAACATTCTGGACGAAAGAAATAATCGTGTTCAGAGTGAATCGTCAAGTTTCTGGGTGTAGTCGAGTGCAAACACTCCAAATTCATCACCATTCAACTCCTACTCCGAACTTCAAACGAGCAGTAGCATATCTAAACAAGCGTTGAATGACGCATCTACTGAAGCTGAATTAAGGCCAGAGGAGCAGCTGGAACAAGTAATGGCTAACGTGGGATGTCAGTCTTCAGTGAGAAAGTCATTATGTAAATAGAGTGAAGTTGCACGCGTAACCTTTGAGCTTACCAGGTGGTTGGTGATGAGTTGTTTAAGAATCTTCTGCATTTTTTGTATTGTGTCCTTTTCCGTTTCCCATCTTGAACTCTCTCTCTGTCACTCTCTTTCTCTCTCCACATATATTGTCATAATTTGGCGAATGAATCCTATCGAATCACATAAAGCCTTGTTTCTCATCATGGATTGTAATTAATAATTTATCCAATGTCTCCACTGGGATTGTCAGTTCCTGGAGCAATGGGGGGAGCTTAAGTGTTGCCATCTGTCTGCAATTCGTGAAACTTTTGTTTTCTATGATACGTGTATTTTAGTTTGTGCTGGTCTCGGTAGCGTAGAGGCAGGAGTACTGGCTCCACGTACCGAAGGTCGCCTGTTCGAGTCCGGCCTATGTCCTGGGTGTTTAAGTGTTATGTGCGTCAATATCGTGTCCGTCCTGTGGTATCGATACTTAGTAGCAACAATTCACTAGAGAAAATGATACAGTGGATGAGTCATGATGATCACATTGAGCTGGCTGTATGGCCTCAGTAGCCGAATTCCATTTTTTTTTAATTGAGAAATATTTAGTTTATGAGGCGGATATTGACTATTGTCCCAACATTCACCTAGGTGACTGCGGAAAACCGGGTAAAAACCGCAGTGTGTTTATCTACACTGGAGTGCCAAAAGTCATGGGATAGGGAGATACAAATATCCAGTTAGCGTAGCCACCGAGCAAGAAAGTGTAATTATGTCCTGAATTGTCGGGGTTTTCATTTGTACTCTCGTGAATCGTGCGAAAGTTTTCTGACGTCTTTATGGCCGCATGACACGAATTAACATATTTTAATATTTAGGCCGTTTTCCTTAGCTGCTATACTAATAATGGGTTTTCACCCGTCTATTATACACAATAGCATTTTTTTTATTTTTTTTTTGTGGCTTTACGCCTCGTTGACGGCTAAGGTCACTAGAGGCGGGATGGGACTGGGGACAAGGAACGGGAAGGAATTCGGCCATGGCCTTTTTGAAGGAAGCATCCCGGCATTCACCTGGAGTGATTTGGGGAAACCATGGAAAACCCAAATCTGGATGCCCGGACGGGGATTCGTTTTTTTTTTTTTTTTTTTTTTTTTTTTTTTTTTTTTGTAACTGCTTTACGTCTCTTTTTAACATCGAGGTCTTTAGAGACGGGAAAGGATGGGGGGAAAGGATGGGGGCAAGGAATGGGAAGGAATTCGGCCATGACCTTTTGAAGGAAGCATCCCGGCATTTGCCTGGAGTGATTTGGGGAAACCATGGAAAACCCAAATCTGGATGCCCGGACGGGGATTCGAACCGCCGTCCTCCCGAATGCGAGGCGAGAACGCTAACCGTTACACCGCCCCGCTCGGTGGGGATTCGAACCTGCGTCCTCCCGAATGCGAGGCCAGAACGTTAACCGTTCACCCACCACACTCGGTAATAGCATTTTCAACTTGTAACTTCTAAACTAGCGTTTATTATTGTTTATATCTGATTTTAAAAGATGCTAAGTGTCTATGGAAAATGTATTACCATCCTATTTTGATTTTTTACGTGCTGTTCAGATGTATCTTTGTTATAGTGCTGTGTTTGAATGCGAGTTTATTCTAGTGTCCTGAATAATGTCTGGTTCGTGAGATGGACGTATTCGTTGTTCACATCATCCACTTTGTGTAGTGTTTTTTGTTCATGAAAATTTTATTGGATTGTCAGCATGTTTTTGCTGTGGTTGTTGATTGTCAATATTAGAATATTTGCATATCTGTTCCTATTTCTATGTGTTGCTGCTTATTTTCTAGTAAATGTTCCGCAAAGGTAGAATGATTAGAGCATCTGAATACCCTCAAGTGCTCTTTGTGTCGAATTTCGACTTTTCTGGCTGTTTCCGCAATGTAAATAGCCTTACACCGTTGCCAGGTGAATTTGTATATTCCTGACTGTTGGTATTTATTTTCAGCTGTATTCCGACTAAAGTGATTTTGAATAGTGTTATTTGTTCTGAAGGCTATACAGTATTGTATGAATTAACAGACTTTGAGAGAGGGATGGTTGTTGGGGCTACACGTATAGGGAATGGGATTTCGGAAATCGTTCTTGAATTCAACATTCCACGATCCACAGCGTCAAAAGTGTGACGTGACTTTTCTGGCGTTAACTCCCGCCATGGACAACGCAGCGGCCGATCACGTCCACTTAATGACGTCTGCGTCAAGCTAACAGTGTTGACAGACAGGCAACACTACGTCACAGCGTGTCCGCACGCACAGTGCACCGAGGTTTGGCCTTGATGGGATATGGCAGCAGAAGACCGACGCGAGGGCTGTGGCATGGAGTATGCTCTCTGGTCAAACTAAACCGGTATTCGAATTGGTTATGTTTAGGTACTTGGAGACCACATTCAGCCATTCATGGCCTACATATTCCCAAACAACGATGGACTTTTACAGGATTACTGGGCCAAAATCATTCACGATTCGATTGATTTGAGGATCGTTCTGGACAATTCCAGAGAACGAGTTGGCCACCTAGGTCGCCAGAGATGAACCCAGTCGAACATATCTTGGAAATGATCGAAAGGTTAGTTCGTGCGCCACGTCCTGTACTGGCAAAATTGTCGCAGTTATAGACGGCTGTAGAGGAAGCATGGCTGGATAGTTCTTCAGGATACTTCCGACGACTTCTTGAGTCAATACTGCACTTAGCGGGGCACAAATGGCAAATGGGTCCCACATGATATTAGGAGGTATCCAGTAACCTTTGGCACTTCAGTATACAGGACGTCCAGGAATGAAAGGATAATTCTTCAACCGCTGATAGGTCACATCATTTCCTACTGTTTAACAAAATTTTATTTTAGTGAAAGTCTCACCATTTTCACGATATTAATTTTTTTTTTTTTCGAAACATGAGAGTTTGTTTCTTCCATGCCTAATTAAAACTTTTTGAACCATGTCTTTTGTTTTTAAATTTACTCAAGGATGTTTGAGTCACCTAAAATAATATTTTTTAAAACTTTAAAAAAATCATTTTTTAAATAATTATCATCCTTTTTTTACTATATGTTTAAAACGCACAATGGTCTCTTTAGCTGATTGAACTACCATAAAACAATCATTTTAAAAGAAGTATAAAATAATTGTACCATTTAAGATTTTCTACAAGTTTTTTTAACGTTTTTTTTTAAAAAAAGAACATTGTTTCAGATGACTCAAAAATCTTTGAGTAAAACTACTTGCAGTGAACAGTTTTTCTCAGGTCATGGTGACATCAAGACTATGTTTTGATTATCGATGTCACAGTGAAACAATATTTTATGTGATGCATGGATGGTTGAGAATGTTGTACCAGCTAATCTTTTTATTTATTTAATCTCTTAGTAGCTACTTCGATGACGTGTTAATAATGTTTTCAGCTCTGGGAAAATCATCAGCTAAAACAAACGATACGCGGGAAACGAAGAGAAATGTTAAAAGCAAATAATTAGCTAACAGTATCTGCACTCAGCATTGTGTATTTAGCTTTTACTGTACCGCTATGTTTAAAGTTCCTACTTTACTATGCCGTGGTTGCGTATCAGAAAACACAGTATTTAAAACGAAACACTATTCATACTTCCACAGAATTGAATGCTGTTTCTGATTGCAGAGACAATTTTAATTAACTAAGTCAACATTTTCAGGCAACTTTTTACTTCTCGGACATTATATTTTTCACAGCTAATGAACTCTATTAAAAATCTGTTTGACTGACAGAAAACTAAGCAGATAAATAGAATTCCTCCTAAGTGTTATAACCGTTCTCCTTCTCAATTTTAGCCATCAATCAGTCTACGATGGATCCTTACCACAGTTTCATAGCTCATTTATCTTATTTTACTTGTTAAGCTTTTTAGTATCATATATAGTAGTTTTAGGATTTTAAAACTATTCCCTTCTAACTCTCCGATGTGTCTTTCGCATATGAGCTTATTGGCAAATGACATGATATTTATTATGCATTCAAACAACAAATCTTCGCATACCGTATAATCTTTTCTATTTGCGTATCCAACATTTATCTTCAGTGTATGCTGACTTTGCCAACCAACCCATGGAGGAAGGAATTATATGGAGGAGAAGTGACGTTAAATCGGTGAAGCAAGCACTAAACTCTCCCGCATGGTGGCAGCACCGGCAGCGACCATATGGCGCTTCCCAACAATTAAGGTGTTCACATTGTGGTAGATGCAGTGATTATTTCATTTAGTATTGTGTATAAGTGTTTAAAAATGCCAGCTTGTGTTGCGTACGGTTGCACAAATAGGCCAGACAGGAAAGAACCTGGAATATCATTTCATAAGTAAGTTGAATTGTAATTATCGTTGTTGAAGTGAACGGTAGACACCGCAAACTTTGCAGCACGTCTATAAATATTTAGTCATAGCTCTCAATGGGATGACTTTGTTCTCAAATTTTTCTTGGTGTAGTGTAGAAAATCAGCAAACTTGCTATTTTGCATATAATAGACTAGCATTATTTTTTAACGAATGTTTAAAATGAGATTTAAAGGGGCGTGTTTTACTTCGCGATTCAGTGAATTTACTATTACGATTTCTTTCGTCACGTTGCTGATTATACTGACAATGGATGATGAAATTAGCTGTTATTAATTTTTAAATAGCTATTTCAGGCCATTGACTTAGGTTATTTTTAAAGCTTCATATAAGACTTGTTTCTGTTTGTAAATACGTCTATACCTATTTTTACCGATTTTGAAATCTTTCTCATCTATTTATGTCGAAACAGGTTCATGCAGAAATAAAAATGGGCTTCATAAATAAAGAAGTTATTGGCCTTTGAACAAAATCAATTTGGGGAATGTGTTTCTAATTTAGTCTCTTTTTTTGTACAACATTCTTCCCCCCCCCCCCCCCCGTATCTAAATCTAACTGAGAGATAACTTTTTTACAATTGTCCTAATAAGTAGGGCTGTGAAATTAGACAACACATCTTGATCAAGAGAATGTTCATTAAGGTGACTGAATAAACATTTTATTTCTGGTACCAGCCTACAAAATGTCTGGGTTGCTCATCCCTAGAGTGGGTCCTCTTACTTTTTTTCTGGTCTAGGACACATTTCAGACTAACCACAAGTGGTAGTAATAAAACTGAAATATCCATTCTGCATGTCAATCATGTAATCATTGTGGCTTTGACAGAATTAATTTTTGGTCCAGCCTGCATCCAAACCTAAACCCCTCAATTAGGATGTTGTATATCCCCCAAACTAAGCAAGATATCGAAAACATTTATTCCTTATCATCGAGTTTTTTCGTCGTGTTACATAAGAATCCATCATTAAATTTGACTTTTGCGAAATTTTTCTTCTGCATTTCAACTCAAGACACCTCACTTTTGAGACAGTATATCTCGAAAACTAGGTGAAATATCGAAAAATTTTACTCTTTATTTTTTATTTGTCTCGTCTTTTTAAATAAAAATTCATCATAAAATTTGACTTTGAATAATTTTTTCTTCTGAATTTCAACCAAAACCATTTCACATTTGAGACAGAATATCTCGAAAACTAAGCAGGATATCAAAAAATTTATTCTTCATTTTTTATTTGTCTCATCGAGTTACATAATAATCCATCACCAGATTGCGGCGTCACGTTTATCCTAGAGTCCCCTTGAGGTGTTTGTACATATTCCCCGTGTTTGTTGGGAAGCGGTCAAGCCCCCACCACTCCGGCCATGCCCCCCCACTCCTCCGCCGGCCTGCTTCACTCCCATGCGTGGTAAAGGTCTCTTGCGTCGTCTCCATATTATTCCTTCCTCCATGAACCAACCTGTATAGACACACAAATTTTATTATACAAGGAAAGGGAAAATGACTCATCACTCATCAAAGTTGAAGGCAGCGACGGGAGAAGAACATATATCACGAATACACAAATATACACAATATTTCGGTCTTAAACCTTTGTAACGTAAATCAAACAATTTATCATTGATACATTTACTGTTTATTCCATTCTAGTTCACTCAGATACCGTAGGCCGTCGCAAACCACCAGATATATATATATTTAATTCTCAATCCACTCTGATACTGCACACGCTCTCTCACTTTTTTTTCAACCAAACAACGTCTACCTCTTTTGTTCTCTTACTCCTGAGATAATCCTCCCGCGTGCCTGCGATATTATAACACCGTAATTCTCACTGTGATGTTACATCCCAACCGGTGCGGTTTGACGAATGACGGGCTTGACAAAGCCCAAAACTTCGTCACGAAATCAAACCTTTTCTGAAATGCTAACATCTGAATGTAATTCACATAAAACACCCATCACAATATACACAAAATGAACATCTGGTATAATATGTAAAATTGAATAACTGGTATAACATTTAAAAATGAATATCTGGTGGTTGCGTGGCTACATTTTATTACATTAAGCCACAGATTCCTTAATTCTAAGTTCAAAATAGAAAATTCAGCACCAATTTAAAAATCAGAACCTGAAAACACACAAATATGAATAAAAATAAAAATAAAATAAACACAAATATCAGAACAAAAACCAACAACTCCGGCAGAGTAAATACACTTCCAACTGATTCTCTTAACTGTTTTTGATCTTTACACCAACAAATACTCATTCAAACACTAAGTATGTGCGAACACGCACCACTGCACACGCAAACGCTACGCGCAAACTGACATAGCATGGCCTGCAGTGGACAGTGGGTAACTTTAGGAAATATAACCAAGCTATATTTGCCACTCCCAAAGTCAAAGACATAAAGAAAGAGTCCTTATTTGACCTTTAGTTTACAACTGTAGCCTCTAATGCGTCCGGGCACATCCGAAAACACATCGAAGAATTCATCAAGAATGTCTTGATCTGCCGTCTCTTGTTCCATCACGTCGCGGGTTATTTCCAAACTAAAGCATTCCTTTCTGTGCTTGACGGATCTAGCGTCTCCCCACGAGACTACCCGTATCCCGGTTGATTTTTCTTCTCTGCCGCGTGTCACCTTCTTCAGTTCTGCCTTGACTGAATTAACATTTGGGGCAATTTGACATTTAGCAACTTCTTCCTTCACAACTTCGGGCACTAGAACCTTTAAACTTTTCTCAACCTCTTTCTCCACAGTAATCGGTACCTGCACTGCAACCTTTCACTCACCCACACTGTCGTAGATGCCTTAACTTTTTCCACCTGGCATGATAAATTCTCAACGCCTACTGCCAGCTTGTCAACTTCCTCTTTTACTAACGAGTACTTTCCCTGTAAGATTTTCTCCCAAATTCCTACTGTAATTTTCCACCATTTATTAATCTTTCACTATGAATATATTCCGTCCCTTCAATCCGCTCGACTCTTTTCTTAAGTGTTTCCGTGTTCTGGTGCAAGACGCCTGTTTCCTGTCCCAATCAGAACGATACTGGTTCAGTTTGGAAGAGATTTCAATATCTTGTTGAACACAAAGTTCCCTATAATGGATCAATTCCTCTTTGAATTGCCCTAATTTCGTTTCCAACGAATTTTGAAGAGACTTTTGAAAGACAATATTATTTTCCTTTAATTCCTGAAAGGACCTCATAACTGTTTCCTGAAATGCACGAAGCATGTCTACTACTGACACATCACTATGCTCAGGAATTTCCTCCTGTGCTACAGTAACCTCTTCTGATTGACTATTCATTTTACCCAGAACAATATTAAGCTATACTGAAAAAGGAACTACACCAACACTACAAGCTATGCAAAGCTACTCCTTGACTACACAAGCACTTTCCTAAGCAGTAAAAAAACAGTCTATGGCTCAAAAGAAAAAAATTATTTCCTTGTCAGTTTTATGACAAGGCTAATCTGTCATCTCTGATGACAACAAGATGAGATACGATGTCAAAGAATGCTTTATAGAATTTTTTTCTTTTTTTTTTTTCAGCAAGAGAAAAATTTTAGGGAGGTAACTGCTAGTCAGCTTGCGCGCGCATCAATAAAATGGTCTTTCTTTCCTTTTGATGAGACGTCGCCGCTATCTGTAACGCTCGGACTGCTATTACCGCTCAGCAATGGCTCCACCCACGCAGAATGAATTCCTGTGTTGACTGAGTATTTCCTTCAGCCGCCACCAAGCGCCGCCACCGTCGTGTATAGTGTAGTCTTCGCTCAACCTCTCTGCTTTTCTCCGCCTTTCAATCATGGATGCAATAACTCGGTTTACGATCGCTGACCTTCAGTTCGTTGGAGCTACTTATACTCTCGACAATTGTGGTTTGTCTTAAAACGATTCCTTTTCTTTCACCACTTATCGATTTTTTAGCGCGTTTTCGTGCTAATTATACTGTTCGTAATTTCAACTTTTAACTGCAGGTTCGTATCTGTCACGTTGATCCATGTAACGTAAATCAAACAATTTATCATTGATACATTTACTGTTTATTCCATTCTAGTTCACTCAGATACCGTAGGCCGTCGCAAACCACCAGATATATATATATTTAATTCTCAATCCACTCTGATACTGCACACGATCTCTCACTTTTTTTTCAACCAAACAACGTCTACCTCTTTTGTTCTCTTACTCCTGAGATAATCCTCCCGCGTGCCTGCGATATTATAACACCGTAATTCTCACTGTGATGTTACACCTTCTTCATGTTAAAGAGAATGAGTCATGTGGTTCGGGAGATGTGCACACGCCGATGTTTCCTATATGACTGAGGATACTTCGGTGTGTGCACACCTCCCGAACCACATGACTCATTCTCTTTAACATGAAGAAGGTTTAAGACCGAAATATTGTGTATATTTGTGTGTTCGTGATATATGTTCTTCTCCCGTCACTGCCTTCAACTCTGGTGAGTGATGAGTCATTTTCCCTTTCCTTGTAATTTATATTGCCTAAAGCCGTTTCCTTTTTCCTTTGTTAAATTTTATTATACGGCACACATGCTGTCAGCAAACGATCCAACTTCAAACATTAAACCAATAACGCAGTCATTCATCAAAATAGTGAGCATTAGTGCTCCTTTGACATTCCTGTTTCCACAATACTGCAGTTCCTATCCTTCCAAACTCATAAAATTCTGAGTTACCAAAGTGGGTTTAACAATTTTCATTACCATACCTTGTAGAGATTCAATTATTCCCGATCAGGTTGGTCCCCTTCATCTGTTTCACCTAAAATTTCTTTCGTACTGTTAACTACCTGAGATTCGTAAGAATAACATCCCATAAACCATTGTTGCCATTTTTTATACTCACAGACTTTCCTAAAGTAGATACATATCAAATTCTCAATCAGTTTGCTTGACACTGAGGTCAAACTAATTGTTCAGTTTTTACTGACCATATTTGCCAGCACTCCTTAATGAACCGGAACTATAACCACTATGACAGTTCCAGTCCTCTGGATTACAGTTTTACGAAATGAAAATGTTCTTACCTCTGGTAGTTCAACGTTCACTGCTCCAACTGCAATACATCTTATGTTCCGTTCATTCCATCTTACACGGAAACCTTATCCGCAATTTTACGAATAACCTCTTTCTGTTTCTTAAAATAGCAGTATACAGGGTTAGCCTAAATGATTCAACGGGTGGGTTTCAAAACACTGTGTATTGAAAAGTATACGACCTAAAACGACGAGTGATACATGAAAAGATACATAAACTCATCAAGTTTTTAGTTCATACTATAAATGTTCAATGTGTGCGCCCAAACGGTCATCCAGTTCCGTCCATACGTTCGGTAGCATGTTGCTATCAATGTCCGTCACAGCAGCAGTGATCTGTTCCTGTAATTCTTGCAGTGTAGTTGGGATTGGGGATATATAAACTTTGTCCTTTACATAATCCCACAAGAAGAAATGACACGGGGTCAGATCTGGCGACCTGAGGGCCATGACAACAGGGGAACATCACTCTGACCAGCGCGCCCTATCCAGCGATGTAGCAGTTCTCTGTTGAGAAAGTCGCGGACATTTGTATTCCAGTGAGGTGAAGCTCCGTCCTGTTATAGGATGAAAAAGGAGGAATCAATAGTCAGTTGTGGAAAAAAACCACACCAGCAACATATCCATGTATACGGATCCTGCCACCGTCTGCTCGATGAGGAAAAAGGGCCATGCAGGCTCTCTCTTTGATATGGCGCAGAAGACATCCACTTCTGGAGAATCCCTTTCCAACTCCACAGAGGTATGCGAGTGATAATTCAGTACCCCATAGCCTCACATTGTGACGATTCACCTTTCCAGACAGATTAAAAGTCACCTCGTCGCTGAATATAAAGCTCCCCGCCAAGTCCTCATCATTTTCCATAGCTTCCAGCATTCGGATACAAAAATCAAAACGGCCGCAATAATCATTTGGGGCAGGTGTTGTACTAATTGCACACACGGTAGGGTTCAGGGCCGGATTAAAACAGCGCGGGACCCGTAGCAAATGTGAAGAAGGGGCCCTTGGTTTTCGCCGTCCAGGGGAATTGTAGAGCTAAAAATAATAAAACAAAAGGTAAATTTCTAGTTGCATTATTGTTCACAGGAATTTTTTAGTAAATACATGGAGGACTAGTAATGCTTATTAAAAGTTGAAAACGTGTGACTTTCCTTTCATTTATACCCAAATGTAATAGCGACAGTCATATGCAGAGTTCAGTCATAGGTGCGAAAAATCGTCTATTTATGTACGTAAAATGAAAAGATGTTTCAAAATCAGACGTGAATTATGAAGGAGATAGTAAGCGTGATTAAGTTTATAGGTCAGGTAGAAATAGTGATGTGTGAAGCATACAATGATTTTCTATCAAATTCGTTTTCCAAAAGCCTCTCAGAAAAACCAAAAGAAATTTTTGTTATACTGTACTTCCGATAGTATACCATTAACAATTCAGCAACAAACATAAATTTTTAAAAAAAAGCATTAAGGCTGACACCGAATTTAAAAATTGACACAATAACGAAAATATCGATGTTACACTGTTTCTTTTCCCACATCGTGGAGAGTTAAACATGGATACACTTTGAAACAAATTCTAGAGTTATTGTAAAGTAACGAGACTCTCATGTGGAGGAAGGCGTAGCGTCCCGATGGTAGCCCAACCAGATTATTCTCTAAGATGAAAAGAAATTTGTTATTCCCAACGAACAGGGATTAAGGAAGAACAGCCGGCATTATTTTCAAACCGAACAAGGTGGGTGAGTGAATAACGTTCTGGCCTCGCATTCGGGAGGACGGCGGTCCGAATCCCCGTCCGGGCATCCAGATTTGGGTTTTCCATGGTTTCCCAAATCACTCCAGGCAAATGCCGGGATGCTTCCTTCATAAGGTCATGGCCGAATTCATTCTCGTTCCTTGTTCCCAGTTCCCGCCTCTAATGACCTCGACGTCGACGAGGCGTAAAGCCATAAGTTAAAAAAGAAGTCTATTTTCAATGACGTAATGAAAGTTTGTGATGCAGGATAGCAAGATGATGCTATCTCCCTAGATTTTTAGAAACCGTTCCACACAGTGCCACAAAATTGCCTCATCAAATATCCCAGCGTGTGGAGAGTATCCTAACAGATTTATGATAAATGAACTATCGCAAGTGCGAAGCCTCCTCTTGGAACACCGAGCGTGGTGGGTGAGCGGTAAAGTTCTGTCCTCGCATTCGGGAGGACGCGGGTTCGAATCCCCGTCCAGCCATCCAGATTTTGGTTTTCCATGGTTTCCCCAAATCACTCCAGGCGAATGCCGGGATGGTTTCTTCAAACGGTCATGGCCGTTTTCCTTCCCGTCCCTTGCCTCACTCCTTTTCCGCCTCTAATGACCTCGGCGTCGGCAAGGCATATATCTAGAAAATAAAAAGAGCTCTAATAATCAATATGCTAATCCGTGCATTAGGACAAGTTGTCTTACTAAGGCTTTTAAACAGGCATGCAGAAGACATTAACAGCAGTTTAAGACTTTTCGCTGGTTGTGAATTTATCTATACGGATGATGAACATTACAGATTGTTCAAAGATTCAACGTGATCTTGATTTAATTTTTAATACGAGAGTGAAATAAAAGACTCGTTAAATTAAACGGCAAAAGCTGTTCGTTAAATTAGATAAAGAAGAGAGACACAAAGTAAAGGCCGGTTCAGATTAGAGATCAAGTCATGTCAGACCGAGTGAGCTCAGGGCAAAAATCAAAATCGCTATACACGTAATCCAATGAGAGTATTCTCATTACGCGGCCTGGTCGGGTCGGGGCAAGGTAGATCGACCTGGCGATCGCGCCACCGCCGATCAACAGTGGTCATGACCTGACCTAAGCTTAGCTGACCGCTAGTGAGAACGTGCAACAATCAGGTCAGTTCAACGTGGACGACATGGAGCTTATTCGGGTGTCAGTAATCTGTGTGATTTGCGGTTCATGTCACGCAGGGCCGCCGTAAGCAGGCGTGCAAGGCGTGCTCCGCACGCGGGCGGCACATCGAGGGGGGCGGCAAAACGAGCGATCGACGACCTTTTTTTTTTAACTCAACAGCTGCTTCGGGCGGCCGGCGTCACTGGGGATGGCAACAATGGGGGCGGAAAATAATGTTGGAAGGGGCGGCAATCTCACAGTTTTTTGACCCAGTTCGGAAATTTCCTAGATCTACCACTGGCTGTAGTTAGACAGGGGGCGGCATAATCGGTATTGCACGCGCGCGCTCAAACAGCTAGCGGCGAGCCTGATCTCATGCACCTAAACTATGGATCCTACAGTAAGTAAATAAACATTATAAAATTGCACAATATTGCGCAACAAGTAGGATTATCGCATAAAGTTGATTATTTTATATTATTCCAGTTGAAAATATTGAGAGTTCATTGTCCTCCATTGTTTGTTAAAGTACAATCAAATATTTTGTTTAACTGTAAATGTTCAAACAATAATGAAATAATTTATAGAGGTGAAATTCTTCATAAATTTCTCAAAAACTATGATTTTACCTGATCTGAACTGACCGCGAGTGTGAATGCTACTGGATCATGTGTGAATTTGACAAGACCGTAGCTTGATCTCTATTGTGAATCGAACTTAAGCTGTTCAATTCGTGAAAACGTTAATTCATTGAAGTACTTAGGTGCCATAGTACAAATTATCAATGAAATCAAGCAGTCGTAGATAAAGCTAATTCTAGGTTCTGATTCGTAGCTCGAATTTCGAAAAATTGCTATGCTTATACAAACAAAGTAGCGCATAAATTTTTTAATTCTCATCTACAATACGGTTATGATTTAGGGGACCTGTATCGAAAGTGATTGATTAACAGTACAGAAAAGAGCTGTGACCTTTATTAACACTTGACAACAGCCCTTATAAGCAGGAAACAAAATGAGTGTTTCAACTGTAGCGAATCAGCAAGGCTTCCCATGTTATTCCGTTTGCGATGATATGTATATTTTTGGGGCATCTATGAGGAATTGTCACAAAACCGTGAACATTATGTTGCTTAACGTTTGCTAACGTCATCGGACCTGATTTCCTGGTTCAAAGAACCTTGGACTGAAACGAGTTATTCGCGTCAAGCAGAACATGTTAGACACGTCAAAGGAACATAAATGAAGTAGGAATCAGGTCTTAGCACTCACCTGTTTCTGTTTACGTCGTTGCTCAATCTAGTTGTTTATCAAGATTAAGTATTGACCATATAAAACGCTAAGTGACTCTATATTCCGCATATCACAATTAATTAGATGACAAAGACTATTTGATCTACTAAACCCCCTTTCCTTTCCAGATTCTATTTTGGTAACTGTTATGACGTCCAATAAATGTGAATTGGAGAATTATTTTCCAAGAATTCACGATAAATATCTCTGATCGGATTCTTTGCAGTAAATTTTCACAAAATTTTTTCATTCTACTTTTCAGCTCGTCTTGCTAAAGAAACATTTTTATCTGTCATACATGATGGATCGAAAAAAAATGGTTCTTAATTTTATTATTTCATCGATAGAAGCCAAAGTTATAAAATGCACCTCTATGTGTGATAATTGCAACACGCAGGAGCGATGGTCAGAATCACTATAAAACCGCAGGAAGTTTAGAACAGTGGAACCATAACAAGTGATTAAGATTACAGAGAGATGGCATGCACGTAGGCCTAGCAGCGCCCTCTTTTGTGTGACCGGACAGGTCAATATTACGCCACGCTCAGTCGGTGCAGAGCCGTCAAACTAAGTGGAAATGTGCAAAATAGAGCAGTATACCTCGTCCCTGACAAAGGACGCAATATCACCGTTTAAGTGAGCTGGAACGTGGAAGAATGATTGGTTTCAGGCAAATGGGTTTGTTGTACCGTGACGTTACGGCTCTTATAGATGGATGAGTGTGTGGAACCGGTGGATAGACGAGGTTCGCACACAGCGACGAGTTGGTACTCCGCCACACAATGTGACCACAGCGTGGGATGACAACCATCTTGCTCGCATGGCCGTAATCGACAGAACAGCTTCGTCCACAGTGTTGACTCGACATTGGAGCCATCTGCTGAGGGTTGGACTGGTGTCACGCATGCCACTACATCGACATCCACTGACCAGAAACCAACGATGACTGAGGCTGCAATGGGCACGTGAACGCCCTCACTGCCGTGCTGAGTGGCAACATGTAGTATTGTCTGACGAGTCCCTCTTCAACTTGTCCTACAGTAATGCCCGCGTACATGTTACACGCTACCATGACAAATTCAAACGGGCAGACAACATTATTGAACTGCATAGTGGACAAACGGCAATTTTGATGGTTTAGGGCGTCATTGGCTATAACATGCGATCTCGCCTCCTCCGTATTGAAGGCAATATGAACAGCATATGCTACATGAGTGAGGTTTTAGAACCTGAGGCTTCGCTCGTCCCCTCCCTCCCCACTGCATGCAGCACCACGCGGCTATATTTCAGCAGGACAACGCTCGGCCAGTTGAAGAACGACGAGTACCACAGCTTCCCTGGCCTGCACGCTCGCCCGACATGTCATCCATCGAACATGTCTGGGATATGACCTTGTTCTTTCTTGTAATATTGCTCCACTGTCGATGCTTTGTGGACACGCCTACAAACAACGTGGCAATCTGTTCTCTAATAGCATATATGCACGATCTCTTTCATTCCATACCACAACGTCTAGAGGCTTTGATTGCAACACGTGACCGCTTCACAACGCACTGAATTCTCACAGTCAAAGTTCATGCACACTTCTGCAATTCTAATCATTTGTGTATTGTCATGTCCCGAATATGTGGAATAAATTACATTGTAATTACAAGTCTACTTCTTGGTATTGAAATTCTCACAAAGCACAGAAACAGTGGGACTTTCAACTCGCATGCTTCTCAATCACTCGAGAATCTAGGTAAATGTATATGAACCAAAATGTGTTTTCAGTTTGTGAGAGTATCTTTTTCGTTTAGTAGATGTAATAAGCAGAAATGGAGAACATTGGATAATTTATCACAGCCATCTCGGTATTAGCCTGGCTGACCCAATGATGTGAATGGCGCCGGCGAGTGAGCAGCGAATCGATCGATCCTGCTGCTAAGTACTGCTTGCTCGTCTTCTTGATGTAATTTGAGACTCAGCTCTTCTTGTTTGAGATTATCTGTTGACAGATCTATTCAGTCTGACACCAGCCTGTAGTCAAATTGTTTAGCGAGATGTGATAGGATGTAACTGCTACTGACTGAAAGCGGAGGCGTGGAACCAACCAGGTTTATGGTCTACTAAGGACGCAGCGATACAGCTGATGATGGCTTCCCACGACCCGTGGTTTTGTAGACCGCCCCATGCAGCAAAATCGTACGGATCAGCACGCGCTATAGGCTAGCCCTCGCCACCTCCCCTCCACGCTACCTATTGTCGATTCAGTTACCCGGGCGTTTGATGTTTACCAACTGGGCGACGGATAGAGGCAGAGGAAGGCCTCTTTCCACTGCCCGCTGTTGATAGCTGGACCAGCAAATGCACGGTCCGTGGGAAGTCACCTTGAGAAAGTGATCAGAAACAGAAGTCCACGCCACGTTGGTGCAAATGTTTAAGGGTGTATCAATCAGTAATTGGTTGTTAGAGACAGAGGTTTTTGAGCCGGCTGAGGCGGAGGAGTCTATGATGTTAGCCGTATAAAGTCTGGCAGTCAAAGAGAGCGAAATATCGATAGGTTGATCCGAAGTTAAGTCGGTATGGTGTCATCCGAGACAAGTTCAGCACATCGAGTCAAAGCTCCTGCGAACCGGCATATTCCTGAATATCAAGCGATACCCGATCAGCACTGATGATATAGTAAATTCCCCAACTGGTGAGAGCCAAACCGCATATTCTTATAGTTTATACTGTCTTGATTAAAAGTTACTATAATACAATAATACTAACTTAGTCCACAACCCGAATGTTGGTTGGATCCTCTCGAAGGAAGCATATCAAACCGCTGCGTTTGAGTTAGAACGGCAAATTTCTTTCCTCTGGAAAACATTACTTTATTAACTCACAAAATTTACTGATGTCAAACACGGTGTGGCTACTCACGGTCTGTGCATTTGCTGGCCACGCTGGTCCAGCTATCAATAGCCCTGTAGGTAAACATCAAACGCCCGGGTAGCTGAAACGACACTAGGCAACGTGGTGGGGAGATTGCGAGGGCTAGCTTGTGGCGCGAGCTGATCCGTACAATTCGGCTTCATGGCGCGGCCTACAAAACCACGGGCCGTGGGAAGCCACCATTACAAGCGCACTGGTGACACAAGCGCACAAGGGACCACAATCGTCTTCATTCCTGGAACGTTGGCGTCGCCCATAAAAATACACATTCGAGCCCTAATGGAATGTAATGCTAGGTGCGCACTTGCTATTTACAGTCGAGGGATTATTACTTATTCACGCAAATAGAACACACTGTTTTCAGTGAGAATCAGCGTACATTTGACGACAAATATCAGCAACTAAAAAATTCAAACAGATTCATTTTTCAAGCAAAGCAACTGTCGCAAATAATAAAAATGTACTGACAGAAATTAACCTCCACCCAGTTCCGTCTGTTACTGAGAAATCATTCTGACAACGAATATGTTGTTAATATATGTTAAAAATCTTTGTATACAGAAAAACTTATTTGAGAGGTTGAAAAACGACCAAGTTGCCACGTAAATTTGGCAGAACTTGTATTTTTTCACTATTTTTAGTTGTTTTTTTTTTGCATTATAAAGTACTGAGCCATCAGTAATAATGTATCATCGCCTTCGGAAGCTAGTAATTGAGATAGCTAAATAAGATACATCTTGACAATGGATTAAACCATTACCCAAGCAATCTACTAATGAAATATTCTTACTTAATAGTTTACAAAAAAAGAAAGACAGAAAGAACGAAGAATTAGACGTATGTATGCTTTACAAGAAGCAAGTAGCATCCCATAAATAATAGGCCGGATCTCACACATTCTGGGAAAACACTTTAGAGCACAGAAGTTATTCAAGTCACAACATCGTGCTCTAAAAGTAATGTGCGGAAAAAGCATACGGACGATGTACTTCCAATGCCAGCACTCCCCACAGTCTTTTGTGGTAGAAAATCTTGCACGCTTCAGTCTGAATGTTGACATATATAGATGTAATACTAGGAAGAAATATAATATTCACAAAGTCGTTTCCGATTGTACAAAAAGGGATAAATTCACTGGTGCCTCTTCATTTTATGCATTATCACAACAAATAAAATGTTATCTGCGACATCCTAATAGATTTAAATCCAGACAGAGAGAATTTTTACTCTAGAACCCACTTCGTGAAATAATTTTCTCCTTAGGATCTAGTAACAGTCATATCACTGACCAAATAGTATATGCTGTTGGGGTGCAAAAGAGAAAGGCCACAAATTTATTCACATTCAGTAAAATAGTGAACGATTTTCTGCTTGTTTAAACTGTTTTCATATGCAGCAATTAATTAGTGTATCTAGAAACTGTATTCATATATGCCGACAATAAGTAACATGGGAAGTTATAACATTGAAAATTGAATATGATAATGGGATGTTAGGTAACTAACAGGTAATCAGTAGCTGGTACTATTAATGATTTGTTAGTGACTATAATTACTGTCCCTTATCCCCGAGACTCTTTTCACATGAGATGAAAGCGAGAATATTTAAACTAGGTCAACCACAACACTTGCAACGCCTGTATCGAATGTCTACAATAAATCTATGGGTTACGAGAAAACATCTCCATTTAAAAATTACTCAACTTCGATTTCCAATAAATGAGATGCATATTGATATGGTTTCACTAAAAATAAATATTCAGAACCTCCCGCCAAGCAATGTTGATTTCGTGTAATAACTGCAGTTATGCCTTTTCGCCGCGTTTGGTATAGCCCGTTCAGTTAACAGAGGCGGCTCAAGGTCAGTCTGCTCTAACCCCACTCCATTGCCCTTACCCCTACATCCGAAAGGGAAAATTACCATCTGCTTCCATGTACACAGCATTCAGCTGGAAGAGATAGGGAGGGAGAGGGTGGCGAGGTGATTAGCGGGCCCAGGGGAACATGACCTTGGGCCGCCAGTTCAGAGTGGACAGGGTATAACTTGTGGGCAGTATAAGGTCGGAATCACCGCGCTTGGGTTGTGCGCTTTTGTCGCTGTGCGTTTATGTTGTGCATTTGTCAAACACGAATGACAGAATTGTTACTTCAAATTTTTGTTCACAGATTACACTGTGGACTGTACCAAAGCACTACAAATATGAATCACACAGTAAATACAAGTGTGGCCAAGACACAGCATTCGGTATAATGCATTTATATACGTGACTTCTGGAGCTGGACCGGAATTAGCTAGGACGCCCATTTCACAAAAGGTGTATTTGCAGCAGGGAATGGGACAGTCCTTAAGATCAAAGGCCCCTCGTATACGTTATTTCTGAGGGTTGCGTATTAGACGTGTCTATGGAGAAACAGCTTTCTTTTTCAGGATTTGTCAACTGTGCTCCGACGCAAAGGCAACCAGCTAACCGCAACGCGGCATTGTTGCGTAGTGGGCTCATACATCTGTTTCTTTTTCATGTAACGAATGACAAGTTTTTTTAAATTAAAATTTAAAAATATTTTACTGACACTAGGCCTGTTGGCCATAGAGTCAAGATACATTATACTCAGTGCTGTATCTATGTACATATATATACCCATTACACATACACTGAAGACCCAAAGAATCCGATGCAGGCATACGCATTCAAACACAGAGATAAGTAAACACTCAGAGTACGGCGCTGCTGTCGGCAAACCCTATATAAGACAACAGGTATCTGGCGCAGGCGTTAGATCGGTTACTGCTGCTACAATGGCAGGTTATCACGATTTAAGTGAGTTTGAACGTGGTGTTATATTCGGTGCACGAGAGATGGGACACAGTACCTCCGAGGTAGCGAAGAGGTGGGGATTTTCCTGTACGACCATTTCACGAGTGCACCGTGAATATCGGGAATCCGGTAAAACATCAAATATTTGACATCACTGCGGCTGGAAAAAGATCCAGCAAGAACGGGACCAACGACGACTGAAGAGATTCGTTCAATGTGACAGAAATGCAAACCTTCCTCAAATTGCTGCGGATTTCAATGCTGGGCCATCAACAAGTGTCAGCATGCGAACCATTCAACGAAACATTGTCGATATGGGCTTTCGGAGCCGAAGGCCCCACTCGTGTACCCTTGCTGAGTGCACGACACAAAGCTTTACGCCTCGCCTGGACCCGTCAACTGTTGATGATTGGAAACATGTTGCCTGGTCTGACGAGTCTCGTTTTCAATTGAATCGAGCGGATGGACGTGTACGGGTATAGAGACAATGTCATGAGTTCATGGACCCTTCTACACCACCTTATCCCAATATTACGGGTCGGCTGCCTTGATGAGTTTCCTCCAATTTTTCAGGTCTACTGTGTCCCTTTCTTTCGGTCCTTTGTTCCGGAGGTTCTTTTTAACTAGATCCTTCCCATCCCGCACCGTTTCTTGATTTGATCTTCCTCACCTCTTCGCATGACATGACCATACCACATTTTCTTCCCTCTCTGATCATTTCACCAGTACTAGCCACTCCAGCTATTTTTCTTATCTCTTCATTTCGAAGTCTGACACAAGAGCCACCTTAGTATCCTCATTTCCGTCATCTCCAGAAGGTCTTCCTCTGTTTCATGTAAAGCCCATGTTTCTGATCCATAAAGGATAACTGGTCTTACCGTAGTCGTATACATTTTTACTTTTAGGTTTTTAGGCGGAAATAGACTTGTGTTCTACCTTGTAATAAATAACTTTTGATCTGCCACAGTTTTGCTTTAATGTTTAAATAAATCAGTTCATTTTATTAAATTTTGAATTTGATAATAAAAGACCTGAGAATGCTCACATGGATTTCTTGTAGACTTTTCATTTCTCCCAGTCGTATCTATTAATTTCATTGTCAAGAAAATATTTATTACAATATTCAATAAGAAAAATTAAGTAATTACAAATGGTGGATACATTACAACTGTCATACTGATTTTTTTACATTTCAGGAAACCAGTGAAATATTAAAAATGTTTTAATATGAAATTGCTTTTTAATTTTTTGACATATACTAAGAAAAAAATGTTTTTGGAATTGCATCCAATCATTACCGGCTTTTCTGAGTTACAATACCGCTTTAGCAAACTTTTTTTAATCAGAAAATATTGTCTTGAATACAGTTCCATTGCAACTGGTCAGCTTATAAATTTAGCCGCAGTGACCTCTCCCTGTTCCGATGTTCTAACAGGCCCGCTTCAGGCCCTAGCTCCGTGCTCCTAGTACGCCTCCACCTTTTTCTTGTGACTGATCAATTGAGGTAGCAGCTGCTGGGACTGGCACTCGATTTTTTCCTTAGGCGAGAAATTACCGGGGGCAAGAAATTAGATGGAATTCATCTATGGCTATCTCGACATCCACCTGTATCGTTCGAACATGGAAAAGTTGCCCAACGCTTGGTTGCTATTCCTGGTTGTTGTTAAGAGCTTCCTCGTCGCTTCACAGCATATCATATTAGATGGAGAATGGTTTCCTCTTGGCATTCTGTTGCGTTTCTTCCTGGTGTTGCAGTTTTCCAGCTTTTATCGCTGTATTATAATAGTGGATAGAATGCTGTTTTCTCGTTCTGACAGGAATGGCTATGGTCACCTGCGTCTCTTTGGTGGTTATTGGCCTCTTCTGAATTTCGTTCTGAAGTTCCAGTGTTTTCTTATGTTTTTATTCTTCTCTTTTTTTCTGAGCTGCCACTGCCTGGTCTGCGGTGATCTCGCGGTGACTACTGGCGCGTTTGAAGGCTGGGCAACCCTTGTAGCTGGCGACGTGCTCGGTATCGCATTTAAAGCACTTTGGTTGATCCTCGCCTTTCTTCAGAGGGCAGTCTCTTGTTATCTGAGCTACACGACGCTTCACGAAAACTGATAACATTTTGCAATGCCTTGGTATATGGGCAAGAGCCTGGTAATTAAAATATTGAGTTGGTCCTTTGGTTGAGCTTCGCACCTCGCCGGTAATACGCAGAGGCATGAAAGAATCCAGAGAAAAAAACCTTCCTTATACATGGTTTATCTACCAGTCCAGCATTAGTACAGAGCGTCTAAGACACTTCAACTGCATCGCTGTATTCACTTCGATTTCCGTATTTTTCAACTTATCTCTAATATCCGCGGTGTGCATGTCCGAAGGAATTCCCCGGTGAACAACTTTAAGCAATTTCTGCATAGCAGACAAAAAAATTAAATATGGAATATCCTTCCGCTTCTGTTCAGTTTTAATAGCAAGTATTCTGTTGTGCCAAAAGTCAGTTTGACCTTGTCGCCTACCGCTGACTTAACGTGGTACGGAATTTCTCGGAGGCAATTCTCTACCATCTCACATGATTCCTTGGAACTGTACCACAATGAATGGGCACTGCTGCCGTTGGCTGCTGTTGCTGATGCTGTTCAGCTGCAACCAGCGGATTAAATTGTTTGGAAACCTCCAAGACTTTTCGCGGCGCAGGCGTTGTCTGTGATGGTCAAAAAGTTTCATTTGTTAGTAGAAAATCGTCACCGTTTGGTGGCACAACTTCATCTGTAACAGTCTGCGATGCTTCTATAATTTCTCAGGGTGACAAAGTGATTTTCTTCTACTTCTTATTCTCGGACTGCTTCTGCAAATAGTCCGTTTCAATATCACCTTAAATAACTCAGTTCTTTACTGTTACCGCAGTAAGTTGCCTTTCTTCTTTACTGGCTTCGTCAAAGGCCGGCGTCCTTCTACGGGATTACTTGCAGCATTCTCGAGTAACAGAAAATCACACGAAATAAATTGAAGCACGCAGTTGGATGGTGCGGGTGACTTTTGCAATTAGGCCAAATTGGATTCAGCGACGGCGTCAACAGGTAACATGATTATACACTCGTCGTTCCACTTTCAGGCTGTTTCGTCGTAACAGAAAGCTGCACTAGGAAAGCAGGAACGGCGGTGATGAAGACACCACCTACACTAAACTCCACACGTCGAATGAGGCTATTATCCGTAACGATTCCGTAACTCAAGTCCATATCCAAAGTGGATCGTCATCGATGTCGAAATATGACGCTGCTACACGAATTAGCGCGACGCAAGGCATGCTGCTCGATATGATGTGGACTACCGTCAGTATCACCCCGGATCACTACTTACGTCATTTCCTTGGTTTCACAGGGCCGCCTGCTGGGCCATATTTGCATAAAGCCAGCTGACTTTAATTCATTTGCTGTGCAGAATAATTTGAATGTCAGATAAATTGAACAATGGCTGGTGTTAAACAGATATCGTATAAAATTCGAACACCTAGAAACAGATGATAGTCATCGGGCAGTCAAATTTGACCGATAACTGCCGTTACCATAGAACCACGGAGTCAGTGTATTAACTTGACGAAATTTATTTTCTTAGGGTTCTGTACCTTAGGCTATGAAAGACAGAACCCTTATAAAATCAATGATTCGTACGTCTGTCACAGCTACATACCATCCGAACTCTTTTAATTATGATTTATTTTATTTTCTGCTATCACCAAAACTAACGTGACTGTATAGTAAAACTGAGAGCGGTGAGTAGGCGGTAACCCTCTGGCCTCACATTCGAGAGGACGTGGGTTCGAATCCCCGTTCGGCCATCCAGATTTGAGTTTTCCATGATTTCCCCAAATCATTCCAAGGGAATGCCGGGTTGGTTCCATAGCCAAATTCCTTCCCATTCCTTTCCTCTTTCCCGCCTCTAGTGGCCTTAATGTCGACGACGAGTAAAGTCAGAAAAAAAAGGATCATGAGAGTGAAAACGTGATAGGGATTTTTGTGGAGAGTTGAAGGAAATTATGTTTTTATATAAGCTTAATGAATTTCAAATGAAAGCTGTCATTAGACCGAAGATTTAAGTGTTAGGATTATATTTTACATTCCAAGATGTGTACGAGCTTTTGCCGATAAAACATGACATTTATTTCTACCTATTATTTCCAACACAAATAATCTCAAAATTGTAGATAACACTCTCGGGATTCTAGCCGCGTCAAACAAAAGTCGACTGGCGACGTTTCGAGAGCCGGCACTGCTCCCATTGTCAAGCCCTGCTTAACTAACTTATTTGACGCGGCTAGAATCCCAAGAGTGTTATCTACAGTGCTGCCGCCGCGAAAACGTTCACAGTTATTTGATCTCAAAATTATTTCATAATTCATAGCGATATGTATTCTAAGCAAAACTGTTGCGATTGTTATGGAGTTTATGGTTTACGAAAAAAAAACACAATTAGTAATATTAATGAATCTGATTCTTAAGGGGATAATTTTTTCTACAATATATCGTGTATATCATTCGATAGAGAATTTCATCATATGATCATAAATACATCGTGAAAAACTGCTTTCAGCTTTTGCAAAAGTTTGAAAACCATGTCCTACACATTTCTGGGTACTGCTTACATCCACTGGAATCTATAAAGAAATCAATTAATTCCGTTCTCTTTAGCTACCATACAGAGTTCATGCTTGTACACTACGCAACAGACAAACGTTATTATGTTAATCAGCATAAATTTTTTTTAAGAAAAACACAATTCCAGATGTTTAAAGATAATTAACTCAATTAACTCTTTGCCTTAAATCACCGTAGCAAACCGATGCTTCAGCCAGGCAAACACTTAATGGCATAGATAAAATGTTCTGCCTCACGTCATGTTACACGTAACAATCTGCCGGTGATTCCCAGTAGCATAACACCACAAAAACTGTGTTAAAACTTCTGAAATGACCATGGTCAAGATGTTTATGCTGCTAGACAGATATTCCGTCACATTTACAATTGTTATATCACACTAACCACCATTTATAATTTCTTATTTCACCAATGGTTCATGGAACGGGATGTGTTAGTAATTTCTGTCGTGATGAGTACTACCAAAAGCTTCAAATGTTTATAATTCTCAATTTTTTGTTATTTTTATTTTTGTTAATAAGAGCACGGACAGCAAAGTCTTACTGCAACTTCCTAGCGAAATAATTTTTTGCGCGTGGATAAAAAAATCTGTTTTCAATTGTGAAATTTCTCGATTATTAATTTGATGCAATAAATATAAAGCATTCTGGTGGCTCAGTGGTTAAGGCGTCTGAGTGGAGATCGAAAGGTTCCATGTTCGAATCTCTCACTCGTCGAAGATTTTCATAGGCTCTTCACCCGACCTTCACTTCTGGCGCAATGTGAAGTACGCTAGAATGCTTCCGTGATTAGAACTTCACGCTGAAGGGTGAGTCTCTTTTATCCGGTAGGAATACCGGGTTAAGTTAGTTGAGGAGGATACACGGCTCATGCTGAAGAGTATGACGTGGAGTATTAATTGAAATGTGACGCCGAAGCATTTAAAAATATTCGCTGTTGTACATATTTTGTACTTACATGCCGATAAATTCAAATGAAGCTGTAATGAGCCTATCATTTGATGTACGTTCCCACAGCTACAGTAATTGTGGGCGAGGATGCTCAACGTGATTTTGGGTAAGGAACTAAATGATAGTTAGAAGGCGTTGATTGATATGTCCCTCCAGTCACACTCTTCGATGGGTGGAGAGATAACACTTTTCTGTCTCCATAACTGACGTGGCGGTATCTGTATTGCAAAATTTCGCGTATTTAGAGACTTAGTACCCGATGGAGTGGCAATTTGAATTGATAAATAGTGTACATCCATTTCATCGTCGTCGAGGTAAGGGAGCGTGCATAAACCACGTACCTCCATTTTGGCCTACTGTGAACCCCTCTCCCCCCCCACGTATCCCTACGTGGCTTTTGCCTCTACCCCCCCCACGTAGCTTTTTTCCCTTTTGTTTCCATAAGACATTTTGTACTGTTTTCTCTTGTCAGACGATTGTAAATTATATAGAATTAAATTAACTGAGGGAAATAAATATTCACATGCTGTTGTGTGTTCTGTTCCTCATTTTAACTGTGAAAAATGTTATGAAAGGAAAGCTACGTGGCCTGGCTCGGAACCCCCCCCTCCCCCCACGTAGCCCAGCGTAGCCTTCCAACCAACCCCTCCGCCACCCCCCCCCCCCCCCTGGACCGAGCCACGTGGTTTGTGCACGCTCCCTAAGAGAAATTCCTGACTATGGGCATGTACCATTGACTTTTACGGCGTGAATTTCAGTCATTGTGTGCAGCCATATAAATGCACCTATAATATGAAAATGGTCGCGGACTTTAACGGTTTCCAGTTCGTTGTAGTTCTGTATCACGATTAAATTGCACTTCCTGCCCACCGAATGTGGTGGGTGAGCGGTTAACGCTCTGGCCTCGCATTCGAGAGGACGCAAGTTCGAATCCCCGTCCGGGCATCCAGATTTGGGTCTTCCATGGATTCCGCAAATCACTCAGTTGAAATGCCGGGATGCTTCCTTCAAAAAGGCCATGGCTGAATTCCTCCCCGTTCCTTACCCCAGTCGTTTCCCGTCTCTAATGGCCTCGACATCGACGAGTTTTAAAAAACTTCCTGCTCATACACTCGGTACTTTCTCGTGGACAGCCGCTTTCTTAGCCAGTCGCTCAACTAGTCCGTAGTGGCCAGCACTACTAGTTTATTATCGTATTCCAAAGGGAGCGAGCATAAATCACGTAGCTCCATTCTGGCCTCCTGTGAACCCCCCTCCCCCCACGTAGCCCTATGTGGCTTTAGCCTCTACCCCCCTCCCCCCTCCCACGTATCACGTAGCTTTTTTCCCTTTTGATTCCAGAAGACATTTTGTACTATTTTCTCTTGTCAGACGATTGTAAATTACATACGGAGATAATTAACTAAGGGAAATAAATATTCACATGCTGTTGTGAGTTCTGTTCCTCATTTTAACTGTGAAAAATGTTATGAAAGGAAAGCTACGTGACCTGGCGTGGAACCCCCCTCCCCCCACGTAGCTAAGCATAGCCTTCCAGCTACCCCCTCCCCCCCCCCCTTGGACCGAGCCACGTAGTTGGTGCACGCTCCAAAATTAACGACTTAAGATTTCGTAAACGATTGAGTTGTTACTTTTGATATGGTAGTGATACTTTGGTAGCTAATCGGATAAGATAATGATATTGCTACACTGTAGATTTTTTTCTGTTTTTACTTATGGCTATACGCCTCGTCGATGTCGGGGTCATTAAAGGCGGGATGGGACTGGTGACAAGGAACGGGAAGGAATTTGGCCATGGCCTTTTTGAAGGGTGCATCCCGGCATTCGCATGGAGTGATTTGGGGAAACCATGGAAAACTCAAATCTGGATGCCGGACGGGTATTCGAACTTGCGTCCTCTCGAATGCGAGGCCGGAGCGTTAACCACTCACCCACCACACTCGGTCTGTAGGCTCTTGGCATACTTCAGGGCTTCTGGTATATCAATTAATTCTCTCTCTTTCGGCAATTTGAACAGAGCCTGCTCCACGTTGTCCGGGCCGATGAATGTGCCTGCATTTTTTCATATTTTACAGATATATTACTATTACTATTACTCCGAGATTCACTAAAAGTGTGTGGCGGAGGGTGCATTGCACCTATCCGGGAAGGTAATGGTTTGGAAAGGATATACGGGATATGGCAGGAGGTGCCCATGGGCTATTGTGAGCAACCATCCCAGCATTCGCATGGAGCGATCTGGGGAAACCATGGAAAACCCAGATCAGGATGGCCGGAGTACTTTATCGAAAGCTACTCCTGTCGGATTTTATGTTTAGTCGCCCGGTAAATCCTTTCTATTCCACTCCCTAATCGCTCGTGGAAAAAATGAGTACAGAAATGAATCGGTGCTGGCCCTGATTTCTCTTATCTTATTTTCGCGGTCATTCCGGGATATGAATGTTGCTGGTAGCAATATTTGTTTACTGTAATTCCGAAATACGTCAGTCGAGAATTTTTCAATTAGCTTCTGTCTAGAGGAACGCCTTCGGTGCTCCAGGTCTTCCCAACCTAACTCCTTCAACATCGCACTTACACTTGCCTCCATTAATCCCTTTTGATGGGGACCCCATACAGAGCAACAATATTCTAAGTGAGGCCGCACTAGTGACTTGTATGCAATCGATTTAACTTCCGGAGTACATTGTTTTAAATTACGACCTAGAAATCGAAGCATACGATTTGCTTTCCCAATTACATTCTGGATATGCTCATTCCATGACAAATTATTACGAATTGTTCCCCCTAGGTATTTAGCGGAATCTACTGTTCTAAGGACAGTGCCATTAATAGTATATTCAAAGCTAAATGGTGTCACCTTTTTACCTACATGCATTACTTGGCACTTTTTAGCGCTTAACTCCAACTGCCAATCTTTACACCACGAAATTATTTTCATAATATCGTCTTGTAACAAAGCGCAGTCGTCCTGGGTTGTGATTTCACGATAAATAATAGTATCAACGGCAAACAATCTTTTCACCCCCCTTATTATGTCACACAAATCATTAATGTATATGAGAAACAACAGAGGCCCTATCACGCTTCCCTGAGGAACCCCGGACCTCACTTCAGTAAGTGATGAACGCTCACCGTCGAGAACTACACACTGCGTTCTGCCCTCCAGAAAGTCTGTAACCCAGTCGCATATACCTGTTAATTCAGATTTTTTTAACGTAATTTTACCAACAACTGTTATCTCTTTAAGAATATTCCATAATGACGATTCGTAGCAGTATCATTGTTTATTCTTTAAACATTTGTCACTTGATGTTTTTGTTTCGAGATATGCCGAGACTGGAGGTGGCCGTGGGATCTGTGTATCCAGCATATTTTTGTTAGACAGTCCGTTAGTAGTTTATGCAATTTACTAGCTTGTTACTCAAAAACTGTCCCTGTTACTATAGGAATTTTGAATGTAAATAGGCCCTACATCGGTGAAGTGGTCGTTCTCACCGGTACGGCATCAATGATATGCATGGACTCGCTTTCCACTTACCGCTCATAACACATTATTCGTTGCACAGACTTTTTTTTAAAATTTTTGTGACGTGTTCACGCCATTTAAGTTTATTGTCTTGTTCGGCCTAGGTATCCCAAGCAATTCTTAATTGGTCGGTTGTAGGGACCAAGGATCATTCCCATGTCTCATATACACAGACGGAAAAAAAAATCCCAACACCAAGAAAAAATTATTGTAGAGTAATGAAATTTGGACAATGCATTTGTCAAGTTAACATGTTTAATTGATTAAATTTTCAAGATCACAGGTTAATTTAAGCTCAAGAAAATGCATTTCAAATGTGAAATACTGTTAAATTAATAGCCGGTGTAACCTCCAGAATTTTGAATGCAAGCCTGCAAACGTGAATGCATTGTGTCATACAGGTTTCGAATGTCACTTTGTGGTATGGAGTTCCATGCTTGTTGTACTTGTGCTGTCAATACTGGGACGGTCAGTGCTGGCTGTGGATGATGCTGGAGTTGTCGTCCAATGATATCCCATACGTGTTCAATTGGAGACAGATCTGGTGATCTCGCAGGCCAAGGTAACATGTCGACACTCTGTAGAGCACGTTGCGAGACAACAGCGGTATGAGGGCGAGCGTTATCCTGTTGAAAAACTCCCCCTTGAATGCTGTTCATGAATGGCAGCACTACAGGTTGAATTACCAGACTGACGTAGAAATTTGCAGTCAGTGTGTTTGGTATAACCACAAGAGTGCTCCTGCTGTCATAGGAAATTGCTCCCCAGACCATGACTCCAGGTGTAGGTCCAGTGTGTCTAGGCCGCAGACAGTTTGGTTGCAGGCGTTCCCCTGGCCTCCTTCTGACCAACACTCGGCCATCACTGGCACCAAGGCAGAACCTGCTTTCATCAGAAAACACAACAGATCTCCACTCCGTCCTCCAATGAGCTCTGGCTTGACACCACTGGAGTCGCAAACGGCGATGGCTTGTAGTCAGTGGAATGCACGCTACAGGGCGCCTGGCTCGGAGCTGTCCTTGAAGTAACCGATTTCTAACAGTTCGTTGTGTCACTGTGGTACCAACTGCAGCTCGAATTTCTGCCGCAGACGCAGTACGATGCGCCACAGCTGTACGCCGAATACGGCGGTCTTCCCTCTCAGTAGTGCCACGTGGCCTCCCGGAACCCGGTCTTCTTGAGACAGTACCATCCCTTGACCACTGCACCCAACAATCATGCACAGTGGATACATTCCGGCCAAGTCTTTCTGCAATATCGCGAAAAGAAAATCCACCTTCTCGTAGCCCTATTACACGACCTCGTTCAAACTCGGTGAGCTGTTGATAATGGCTTCTTCGTCTTCTTAAAGGCATTCTTGGCTAACATCAACTCACTATGTCAAATCTCAGCGGTAAATAACGTTCACAAACTTTACAGCGCGTATTTAAAGCAAACCTGATTTGCAAGCTCTGAGTAGCGCTACTAGCGCCACACTTATGCGCGAAGCGCGAAATTTGAATCGATGTCATCTTTCAGATGTATAAACACGCCTACCAAATTTCGTTTATCTAACACAAGTCTTTCTTGGTGTTGGGATTTTTTTTTTCCGTCTGTGTATATACAGTCTGAAATTTTGTTGATTGATATTTCTTGCCCATTGACAGATGGCCATTGCCTCAATGTTAGAATCGCTTCATTTAACATCTTGTCATCTTTCTATGATTGTGCCTACAGTAAAAAAACAAATTTCATTAGCATATTGTAGAACTGTGACCGACTGGGCGTTATATTGTGGAGATCAACTGTATAAATATTAAAAAGTAGAGGAGACAAAACTGATCCCTGTGGTACCCCAAGGTAGTAGTTTTCCACTGAGCTATTAGCCATCAGTTTGTGATTAGAGACAGGAGCCTTCCTGTGAAGGAGTATGGGACACCATTTTGAATCAATTTTTTTGCTAAGATTAGATGTAAAATATGAATGAATATAGGTAATGAGGTAAGCTAGTATATGATTATCCTCTTTTCCTCTCAGAAAACTAAATTGTGTATATGGCAAAACCGAATTGTTTTTAATCCACCATTCATCTCTATGTCTTACCATTCTTTCAGGCGCTTCATACATGTAAGATGAGAGAGATATAGGTCTGTGGACGAAACACAATCAGCTACTTTTTCTAGTTTTCTTATGATCACAGTATGCGTGATCTCACTATTTTCTGACCGAATACGATTAAATAGCTCAAGCAACTGTGACCTCCCAGTGATGGGCAGCGAGCGAAGCACGGGATAGAGCATATTATCCCAACACGATGCTCTGGATTTATCTAAGATAAGTTCTCTGTTAAGCTCCTCAGTCTTGAAATGATGACATAATATAGGTTAGCTATTATAACGTATATTTAGTGGTCGGGGATTAGGGATTGCAATCCAGCAATGCGGGATTCCGCATCATTTGGAAGTCTGGTGGATCCCGCACAAAATTAAACGGATGCGCAATCCGCAAAATTGGACGAAAACGTGTTTCAATTTGCGTAACATTTCCTCCCCTTCGTCATTTTTCGGCCGTACTCGGTCTGCACTGGTTTTATTGCCTCGTTTGCCTGTACCCTTCAAGTTCACATTTGACTAGCGCAACAAATGTGTGTTTCAGTCATCTTTCGAGATTTATAAGTAAATAGATTCACTTCTACTTTTTTTTATAACAACTCCCGTTGGTTCTTATTGTACACATTACAATAATTTGTCTTATGTCGTCCTTTTTCAAAAGAAAGCTCCCAGGTCAAGCACACAAAAAATGACACAATTGAAATTGTTTCTGAGAAAGAAATAGAAATAATAAAAAAGAAGGTTGAAATTACTAACAGGTATTTAAAAAAGGAATTCAAGTGGAATAAATTGTTTCCAGAATGCTTTGAAAAAAATGTTTTTACCATAAATTGTTTCTGTTCTTCATCAGATTTGAAATATCTGTTTTTAAAAAGTTGATTTAAACTTTGTAATTCTACTAATATTATAAGATCTATTAGGCACAAATACCGTAAAAATTGGAATGTTTGTTCAGTTTGAATATCTGATGAAGTAATTACAATGATTTTCGTTGAGTTTTGATGAGTGGACGTTCCAAAAAATCTCCAATATTTGAGCGTTTATGTTCACCGCAAAGAAACACATTTTAATCTTGACTTGCTTAGAATACTGGGTTCGAGCAGTTTAGTCGAATACCGGCTAACAAGTTTTGGTCTCGATATCTAAACAGATGTTATTGGCTTAAGATCAGATGGGACAAATGTCATGGTAAAAGTTATTGAACTTCTGCCTTGGTACTTGCAATTGTACTTTTTTACATTCTGCACAATTGGTCGTTGAGTGCTATATAAAAGAGAAGTCGAACGCACAGACTCATTAGGACGTAGACAAGGAAACGCTGGACGGGACAATCGAAGCACAAAGCGTTACCGCAACACTGGATCATCCATTTGCTGAAGTGGTTTCCAGATATAATGATATCAGAAAAGTGCGGAAAGTTGTTGAGCTATTCAAAAGTCTTTTATTTGGGAACATTTTAATCAAACCAACGAGCGAGGAGGCAGAAAGGGCTTTCTGGGCCGCTGGCTATATATGTAATCCTTTTCAAATAAAGTGATAGACCGCTTAGTAGATAGATAGATTATTTTTCAAATCGATTTTGTTTAGTGTAAGGCATGTAATGTGATCTTAATACTTACCATATTTGATTATTTACTTAATAACTAGAATTAGACTTAAAACAAAATTGCAAAAACTCAATGTATATTTAAGGAAGGCTAGAATTTTTTAAATGAATGTTATTTTGCTAGTTAAAATATCGTTAACTGCTGATTTCTATTATTTAACATTAAAGTTTATTTTTTAATCCAATAAATATAAGTTTATTAATTTAATTAATAACACATTTAATACTGTGCCGGATCCCGCGGGATTGAGAAATTCCGCAATATGCATATGCGGGATTTAAAACACTGCAGCATTGCAATCCGTACCGGGGATTCACGTAGGGAGGTGTTATGTTTACTGACACGTTGGTTAGTATATTTAGTGATGGAATTCGTTCTTTGTCTCCAATCTCCGACAAATAAGGTACGTTCAAAAAGAAACGAGTCTACAATGTGCAAACCGGTGACAGAATCGTAATATCGTTACGTCAGTAACAAAGAGGGTTTCCGACAATAGCGCGGAAATCCACCTGCCCGGGTCACGAGTGCAAGTCACGTAACTACCAAGCTAGCAGAAACATGTGTCAGTCATCCAGCGCTCATTCGTGTTGTAAGGAGTGAAATGGAGGCGTCAAAAGAAGAGCAAAGAGGTGTTCGCTTTCGGACAGCGGACATCCATCGAAGAATGTCACAAGTGTACGGTGAACACTGCATATACCTTGCAAGGGTCAAGGCGTGGCACAAGCGCTTCAGGGAAGGACGGGTGTCGTTAGCCGATGATGCACGGTCTGGAACACCACACCGCATTACCGATGACATCGTCCAGCTGGTTGATGGACTCGTTACCCAGGACCGCCGAGTTACAATAGTTGTTGTTGTTGTTGTTGTTGGTGCTTAAGGGCGCGTCGACGACGGGGTCATTAGAGCCCGAGTTACAATCAAAACGGTAGCCGCCGAGGTTGGATTGGGGCGTCGGAAGTGTTCACACCAGCATGACGAATGGCCCCCTGTCTTGATCATCAGCATTGCTATGCCAGGGAAGGGAATAAGTTATTGACACGAGTGGTGGCTGGAGACGAGTCTTGGTGTCATCACTTCGAACCAGAATCGAAACGACAAAGACTCCAGTGGAAGTATCGTGGGTCACCACCATCAACAAAATCCAAGACCATCGACACAAGTGCAGGAAAGGTTATGCTCACGTTCTTCTTTGACCAAGACGGCCCCCTTCTGATAGAGTTCCGTCAGCACGGGACAACAGTGAATGCCCACCGTTACTGGCAAACCTTGATCATCCTTCGCCAGGCGATCAAATCAAAACGACCAGGCAAGCTCACCCTCCATACAGTCCAGGCCTCTCACCCTGCGATTACGCCATTTTTGGCCCCCTAAAAAAGGCTCTGAGGAGCAAATGATTCACCTCAGACGTCGACATCAAGCAGTTCGTGAGGAACTGGTTCACATCGCAGCCCCAGGAATTTTAGTGACAGCCATTCACCGCCTTGTGTCGCAGTGGGACAAGTGCCTCAACAGCCAGGGCCAATACTTCTGAAATACAGGCAATGGTTTCTGTTCCCAGGCCTCCTGCTCGTTACTTTTTGAACCAGCCTTATATTTCAACCTTCGTATTTTCGTCCACACTTCTTTGACTGGCGTGTTAAGGCTAAGACTAGACCTATAGTACTTCCAATGTTTTCTATTCTTCTTCCTTAGAAGCTTTTTGGTTTTTATGCGTGTACGTTTACATTCAATATAGTTTGTCAAGGTAAGGCATTTCCTGCAAGCTCTAGTAGCTTGCTTCCATTCTTTTATTGCTTCTTTGTACTCCTTGTCACACCACACCGATGGAGTTATGTTGATGAAATGATTTTGTTCTTGTTTAAGAATCGTGAAGTCTACCGCTTTCTCAATGCAATTTATGAAGGCTTTATTGTGTCATTGTGGGATTTTAATGTGTAAAAAATACATCAGCCTGATACTGGTATTTGTTCCAGGTGGCCTTCCTGATATTCCATTTACAATACGGGAATACAAGCTAGTAATTTCTATCCATAACCTAACAATGGACTTGTGTAACAAAACGATACTTGATACATTGACGACTGCCTCCTCTAGTTTCGGCATATCTCAAAACAAGAACATTAATAGACAAATCCTCAGTTGAGAGAACTCCCAATACTATAGGAATTTTTAAAATAAGCAGGTCCGGCGTAGGTGTATTTTCCTTTAAATTGAGACGATTTGTAGAAAATGGAACATACATGAATGTTTCATTTTATGCAGTTTGATTTGATTCTTTGAAATCGTGGAATTACACATAACCTTTGATCATTTCCTTACCGAGCGTAGTGGCTGAGCGGTGACGCTCTGGCGCCGCATTCGGGAGGACTCGGGTTCGAATCCTCGTCCGGGCATACAGATTTGGGTTTTCCATGGTTTCCCCAAATAACTCCAGGCGAATGCCGGGATGCTTCCTTCATAAGGCCATGCTCCAATTCCTTCCTGTTCCTTACCCCAGTCCTTTCCTCCTCTAATGACCTCGACGTCGACAAGGAGTAAAGGCATAAGCAAAAATCATTTCCTTTTTTTACTATTGCTCCCCTTTTTAGTCATTTGTAGAGATACCTCCACAAATGCCTCAGACGTCATCATGTACCGTAACTAAATGCGTCATACGATGGAAGCAAGTTAGGATTCAGTAGTTAGCAGGCAACAGAATTTCAGGTTTGTCCGGTGCTTATACAAGCAAAATAAAATGGCAGAAATCTCGTTTGCAGAGGATACAGGTTTTAGAGGTCATTGGTGGATCTAATATTTTGCCAGAATTCTGTTGTACCAACCGAATATTTAACTTGTTCACGCAGCGCAATGTAGCCTTCTAGTATCTATGCTAATGTAATTAACTATTATTTAACAGTTTTTTACAACCATATTAGTTACAGACAATTTACTCTATCATAGAGCGTATGATTGAGGTCACTGCAAAACGAAACATACAAAACTAAAACTAGTTCTTTATGAATGAATTTTCCAGACAGTTAGTCTTTTCAACAGTTAGATATACGCTGATATTTTTTTTTTTCTAAGTAGTATATTCTAGTATCGCGTGTCACACGTGATTTCCATGTCATTATATTATGCTTTTAATTCCTAAATTTTGGGATGAATACCAAACAAGGAGTTTTTACGAGGGAAGTGTCCTGAAATAGTCATCTTAAAGCTGTGTTTACTGCGTTCCCGTGGGATATGCTGTGAGAGGTAATGATAATTGAGTTGTAACACAAGAAATTAAAATCATTTACGCCAAAGTTTCCTTCCAGAAATCTTCAAACAGTTGTCTCTACTAACGTGGTAGCGAGTGACCGGTAACTACTATCTGATAAGAAACATCGGAAAGTTTTTAGAGAGATTTTTTTTTTTGTTATGGCTTTACGCCTCATCGACGTCGCGGTCATTAGAGGCGGAAAAAGTATGGGGGACAAGGAACGGGAAGGAGTTCGGAAATGGGCTTTTGTAGGAAGTATCCGGCATTCATCTGGAGTGACTTGGAGAAACCATGGAAAACCAAAATCTGGATGCCCGGACGGGGATTCGAACCAACGTTCTCCCGAATGCGAAGCCAGATCGTTACCGCTCACCCACTACGCTCGGTTGTGAGAGAGAATACGCATCTACAGTGAGTGAGAGATACGCACATACAGGTGCAGAATGTTTTATATTCACTGCATTTTTGCGATAATAATGGGGGTTTCTGAGTGTCGATGAATATTTCTAACAGGTAATCTTTCAGACACACAAACAGATAGACGTTTTGGACGCATAGTCCCAGAGTTTTACTGTGCACAATAAGTCGTTTATAAAAAAGTAAGTGTGATGCTATGCACTGGGGCAGGAGATACAGTTCCTATAGCATTTTCTCCATCTTTCCATGTATTCTTTCCACTTAGATGAGTGTTATTAAGTGCAGTGTGATGATTATATGGAACTGAAGGGAGGTAGGGAGTGAAATTTGGTGCAGGCCTATTCAGGTCTTATCTTAAGATAGAGAAGGGACTGCAAATTCCCCACAAAAGTGCTGAATCCCTTCACTCTCTTTAGCTGACCACATGCTGAATAATTCTTCCAGCATACGCCGGTCACACAGCAATATGAGCCAACTTCATATGTGGAAACAGGCAAATGTTATAGTTATAAATATAATAAAACTGTAACCCGGAAAAAGGCCGTATATTTGAGAAATTTGAGGAAAAATGTGTTTGGGTCATTGCTAATACGACTAAGCTAGAGTGAACAAATCAATTGTATTTTAAATTTATGACTGTCTGTCTGTTTGGAAGTCACGCAAGGTCGGATATTTGATGAGGTTTCAAATAATCTTTAACCCATAGTCAGGGGGGAAAATAGAATGTGTTTCTTTTTGATGTGATGTCGTTTTCATATTTCTCTACCGTAATTAATGCAATTATTACTGGTCGGAATTTAAGCAGGTTTCTAATAATGCACAGCTCATGGATCTGGGAAATGTAGAGACTAGAGTACTGGCTCCGCGTTGTGACATATCGTCATTCTCTGATGCACCATATTTTTTTTATAAATTAAGAAATTATACTTGGAATCATTATGTTATGAAATAATTAATGATTTGTGTATATATTTTTTTAAATTTATAGTAAAGAGTATTTCCACAGACGATATATACATTGTATGTCGTTGGAATAATATAAATGTCCTAGTTTTTTTTTATTAGTATTAGATATCTTTGATTGTTTGTTTGTTAAAAAAAGAGAAAGGAGAAGAAAAAAGATTGTTAACTAAAACTTAACGTGTGAATTTGTAATAATTATTATTGAATTGAACCTTAAATATAATTAAAAAGAATTGCTACAAGGTACATTCACCAGGTGTATTAATTTAAAAGTAACAAGGAGGTTACATATTTGGCTACCGCTGCCAGGATCCTACTGGAATCTTCTGATGTGGTGATGCAATTAGTTATCGTTGAGAAAAGTCTATGAAACAGTATGCAGTACTGCATATGTAAACTACTGGAATAACGGAAAAGGGAGGTAAACGGAATTTCTGATACGACAACCTGGGTACGTATCAAACGAGCGACTACGGAAACAGAGCGACGCATTAGGCAAGTAATGATTTGTTCCTTGTTTTGGTCCGGGCGTCGACGTGCAACTACTAGAAGGATTGGCAGTTAATGTGGACAGTTGATTCATATTTAGGTTTGCTGGTGAATGTATATTTAAATTTTTGAGTTCAATTTTGATTAAGATACAGAGAGTTTTGTGGATTCAAACTGAATTAAAGTCAAATGGTAATGGAAGTATAGTTAAAAAAAAATAGAATTATTGTAAAAGAATTACAGTAAAATGTCTAATGTAGAATTAGGCGTCTGTGGAAAACTCGTAATTTGAAAGAAGTAAAAGACAGGCATTAAACAAAAAGGGGGAACATTTAGTTTACAAGTAATTATATGAAATTTATGATTTGTTGTATATGTATGTGCATGTCTGATTTAATTTCAGCGCTGTTTCCGAGTGGGTTTGTTCTGTTGTGCATGTTTGGTATTCAATGCTGAATTTTCAAAGAGTATTAGTAAATGAATTTGGTGTTCTTGGTCTCTCTTGTTGAATTAAGTGGAAATATTAACGGCGTTGCAAACAGATTTTAAACATTGCTGTATATTGTGCATTTTGATAGAGCAGTCATTGTAGTGTGTTAACGGACTGATTAATTCCCTATTATAAAATTTTTTTGGTGCGGGTTACGTTAAAAAAAATTAGATATGGCAAACAATTGCACCACTTTAGTTAGAATGAATATTCAATGTGATTTGGAAGATCCGAGTAATATGTCGGGTTGGCAAACGGACAGTACGGGTGTTATTAGTTTTAATATTGGGGGGATGCGACAATGAAAGGCATGTTCAGATTGAGAATACTAGCAGTCCCAATGTTATTGTCGATCAAAAGGTGGTTGATGAATATTTTGAAAATAGCAGTATTAACAATAATGACCAGAATAGCGGGTTAAGTAACGAAAGTAGTATTAATGTGGGGAGAGAAAATTATGAAAGTAGAACGATCTCACTAGAATTATGTCAAACATCAAACACTCGAGAAAGGAGTAGTGATACCCAAATGAAAATAGATAATCAAGAAATGAAAATAGATATTCAAGAAATGAAAACAGAAATTATGTCAAATCTAGAAAAAACCATTCAGAACCAGGCTAATCAAGAAGAAGCTATTCAGAAGATCGCTTTGAGTCAAAAGAAGACAGAAGAAGGATTGCAAGTTATGAGGGATGAACTAAGTAAAATTCGGGAGGATTGTAAGCAAGTAGTGGAAGTTAAATTAAACAACTGGAAAGACGACGAAATATCAAAGTTGGCTAAAATCGATCTGTGTGAGGATAGTTGTAGAAAGGAGGAAGTTGTGTTTAAAAAAATTCAAGTGACGAAGAAAAACAGCCTAGCAGGAGATATGTTCACAGAGGAAGAATTAGATAGTAGTACAGGGCTACCGTTAGATATTTACGTAAGTGAAGAAGATATGTCAAGCAGCGATAATGTAGTATATGAAGAGGAAAATGAAGAAGATGACGGAGATGAAATGAGAATATTTTGTATAAGATGTTTCGAAGAAGAAATGAATAATGCAGGTGTATCTAAAAGAAGAACACTTGAAAATATGATAAATGGTAGCAATAGTAAAATGAACGTATCTGGAGAGCAAGATAATATCAACGTCGCGACGTATTTTGAATGCAACAAGGTAGGAGAGGGCAAGGAATTTTTGGTCCAAGGCACAAAGCCAGATAGCCAGCATCGATTTGAAATGAAATTTTTAAAGAATGGGAGAGAACAAATTAATGAACTTGTGCCTTTTCAGGGTAATGGTAGGATTTGTTTATAATCTTGTAACCATGTTTAGTGTTAGCAAAGACGTTTCATTTCCAAAAAGACAGCTGGTTTTTGGATATGAGTTTGCAAGGGTAGATTGGAAACACAGAAAGAGGCATTTTCATTAATTTTGAGGGGCGAGTGAACTCGCTACCTCATACTACGTACAAATTTAGTTTTGGTAAGGGGTCTAAATGCATAGTCCACTCGAATTGCAAATATTTTAAGCTTTATTCCAGTCGAGTTTTCAATGATGTTAATTTTCTTACTTGACAGCAACAAGATTCTTTGTATCTTCGTTAGTGAAAATAAATGAGTGCTGAAAAAATTAAACTAGTCTATAAAAGCATGAGAGTTATAAAAAAAGTATCTCAAAAAATTTAGGGGAAAGCAAATTTTAGAGACAATTTTGAGGTGGGAGACTTGATTCCTATGAGGTCGCGAAAGAAATCTCGGGAACAAAATTCAGAAATAAAGACATTTTTTAAGATTTATTGCGGCCCTTTTAGAATTGTGGGAAAACCGAATGCTAGTGCTTATGTATAGGTGTATCCAAAGTCTGGTAAAAATTTGGTTTAAGGAATGTAGTGGACCTAAAATTGTATAAATATAAATGAGCAATGAAGTGAGAGTGTTTAATGGTCAGCATAAACTGATAAACAATTTTAGTAGAACGACCTGACAAAAGACAGTGAGATTTATGATTATTAATTATTTTATGTTGTGTTGTGGGTGAATAATTTTGCTGACGGTTTGAACATTATTACAGCGCGAGAACATTGTAAAATAATGTGTAATTTACATCTTACAAAACAAATGAGAATGAACGATGTGATATTGGTACATCTCGGCAAATAAATGCTGTGCTGTAGTAACAGAAAAGTAGTTGACAGCATTAATTATGCCTAGATGTGGGGGCAAATGTGACATATCGTCATTCTCTGATGCACCATATTTTTTTAATAAATTAAGAATTTATACTTGGAATCATTATGTTAAGAAATAATTAATGATTTGTGCATATTTTTTTTAAATTTATAATAAGGAGTATTTCCACAGACGATATATACATTTTATGTCGTTGGAATAATATAAATGTCCTAGTTTTTTTTTATTAGTATTAGTATCTTTGATTGTTAAAAAAAGAGAAAGGAGAAGAAAAAAGATTGTTAACTAAAACTTAATGTGTGAATTTGTAATAATTATTATTGAATTGAACCTTAAATATAATTAAAAAGAATTGCTACAAGGTATATTCACCTGGTGTATTAATTTAAAAGTAACAAGGAGGTTACAGCGTACTGAAGAACGTCGGTTCGAGTCCGACCGAGGGCATGAGTGTTTTAGTGTTGTGTGCGTGTTGATGTCGTGTTCCTCTTGTCTATACTTAGTTGTAATAATGTACTGGAGAAACTGATACACTGGAAAATTTATAGTAATCACACTTGAGGTGGCTGTATGGCCTAAGAAGCCAAGTGCGACTTTGTTTAAAAAAAAAAAAAAAAAAAAAAATGTTACCTTCTACGGGGAGTCCGGGGAGCCCGGGGTACCGTGGCGGAATGAAGTTCCACGTTTTTCGGTTTCAAGGAGGTACTGCCAGTGAGAGGCAACAGGTAGAACTAGACCAACCTATTGCACAACTACGGCAACCATGTTGGTCTAGTTTTCTCGAGCGTTAGAGTGTGTCTCTTCTCCTGCATTGGAACTTGTGATGATGTTGATACCATTGTAAACTATACATACTTGTTTAAATTACAATTATCGTTAGCACATGCTTGAATTACGTTTAATTATCTTTAGTTTCGTGTAGTTAAATTTTTGTTTGCATATCCTTCTCATATGATCTCACCTCCATAACCTAAATCGTGCCCCTGGGGTGAAATGCGGAAGTACTTCGCTCTTCGGGTGTTCTTGGTTGATAACAGGGCCTCTTCATTTTATGTTTCACCTGAAATTCTAATGTCTATTCCAAAATTAAAGAAAGCACGAAAAGTAAAAATGGGAAGAGGGGGAAGACCGCTGTCTTAAAAAAAATTACTCACATAAAAAAGAGTTTGAAGCCCTTATAATGGAAAAAGAGCAAAAGAAGTTTGCCAAAGAAGAAAAAGCAAGGATAAAATTATTTAAGAAAGAGGAAAAAAGTTAACGATATAAAAAAAAAAAAAAAAATATGAAAATGCCGAGAGATAAATGGAAAAAGAAGGAACTGAAGAGAATCCAAAACGAATGATAGCGATTCTTCTGACTGTTGCGGCAAATGATGGTTGGGTAGCTTATTCCATTTGCAAAAAATGGGCATACAATTCCATTGCGACAATAGAAAGCGAAGATGATGAATCTATCCTACTGTGTGAATTTTGTGAATAGGCTTAAGAAAAGCAACAATCTATGAAAACTGTAGTTAAACCTTTATAATCACTCAAAACTAAACAAATATAGAGCAAACTTTTTTTACATTTCCACTAGTATAATATGTTTTTATAATTACTTCTCCTTACTACTTACTCGGTTCTGCCCGGTCATACGGTACAATGGGCCAAATGACATAATTTTCTGTTTTTTTAAAAGAAAACTATTGTTCTTTGTTTTCCCTCACTGAGCGTGGTCTCGCATTCGGGAGGACGCGGGTTCGCAACCCCGTCCGGGCATCCAGATTTTGGTTTGCCACGGTTTCCACAAATCACTCCAGTCGAATGCTTCCTTCAAAAGTCCATGGCCGAATTCCTTCTCGTTCCTTTTTCCCAGTCCTTTCCCGCCTCTATTGACCTCAACGTTCACAAGGCGTAAAACCATGAGAAAAAAAAAGTTTTCCCACAATGTTATTGAATTTGTATGATTATAACATTTTAATGTGTTCATAAATTATATTTTGAACTTGGTACCCCGTTATGCCCCGGGTTCCCCTACAAGTCAGTTCCTCTCTTTAACCACACGCTTCATAGTCTAGTTTTTGTAGTTGCAGTGATTTACGGCAATTAATGGAAACTTTGTTCCAGTTTATCGGTGTAGAACTAGAACGCTAACAACTTAAACTTGCTTTGGCTTTTTACTTGCATTAATGTAACTGCTCAGGATGACGAAAGACCTGTCGGTACTGATCGATCTGGAGGCGCTCATTATGTTAGCAAACGTTCCTCCCAGCCAATCTCAAGAAAATTAGTCTCTCATATTTCTAGATTGGTTGATATAAAGACTGGACGGTGAAAAGCTGCAAGAAGCCGTGTTGTCCTGAGTTAATAATAGGTATAGAGCGTAAGGTTTTTTTGTAATAATTTTGTGAATTACACGAAAAAACACACAATCCACTTGTAAAATATTCATATATATTGGAAATAACAAACTGTGATGAAAATATTTGCCGATATGTCTTACTTGCTTTACCTTTTTGTGTGTGGCTTTACGCCTCGACCACGTCATTAGAGGCGGGAAAACATCGGAAAAAGGTAGGAATTTGGCGATGGTATTTTGAAAGAATCATCCTGACATTCGCCTGGAGTGATTTGTGGAAACAATGGAAAACCTAAATCTTGATGGCCGAAAGGGGATTCGAACCCGCGTCCTCCCGAATGTGAGGTCATAACGTTATTGATCACACACCAAGCTCTGTCGAGGATGTGAAGTAATTTCATAAAAAAAACAACCGACCTTTTGTAAGCTACTATACATGATTATAGGGTGATGGAAGCAGTAGCGTGTTTTTGGTTTTAAAAGGTTACGTTCGAACATGCGAGTCTGATTCATCACAGGATGAACGTATAACATAGTTAACTGGTTAAATGGAGAATGACTTTCATCATAGTAGTGTTTCTCAGGCGTTAACTTCGATCAAGTAATGTGCTTAGTTAGTACCTTCGAGAATGAAACTTTCTTTACTGACGTTTGGGTGTGAATACGTCTGTAAGATCGATTTCTAATCCACCACATGTTTTGAAAAGTTCCTTCATAAAAACAATTGAAATGCGTTTGGCAGAAAATTATCCAATCCAGAGAGATTTGGTTTTAATGTAATGAGTGAACCTCAATTTTGTTATAGTACCGTATTGATTACAAGAACATCTCCCACGATATGCACAATTTTATAATGTCGCTGATGCGAGTTCCCATCGAGCTAATCGAGTTTTGAACCAACGCAGAATGTTTCACCGTAGATATTTAACGGTCCAAGGTAAAAGATTTGCAATGTTTGTGCAAACTGTGTTCCGGAGAAAGAATCGGACCAACTTTCTTAAAAGAAGAATTCTAGAATCGAATGACGGTGTCACCAGAAGTGTCCATCTTGCACACGAGATGAACACATAAATATCGGTACTCCATCAAGAAAGATTTTGCCTAGCCTAACGAATATCACAATTGATAGGCACACGTACATGCCGACGACTTGGTTGTTGACTTAAACGATATCAACATCACTGTAAAACTGTTAAACTAAATACATTCCGGCGACCCCTTACATACTCGTACTTCACGACGACTCAAGAACCAAACGAATATTTTGTGTATCAAATGCTAGGCTCTCACTTTGAAGGCGTTATGCTGATATTCTCTAGTACAAACGACGAAACAGAGATTTTGATTCTATTGTGATACAACTTCAACACGCACAACACACAAGAGAAACCATTTGTGAATTTTATGTGATGATACATTCTCATTAAGTAAGAAAAAGCAAGAAACATTCGCTCATTTTTATGGACATCCTATCCAGATGCTTAAATTCTTTAAGCGTTTTTTATAATTATTTTTCTTCTTCTTCACCACTTTTCGCATCATTTTGGGGTAGGCTGAGTTCGATGAGGTTTACTCATCGTTGGCATGGTCAAATCTGGTGCTGTCGTTTCACGGCCGTACGCCCTTGCTGGTGCCAAGCATTTTATACCTACTGTTAGGCTGTACTAAGTATTCATAGGGGAAGTAAAGTGTTGCCATCTATCTGTGAAACGTGTAACTATGTTCAGCGTGTGATAAGTGTATTTTCTGTTTGTGAAATGAGCAGTTAATTAGGGGACCTTTCGTTGATTCAGTTGGTACGCGGGGGCCTGTGCTTCCCCGATTCAGTGTGCACTCCTTAGCGCACTGAGCCACACTGGCAGGTACTTTATAATTCTACTTCAAATCTAATAAATGGTCCCTACATTGATGAGTAAGAGTGCACTACAAAAGCGTGTATTCTGCATGTGCTATGCACGTGAATTGAATGAAAGCGACTGATATGATGAAGTAAAGTTTGCATTTACAGTGTAGTGTATTGCTACATTGCATAGAAAATATTTGCGAGAATCTGGACCCGTAACTCGGACATCTGAACGGTGCCAACAGAGGTAACGGTAACTGTCTGGCTGCGTTCCGGAATATGACCTTGGGCCGGATAGCCCTCAGTGAAGAAGCAGCGTGCCGCTAGGGTGACGCGGTGGGGATGGTACAGTGGATTGCGAGCTGTGTGGTGGGTGCGAGGCCAGCCTGCAGAAAGATATGTACGGCGACTAGCGCCGGTTCGGTGTGTGGTGGTTCTTGCGTTCCATGTCGTTATCGGAGTGGACGTGGGTCTTTGACGGGCTGCAGACCGCAAATCTTTATCATATCGATCAGCCCAGTGTCGCCCTAGAGAATATCTGATTGCTCCGCTGAGCTTAAAGAACGGACATATAGAAACCCTGAGAAATTATGTAAAATGAACTCATTATCTGATTGTTTAATTGTGTCATACTATTGTTAAGAAGATTTGATGATTAGTAATATTGTAATACACTTATTAATGTCAAACGTAGGTACAACGGTGTTGTCAATATGAAAAGCAACATCCCGATTCCTCATATCATCAATTTAAATCATTTTTATTGATAATTTATGCAAACAAAAAGTAATTTAATTGTTAACAAGAGGTGTACACCTCAACAGGTTAAAGCTTTCTACACGTACATATATTCTGAATATTGTTTGGAAGGTGACTTGTGAATGAAACGACCGTTGCCTGATCCCTAGTTGGTGGTGTTCATGCAGTTGTGCACCGCTGGTGTGGCCTGCCGTGATGTACCGGGAACCTCCATTGTTGGCGTACTGCGGCGATTTTGCGTTGCTATTGATGACATTTCTTCCTCTTTTGTGGGACGCAGTTCTCATAGTAGATTTTGTAACAGAAGGTAATATATTAACGGTGTTGATAGCTGTACTGATAACTTTCATAATTTCACTGTCATTATCTCCTATTCGATTTCGACTGAATATTGCAACATACCTTGACTTCTTCCACACGTGTATCATCACTATTCTAGTGTCTTTATATCAGCAGCTGCACCTTATTTGAGGCATTACATGTACGCTGAGGTCTGAATTCTATTGTCTGTTATATATTACTATACGTTTATCTCATTTTTATTTATATTCTAGCACCAAAGCTAGGTCCGTTCAAACAATAATAACTTTTCCACCGAGGCATGATCTGCTTCCGTTAAACAATTCTTCCTCGAATGGAATCGATATTACCTTTACGATTGTCCGTTCGCGACCTGTGAATAACATTCTTATGACCGAAAATTATGCTTATTAACGGCCTGAAGAGTTTTACATAACGGCTGTTTTCGTTGTTTTAGAAATATGTCAGTTGTTTGCTTGTACGCTACGTAGTTTTCACAAGAGGTGATGGCTTTGTAATTAGTAACAATTAACTACTGTTTGGCTGTGCATGAAACTTATCACTTCCGCTGATAGATAAAAGTAGTGGCCATCCTGATCTGGGTTTTCCATGGTTTTCCCGGATCGCTCCACGCGAATGCTCTGATGGTTCCTCACAATAGCCCATATCCCTCATATTCCTTCCAAACTATTACCCTTTCGGATAGGTGCAATGCACCCTCCGCCACACACTTTTAGTGAATTGCGGAGTAATAATAATAATAATAATAAAGTTCCTACCGCGCTAATTATCAGTAGGATTTTTTTCGTAGTATGTAACTTTCCCGAATTACTTCTGTAGATAATGTAGTGAACTCAGCACGCAAACTGGGAAAGCTCCTGACAGAAAATTAAGTAGTTTGTGTACACATTTAAATTTCAATGGAAGAATGATGTGACACTACCTAGATTCTAGGTAAATCAATAATGCCTGCCAAGTTACACATCTTACAAGTCTTAATACGCGGCAACCACTTATAAAACAATGACGAAACTCACAACGTGTTCGAACCATTGCACTTACGCGATGCCGAGCGAAAGCTTTCTTCTTATGGAAGGACGATGCTACAACCAGATGGGACAGGACCTTCAAATTCACAAATTACATCTTATGCATTCGCGTTTTTGTTTGTTGAAACTTAGTTCGAAAGTACTGGAGTTAAAATAGGCAGAACTAGTATCGTCCAAATACCAATCAGAATGAAAATATCCGCTTCAAGAGGAATGCAGTGACTTTGCATTCTACACAACGCAAGATGGAATCAACATGAACTAGGGAACAGCTGTTTCGATGTCTGCTTATTTGAAGGCTGTGGACAACTAGCTATAAATGTGAAGCAGGAATTGGCACTATAGGTAACAATAAATCATACACGAAAGCTGATCAGAATCAACAAAAGATTTTGTCTGCAATAAACCTGTTTGATAAATGCCTCATGTGCATATGAACGACAGAAAGAAATTTACGAGTAATTTTATTTCAGAAGTTGAGTAGGGGAGACTGGGTACGGTTGTGCCAGGTTACGGTTGTGACAGTCGTCATATTAGCCAAACTATAAGGAATACCGGGATGAGGAGGGGGTAGAGAGGAGCGGCGTGCCTGTTTGAACGTGTTTCACGGTATCGCATCAATCATCGCGTCACATTAACAATCGTAGAAGCCTACATTACTTTTCAATAGTCAAAAGTAAGTTTTTTTTTTTTTTAATCAGATTTCTTTTAATAATTGTTGTTGTATGTGTACAGATAGAGTAATGAGTGTTTTTCCTCGTTATAAGTTAAACGTTAGTAGTTAAATAGCAGTGATTACTTTGCACGTAGTTTATTTTGTATTGTCATGGCGATTGTTGTTTTGCGAAGGAGTGCGATGGGTACGGTTGTGACATATTTTCTGGGTACCGTTGTGACGAGTAATTTTTTTGTTTTTGATGCCGAGAAAACGCTTGAGGAAGACCGACAGTTGTACGAGGCACATTATTCACGGTTACTTTTGCAGCAAATGCCTTGGGAAATACTATCCATACTTTACTTATATTTCCACGGGTTAGTTATCACGATCATTTGCTAGGAATCGTTTGGGACTGGATGCAAGGTGCATTGTTCCTAGGATTTCTCGAACATTTTAAGAAATTTTCTAATGCTTGTCCAACGCACAGAGTCTTGCTAGTGCTGGATAACCATTCCTCGCATATCCACATTAATACATTGGATTTTTGTAAAGAAAATGGAATCTCTTTGCTTTCGTTTCCTCCACGCTGCTCGTACAACCTGCAGCCCTTGACTCGACCTGTCTTCGGACCCTTAAAAAAATCTGTAAATACTACTTGTGATGGATAGATGCGGAGACACAATGACAATCTACGATATATCGGGTATTATCAAAATGATCTATATCAAGACTTTTATAATAACTACTATTGATGCTACAATGTGTTATTAGTTATAAGCGATTAAGGTGTTCCCAGATTAATTTCTATTGTTATGTAAAAATTTAATATTTCCATAAGAAGATTATGTTACATAATGTTTGATATTATTTGAAAAAAAGTGATTTTAGACCATTTTGTTGTATTTTTGAACCTGTCACTACCGACACCAAGCACTGGCACAACCACCCCTGGGGTGTGGTCGGTTGTGGCATTTTTTCTGATTTGCTGCTATGAGTTAACCATTGTACTTAGGGACAAAACTTTTGTATTTATACGTGGGAAAATGTACATTTTACTGTAAAAATCACCTTTCTTCCAGGTAACTGGCATATTAAGAAAATTACGAGTGATCAAATGAAAATTGTCACAACCGTACCCAGTCTCCCCTATAGCTACCGTTCAGCAAGTAGTAAACACAAATGGTCTACAAAGACAGCAACAACAATGGAAACACCTAAGGTCAGCGCGCCAATAATCGACACGTTAAGAATAAATTTTACTATTTTCGAAGCCTCTGACCATACTATTTTACACCTATACACCATATAAAGTCATTTTATGAATCATCAATATCCCTATTTCGTTAGACAGGGCGTTAAAAATATTTAAAATATTTTACGAGGTGATAGTATGCATCACAATAAGACAAAAATGTTTAATAAACATTGGGTCGCAATCGCATAGTTTCTGAGTTAATAACAGGTCCGCAGTGTGACGCATGCCTTAGTCCTTCGGCATAAGGAATCACGCACTCTTTGAAACTGTCTTTGTTGTTCCTGTGCATGTCATCACTTACAGGACAGCGTATGAAGATGTTCACGGAATTCACGTTAAAACCTCAAACGATTCCCGGCAATGTGATTGCGCGCGTTTAGGTGCCTTAAAACTGGATCGGATTAGTCTTGACTGCAGTTTTGAGGCAGTTTTCCTCAATGACCTTGGCAAATGCTCAGCAAATTCCCAGTCTCGGATTCATAAACTAAACATTTCACAAACAAAAATACACTTATCATATAGAATGAAAGTTACAATTTCGCAGAAAGACGGCAATACATCCATTCGGTCGAGGAGGCAAAACTCGGTCGGCAAAGTGAGATGGGGCTACCCGCATGGGCCTCCCTGCAATACAAGCCACACCCTAAAAAAAGTGCAGTGTGCGACTTAACTCGGCTGGCACTGTTTACAGTATAACACTGCGTGTATTTCCTAGCGGGATATTCCCACAAGAACCGGTTTACAGATCGGTATGAATGTAAACAGGTTAGCTGACAAACAATCTCTCATCGTGTGCAAATAAAGCTTCAGAAATCTGGGATCAACGTAGGGGCTAGAGCGCTAGCTCCACGTACCGAAGGTCGCCGGTTCGAGTCCGGCCGCGGGCATGGGCGTTTAAGTGTTGTGTGTGTGAATGTAATGTCCGTCCTGTGGTGTGTCTAATTAATTGGAAAAACTTCGGCCGACCCCGGCAGCGTAGGGGTAGTGTGCTTGCTTCGCGTTGCAAGGGTCGCCGGTTCAAGTCCGGCCGAGGGCATGGGTGGTTTTAATTAAGTGTTGTGTTCGTCTTGTGTTGTCCTTACAAAAGAGATAAAACAACCACACTTGGATGAAATCTATACATTGTAAAACGAAAAAACACATTGAGCTGGCTAAATGGCTAACATGGCCGAATGTCATTAAAAAAAATTAAAAAAAAAAATCGAAAAACTTCATAATGGAGATGCTGGAAGCACTGAGTGGTATAATTACTATCGATGCCGAAAACCATTGAAAAAAAAAAATCTGCGATTTGGTTTCTTAAGGATTAGATCACTATTACAGCGCACAGGAAATCAAGGGATTCACATTTGTTGTTACTGTAGCGTTGGTGATTAATATATGTCTTAAAAATATGAGTGATGTGACACCCTTCTTGGCACAAACTCTCCTAGTGTTAAGGTTTCCTTCTGTTTATATTCCTCCAATTATTTTTCGAAGAAGTTAATATCATAAAGATAACATACTATGAAGTCAGCAGTCTGAATGCATACTGACACCAGCATAACGGTGTATCCGGTGTTACAAGAAACGTGATCACAATTCCTACGGTCTGAATACCAGGAATTGACATTCACATAATCACAAAAGTGAATGTTTCCAATTTCCTTCTGAAAAAATTACGAGTTTCAAAAACAGTACAATTCAACATAGATGCTGAATAAATGGGTGGCTTTAAAGTTTTGACTGTGAAGAAAGATTGACCGTGGGGCCATTCAGATTTTGCTAAAATCACTTCACAAAGGCTATTTAATTCCGATTTACTTGCTCTAAGGACCTCGTCAATAATGAGTGCAAATCCTCAATGGAAAAAAATGTGATATAATATGATGCTAGCCTATTAAAAGTAAACCGACTTTTGTTTCAGTGATTTCCTCTGTAAGAAGGCAATATGTAAAGTAACCCTGTGATAAAAGGAATCATATCCTGCAATTGGTTAATATATATATATATATTCTCGATCAGGCCACCTAAGGACCACACGGCATCGGCCCCTGTTTTAATTCAGGCGACAAGTGAGAATCATGAGATGGGGCACGACCAGTATCCTTCGCGAATAAGAAGAGCATTTATGAGGCCCGAAGCACTTAACCTAAAAAAGGAATGTCTGTGTTTCAATCTATCAGCAAAACATGTAACTTTGTGTTCTGCATGATAAGTGTATTTTTGTTTGTGTAATGTGTAGTTTGGGGACCATCCCAGCATCCACCTAGATGATTGCAAGAAATATCCTAAAAACCCTATCAGGGCAGCCCGTACGTGGGGACTCTGATACTGAGTAGTGACGTCTTAATGCGAGTAGCCATATTGGCGTGTCATCAAAAATACACTTATCAGACAGAACATTATGACTGATAACGATATAAACCCGTCCAGGCGACAGCAGCCTCACCTGATGAGGAATAACTGTTAGTTAGACACACGCACGGTGGATGTAGTATCAGTGAGCGTGCTATCCGTTTTTAGAATGGGCAATGCGCGCGATCTATCTAAGTTTGACCGAGGGCAGATTGTGACGGCCCGGAGGTTCGGCACGAGCATTTCAGAAACTGCGCGACTTCTCGTGTGTTCGAGGAATTTTGTGGTGAGTGTATTGAACAAATGGTGAAACCAAGGTGAAACCATGTCCAAACGTCGAAGGGTTTGGCGGCCACCCCTCTTTACAGATGTCGGACGTCGTAGACTGTGGAGAATGATTACACATGTCGGACGTCGTAGGCAGTGCAGACTGGTAAAACAAACAGGCGGCGAACTGTGGTGAAACTAACATCAGACATAATACTGGGTGGTGTACAAGTGTGTATGAACACGCAATGCACCGAACACTCCTCAACGATGGGCCTCCGCAACCGACGATCCATGCATGTGTAAACGTTAACAACACGACATCGGCAACTACGACTAAAATGGGCACGTGACCATCGTCACTGACGGTTGGCGCAGTGGCAGAACGTTGCATGGTCTAATGAATCCCGATACTTTCTTCATAATGCCAATGGGAGGGTGCGAATCCGTCGTTTTCCAGGGGAACAGTTTCTTGTCACCAGTATTGCGGGACAGAGGCAAGCTGCCGGCAGCTCAATTATGATCTGGGGAACATTCACTTGGGCATCCATGGGTCCAGTGGAGCTCGTGCAAGGCACCTTGACGGCCAATAGGTATCGTACACTGGTTGCAGACCACGTTCACCCCTTCATGACGACCATGTTTCCCAATGGAGGTGGCATTTTTCAACAAGTTCGGTTCGGATGACTGAGGCGTAAAAAAGATAATGCGCCATGTCTCAAGGCCAGGAGTGTGATGGAGTGGGTCGAGTAACACAGTGGCGAGTGCAATTGATGTACTAGCCCCTAACTCGCCAGATCTGAACCCGATCGAAAACATCTGGGATGTGATTGCACGTGGCTTCAGAGCTCATCGCCCCACTGCCAGGAATTTACGGGACTTAGGTGACTTATTTGTGCAGATGTGGTGCCAACTCCCTCCAGCGACCTACGACGGCCTCATTGCTTCCATGCCAAGACGCATTGCTGCTGTTAGCCGTACCAAAGGCTCACATACTGGCTATTACGTAGGTGGTAATAATGTTCTGACTGATAATAGGCCACAGTACATTTTATTATTATTACTATTGGAGTGGACTTTTGTCCCGTGCTGAGCTGTTTAGGGTGAAGACCGATTAACCTTTGGAGGATTCATATTATGTGATAACAGGGCATGTCACTGCCAATGAATTATGGAACTGCCTCTGCTATTCTGAAGTGTTTTTATTTAAGATATGTTCTATGAATCGGTCCAGTCAATATGCAGCGGTTTAGCTGAGATGCTACGGTTGGTTTGGATGACCAGCGGAGACTGCACGGCGGAGAAAAAAGATTTCCTGATAGCTGTGCGAATGGAATCGAGGAGACGGTTTCGGAATGCCAAAGAGGAACGTTGTGGAGTAATGTAACCGGTGGAGATTCTAATGAAATAAAACGACAAATAAAAAATTAAGGACACAGTATTTCCGAGAAAGCGACAAAGATCGGGAACTTAACAAATCTGGTGGCAACTTTTGTGAGTAAATCTTTGCGTATAAATATTTGTAATTTCTTGCGGACAAAAATAAAGTGCATTATTGTTCAAAAAATGAACTGAATCATGTACGAGTAAAATTAAACAATATTATTTAAATAATTAAATGTGTAGCTCTATTTAGTTTGAATCATAATTTTAACATGAATTAAATATCATTTTGTCTCATTACCTATCACGTAATGTATTTCTCTTAGCCGTCTCAGTACTTCCCGTTTCGTGATATACAAGTGTTGACGTGTTGCTTGAGTCGCCAGATGAAACGCTAAAGCTCCCAACAAAAATTAATATGGAAACTCGCCATTTTAACGTGCTATTGGAAGACGATGTTCAGCCCTACTTATCTCCACCGAGCGTGGTGGATGAGCGGTTAACGCTCTCGCCTCGTTTTCGGGAGGACGCCGGTTCGAGTCCCCGTCCGGATATCCAGATATGGGTTTTCCATGGTTTCCCCAAATCACTCGAGGCGAATGACGGGATGCTTCCTTCAAAAAGGCCATAGCCGAATTCGTTCCCCTTCCTTGTCCCCACTCCCATCCCGCCTGTACTGACCTTTGCCGTCGACGAGGCGTAAAGCAATAAGTTAAAAAAAAAAAGGTTTATGTGCATCTGATATGTGCCCTTGAGATGCGACATTCATACACGTAACTTTATAATTAGCTTTTACGACCACAAAGAATACTACACTTAAAAACAATTTATAGTAGAAAGATTCACTACCACTGTTGTTTGTGCTTGCGTCATAATAGGTTTTCCGTCCATAGCTCCAACACATTTAGGAATATTCCAAAGTGTGTGGAATGGATTTACCACTTTTGTCCAATGGTCATCATTCGAAAGTACCTGGAATAATAAAAGCATTAATAACGATATAGAATAACGCAAGATATATACATAAAAATAGATTGCTTTTGTTTCAAAACCTGGACACGTCAGACAGTATTTCCGATGATGAAGCTGATTAAAAAATAAGAAAGGAAACAAAAGATATCATTCATTCTACAATCATAACACAAAACATTGTACAGCCAGTAGCTCAATCTGTAGTTCAAAACCGTGTACATAACGCGAAACTGGAGTCATGTATTGAAGAATTGCGACAAAGTCCTTAAAAAGGAGCAATAGAATTAAAAAAAAAAAACAAGACAAAAGCGATTCAAATATAACTCACAAAAGCAGGACAAGAGGAGAAACTTGTTTTTGTTAGATTTGAAGCAGGAGAGATAGTTTCATCATTTTTGAATATTAAGCTTGCAAACTTCAACAAGTATTTGGCATCCCACATGATATTATTTATGAAGATATGTCAAATAGTTTTTTTGTAATGTTAAAATTAAATTTATATTTCTATATGTACAATTTTCATATACTCATATGAATTTTTGGAAAGAAAATATAATTTGAATTAGATAAATAATTCGTGAGTTTGAATTAATGATTAACAATTACTATTGAATTTACCTTTATATGAGTTTAGAGAGCATCTTAAATCGCACCACAAGCCTCTTGTACGATTTTGGATATTGGTTGTTTTGAGATTTGAAACAGGTATATCAGAGAAGCATGAGAATCTTCAGTTGCTAGAAATTTTGAAGTCAACAGCAAATGTTCCGACGGAGATTTCACGGCCCTATTATTTGTGTTTTCTCTTCGAATAAACGGTCCGGTTTTGGAGGTTAGCCATTCAAAATCAGCGGTACTCATTCGAATAAACTTTCTGATATGTCCGTCGTTAGCAAGTCCTGACAATAGATCGTCTTTTTCCACATGTTGCTTTCTCTGCAAAAGACTTCGTCTCATCCAGCTTTTACGGTTTCTTTTTACTCGAAATATAAATTGCAGCTGCTGGCAAATCATCAAATTAGCGTACAATAATTAAATTGAAGTGTAACTAATTCTTATTTCGCACAGAAAAACAAATTTGTTGCCCTTGGTATAGTCACATCACAGATGTTCACAATAACACAAGTAAACTGTTCGTAAATTAAGTTTTCTGGTGTAGATGGATTGCTTCTGAAACTTTTTGATATATATATATATATATATATATATATATTCAATGGCTTTCGGCATCTGAGGCCAAACAGCCAACTCCACAGTAATTATGTCACTCAGTGATTTCTGTATCTCCAGTATGAAATTTTTCAAGTCAATTAGACACATCACATGACGGACATTACATTCACAGACACACAACACTCAAACATCCATGCCCGCGGCCGGAATCGAACCGGCGATCTTCGGCAAGAGGAGCCCCTATGTTACGGAGGCCGGTTACAATGTGTTTCCGTCTCTAGAAACAGACCATAACAGTTAGCAACAACAAATTTATGTGTTCCTCTTATTGTACACGTACCTTTTATCTTTTACATTAGGTTAACGGGGTTTCGCATCATCCTAACTCGACACTACGCTACATCTGACACTTATCACACATAATAACCTAATAAAAGTGAGAGTCACAACTTGAAATCATCTCTTGATCATTCTAGTTAGGGTGTATAAGATCTGGAGGATGTAATATCCATAATGGTGATGTATCAATCAAGCTAAATGTTAACACCAAGTGTCTCTTTGTTGACATATTGCTTGCTTGATTTGTGTTAGGAATTCAGTCACTGGCTGGGATTACGATCGATCACTTGTAGGGTTTAACTTTGAAAGTATTGTAATCATGTTTTCAAATCATGTTTCAATCGTTACTTAAAAATGTTCAATGATATAGTCCATACTAACAACTGTAATCTGTCCTGTTGGTCCTCGTATGTTTCCTGATCTCATGGTTCTTTTGACACTGGTTTTCATACAAAGTGTGAAGCGGATTTAGAATATACCGGCATTAATTATAAGAATTAATTATTTGAATTTTTGTGACAACGTAAAGCCATATCATCCAAAAAAAACATTGCATAAGAAGTTTTAGTCTCGCAGCTGTCTCATTATCAATTAAATCTATTAAAACCAAAAAAGTCGTAATTTTGTTTAGTGGCACAGTACATGCTAATTTCTGCAATATATGATTTCTATCGTTTCTCCTAAAGTGTAATTTGGTACTAATCCAAAAAATTGAGTTGGAACAGTAGCAGACATTTCGGCATACCGCAATCTCAACAGACAGTAAATTTTCGAAAGCATACTGTCAATAAAATTTCAAATACTTTTATAATAGCTTGCATGTCCTCTGGTTGACGGTCAGTCACCCTACTGACAAATCGTTGAGCGATGTGGCTGCTTATTGGCAAGATGTCTAACCAGGAAACGAAAGATCCTCAATATGATAAAGTTGCATTTTCAGGAACCCTTGCCTCTGCCAAAGTTTACTTTGTGTGTCTGAAGTACGGTAGATAGCTCTGTGGTTCGATTTCCATGTTAAACTGTAGATCCTGTTTACATAATAGTATTTGGTTGAAGCAGGAATGATGTTAAAAGTAGCACTAGCGAAAAGAGCCTTCTTGAAAAATATAAATCTTTTAGTTTTGAATATTGATTTAGGGCTAAGAACTTTTTAAAACTCTACATGTAGAGCACACTACCTTGCGGTGGCCAAGCATGGACTTTACGAATACCAGAAAGAAAGAAAATTGAAGCATTTGAAATGTGGTGCTGAAAATTAAGTGGACAAATAAAGTACGAAATCGTCAGCGAAGTATCAAGTGACAGTTCCACTCGAGCAGTCGAGGAAGACACATCGGTTTTCCTCAAGCGAGAGTATAGTTCAGTTCGCAGCGAGTCTTCGTGAACTCCGTTTTCCTCAACTACGTGTAACGCGCTCCGGTTAACACCGGCATACCGCTCATCCAGTCTACACCAGCAATTATCCAAGTGAGAACAAAGCTCTCTCGTTTGGATAAAAGTTCAAGCCAAAGCAATGGAAGGGCCTTCATTCTACGACACGGGCCAAACTATAGGAACAGCGCTTCAAACAGTTTACGCCAGTGAAGCTCAGCCATTACCCATCAACAACTACAGTTCAACAGGCGAGCCGGCCATTCCAACAGACCAGCCGCCCATACTACAGTACCAGGATCATTTCCCTCCACTACCACCGGCCTCATCAATGAAAGAGCAACAGGTCATGCAGCGTCAGCCAAGCAGCCAAGAATCTCCCACGCACGCCGCCAGTACCAGATACATCCGCGGAATTCGACACGTCCTCAAACAAGAAGGCAAGACAAGAGGGACGCAGTGTGCAAGACGATTCCGAACTCATCAGAATGGAGACTTCTACAGAAAACCAGCTACCAGAATCAGCTCCGGTACCAACAGGTGAGCAGCAAGCGCTTCACAGTGCACAGCAATCAGCGAGTGACCGTGTTAACCCTATGCATGTTAGGAACAACAACAGTAGGAACAACAGATTTTGTACTACGGATAATGGTCCTTACTTAGTAGTGGTAGAAAGTGTGGACAGGAACGTAGGCAAGTGGCACCCTATGTCTTTTGGGATTTTTTTTTTTTTTTTTTTTTAAACAGTTTAACGTCCCTTTTTAACAACGTGGTCTTTAGAGACGGGAAAGGATGGGGGCAAGGAATGGGAAGGAATTCGGCCATGGCCTTTTGAAGGAAGCATCCCGGCATTCACCTGGAGTGATTTGGGGAAACCATGGAAAACCCAAATCTGTATGCCCGGACGGGGATTCGAACCACCGTCCTCCCGAATGCGAGGCCAGAACGCTATCCGTTACACCACCACGCTCGGTCTCTTTTTGGAAGTTTCTATTCCAGAAGCATAATCATCTAAAACATCAAATAGTAAATATCACGTACGCGGGTCTCAACAGAGTTAAAGTAGAGTGCAAAACTGGTGAAGCAGCAAATCAACTTGTTACGCTAGAATCTTTTAAAGAAATCGGTTTAGAAGCATACATTCCAAACTCCTTGACAATAAGACAAGGTGTGATCAGAAACGTGGACACCAGTTTAAGTATAAAGGAAATATATGAAGCTATCGAAGCTAAGTTTCAAGTGTTAAATGTTAAACGGTTTTCTAAAAACCTCCTAATCAACGGGGAAAAAATTTCTAGAGAATTACCAGTCTGCCTACTTTCTTTCAAATCTCAAGTGCTCCCCGAATACGTATATTTGTATGGTATGCGATGTAAAGTCGAACCCTACGTCCCCCCTCTGATTCAGTGTTATTAATGTTTACGGTTCAATCATGTCAGAGCCCAATGCCGCAGCAAACAAAAGTGCAGCAAATGTTCAGGTCCCCACGACCTCAACCAGTGCCCCTCCCAAGAAAATCCATGTTGCCTATTCTGTGGAGGGAGTCATCAATCCACAGACAAAAACTGCCCAGAACACCAGAAACGACGGGCAGATAAAGAAAATAGAATATATTCCTCCTACCCCAATCAATCAGGAAAAATGGCCCAAAGTTATGCACAAATCACCGCTGAACCCCCTAAGAACAATAATCCCCAAACAAAGTCAGCTGAAGCTACTCAATCTGAGCCACCCATCCACTCCCAACAAAATAACTTCTCTCCAAATCGATACGTCTGGTCAAAAGGTCCCAAGTCCTTCGAGAACACAAAATTCACCAAAGGAAACCCAGACCCGAATTTAAGAAATCTCTTATACACATATAATGGCCCCATATCCCCGATCACATCAACCCCTCGGGTACCCCCAGCGCCAACAAATCAGGCGGGAACCTCGCAAACTACAAACTATCCTGGGGCAGATACTGTTAATGTAAATAATATACAGCCCATTACAGCCCAACAGCCTTATATTCATTATCCTCCCATTGAGATGGCACCCCCCAACAATGGTATTTTAGTAGAAAAAATATTTAATCTCATAATGTTCGTGATCAACGAAGCCAGGTGCTCATTAGAGAATTCGATCAATCCATCTATAGTACTAGAAAGTTTAATAAGTATACTCCAACAAGACGGCCGAATTTAAAATATTACAATGGAACGCTAGATCAATCCGTGCAAACCGAGAATCTATCCAACGGGAATTAAACTGCAACAACATAGCTATAGCCACAGTTGCAGAAACCTGGCTCAAACCAGAGATTTCCTTCCATCTCCAAGGCTACCATATATTACGAAATGACAGAAATGACGGAAAAGGCGGAGTTGCCATACTTATACAAACTAGGATCCCCTTCACAGCCATAAATATCGATCACACGCGTATTGTATCCTTTCAAGCAATCGCGGTCAGAATAAAAACCCAAAATAGGAAAGTAACCATTGCATCAGTCTATTGCCCCCCCCCCCAAAAACAAATATTGGAATCGGGGAGTGGCGAGCGCTAATCCAACAAATGGAGGAGCCATATCTTATATGTGGAGACTTTAACGCTCACCATACAAGCTGGGGATGCGAAATTAACGATACATTCGGAGAATCAATAGTAGAAATAATAGACGAAATCCATATGTTCGTCCTTAACGACGGCTCCCCTACCTTAATTCAAAAACCGGGTTACCGAAAATCAGCCATTGACATAACCCTTTGCTCTTCTTCTCTCGCGTCGGAATTCACATGGCATAACCTACAACAGTCTTGGGGCTCGGACCACTACCCCATCATTATTTCAACTAAACAGAATATTAATCCACAATTTTCTCAGCCCACCAGAAAATGGAACATAAAAAGCGGAAAATGGGGCATATACGAACAGTTCATAGAGGCAAATATAGATCGAGTAGGTACCTACAACTCAGTTAGCCAACAGTACCAAGAACTACTAAAAATCATAAACGAAGCAGCAGATAAATCCTTTCCTCGATGTAAACCCGTAGAAAAGTCAAAAAGAACCAGGGTGCCCTGGTGGGACGAAAATTGCTCAAGGTCAATGGCAAAAAGAAAATTAGCTCTAACCAATTACAAACAATCAACCACTTGGGAAAATTTTATAAAGTACAAAAAGTGTGATGCCGAAACCAAAAGACTACTGAAAAAGAAGAAAAGAGAAAGTTGGAAGGAATACTGTAACAATCTAAACAACAAAGTTCCCTTAAGTACGGTATGGAAAATGATCAACAGATTCAGGAAAAAATCGGTAGGAACAAAATCCCTAACAAATTGGTTAGAAGATTTTGCCAACAATGTTGCTCCTCCAACAGTCCAGCCAGGTCCCTTAAATCCACCAAAAGTCCTCAATGAAGGGAATAGTCACAATATCTTAGTAAAAGAGTTTGAAATGAGAGAACTGGAAACGGCTATTAAATCGTCGACAAACACCGCTCCAGGAATAGACAATATCACCTATCCAATGTTACACCACCTTCCCTTCAAGGCCAGAGAAATTTTACTAAAAATATTCACGAACATATGGTGTAAAAGTGAGTTTCTGAAAGATTGGTCGACCCAAATCATCATACCAGTGCTCAAATCGGGGAAAAATAATAACAGTGCTAGTTCATATCACCTCATCGCCATATTCTCGTGCGTCGCCAAAACTTTTGAACGTATTATTAAAACGAGGTTAGAATGGTGGTTAGAGCACGACCATATGCTACCTAGCACGCAATTCGGTTTCAGACAGGGGAAAAGTACAAGTGATAACCATAGCATTCTCACACTAGACATAGAAAAAACCTTCATGAACAAAGGCTATACAACAGCTCTTTTCTTGGACATAACGGGCGCATATGACAATGTCCAGATACCAATATTAATCGATAAACTCAGAACTTTACACCTCCCGGAGATATACGTGCATGGTATTCATAATCTCCTCTGCTGCAGGACTGTTTATTTCCGCCAACAAGATAACTCCTTATATGGCCCGCGCATCGTCACAAAAGGCATCCCGCAAGGAGCAATCCTAAGCCCATTGCTATTCGCCATCTACATAGCCGATATTGAAAACATATTTAGCCCAATGATAAAGATACTAAAATTCGCAGACGATATCTGCATCTACACCTCATCGTCTTCCCAGGGCCTAAACTTTTGGAGATTTAAAGAAGCTGCCTTTAAGTTACACGAATGGGCTTTCCAACTGGGGCTAACAATATCACAAACGAAATCAGCAATCGTAATCTTCTCTCGAAAACAAATAACATTCAGTGAGATGGAGATCCAGTTAGGGCCGTTCATTTTTCCGGTACAGACATCAGTAAAACATGGAAAAGACATATCGATCAGATTCTAGCCAAAACGGATCACCACTTGAACTTGCTGAGATCAATATCACACGTCTGGTGGGGAGCAGAGCACTCACCCGGCCAATCTTCGATTATGGAAGTCAATGTTACGGAAATGCTCCTAAGTATTTACTGCGCAAACTGGACAATCAGCAATATAGGGCCATCCGAATATGTTTAGGAACAATGACCTCTACTCCAACGAATGCCATGCTGGTGGAAGCGAAAGAGAAGTCTCTGGACTTACGCCGCCAACTACTAACTTCGGTGTATCTAATAAGGCGAGCAGCCATCAGAAATCACCCCGTGTTAGAGAAGGCCATAAAATATTCAACAATGATGGAGAGAAGAAATATTCCCATCGGTTACAAAACTCCCTTACTGTGCCTAAGCTACCTAAAAATAAAAACCATAATACCTCTAGTTATTAATGATGATAATTTACCCCAATTTAGTATGGAATATGAGGTTTTAAAATTTAAACCCAAAATACATTACTTGCCGGATTGGATTACCACAAGTGGTTCGGTAAAAGTTTTAGCGGAGAGATACTTAACGCTAACTTGGCCAAATTCTATCCAAATCTACACCGATGGCTCGAAATCCTCAACAGGCGTCGGATACGCCTACTTCTGCCCTAACTCGAGCTACTCAAAGCAAGTCTCTCTTCCTCCCGAAACCTCGATATATACAGCAGAAGCCCTCGCAATCAGAGCGGCTATAATTTACGGGTGTAAGCGATACAACAAAATTTCGATCTTAACTGACTCTAAAAGCGTAATCCAAAAATTGGAAAGCCTAAATCGACAAAATGGCCTAAACACGATCCTATCAGACATAATTCACTTAACGCATTCGGCTACGATAGAAGGGAAAGAGGTACACTTAATATGGATTAAGGGTCACGCGTCAATAGAACATAATGACACCGTCGACCAATTAGCTAAAGAAAGCATATTGAACGGAGAAAAACATTATATTCAGCTGCCGTATACAGACATCCTACCCATCATCAAGTCAGAGTACTCGAGGAAATGGTCAGACTATTGGTCCTCCACCCAAACTGTTAGAGGAAGACATTTCTCTTTAATCCAACCCGACCTACCAACAAAAATCTGGTATGAATCCCAAAAAATGAGTAGAAGTCAAAAAACATCAATAGTTCGTATGAGAATGGGACATGGGAATTTCCCAAGTCACTTACACAGAACAGGAGTAATCACCTCCCCCTATTGCCCAAAAGAACATGAAGAAATAGCCGACTTAAACCTTGTCATATTAGCATGCATTCAATATAAGGCTTCTCAAGACATTCTTTATAAAAACATAGTTAAATTAAAAATACCCTTTCCAACTTCAGTTACTTCCCTCTTGGGAACACAAAGACAGGAGGTATACGAAGTGCTAGCCCGATTCCTACACCAAGCCAATATAAAAATTTAGCAGCAAAATGGGGAAAAAAAAGTCCTTCTAATAACTCCAAATGAAAATTCAATAAGGAACAAAACCACCCCAAAATCCCCTACCACCTCGCAAAAGGCGCGTCATTCTGGATACAAAGCCAATAATGAACAACTTACCCAATCCAAGTTTCAAATCCCCCCCCCCCCCCAAAAAAAGAGGTCGTATAAGTGTGCAGATACCTGCCCCCTTATAAGTTTCTGAGTCTTACTATAACAAAACGGGGACTGGATAAAATTTATAAGGCACCAAATACTAGACTTGCAATTTCAACAGACAACCCATCACAAACCTGCCCTCATCGATTATCACAAATATAAATTGTATTTATGTAAAACTAGCGATAATTTTCCATTTAGCTGTTAAAAAAAAGGTATAAATGATTGATTGTCTTGCATTACTCCTTCACAGATTGATAAAGCCATGTAAAATGTAATAAAGGTGTTATATGTAGCCAGGATGCAAAACAATTGTAAAAATAGAGTATTGACTAAGAGTGAAATATGTAAGATTCTTGAAAGAAAACATGTAACTGTCAGCTGGTCCAATTGGCACAAGCCATCGACCATTAAATAAATTAAAATTATTTAAAAAAAAAGTACGAAATGGGCGAATTTTGAAAATGATGGTTGAGGAAAGAAGTTTGTGGAAGAGTCTTACAGAACGTAGAGACAGCAAGGTGGGACATGCAGGATTGGTTAATTTGTTAGTGAAGAGAACAGTAAACGGTAAGAACTGTAGAGGAAGACAGAGATTACTGTAGATTATATGAATCGGGTAACTGATGGCGTGGGTTGTAAGGGGTATGTTGAGATGAAGAGGTTAGTGCAAGATAGGAAGGGTTAGAGGATTGCATCAAACCAGTCGAGAGACTGATGACAGCAAAAAAATTACTGACATAGATAGGAGGACAAGACAGAGGCGGATTGCGTGGCGATCTGTAACTCTTTCACCTAGGTGGCTGAAGTGCCATACAATGTCTTCGATAGTGCCAATACGGATTTACAAATGATTTAACATCGTGTGATATTGTACCAAATATACCATTGTGTTCAAACGATGGAGACACTGGATGTTGTAGTATTTCTTCTTCTTGACCTCACAAATGTTTTTTGTAAAAAATATGTTCTATTAAGCAAATTCAGCTATTTGCATTTCAATCAGTACTCTTCATAATATTACTCAAAATCTGTGAAAGGAAATGCATGTGACTCGACTTCGTAACACTTGAGGAGCCCAGATGTTTAGCAGGATTTGCTGTTTAAATTTTGCGTGGTTAATACAATGTTAGTTCACCACTGTTTGCACCTTTAAATGTTTTTTTTTTAAATTTATTTAAGTCAAGCTGCTAACCCTCCCAGAATTTGAATCCAGTTAGATTTATTCACAGTGAATCAACGAATTCGCTATAAATTACAAGTTATAAAAAGAAAAAGAACTAATCTTGCTGCTTGGACTACAGAACTGCCCGTTAATAAATACAATTAGTGACGATACTACAATATTTTCCTAGCACACCCGAAATATTTTGCTACATTTGCTAACCGTAGATCTATCAACAAAGTCGCCCCTATATGCTACATGCTCGTCGCATCTTCCTCACTTTAAATCATCCGCAATAGTGATCACTGTATGAGTATACGGGGCTCCTCCATTCTAGAACCAGAATTGACCAATTTTCTGCTACGTAGTTTCGGCGCCATTAGGCGTGAGGCAAGAAAACTCTTGACAGCATTACTCAAAATCGCCTAAGGCAAGTGAGCGGTAGCGAAATCTTCCACTATCGAGCTGTGCGCTTGACGAAAATTTTTAAAACTTTCCAGTGAAATTACGAAATAGTCGAAACGTTGAATTGCTTTTTCAGGAAGAAATCGATTAAAATAACGATCTGGTCATCCAGGATTAAATTTTCAATTCCTTCTTAAAAAAATCGAAAAAAATGCCCAGTAACGTATAACAGATACATCACATATACCAGAAATAAAACTTTCTACGTGGATGTCAATAAAATATTATTTCGTCACCAATTGCCTAGACCATGCTACAGTAACGACAGCTTAAGATTAACACAACTGTTACTTAAAAGCAATCACGTCTAACAAGAACAGGCGAATGCGAGCACAGCACTAAGCTGTTAGGTCAGCTGTACAGATTTATTTCAGGTTAATGGATTCTACTTTAAATTTTTTAAAGACTAAAACTATTTCCTCGATGCTACGTTTTGTGTAAAAATATTTTAAAGATGCTAATTTCGTCAGGATTTATTCGTTTCTAGTGTAACTATGATCCTCCTTCCTAAGTATCACTAAGAGGAATTAAAGTCTGTACGAATCAACTGAAGTGGCTAACTAAACTTGCCAACAAAAAAACCTTAAAAACCCAGAAGATATGGTCAGATGTCACTGTGATTTCGTAAACATACGCACTGGTATCGGTAAACATACACACGCCATACAGCCAGCTCGATAGTAATTTTTTCTAGCTAGATAGATACACCACAGGACGGACATGACATTCACAGACACAACACTTAAACACCTATGTCCGCGGCCGGATCCAACCGGTAACCTCCGGCACGCGGAGCTAGCACTCTAGCCCCTACGATGTTGATAATTACATCTGCCATTCTCTGTGACACGTGGAACGGTCACCTGAGTGCATTAGTGTTGGTCCTGTTTAGTGTTGTTGCCAGGTCTGGTAGGATTATACAATGAATCAGCCAGAACATTATGACCCCCTACCTAATAGCCGACCGATATATCCGCCTTTAGCACGGATAACGGCGGCAACGCATCTTGGCATGAAAGCAACGAGGCCTTGGTAGGTCGCTGGAGGGAGTTGGTACCACATCTGTACACACAAGTCACCTAATTCCAGGAAATTATGGGGAGGGGGGCGATGAGCTCTGACACCACGTTCAATCACATCCCAGATGAGTTCGATCGACTTCAGATCTGGCAAGTTAGGGGGCCAGTACATCAATTGCAACTCGACACTGTGTTCCTCGAACCACTCCATCACACGCCTGACCTTGTGACATGGCGCTGCCGTTGGGAAACATGGTCGTCATGAAGGGGTGTACGTGGTCTGCAACCAGTGTACGATAGTTATTGGGCGTCATGGTGCCTTGCACGAGCTCCACTGTACCCATGGATGCCGACGTGAATTGTTTCCCAGAGCATAATTCAGCCGCCGCCAACTTGCATCCGTCCTACATTACAGGTGTCAAGAAGCTGTTCCCCTGGAAAACGACGGACTCGCAACCTCCCATCGGCATGATGAACAAGGTACTGGGATTCATCAGACCATACAACGCTCTGCCACTGCGTCAACGTCAAGTTACGATTGTCACGTGCCAATTTCAGTCGTGGTTGCGATGGCGTGGTGTTAACATCGGCACATGCATGGGTCATCGGCTGCGGAGGCCCATATTTAGGAGTGTTTGGTATACTGTGTGTTCAGACACACTTGTACTCTGCCCGGCATTGTTCTCCGCCTGTCCTGTTTTACCTGTCTGCCCAGCCTACGACGTCTGATATCTGTAACGAGGGGTGGCCGCCCAACCCCTCGACGTTTGGACGTGGTTTTACCTTGGTTTCGTGACTTGTTGAAGACAATCACCATAGCACTCCTCAAACACCCAACAAGTTGTGCAGTTTTTGAGATGCTCGTGCCGAGCCTCCGGGCCATCACAATCTTCCCCATTGTAAAAACGGATAGCGCGCTTATTGAAACTACATGCACCGTGCGTGTGTCTGACCTGGATGGATTTATGTCGATAGTAGGTAGGTAATCATAATGTTCTGGCTGATCAGTGTATATGGGGTTGTGAAAAGCGTCAGATGTTGAATGATTGAATCAGAACAGTCGAGACTGATGACAGAAAAAAGATATTGGCATAGATAGAAGGACAAGACTGAGGCGGATTGAGTGGAGATTTGGAACTATGTCACGTAGGTGGCCAAAGACTCGTGTAAGACAGCATTATAAACAGTTGGTAGAGTTGAAAAGGGGTTTAATTCTGGGTCTCCAGTTGGTCGGATGGAAGAATAGAGCAATATCCAGATTTGAGGGGGGGGGGGGCATTCGGATTTGACATTGGTCCGATGTTTGACTCCATGGCAACGCGAGGGCAAGCATGCTCGTCGTCAAGGTTCCGGTCGACCACGTTTTATCGCCCCGAGGGAGGAACGACGTACTGTACACCAAGCACATCGTAACCCCTTCACATTTGTGCCTGCCATCCCATAACTAGTAATTGACTCCCTGCAACATTCTGTGTCATCCCGTACCATTGGTCGGAGACTAACAGCAACCAGACTAAGGTTTTACCGTCCCATGTGTAGGAACCTGTTAACACCACAACACAAACGGCTGCGTTTGGAGTGATACTATGACCGGGAAGCATGGACTGCTGACGAAAGGCATCGCATTGTGTTGAGCAATGGTTCGAGGTTCTGCACTACTTCGGATGACTACCATCGGTGATTATGGTGGTGACCTGGGGAGAAGTCCTATTCCTCCAACGTTTCGCAAAGGCATGGTCATGGTACGGGGAGGGCATGAGTTCAGGTCACCGCTGGAACTAAGGTTTAATATGACGGCACCACGGTACGTCACGAACATCCTGCGACATCATGTGTTACCTCTCATGTGACAGCATCGTAGTACCATTGTACACACGGCACTCGTCTCTATGAAATGTCTGCGTGATGTTGAGGTACTCCCGCCACCAACAAGATCCCCAGATCTGTCCCCGATAGGACATGCGTGTGACCAGCTAGGACGTCAACTCCGTCCCAGAATATCAAGGACCTGCTAAAACAGCTGTAAGCCATCTTGCCTCAGGAGAGGATACAACACTTTACGACACCCTTCCCAACCAAACTGCGCATGCATCAAGGCCAGAGGAGTACAACGTCATACTGATAAGTTCTCAGACTGCCAAGTTCTTTGTAAATTTGACTCTATTCTGTAATCACTAAAATCACGAATCCATTCAGCCCTTGATGCTTCATTTCGTTTCCTCCTCCCTTTATTATTACTTCACTCTTTATGCCAGACAGTGTAGAACGGGAGCGAAAACGACTTACTAGCGGCTGTATTTGTAAAACAGTGTAACGAACGCGTCTTGTGACCGCTAGTTACATTAATAAACTATATGTTTATTATTTAAAATGTGGAATATTTTAGTGGGCATTTGGGCGCAGTGTACAAGTGTGGAGCGGCAGATCTGAGGAATGCCAGCAGGCCGGTTCCTAGAATTAGCGAGGGGAGAATAGTGTGTGCCTAATGGAGGGGAGATTTGTGCGGGCCAGGTAGACAAACAGGGTGATCGGCGAAAGTTTTGTTTTGCATGTGGCACGACGAACGAGTGAAGGAAGATTCGATGCCGGCCGGCCAGCACGTTCGGACGATGTGATTTCTGGACTGTCTATTCGTGAGTGGGACTGTTGCTGCTGCCTGGATCCGGACACCCGCTATTTTGTTTGAGCAGATGAGCTCAGGCAAAGGACGACATCTGAGGAACTGTGCTACACTGGTCCATAGCAGAGAAGACCGTCATCCAATGTGTGGCAGCAGACATGTACATTCGGTAATTATACATCGCCAATGAAGGACACTGTGCTAGCTAGACTTTCAAGTTCATAGCATTGCCTAGCTACGACCCTGCAGATAAGAACTCTCTAAGCCCGGAGCAAACATCTCTTTCAGAAGTGAAGTCAAAATGTTGACTTCGTTTACTGTTTAATTTTTGTGTATTTTATATAAAATACCCTGGCGCCCACAAAAGGACAACTGATTATTTTTAACTAATTTTGTTATATATGTCATGTGATTAATTGAATTAAAACCATTTGTGATTTCTCGTATAAAGTATTCATGCAAGTTCTACCTTTCATGATAATAAAATAAAATAATAAAATTAATTATAATTTTAAATCAGGTAATGAGGTCAGAACGTTACAACAGTAATAGTTTAAATTTTTGGACAGTCTGTATCCATAAGTTGTAGCTTTGGCATGTTAAAGATCATGTACTTGCACCTTCGAAAATTGTCGACTCTTTGCCTCATTATGGTAACATGTACAGTATAAGCTGAAACGGTCCATAAGGGTCGTTTAATTATTAATAGCAAACAGGTAAAATTATAGAAGTACTTTTTTGCTTTACTTTGTGAACTCTGAGTGATCGAGGTAGCGGACCACCCAGAAGTTGTTTCCGGAAGTACACAGAGGGCAGGCGACGAGCCAAAAAAGGACAGGTCTAGGTGACGGCCAAACACGAACTTACAGGCAGCTCAGCCGACGCAGGATGACAGCTGACAAACGGCGATGTGTCAGTTGAGCTAATAGATGTGGGACTTCAGCATATTTTTGCAAAAGATAAACGAACCAGCAGTGGAGTGAGGAGTTGAATGACGTAGAGGGAAGGGCGGTCACGTGAGCATGTGCTGGCGAATAAGAACTAGTGCGAATGTACGAAGATACAGCGAATCGCAAGACAGCGATTTGGTTGTTATAAATTAATTATGTTGTTTATAGTTTCATGAACAAACAGGAGGGGGGGAGGGGGGACTAAGATTGGTCAGCAAGGAACGTTACGATCAAGTGGAACACTAGCCGAGTTGTAGTAATACCTGACAAAATGCTGTGTCTCTGGGACAAAAAGATTCTGTGGACGGTCAGGTAACTTCAACGTTTTTGTAACACTTGATTTTTTTTAGCGGTTATGGGTCATAGGGAATAAAAAATCATTTATTGTGACAGCTGCTCCTCGAACATCAACTGACATTCCGATGTCTCTTCTGCAATTTTCAACGTTGTTGTTTGTTTGCTTATAGACAGGATTTGGGAACTACTTGGAGCACTTTTAATCATACCTGCATTGCGCAGATTTATTGAATAACCGGAGAGTCCGTAAATCATATGCAGTTTGACTAATTAGTGTAACTGAGGCTTAGCTATGGGAGCTGTAATTGAGCGAGAATAAACTTGTATTTAAGCTTCTTTAATTGGCAGTGAAAAACTCGTACAGTTAAATATGGGCGGAAATTGGCTGGCTCATTGATATGCAACTTGTTTTCTTTTCTTTTACTTCAGAACGGCTTGTTTTGAAGGACGATGTTATCAAAAGCGTTTGTCTACCAAAATTATCGACCAAAGAATTAACATGCAGAAAGTTTTGAGACTTGTTTCAAATGTAAACCGATAAATGATGAGGGTAAGTTTTCTTGTCAGGTTTCACGTGATCCTTCTACGAAAGTCTTTTCTTTTGCACAGAAACCCGTTCAAGTGAAGGTCAACTCAGATAATTCTGGTTATTCAGGGTGAAGTCTCATGCCATCTTTGCGAATGTCAGTATTGCCAACCCACTGCAGGAAAGTTTTAATTAACTCTTTAGCATATCGAATCCTTCACGAATCGCTACGAGATTTCATACGTACTGCAGCATGGTCATTTTGTTCTGCTCATGATCGAATATTCGTGAATGCCAGTCAAATTCGCCGTAGGGAAACATAATAGATAAACCATAGGTTCAACAGATACATCGATAACTGAAACCCTACGTATCCCCGTCCGGGAATCCAGATTTGGGTTTTTTCATGGTTTCCCCTAATCACTCCAGGTTAATGTCGGGATGTTTCCATCAAAAAGCCATTGCCGAAATCCATCCCGTTCTTTGTCCCAGTCATTTCTCGCCTCTAATGACCCCGACGTCGACGAGACGTAAAGCCACGAAACCCTACGTGCTCCAGTAGAATAGACAATGAGATTTCTTTCACCCGGAGCAGTGTCTGAATATAGCAGTTACGAGTATACCAATTGTCGTAGCATCACTGGTCAGGCATCTTACTCTGTCTTAGTGGTAAAGAACATACGGAATCCCCTTTTGACTTCGATGTTCTGATCTTGGCAAACTATTACCATTATCTCGAATGAGCTAACGAAGCAGTTGTTTTGTTCTAAGCCCCTTGTTATCTGCGTAACCGTTGGATTGCATGCAAGATCAGCGGGCTTCCGATCTCCGAAGACGATGCTGATTGGATGTGTCGACGCAGTAGTAATACAGCTGGAAATACACTGATCAGCCAGAACATTATGACCACCTACCTAATTGCCGGTATGTCCGCCTTTGGCACGGATAACAGCGGCGACTCGTCTTGCATTGGAAGCAATGAATCTTTGGTAGGTCACTGAAGGGAGTTAGCACCACATCTGCAAACGCAAGTCACCTAATTACCGTACTAAATTCCGGGGAGGGGGACGATGAGCTCTGACGCCACGTTCAATCACATCCCAGACGTATTCGATCGGGTTCAGATCTAGCGAGTTGGGGGGCCAGCACATCAATTGCAACTCGCCACTGTGTTCCTCGAACCACTCCCGGCCCTGTGACATGGCGCATTATCTTGATGAAAAGTTCCACGGCCGTTTGGAAACATGGTCGTCATGAAGGGTTGTTCGCGGTCTGCAACAAGTGTACGATACTTATTGGCCGTCATGGTGCCTTGCATGAGCTCCACTGGACCCATGGATGCCCACGTGAATGTTCCAAGGAGCATAATTGAGCCGCCGCCAGCTTGTATCCGTCCCGCAGTACAGGTGTCAAGAAGCTGTTCCCCTGGAAAATGACGGATTCGCACCCTCCCATCGGCATGATGGAGAAGGTATCGGGATTCATCAGACCATGCAACGCTCTGCCACTGCGGCAACGTCCAGTGGCGATGGTCACGTGCCCATTTCAGTCGCAGTTGCCGATGTCGTGGTGTTAACAGTAGTGCAGATAAACTGCTCGAGCCAAGATACGCCACTATAGGCCTTTCACTACGATCTATACTAAGCCGTATACACTTCAATGTCTACACATCAGATCTAGAAGCAAGGTTACCAAACGCGATTAAGATTCTGCAATTCGCGGATGATATATAAATAAATCCACATGTTCCTTAAAATCAGCGAGATTAATGATAAAGTTGACAGTACATCATGTGGACAGCTGGTTGACTGATATCGGTTTGGGTGGGGGGGGGGGGGGCAGTTGGCAGTGATTGAAGACATCCGACAGAAGAGAAAACTTAAAACCATGAATATCATACGCACAACACGTTAGACTTATCGCTACAGATATAATAAATAAACAAATAAACATAATTCCGGATGGACGTAATCAACTAGTGACAGGGTTTCTATTAGCTACGCCTCCGCCCCCCGTCTTTGCTGCCTTAACTTAACCTGGTAGTACTACCAGGCACAGGTGAACTACAGTTTAACGTGGAATCGAACGACGGAATCGTTCTGGCATAGTTCACAGTACACATCAAGCTGTGACAGAGGTGAAATTCGGGTTAAGGGTATGTCTAAGTACCCGCCGAGTCACCCCACTCAGACACCTTAACCATTGAGCTACCAGACCGCTATAGATACACTGTTAACATTAGCATGTTGGTGACGCGAACTAATAAGATTTTACCCACCCAAAAATCGCCCAACGCGCCTAAAAAAGTTTTCATTTAAAAAACTAAAAATCTAATTTAGTCCACAACCCGAGGGTTAGTAGAATCTTACCGAAGGAGATGTACCACGCAGTTGTGTCAGAGTCTGGAAGGACAATTGCTTTCCTCAGGAGCCTCAGATAGTCAGATAGATAGATAGATATGTTCACTTTGATCCCATGTGAGAATAATCTCGGGGATGTGGAACAGTACATACACTTATTTTTAATGTCAATATTACTATATAATTGATAATATTATTATATATTGAGAACAAGTTAGCAACAACCCTTAAGTATAACGAATATCTCCTGTAATCTACGCATACAATCCCGAGTTAATTAATACTTATTATGTGGAACAGTGTATATGCTTGTTACCAGCATCTAATAACCAGTTATTTTCTTACCAACGAGTTACCATGATAAGTTTCACTGTAATTTGCGACTACATATTATATCATGTTAGTTGCTATTTATGTGAAACAGTACACACACCTATTAACAATATCAAATATATTGCCAACAAACTCATAAGCTGTCAATTACTTAAAAACCTATTAGTATGATAATTTTTCTCAGCAGTTTTTGAGTGCATGTTATCCCATGTTAGTTACTATATATGAGTGAAATTTTGTAAACAGTGTAATTACTTCATTTGTCAAAAGTTTCAACAGAAAGAAAAACCATATATCATTTTAGTAATTGTGGACAACTTTGTCACCTTCCCCTTCCATACAACGGAACATCTCGGCGTAGCTAATATAATTTAATTCAACTCCTTATAAAAATTTCTACTTATCAGGGGATTTGAACCCGTGACCAGAGAAAGAAAATTTCAGCAGCAAGCACCTTAACCGCTGAGCTACCTGACCACCTTGTTTTGAAGTATGCGTTTGATAAGTACTATCAAAATCGTATAAAACTGTGGGTTTGCATGAACAACGTTGACAGAAATTAAGTTGATGGGGGATAGGAGGATAGGGTTTAGGTGTTTGTAAATCAAACGTAAACAGTATTTTTCTATTTGTTTCAAAGTATACGAATGCAAATCATCATCAAAATCGGATAAAAACTGTGTGTTACAAATAGCATCGAACGCGTATATCCTACGAGCAATACTTCATAACATGTCGGTGTCGCGAATTCATAGATTTATCCTTCAGCCTGCCTATAGAAGTTTTCCACTGCAAAAAGTACATTCAGTCTTCTTTTCGACTAGAGTATCCGACAGGAAATGATCCGCTTGGATTTAAGTAAGTACTGCTTCCTAGTCAAGATCCAGGTTAAAATTTTGTGTGTAATATTGGATCTTTCGAAGAAGGCGCACGTATCGAACATCATAGGAAGTATTGAAGGCGCTCACGACGAGATGCGATCTGTCACGGGGGTCTCATGGGGGTGCAGAATCCAATTTACTTCTACTAAAGTACAGAAATATGATAAAATCTGTTCCTGAGTACGGATGTATGATATACAGAAACGGAAACACAAAAGTTCTGTCCCATCTGTAAAAAATTTAGCACAGTTGTATTTGAACCTTTCTGGTAATTATGCGCTCAACTCTTGCATACGCTCTGTTGATAGAAAGGTACCACTATATCCGCTGCAGGTTTCAGTCAGATAATATTCTTGTTACGAACACTGACAGCAAGGTCACTTCCATTAGTACATGATTCAGAGTTACGTGACATCTGAAGAGAAAACCCGCAGGACACTCAGACCCAACATGTCAGATACCAGTTGATGTATCAGACATATAATTTCGAGCGACCACGGATAATGACCAACAAATGTTTCTACCCAACAGAAAAATGCAGGTGGGATCAAAAACTAGCCACAACAACAGAAAGACAGCAGTGGAGGATATGTGTACTGTTGCGCCAGCTCCGGGAAACGGGGGAAACGGGTGATATTTTCGTCACGAAAGGAATGCTCCGGTTTTACGGCGGAAGGTACGGCCTTATATTGAAGTGTCAGAAACCATAGGGTATCTCCTAATATCGTGCGCGATCCCTTTCTCCCGGCGAGGTGCAGCCAGCCGACGTGACATTGACTCAACAAGTAGTCGGAAGTCAGATCAACAAATACTCCGACACCTGGACGCATACGTCGCTGGGCTCGGTCATTAAGTAGACGTGGTAGGTCACTGCGTTGTCCGAAGTGAGAGGTAATGCCGGACGTAACATAGTATCGACACGGTGCATCGAGGAACGTTGAATTCACAAAAAATTCCGAAATGGAATGCCCCATGCGTCAAGCACTAACCGCCTTCCGTGTTCAAAGTCTGTTAATTCGTGTCGCAAGGCTACGATCACGTCAAGACACCTTACACACGACTCACGAGAGTATAAGTGAAAAGCACCCACAGTGAACGGAAAATTTGTGGGACATCATGGAAAAAAAAGATGTTCGGAGATACATTATAAGAATCGTCCATAAAACACGTGGCTCGATCTAGGGGGGGGGGGGGGGATGGGGAGGTTGGGTAGAAAGCAAAGTCGGGCTACGTGTGCGTGTGTGTGAGAGGAGGGAGGGGTTCCAAGCGAAGCCACGTAGCTTTTCATTCATGTTATTTATCAAAGTTAAAATAAGGTATAGAAGACACAGCAGCATGTGAATATTTATTTCCGTAATTTAATTACCTCCGTATGTAATTTACGATAGTCTGGTAAGAGAAAATAGTACTAAATGTCTTTTGGAATCAAAAGGGGAAAAAGCTACGTGGCAAGCCGAAGGGGGCGGGGGGGTTGTATACAGGCAAAAGCCACGTCAGGCCTATCAGGCTACGTGAGAGGGTGGGGGAAGGGATTAACAGGAGGCCAAAATGGAGCTACATGGTTTAAGGACGTTCCCATAAAACCTAAACCCATTTATGTAGAACTGATTAAAGTGAAACATTATTACCATGTATACGTTACTATTATAAAAATAATTTCAATGCGTGTGAGTCCTTATATTTTGTACTCTAACGATGTCAACGAGAAATAGCAACTAATTTCGAAAAAAAAATTTAAAACGGGACAGTCGGGTCTGACCGCACTTGTATTTAATAATGATGCTGCGGATGAGGATAACCTCCAAAGAGAATAGGCTATTTGACAGTATTCAAAATATATTACAAATTGTAGTCATTCGCGTAGATTAATGCTTTAGGAAGCTATTTTTGTTACATTTGAAAAGAATGATAGATTGTTTTTAATTAAAAAAGCGAAATAAAAATCGAAATGTTCTTGCCTATTGTCATGTGACAGAAAACGCTCTGGGATTGGAGACCGCTTTAGTGACGTCACCTGCCTGTAGGCGCTGCGACTGCGTATGGAGTGTTTCCTGTTATCCAAGTTTTCAACTATTTGTTGCTCGTTATCTCTTGTTACTAATGAGATTTTGTGTTGAATATAAAATGAAGAACAATTTGTAGAGGCCTACAGTGGAAAAATACTGAACATTATTTGTCCTAGTAGCTATAGAAACAACCACTGACTTTTATTCTACGGAGCTTGAGAATATAATAACTTCAATTCGAGAATCATTTATATTTAAACTGGAAGTTAACAGAAATTCTACATAAGAATGACTAAAATTTTAAATTAAGTTAATTGTTTTAGGAGAAATTTACGAGAAAAATGCAAGTGTAGAATAAGGTAAGCACAACAGTTAAATAACTGGATGTAATGGACAAGATTTCTTAACTGCGGATAAATAATTATAGATAAATAATAATTTTTTTTTCAGTGAAGCTGAATTTATTGTTTATTTATTTACCGACCGCGTTCACTTCACCGCACGTAGAAACTGAAATATTTAAGTGTTCACTATTAACGAGAAGAAAAGTGACGATGCCATGATGTCCAGGTATCTGCGTGGTTAAAGAGTGCTACAGGAATTTGAAGATCCTATTTTCGAACCTTGATTAGGATAAAAAAATTTTCGTGTGTATATTTTTTTTTTTTTGTTTCTGTTTGCCGTTTGTAACTTCATAGAATCATGTTTTTATTAGAAGGAGTCATAAAACGTTATGCAAACGTTTGAAAACATAAATTTCTGGCATACAAGAAAACTTTTATAAAACGATGACCTCCTGCTTTTAATTTTGAAACATACCGGAGATACATAATTATTGAAACAAAACCCAAATACTCGGCGGTGAATAATAGGATTTATTTTAACAATAAAATTGCACGCTAATCTCCCAACAATTCCGGATCGCTATGAATACTTTTTGTTAGAATTTTTACGTGACGATACAACTGTATGTTGCCTTTCTGATATAAATGCATTATATTTAAGTGGTATTTTACTTATAATGCACAGTAATTTTCATTTTTTTTAAAACTTTTTATCGATGTGCAAGTAACGTCCAGTTTCAGTTTTGAAGTCTCTCAAATGTTTATAATACTCTTGCTATCCAAAAATTTGTGAAACATTCGATAAAAAAGATTAATGTTTTGGTGGATTTTAGAAAAAGAATATGCGGGGCTACCAACAGCAACTAGTATCTAAAGAAAACGCTCACAAATATCAAAACATATTCCAAAGCGAGGATCGAAACTAATAACCCTAACTATACTGATACTCGCCTTAAACAGCGTACTACATTATCTCAAAGAAAAAGTGGTGCAAATTATATTTACAGTAAATGATAGGCGACTTGGTCGCAATGTCGTCTGGGTTTCTATGAGCAAGTTGCAGTGACTTTTTTTTCCTATTTCAGCTAATGCGGGAACACTTATGTTTATTTGGAGAGTTGTTATTGCTGTGGTTGTAGATTGATGTACTACACCACTATTTATAAATCATATTTCCAACAATTTATTCACAAATTCAGAGAAACAAACCAAACGTTACTTACGTAGAGTGAGCGCCTGCTTGAACGTGACGTCACAAGTGTCGAAGTGTCGTTGGCCCGCGCCAGGCAGCAAAGGATGGCTTTCAAATACTCTAAATTTTAACGTTGAATTTTACGTAAAATAAGTACTTTCGTCAAAAAAAAAAAAAAAAAAAAAAAAAAAAAAATAGAATCCGGTAAATAACGTGTATCAATAAACTATTTAAAACCATTTTCAAAAAATAGTCAAATAGATAATTGTATTTTAAAATCAAAAGTCAATAATAAAATTTGTAAATATCAGAATGTAAAACAAAAATAAAGGCCTTCTTTGCAAAACTTCTAACTAGGATAAAAAATCTTTACAAACAAAAAGACTGTGAAACAAGTAATTAAGTTCAATTACTTAGGAGTATTGGCAACAGGGGATAAAACAAAATATGTAATTATAAAACTGCTTTTTTTTTCAGCTGGTTTGTGGCACAGTAATAAAAACTATGAGGAGGAAAATAAGAAGAGAGACTCCATGTTAAAAGAAACATTGCATTTATCAACTTTGTTGCAGATTTTCAGAATGCCAAACTGTTAATAAATAAATTTCTTACAGATTGGAGTACTGGAGATGAAGTTTTATAGATTTGTAGCTAGACTGTATTCTGCCGCATAAAAAGAAGAACGAACACCTTCATAGACAATTGAAAATATTCATTTCAACTAACAAAATTAAGGTTTATAGAAAAAAATTGGTTTTAATTCGTTTGTAGAAGGTAGAATGAGTGAATTCGTCTCAAAGATAATAATAAAAAGGAAATAGAGAAACAAGAATTAGAACAAGGATACAACTGCATTCTTAGAGTAGGAACAGATTTTTTTTTTTTTTTTTTTTTTTTTTTTTTTTTTTTTTTTTTTTTTTTTTTTTGCTGCTGTACGCCACGTTGACGTAGTGGTCATTAGAGTCGGGAAAGGATAGAACAAGGAACTGGAAGGAATTCGGACATTGACTTTTGAAGGAAGCATCCCGGCATTCCTGGAGTGATTTGGAGAAACCATGGAAAACCCGAATCAGCATGCCCGGGACGGAAATTCGAACCCACGTCCTATGGAACGTGAGTCCAGAGTGGAAACCTGTTGGTTTCCGGGGTAGAAGGTTGCTGGCTTCAACCCAGTGAAGCACACTGATGTTAAGTCCCTGATGTGAGGGATACTCAAATAAATCACAAACTGAGGTACAATCAAACAAGCATTCAATCTCTGCGCTAGGTTCTACCAAATGATATGGAAATATTTAAAGGATTGGTATACAGGGTGATTACGTTACAAAGTTTCAGGGATGATGGAGAAGGGTAAACGTAACCTGGTCCTGAAACGACGTAGCCGAAGGTTATAAGCGGAAAAATTACAGAAGTTCTGCTTTAGCCTCGCACAGCGCTCAAACTAACGGCCCCAACTGCCAAACCCTGATCGTGACGTACAGAATTCCCGCTGAACACTCCTCAATACCCTCAGATAATTTCCCCTGTTGATGGACTAGTAACTTCATGCCAAAGAGACCGAAAATCTGCTACATTTAGAACAGTTGTTTAAAATGGCATCCACCAGCGCTAATGCAGGCATGGCATTGTCGCAAAAAGTTCTGTCGTACGCGTTCTAATATCCCCGGTGTCGCAGGCAGATAGAATTCTTGCCAGGAGATCCTCTTCAGTCAAGACTTTTCACGTGGCACCACAAGAAGAAATCAAGTGGGTGAGATCAGGTGAACTTGCTGGACCGCCTGTGCCTATCCACTATGTCTGATCCAGGTGTTCAGAAACCCTCAGTCCAAAGCAGTACTGCCATTTCTACGGATTTTTGTGAAAAATGTTGGGATTTTCGGATTTTGTTAAAATATCTACGGATTTTTGCTATGTTTTACTATTTGTTGAGTTTTCTTTATATTGGTGTTTTGTTAAACTTTGAGAGTATAGTACAGGGCGTTCGCCGGAAAACGCTACCCTCCCAGTCTGTTGCCGTCGGCAACTTGCTCGGTCAGTCCAGCCAGCAGTTTCCGCCACACGGCACCGTGAATCACCGCACTGTTTAACACCTCCGCTGCCCCAACAGTGCAGTGCAGTGACCCTTACATTGTTAAGAACGGTTTCTTTGCATTGTAGATAGTTTGTGACTTCAGTCTCTTATTAATCAGTGTTGTGAATAAACGTTTCTTTGCGGTTTAGCTGGTTTGGGGCTTCATACTCTCATTAATCTGTACCGTGTTTGAGTGTGAGTAAAATTATGGTACGTTACAGTTTGCAACAAAGAATATTTCTCTACGATACATATGTGAAGAAGAAGTCGTTTAAAAAGTGTCGCAGTAAATTTCGTCGCGAATTTCCTGGCGCTTTACTGCCAGCTAAATCAACAATTCTGCGTCTGGTTAAAAAAGTAAGAGAAACGGGTTCATTTTTTAACAAAAAGAGATTGTCGGTCAACCGTATTCTCACAGAGGAGAAAATTGACGATATCGCTTTTCGACTAGAACAGTCACCCAAAAAATCATTAAGTCAGTTAGGGCAGCGTGTGTCTCGAAATATGTTCAGAAGATGTGAAATGTGCATTACACAAGAGGGTCAACACTTCCAGCATCTTTTATAAGGTAAGCTAATGAATTACGTCACATTTAAATTCTTAGCACACAAGTTTATGAAGTTTATGAAGCGTAATTATTATGAAATAGTCCGCGGCCGACGGTCGAACAATGCCGGAAACTGAGCGCTCGCTCACCGGGAGCAGTTTCTTCCTTGTAGCGCTAACAGTGGGTTGCGTTTCCCTGCGAACGCCCTGTATTAATGCATTACAGAATTGTCAATAATTGTTAATCATTTCCTTGCAACCGCTCGTATGAACCAACGATTGAAATAAAGGTCATATTTTGTTTGATTATAGATTATATAGATGTTAAAAGACCTTTAATACAGAACTTTCGGCGCACTCTTTATGTACAGTAACACAATCGTTGGCACGGCTTACAGAGCAGTGCCTTCCGAGAAGGATTAACCAATATCCCGGAGTCAAAGTGTTCGCAGTATTTAACATTTTCTGTTACCGAAGATATGCTAAATTTAATGTCAACAAAGAAAATAGATAACATATAGTCTACCCCCCCCCCAAAAAAAAATAGTATGCACAGCAGCAGCGATGAAAGTGATGCTTTATAAAACATGTTCAGAGATATTTCTTACTTTCAATGTGGAATATTATTTTGTATCTCGAATTTTAAAGTCCTGGAAATAAAAAGTAGTCTTAACGTTTACTCTCTCTTCAATAATTATTGTTTTAGTCTTTTAGTTAGCGAGTATCCGGATTTTTGTACCCAATCTACGGAAATTTTAACGGCCATCTACTGATATTCAAAGCCAAGAGGCTGGCAGCACTGGTCCAAAGTGAGGTGGGGCCCTATCATGTTGGAAACACATACGTTGACGAATAACAAGTGGGATGTGTTCCAGGTGCCTGTGTAGTATGTCTCATAAGAACGATTTTCGCTTATAACTTTCGACCAGGGTCCCTTTCCTCAATTTGATACATTTATCCTTCTCCATCGCCACTGAATGTTTGTAACATAATCACGGAATCTCACTGTAGAATAAAACAAGAAGAAAAAGCTGCATCAAGTGCAGCCGACATGACTGTAAAAACAATATGTTGCATGACAAATCATTAACTTATACGAGGGAAAAAGTTACGGAGTTTTGTTATTTACAATAAAAGTTACAAAACAATGATTTTATCAAAAGCAGGTTAACACTTTATGAAAGCGGACAGAAGAGTAGGGGAAAAACCAAGGACAGTAAGTAGATTGATTAATTTGTGTATCTATAGTAGAGCGGAAAAGTAGACAAAAGGCAAATTGAAGGCATAACAAGAGTTTTACTGACTGAATCTAGTTTATAAGTGTACAACGGCACATTCGCTGTCATTCTATCACAGCTAAAAATCCAAATATACCAAAATCAAGTGACCTACAAACCGAGACCCAATATAGTTTGTGGTGTGTATTAATCTAGTAATGCTGTTTATTCCTAAAATGGTTAATCAGAAATTATTCGGTAACCAAAACTTGAAGATTTGCTGAAATCCCGAATCTAAATTTTTTTATTGCAACTGCGCTTTTCTGTTACAACGAATTCCGGAAGCGGGAAATATTTATAGAGCTAATTTCTTCTTATATTTTTCAGTTAGAGGTATGTTTACTAATTGGATTAAGGATGATAACGTGACAAAAAGTATTTAGACAGTAAACAATCACAAAATATTTCCATAATGGATTAGGTATAAGCCAAAACAACAGCACTCAAGGTGATTTCCCACATACGTTTAGGTAAATGATGATCTGATTAACTATTCTTGTCCCCGAAACATACTTTCTAACTTTATTGTTCGACGTGGCATCCAAGAAGTGACCCACTCAAGACAAAAATGATATTGTACATGTTTCGTTTCTCACACCTTGACACAAATAAAAGTTTTTGTCTAGCTGAGCTGGTGTTGCAAATGAGACCAATTTATTACCAGCACGTGCCAAAACTTTCACGATGTTCAGATTTGTCTCCACATAGTCTAACAGCCATTCGTTTCCATTCCTACAGAGAAACATCTTGGATCGGTGGAATTTACGGTTACATGACTTTCCTTTCGAATCTGTGCATGATCTCCCAGAAAAAAACATGCACGAAGGCTATCAAAAAAAGTTCTATGTTGCCAATTGTACCGAAAGCAGGATGCAGTGAATGCTACGTAGATGGACTGGAATCCTGAATAACCGGATTCAAATACGGGTCTGGTAGTTCAGATTTCGATATTCCATGATTTCTCGGAACTAATTCATCTGAATAACTGCTGGATCCTTTGTACAAAGTTTTTCATCACAATTTTCACACTAGACACATCCTTATAGATCCTGCTGGTGCCGTCTTATTTACTTCGGAAATGAAATAACGCAAAAATATGCCCTGAAGTTCAGCAAAGAACTTTGAATTCTTTTCTCTCTTAATATTTTTTTCATTAATTGTTACTTCATCCATTATAAGCATCCATATCTTACACTAAAGACGGAAACTCAAAAAAGTGAACGAAGTTTCACGTTTAAGTATCCATAATACTTTCATGCCTTATTAATTCTGTATAGCCATTACCCAGTATGTTAATCGCCGAAAGTGTTAAATTTTTTTGTTAATTTCTTTCATTCATCGAACGAAACAATGAAAGCAAAGGGACAAAATATTTAAACATATGTTAAACACTGGCGGAAGGGTTGCCAGCCATACTTTATTATAAAGTATCATACTTTATTTTTGATACTTCATACTTTTTCCTAACAGTAAAGTATGTGAAAATACTTTATTTCGATTAAAGTATATAATAAATGGAACGAAACGTTGTTATGCTAGATCCACAAACTCTCGCAAGAAAAAGTGCCTATCAGCCAGGGATTTTTTTTTTTTTTGTTCGCACTAGTACTTTGATCTGTGTACTTAACCACTTCGGAGCCGAGACAACAATGGTGGACCATCCACATTGTCGCAATCGTGTCCGCTCGCCGTTATTTCTGAACGGAACGGTGGATGTCCTTCAAATGATTGACAAGCGTACAATTCAATGTTTCTTCTGTTTCTCCTTGTTTTGAGGTTGGTGTTTTCTACTATATTATATATATTCTTTTACATTGTTTAAAATATATCCCTGGTAAAGTATACAAATCAAGGAAAGGAACGCTCTTGTGCATTATTAAATTCAAAATAACGTACTAGTCTCTACGACGAAACGAAATGAATGCATAATGATGGGAAGGTAGAAACAGAGCGCCCTTAAATTTAATTAAAAATGAGTTGTTCATTTATTTATAATTCTAGATTCAGAATGAGGTACCAGCTAAACACTTTGAAATTAAACCAAACATTAATATTGAGTCCGTTTAAGCCCGAAAATATTTGTATTTTAGACAATAAATACGGTTCCTAAATTTAAATTAAAAAATACTTTTATCCTTTCATATACTTTTTATTTTCCTCTTCAAAAGATGAATATACTTTATTTTTTCTAAATTTGGCCACCCTAGCTGGCGAGGTGATTTCCCAGGGTGACCGAATTTATTCGTTCAACAAGCGCTTTAGGTTTTAAGTCAAGTACAGTATGTTGAAATAAACCGATACATGTTAATTTTGTGCCCAAAAGTTCTGCCTAAAACTAACATTAATTGAATTATTGTTGTAGTGACACTGTATATTGGTGGTTGTTTGGTTATAATTCCGGTTAGCGCTAATATGTAACATGGTCGGAACCAGGCCCGCCGTTAGCTGTTAGAGCGCCCGCGTGCAATACCGATTATGCCGCCCCCTGACTAACTAAAGCCAATGGTGGATCTCGAAAATTTCTGAACCCGGTCAAAAAACTGTGAGATTGCCGCCCCTTTGAGCATTTTTTGTGCCGCCCCCATTGTTGCCATCCCGAGTGTCGCCGGCCGCCCGAAGCAGCTGTTGAGGGAAAAAAAAAAGATCACCCGCTACATAATACGCTGCAAATTTCGTCGCGGCGACAATGGAGTGGCAACTATCGCGAGGCGGTGACTGTCAATCACTCGTTTTGCCGCCCCCCTCGATGTGCCGCCCGCGTGCAGTGCACGCCTTGCACGCCCGCTTACGGCGGCCCTGGTCGGAACTGATGAATGGTGATATTCCAGTCACCGTGTCAGGAAGACAAACATCTGTCAAATGGTTATGAAATGAGTCTGATAATTTGAAGACAACGTACATTAGTATCGTTACAACTTCTATCCCCAGTTTGTATTGTACTGTTTTGTTGAGTATCTACGTCCCGTTGAAATCATAGATTTCTCTACGGTAGGAGAGTAATATTTAACGGGTTTACGACATCGCAGACACAATGAAAATTTCACTGATCCTAATTGCTCGACGATAACGTTCGTTCTTGGCATTCGGCAGAAAACGGACTCAATTTCCTTTCCGGTCATCCAAATTTCGGTTTTCCGTGTCTTCTGGAATCATGAAAAAGAAAATGGAGCCATCACGCTTGCAGTTATTATGTTGGTGTCACAATTTTTGTCTCTGGTATCGAGTAAACTTATTCTTATGTAAAAGATATAAGGTGAACAAAGACTCCAAAAATTCATGAAGACATTACTGAATTCTCAGTTATGAATCAATCTAGTGAGTATATCGTTTACTATTCGGAGTCCGAACATTTTGTAATGATATCATGTGGCTAAAATGTTTAGCATTTTGGCATTGTTTATCATATCCTTATTTACATGGCTAATTGGAAGTTCTTTGTGATTTCTTACAGTGACAGTTTGCAAAGATATTTCAAATACTTCATTTTTTTTCTGTGCGTTAGTGTGGTATACAAACTGCATCCATCTAACTACGTATATACCGATAACCATTTCTTTGAAACAAGACACTTTGCAAGCAAAATTTAAACGAATTCATGACTACAGATTAAATTACTGCTTTATTAGGCACTAAGTAAGAAATTTACCAGGTGTATCTTCACAACAGCGTCATTGTTAAGTCTTCCCATTATCTGGGCAATAGAGGGAATGGTTCTGCCTCAGTGGCCTGAAAGACGGTGATCTTTATCTTCGTCTCACATTAGCTCCTAAATTGAGAAAGATGTTGAAACATTTAGGAATACAGCAGCAGTCCCTTTCCAGATGGTGCGGATGATATTCAGTAGGTCTGTAATGCGTGAAACAAAATGAAAGTCACCATTCCACAGTGATACCGGTTTCTTGCATCGCTGGGTGTAATCAACTGCCTCGATATATGACGCAAATACGAAAAAAGGCACTTGGTCATTAACGACGCTTACGTATGTTGTAGGATTGTGGCTTGCGTGCTAACGCCATGTTATTAGGTTGGATCGTCCGTTCTAGTCACACTTCAGCTGTGCTTATGAAGTGTGAAGAATAACAATGGATATTTAAAACAATGATGCGCTGATTCATAAGATCTAACAAGGGGTCCTTTCTGTCTCGGAAGTTTAGTTTGGGATGAGCCTTCGCAGGTTAGTAGTATACTTTAAGGGGGTCCACCCAGTAAAGTAGTAAAGCGCAGTAGCCAGAAGATTCCAAGGAAAAGGTCTCAAAAGTTTTACGTGTAGCTGATATACTGGTTAGCTCTTACATCCTGGTTCGATGCAACCTCGGGTAATTTGTTTTCAAAATTATAATAACTTTTGAATAAAGCTAATGACCTAAAATATTATCAATTAAATCATAATTAATTTTTTTTATTTATGAAATGGCTGTTACAGCTAATTAAAATGTGAATTAAAGATAATATTTTATTTTAAAAAGTTGAATAATCTCAAATGCATTTTAAATTGAGGTAAATTAAAACTTTAATTATTATTGCATAAAAAAGTCATTACAAATTTTAAGATGATATAAGCTGTGGAGAGATTAAAAATACTGTTGTAAATTTGAGGAACCAATATCTACGTGGAAAAGCCCTATTGTAAGGTCGTCAGGAATTTTGAAGACTTTAAAGGTACTAATTGAACAATGGTCCTTTCCTGCTACAATACGATTAATACAGTTTTACCCACCCTTATTCCTCTAGAAACTCGAACTAATGTGCCAGTTCATTCTTGACTTTCACAGAAATTCAAACGTTCTGTACTGTGAAATTTTAGCCAAATTTTTAAAATATTGTAAATTGAAAATGCCTGTTAATAAAGAAATCGCGAAAGTACCAGAAGCTGCAGATGAAATCAGTGAAGATTGATGATACACTGAAATGTCAAAGTTGAAAGATGCCGTCGTTCCTTGCTAAAAATAATTTGATTACTTCGGGATTCTCAACACCAATTTCTCATGAAGCAATTTTATTGGGTAAAGAAATTTAGGAATATTCTATGGACATGCTGGCTGAAAAAATACTTGTGACTCTCATAAAAATGAAAACTGTTACGAGGAACTTTTTGAAAAAGTTAAAGACCATAGCTCATCAGATGATTATGAACTAGAAGAAATGAAAAAAAAAGAAGATGAGAGGTAGACTATCTTTCTTTGGATTAAAAAAATTATAGTCGTTAATGTAGCAAAGGCTAACCCCAAGTGGAATCTGCAAACATTACAAAAAAGAAAAAGGATGCTGTCGGCTAAAAAAGAAGTAATATTTATGCCAATGAGAAGAAAAAATAAAAATGGAGGAAATCAATTTGATAAGTACTCAATAATCAATTCCTGGAGACATGATCGTTGTGTTGAAGCCCGAGAGAATTAAAAGTTACCCAAGCAGCATCGAACCCGGATCGCCCGCGTGGTAAGCGAGTTCGTTTCAGACTCTGCAACTTCGTTGCGCTGACATGGTCTGCAAATAAACTAGTACATGAGCTGCGTATAAAACTTTACAGCCCTTTCCCTCGGAATCTTCTGGCTAGTGCGCTTTATTACTACTGGGTGGACACCCTTAAGGTATACTACTAACCTGGAAAGTCTCATCCCGAAATGAATTTCCGAGATCGTAAGTTCCCCTTCTAAGTCAATAAATTTGATCTGAAAAAGTTATTTTTCCAAGCAAAGATTGCCCATTTCCTCAGAATGCAAACATCAACGAATTGACATTACTTTCATCGGACTCCGCGACTGCCGTCAACTTTCGCGACACGAATGGCCAGTGGTGCTTTACAGTATGATTTATTGCTGAAATATGAAGTGAATTATAATGGACAATCCTTTGTGTTTTGCTTGACTTCTCGCGTCATTTTATAAACTCTTCCTGGACTACTGGTTTTCTTAAATTTCTTACTCTAGGCGGCATATTGAGGGGAAACTTAATGAGAAATGTCGTTTGAGCTATGAAGTTGAGTTTCACATTCGAAGTTCTAATGTCACTGCAGGCCTTAACTCTCGCCGTGGCTAGTAAGGGATCAGCATTCTGTTTTACTTAGTGGATGAATATAGCAAGATTGTTGGCGCGAGGAGTGTTTTGTGGAGTAACGGGCGTTTCTTTTCGAGATAACATATATACTCATATTATAGCTCCTTGCAATCTAGTATGTTCATTTTTCGAAGCAATGTTATTCTTTCACTTTACTGTTGACTTTTCACTAAAATTCATCGTTTATTTATACAGATTTTAGTCATAACTATCAAGTTATATGGTGTAAGGCGTGAATCAACTTTTCGCTTTACAGAAATTTATGTGTACCACGTAGTTCTTATCCTTTTTTAAGTCATCAGGTATCACATTTGTTACCAATATTGTAAACTTTCGTATGTTGGTGCTTCTTTTTTAAATTTTACTGCTGCTTTACTGTCATTCGACAAAATTGAAACCAGTGAAAACCGCTTTCATAAGATTCCATTAGGGGTACAATCTAGGTAAATGCTATTTAGTTACAAGTAATAACAAATAATAATTACTTAACCATCTGGAGAAATTTCTGAACACATAGATGTGATAGAATTAACTTAGTCCATCCATAGCCCACAGATTGGTTGGATTCTCCCGAAGGAGATATAGGCTACTAAGCCATTATTTCCTCTGGGACTTACAGTTTAAAGTGGATTCCGAACCGAATAATGAAATACTTCTCTTTAAAATTCATGACTGTACCGGGATTTGAACCCCGTACCGCAGCTCCAACTTTTGAAAGCAAGCGCCTTAACCACTGGCATGTTAGAATATTATAAAACTCAACACTGAGTGCGATCCAGGCGTTATCATGTCCCATATTTTATTGAATGATCGCGTCAGACGGGAATTCCATTTAGTATTCACCTATCCGACATATTATATCTCTGATTTTATTTCCTCAGTGACTGCGGCCTATATAAGTGTGTAAAACCATGTTTGGCTTCATTCTACCACTTCTACGAGTTATTCTTTCACGTATGTTTACTAAAAGTTTATTTCCGAACTATCCGCCCTAAACAACTTAAAAAATTGTACAATCTGTGCTATCCATTGACTAAGCAAGCCTTCAATGAAGTTCTTCAATTTCCTCTGTTAATTATGTTAGATGTGTTCCCCACTCAGACTGGAGAATTTTAACAATAGTTTCAGTACTTTCTATTTCCGTTTCGTGTCATTCTGGAATGCAATAGTACGTGATTTAACATCTTCAGGTCGTTCATTCACGCAATCAGTCCACTTCTCAGTGATTCTCCTTACTTTTTATTTCTTCTTATATAAATAAATCACACTTCGTTCACACAAGTTAGAAATAGAACTTAATTTTCGAGTAATTCTTTTGTAATTTTTCGTTTTGTTCACTTACTTTTAAAATCTACTAATAATAAATATATGTACTCCACCACTTCGCTATCCTCATTTCTCCGTCTTTTCAAAAGTAGTATAACTGTCGTGATAAGAAATACTTCATCCAGGAACAAATTTTCTCTGAGATCATGATATAAAATTTAGATTGAACTCTCAAATGGTAAGGTGTCCCTGTCTCGACTAGAATTTTCAAAGACCTTTAACCCGTCCTTCACCTCTGCCAAATTCTGCTTTGTTTATGAACGCTCTCATGGCCCAGTTTACACGAATAGCTATAGGTCCTCTTCACACGGTACAATTACCACGTTGAGGTTGGCTGCTATAAGAAAACTGTCGGTTCATAAAAATGGTGTGAATCGTGTACGCAGAAGATAACAAAAAGTTGACCTAATACTGATTATACAAACTGCTTATGGGTTGCCGTTCTTAACACTGAACACATTTTCATTACAATTACTAATTTCACCATCTTTATGAGTGGCCTGGTGGCTCAGTGGCTACGGCGTCTGACTGGCGATGTTAAAGATCTCCGGTTCGAGTCTCTGTCTCGGCGAAGATTTTCATAGGCCCTTAACCCGACTTTCACCTCTGGTACAGCGTGCTGTGTAATGTGAAGTACGCCAGAACGCTTCTGTGGGTCGGATTCCACGCTGAACTGTAGGTCAGCTGTACCCGGTAGGATTGCCAGGATAGGGTAAGGTGGATACGGCACCGAGCGTGGTGGGTGAACGGTTAACGTTCTGGCCTCGCATTCGGGGGACGCAGGTTCGAATCCCAGTCCGAGCATCCAGATTTGGATTTTCCATGGTTTCTCCAAATCACTCCAGGCGAATGCCGGGATGCTTCCATCAAAAAGGGCATGGCCGAATTCCTTACCGTTCCTCGTCCCTAGTCCCATCCCGCCTCTAATGACCTTAACCGTCGACGAGGCGTAAAAAAAAAAAAAGTGGATACGGCAGGCGCGCAATTCGCAACCAGCAGAAACCCTGTCGCCAGGTCATTACGACTACATGGAATTATTACTATTATACCATCTTCTGAATGGTAACTGTCATCATGAATTATAAATTTTTTCTTTTGCTGTCGTCAGTCTTTAGACTGGTTTGATGCAATCCTCCATCCCTTCCTATCCTGTGCTAACCTCTTCATTTCTACATACCCCTTACAATCCACATCCTCAATTATCTGCTTCATATATTCTAATCTCTGTCTACCTCTGCAGTTCTTACCTTCAACTGTTCCCTCCACTAACAAATTAACCAATCCAGCATGTCTCAAAATATGACCTACCAGCCTGTCTCTTCTTCCTGTAAGCTTCTTCCATAAACTTCTTTTCTCACCCATCATTTCTAAAACTCGTTCATTTCTTACTTTGTCTGTCCACCTAATTTTCAGCATTCTTCTGTAGCACCACATTTCAAATGCTTACAAGTTTCTTTCTTTCCGGTATTCCTAAAGTCCATGTTTCGCTACCGTAAAGTGCTGTGCTCCACACATAGAGTTTTAAGAAGTTCTTTCTAATTCCTAGATCAATATTTGAAACTAAAAGGTTTCTCTTTTTCATGAAGGCTCTTTTTGCTAGTGCTATTCTGCTTTTAACATCATTCCTGCTTCGGCCATCGGTTGTAATTATGCTTCCCAAGTAACAGAACTCACTCACTTCTCCTATTGCATCCGATCCTATTTTTATATTTAATCTGCTAGTATTGGTGTCATTTCTGCTACATTTCATCACTTTTGTTTTACTTTGATTTATATTCAGTCCAAAATCTTCCTTCAGTATTTTGTTCATGCCATTCAATAACTTCTCAATATCCTCAGCCCTCTCTGCTAATAAGACAATGTCGTCAGCAAATCGTAGCATACTGATTTTTTCTCCCTGAAAACTTATGCCACATGGAAATTTTTCTTGACTTTCTTCATTGCTTCTTCTACATACAAGTTGAATATTAACGGGGATAGACTACAACCTTGTCTCACACCCTTTTTAACTGATGCATGTCTCTCGTGATTCTCTACTTTTATCACAGCCACTTGATTCTTATATAGTTTATAGAGGATTCTTCTATCTCGATACTTTAGACCTGACTTCTTTAAAATTTTGAACATCTTGTCCCACCTAACATTATCAAAAGCTTTTTCTAAATCAACAAATGCCATAAAAGTATCTTTGTTTTTCTTGATCCGCCCTTCAAGTATTATTAAGAATTGCTTCCCTTGTACCACGATTTTTCCTAAACCCAAACTGATCTTCACCTACTATCTCTTCTACTACCCTTTCCATCCTTCTGTATATTATTCTGGTCAGTAATTTTGAAGCATGTGATGTTAGACTAATTGTGCGATAATTTCTCACAGTTGTCAGCTTGTGCATTTTTTGGAAGTGTGAAGATGATATTTTTATTAAAATCATTTGGAATTTCTCCTGTTTCATAACTTTTTGATATCAGCTTGAATAATCTTTCGATTCCTTCCTCTCCTAGAGATTTAAGAAGTTCTGCAGGGATCTCATCAATTCCAACTGCCTTATTTGCTTTCAAGTCATTCAGAGCTTTATTAAATTCTGTCCTCAAAACAGGATCTCCTAAGTCATCCATGTCGACATCGCCTTCCTTTTCCAATACACTATTGTTCAAGTCGTCCCCAACATACAGTTTCTCAATGTATTCCTTCCATCTGTTAGCTCTATCTTCTGAGCTTAAAAGAGGTTTCCCATCGGCAGCTTTAATGTTCATACCTCTTTTCTTCATTTCTCCAAAATTCTGTTTGATCTTTCTATATGCAACATCTACTTTTCCTGCAACCATTTCCTTTTCTACTTCTTCACACTTTTCTTGTAGCCATTTTTCTTTTGCTATTTTGCATTTCCTATTTATTTGATTTCTAAATTGCCTGTACTGCTCTTTTCCTGCTTCATCCTGAGCATTTTTGTACCTTCTCCTCTGATCGATCAGCTGCAAAATTTCTTCTGTGATCCAAGGTTTTCGGGCAGCTTGTTCCCTAAAGCCTAAGGTTTCTTTGCCAGCTTTCATTATTTCGGTCTTTAATGCACTCCATTCGTCCTCGGTTGAGCTCCTTTCACAGTTAATTCTTAGACCTAAGTCTACCATTTCTGCAAATTTTTCTCTTGTGCTAGATTGTTTCAGTTTATTCACTTCCAGTCTGTTCTGCTTATGCTGCTTCCTTATTCGCTTGAATTTCAGCCTGCACTTCATTACTATCAAATTATGGTCCGAGTCTATGTGCTGCTCCTGGGTACGCTTTACAGTCTAGAACTTGATTCCTGAATCTCTGTTTGACCATGATATAATCTAGCTGATATCTGCCTGTATCCCCAGGACGTTTCCAGGTGTATATTCTTCTTGCATGGTTCTTAAACAGTGTGTTCGCCACTACTAGCTTATATCTTTACAAAATTCTAGCAACCTGCTTCCTCGCTCATTTCTTTCTCCTAGACCAAAACTTCCTACAGTATTCCCCTCTTTTCCTTCTCCCACTATTGCATTCCAATCACCCATGATTATTAGATTTTCCTCCCCTTTCACATATTGGATTAATTCTTCAATTTCAGCGTATATTTTTTCTATTTCTTCGTCATCTTCCTGTGACGTTGGCATATATACTTGTACTAATGTGGTTGGGACGGGCTTAGTTTCTAACCTCATCAAAATAATCCTGTCACTAAATTGTTCATAATAACTAACCCGTTTCCCTACTTTCTTGTTCATTACAAATCCTACAACCAGTGACTCCATTGACAGCTTGTGTGCTAATTATCCTGTGTTCCCCAGACCAGAAATCCTGTGCGTCCTTCCATTTAATCTCACTAATCCCAACAACATCTAACTTAAGTTGTTCCATCTCCCTTTTTAAGTTTTCTAACCTACCTGCCCTATTCAGACTTCTAACATTCCACGCTCCGACTCGTAGAATGTTTCTATCCATTCTGATGACTCCTCCCTGAGCAGTCCCCACCCGGAGATCCGATTGGGGGACTATTTTACCTCCGGAATATTTTACCCAGGAAGAAGCCATCATGATATATGTAATTTGAGAGGATTACATGTCCTCGGGATACCCTTTGGGTCTTTAATGCAGTGGTTTCCCGTTGCCTTCTGCATCCCCATGCCGTTGATCATTTCTGATTCATCCGCCTTTAGGGGCCGTTTCCAACCCCAAGGGCAAGAGGGTGCCCTGAACCGCTCCCCGCTCTTCCGCCCTCTTTTCAGAGGCCGTTGGCAAGCAGTGGGTGACTCCTTATACCGGGAATCTTTCAGTCGCCAGAGCCTCGTCCGTGCAAACAGGGTGCACCACGTGAAGGAGAGGTTGACATTTGGTTGGAAAAGACTAGTATAGTCTCTCCCAAACCCTTACACCCAAGTAAAAAATTAGTAGAGGCAAAAGTGGTTGGAAGGAGAAAGGGAGTGGATGAGGGAGATTGCCACCGGGAGCGGGCGCCATCCAATTTATCAATTATATTATATTATAGGTCATTTGACAAGATAATTAAGGTCGACATTACTCAAATATATACAAATATGTTTATAAAAAATCAAGCATTAATATAACACATATACTATATCTTTAACAGTACTTTCTTTATAAAACTAATTATTATATACACAAAAAATAATTAAAAAACTTAATTTCTAAATCTTAATACTAGTTGTTTTATAAATCTCAACTAACAAACAATAAATGACCTTATTGTTGCCATGGAGCAAACAGGAATTACTTGTTGGAAAGGTATTCCGAAGCTGATTAGATCTTTCAAGAATTTAGGCCTGTGAGTTTTATGTATCGGGCAAAAGTAAACTATGTGATTATATAACTAATTCGTGCACTATTCAATATATCTGAATTTATAATATTTAATCGATGTAGATGCTGCGCGAATGAACCACGATTTAAAACGCATGCTATCTAACGTGGTGATAACCCCACTAGTTTCCGAGGACTAGAAAACCAACGACAGTTAGGAATTCGGGGATGGATACTACATAATATTGACCCCTTGTTTGTTTACTGGAGTCCCATTCACTCTGCCATTGTTCAGTACCTTGATTTATTTTCTGGTAGGTATCATTTATGATAAGCGTGTTTTGAGAGCGACGCCTAATCTAGCTGATTCTTTTGCCAGTGATCACTTTTTCGTTATCGACAACCCTTGCATATGCCTTTTATACGAGAAAAACGATTACCCTGTTTCTTCTAGAACTTTTAATACTTTTGTAGTATATTTTTCCAATAAATGATAGTTTCTTGTCCCAATATTTGTTTTGTATTTAATTCAAAACTCTCTTAGAGTCTGATATGATTAAATACTTTGTCTCCGCTGGTTTTGTGCAGTACTCGACTGTCTCTAAAATATCTATTGCTTCTGCGATGTTATACGAGTAGATGTATCTGATGGTAGTTTATACAGTCCTTGATACCTGGTTACAGGACAGAAAAGGCAACCTAACTCGCCTCTGGGGCAATTTTAGATCAATCCGTATAGACATGCACGGTTACTCCAGTTTTCAACATGATACCAGTTTGCTGACATATTTAGGTTTGAGATTGCTTATCTCCGACAGTCATATAAAATACCAGTAATTTAATCTTACTAAATATGGAATGGTAACGTTACGTGAAGTAATAATATCAATATCTACTATTGACTAGCTACTTTCCGCGAATTCGTTCGTGTTTGTCAAGAATTTTGAAGGTTTTATGTTTTGCAAGGAAACCTCAAATTTTTCTGGATAGAAGTGACCTAAAATAATTCATGTAAAATTAGCAACCCGCCAGTGAAATTCCGGCAAAACAGGTCACGCACTAAATATGTAGCATATAAATGATTAATACAGGGCGTTCGCCGGAAAACGCTACCCTCCCAGTCTGTTGCCGTCGGCAACTTGCTCGGTCAGTCAAGCCAGCAGCTCCCGCCACACGGCACCGTGAATCACCGCACTGTTTAAACACCTCCGCTGCCCCAACAGTGCAGTATATTGGGACCCTTACATTGTTAAGAACGGTTTCTTTGCATTGTAGCTAGTTTGTGACTTCAGTCTCTTATTAATCAGTGTTGTGAATAAACGTTTCTTCGCGGTTTGGCTGGTTTGGGGCTTCATACTCTTACTAATCTGTACCGTGTTTGAGTGTGAGTAAAATTATGGTACGTTACAGTTTGCAACAAAGAATATTTCTCTACGAGACATATGTGAAGAAGAAGTCGTTTAAAAAGTGTCGCAGTAAATTTCGTCGCGAATTTCCTGGCGCTTTTACTGCCAGCTAAATCAACAATTCTGCGTCTGTTAAAAAAGTAAGAGAAACGGGTTCATTTTTTAACAAAAAGAGACTGTCGGTCACCGTATTCTACAGAGGAGAAAATTGACGATATCGCTTTTCGACTAGAACAGTCACCCAAAAAATCATTAAGTCAGTTAGGGCAGCGTGTGTCTCGAAATATGTTCAGAAGATGTGAAATGTGCATTACACAAGAGGGTCAACACTTCCAGCATCTTTTATAAGGTAAGCTAATGAATTACGTCACATTTAAATGCTTAGCACATACAAGTTTATGAAGTTTATGAAGCGTAATTTTATGAAATAGTCCGCGGCCGACGGTCGAACAATGCCGGAAGATGAGCGCTCGCTCGCCGGGAGCAGTTTCTTCCTTGTAGCGCTAACAGTGGGTTGCGTTTCCCTGCGAACGCCCTGTATTTGTTAATAGCTAAACATCTGAAAAGAGTGTCGATTCAAGAACTTGAAAACATTTTAATACATTTAGATGATTTCAAAGATTTTTAGAACACTTTGGTCGAAATATGATAATGCCTAGGTCGACAACTTTTAAACACCATATCTCCCACACCTGGTCTGCGCTAGGTAGTTGTGTCTGCAAAGTGAAAATAAGAACACACGCGTCTATTATATATATATATATGCAGATTATCAAATAAGATTTTTGTCCTAATTACAGAGTATTAACATCGTTGACGTTGAAAATCTTAAATTACGCAAAAACTATTACATGGAAAACGAAAGTTGCATGTTGACCCAAGACTTAGAGCGCATGTCGCAATGTATCACTACTTTAAAAAAAATATATATAAAAATCGTCAAGTACGAGTAACGACCACGCTCAGATTATGGTTAATTTCCATTTCCTAAAAAAAATTAAAAAATAGCACCAACCCTTTTTTAAAAAAGTCCGTTACTCGTTTTGCGAAACTTGAGTTTCAGATGGTATATACAAGGAGACAAATCAAAACAATTTCAGTTAAAAAAAATTGTATTGATTATTTTGAAAAAGTACTTTCGAGACATCTTTATCACTCAATTCATGAATTCTCTGTCAAATGTATATGATATTTTTTGTCCGAAAATTATTTTCTGAAGTATAAAATTTGATAAATTAATTATTTAATTATTCTAAAAAAAAAATCTTCCAGAAATGTCGCTATAGTTTTTCTGCAATATTTCGAGGTTTCTTGTAATTGTAAATTCTGAAAAAAAAAAAAATCGGTTGGAAATTTCGGAATAAAATGGGGGATTAGACTTCTTATGTTTTCCTTCTAAAACTCACACGAATTGAGGAGTAAGAAGAAATTCAAGATTTTGCATTCACAAATTGCCAGGTTTCATTACATATCTATGTTGGCTTACTAAAGAAATATTTATTTCTTAAAGCCTCCAAGCCCCCAGGATTCTTACAAATTTTGTGTTACAATCATGTTAAGGATAGTAATAACTAAAATTGTTAAGTTTAAGGTTTCGGTAGTTACGTGGATGTGGCCGATTATGGTCCTGTAGGGATTCTATTGTCAGTAGGTAAACAACCCTGAAAACATATTTAAATCTGATTCGTTAAAGTAAAACGGTAGATTTATTACAATTAAATTACAAAAAGGTAAAGCTTTTCAAGAAAATAATACTTCGAAAACCTTTCATCAAATAATCTTATCAATAAAATATTTGGATTTGAAAACGAAATAATCAAATAACATTTGCAATTCCAATTTTAAAGGAGTACACATGAAATCTGAGTGTCATTTCTACTCAGGCGGAACATCCAAAATCTGCATTTCATGCTCTTCGTCTATTAATAGTAATGACTTTTTGTCTTATCGCACCACGATGTACTGCAAGGCTTAACAAGTGGAACGTTTATCATCTATCTGTGAACCGTTTATTCTGTGATCTGCGTGCAAATTGTTAATTTCTTTAAATGAAAACTCTTTTTAGCGAACTATTTATTCTCGAACACTTTTGTGTAGCGTGATAGGGCCAGTGATTGTAAACGTAGATAGTGTTAGTGTAGAAAATTGGAATATATATAAACATCATTAATTATTGTCTAAATATTTAAATATTTTTCTTATAAAATATTTAAGAAGCAGGTGTGGAAAACGATCAAATATGTTGATTTCTGTGTAAAATATGTTCCTTGTGTGCTAAATTTGAAACCGTTAGTATTCGCTTAAAAATTGTATTGATTGCTCAAGGTCTAAATCTGAAGATTTGTCCAAGTAGTGGCGCATTAACACCCACGATAAACTGTGGTTAATTAAACACTGCAATACGAGAAATAGTAGGTTATTATCTATTGAACACTTCCAGATTGAAGTACGTCAAATAAATAGCAATGTAGCTGTGTAATTCATATTAACCCTACGGTTTTAGAGTTGGAGATACTTGAATGTTTTACAAATTGACTTGAAAGCCGGCCTCGGTAGCGTAGGGGCTAGATGCTAGTTCCGTGTGCCGAAAGTCGCAGGTTCGAATCCGGCCTCGGGCATGGATGTTAAGTGTTGTGTGTCTGTGTGAATGTCCTGTCCGTCCTGTGGTGTCCATACTGAGAAGATACAATATATACAAACACTAGATGACGACTGATTCACTGGAAGAACCCAGGGACATATTTTTAGTGTAATCTAAGAATACGATACGACATAAGCGAATGATCTTACACAGAGAACAGAAAAACAAATTAGAATAAATAAATTTGTCATATGCAAACCTTTCCGTTACAGTAGAACAGCGAAGTTATTTTACATTCGTCTCCTCTGATATGTTAGTTATTTCTTGCGACTTTTAGTTAAGAAATTCGGACTAATTTAAACAGACAGTAAGAATTCATAGTTCCAGAATAGCTTGAATGTAGTCTTTGGACATGATGCAAGGCAATTACTAAGATAAATATGTTGCTTTAAGTTTTGCAGCTCTGTTTATTCCTTCGCCGTTATTATAGCAAGTTCATACTCCGTGCAAATACGACTGGATAATTGAAGCGTTCCTGTTATATAGCAAGGTGCTTTCGAAACAGTCGCATTTTGTGCGATCTATGTACTGTACATCAATGGTGTCTTAGCGAATTGTAAATGGAAGCTGGTTTATTTATTTATTTATCTTTTGGCCATGCACAAATCAATAAAACCATGTAACATTAATTTATAATTAAAATTCAAAGTCAACATGGTGCAGCCAATCTAGAGCTTCAATTGAAATATTAATAAAGTTTATTGGTGATCCCCTGAAGGCTCGAAGTGGGCAATCAAAGGTCACGTGACGGATGGTTTTTGTTTCCTCACCAGTCGCAGCTCGGCGAATCTCTCATTCCCCACGTGTCCAGAGTTGAAGCAGATCTGCCCAGGTCTGCGAGGAAGATCGAGTCCTTTAGCGCCTGTTGACTGTCAAACAGGGAATGCCATTCTGGTGGGGCTGAGGCTATGCACTCCATTCTCCATTCTTCTCTCTCATTAAAATTATCAAATATAACCTGTTAGGAATTTTAGGCTCGAACTTCTTGATTTAAGTCTCTGAAATTGATTATCCATGTCGTCATGGATGGGCAGATCCAAGTTATGACAGATCTTATTACATTGGGCAATTAGGCGATTTTGTGTCTTATCGTGAGCGGTTCGATGTTACATAAAACGGGTAGCCAGTACAGTGGAGTGGTCTTGATACATCCACTAATTATCCGCATTGTCTGGTTAAAAACTGTGTCGATCTTTTTGACGTGGGTGTTATTCATCCAGACAGATGAGCAGTACTCAGCTGTAGAATATACAAGGCTCAGTGCTGATGTGCGAATGTGGAGGCGGATGCTCCCCAAGAGGTGCCAGTTAACTTCTGCAGAATATTATTCCTGGTTCTTAGTTTTGCTGCAAGGTTATTTAGATGTTATTGTACGACAGGGTGTGATCCATTACGACTCCCAAATACTTGGGAAAAGGGTTGTGTCGGAGGATAGTGCCATCAAGAGAACATCAAGCGAGTTGGTAATTATATTTTAGATTAAGTAATTCATAACCCTTCCCAAAAAAATCAAAGTATAGCAATAAGTCATTTCTACCATAGTCCTAACATCAAGATCAAACTACGATACCCCATTCAAATTTATGTACTACAGTGCTATATCATTCGGGGAAAAAATCTCTAATTGTCAACATTTGTAGAGTGAAACAATGAAAACAATATCGTTTGGATGAAATTTCGTATTTAACTAGTCATTTGAATTATTCATAGTATTTTAGAAACACACACGAAAAATACATATAATTACAATATTGAATATCGTTTCGAATAACTGTTCTCAAATAGTTATCAATACTATATGTTTCCATCTAAAGCCATCACTATTCATTTGTTAATATTATTTTTATAAAATTAATACTTAGAATTAAGTTAGTCGATATAATAGATTAAAACAGAAAAAAATACACGTGATACAAATAAATTTTTGCCAGTAACTTTTTAAAAGATTGTTTTCTACATTACAGAAATTTGATATCCAGGTTAATAGCAGCATTTATTAAGTTTAAAGGAAGATTTAGACTAATAAATTCATACCTGTGTTTTTGTGCCGTATTGATCCTGTTCTTTCTTGGTTTCTGCTGCTCGTGCGATATCAAATTTTCAAAGTTTCGTTGTTTTCTCGAATT
>CM061921.1:97946939-98093108 GCA_031002005.1 Vandiemenella viatica | reverse complement strand
AAAATTACGAAAAAAGTGTTACCAACTCTCTATAATTAATCAATTTGGTTATTTAAATAATTATTATGACTAAAATGGTTATATTCGTGATTATTTTTACTGCAGAACTCCGAACTTTCCCTCTGATCGTCTGCGAGTTTCTTGCTGCGCGGGCTCATTTTTTTAGTCTTGGGTAAAGTGCTGGGTATGAGAGGTCTATTTTATCATGAATTTAGTGTACCACCTACCAGTTATGCTGTCCCATGCGGTATTCGTGTCTAGAACGAAGCATAATCGAAAGGCGAGGGGTCTCTCGAATTCTGTCCCCGACTGTACCTGTTTTCATGAAATTATTTAGCGTTCTTGCCTCGCATTCGGGAGGACGGAGGTTCCAGGCATCCATGGTTTCCCAAAATCACTCCAAGTGAATGCCGGGGATGCTACCTTCAAAAGGCCATGACCGAATTCCTTTCCCGTCTCTAAAGACCACGTTGTTAGAGAGACGTTAAAAAAAATGGACCCATTGGTTTAAGTAGACAATGGACGATTAGTTCATCCATTAATCGAGTATGATGGTCACGAATCCACTTCCTCTCAGATGTATACTGTTTGATACAGATGTCAAGCTAGCTAAAGAAGTGGGTGATAAATTTTTCCTTTTAACGTTCGATATGAAAAAAAAAAAGTCATAAACTCCAGATATAAAACCGAGGAAGAATTCTATGTGTACCTGATTTCATGAAATTATTTAGCGTTCTTGCCTCGCATTCGGGGAATCCCCCTTCCGGGCATCCAGATTTGGGTTTTCCATGGTTTCCCCCAGGTGAATGCCGGGATGCTACCTTCAAAAGGCCATGACCGAATTCATTCCCATTCCCGTCTCTAAAGACCACATTTTAGAGATAATTAAAAAAAAAAATTCGACTGCCGAGGTGCAAATTATCCTGGTTTCCGAAAGATGGCGTGGCACACATCATTTCACCAAGCTTTTACGAGAAATATTTCAGGTATTCCTGCCTGCTGTATGTCTGCTATTATCGGTATATCAATGTGACAAGTATTTCGAAACTATGGAGTTATTCTCGGCGTTCCGTTTGCCCAGGTTGCGAAACTCTGTACACAGTAAGGTGCAAATATTTCAGCACAGTAAAATATTTTCTTCGGTTTTGTGTCGTGAAATATACTTGCGTTTGATTAAGCGTGAACCATTACTATTTTTTACTAAAAACAAAAGAAGTCCACATTAGCGTATATTACCTACAAAACATTTCTGTTCCCATGTCTCCTTGTTATTACAGAGCAAAGCACATACTATTAATCAGTCACATTGCTATACAGTACAGCAATATTTCATATATGTTATTCCCCCAAACTTAGTGGCCAAGAATTAAAGAATATTTCACACATCTCCAATGACACCTGATAAAGTGAAGTTACAGTGAGTTTATTCCTTGACAGCCTTTTCAGTCCCTGGCTTTACCCTATAATGTCTGATCATAGTCCTCTATCCCCCCCCTTTTTTTCTATATAGTGTTCCTAATTAAAAATTCATTCATATACCGAAAACATACTTTTGCACATCATATCGGATTCGTTATGAACCAATTTAATAGCTAACAGCATTAATGATAGCTCACGAATTTTGGCTAGATACATTTTCATAGAAGATCCCCACACATCGACAAGTATCCAAAACGTCACCATAGGTTCTATTACGCCTAAGATAGTGCTCACACCTGAACTGTCGTAAATTGTTAGGTCAAAGTGGGTGTTTAGATATTTTATCCACTCAGGCCTCATCACCTAAAGTCTAGTGCGAGATTGTGGTCATGGTCAACTTAGGCTCCATACACCACTCAGAATTATTCCACCAATATCCATTCTAACAGCATTATACGCCACCTACAGCCCCTCAACACTCTTCCTATCTTCCAATGACATCCATACTACACACACAAGCAATGGTCTGACTGTGGATTTGTACCCAAGTCCTTCGCTTCTCTGGTACATCACCCCTCTCTGTTAAATGATTTTTATGTAGTGAGAATCAAAATTCACCAGTACAGCACATTATTTCTCTAATCTCTGCTGTCACTGGTATAAAAAAAATATTTCATCACACTCGTAATTTTTTGCCAACAAGCTCAAACCTATATTGTCTGTCTATCCAGACCAATCTATGTATCAATTCTGTAATGTTTTCGTAAGCAATCACAAATTGAGTGCCCTTAGCAATCCCTTGTGACACATCAGTGATTGACTAGAAACAGAGAGATATACGCTGTGCCATGTACTTACCCACCTTTAACTGTATTTTACAGCACAGCAAGTATGTTCCAGGAACGAAACATCGTTTGTTAATCTTACTAATTTCACCCCTGCCCTTTGTGATATAAAATCGAGTCGCCAATATCCATTCTAACAGCATTATACACCACATACAGCCCCTGACACTCTTCCAATCTCCCAATGACATCCAGTCCAGTTCCTTTATTAAGGCACTTGTTGAATATTTTCCACTAATAAATCTAGCTGCTATATTTTGCACCTTGCATTTGATGTACAAAAAATGTGGTCTCCATACTACACTTATATATACAAGAAATGGTCTGACTGTGGGTTTGTACCCAAGTCCTTCGCTTCTCTGGTACATCCCCTCATCACCCTCTCTGTTAAATGATTTTTATGTAGTGAAAAACGTGAGAAACACAATTCGTATGCCAACACAAACGGCAGTAAACTGTAAAGAGTACAGTGAAATGGGAGATTGCCTAAGCCCTGAAGCAATGGTTAGAAGCACACGTTGATGGTGAGCATAATTCTATAACCATATATTTTAGACTCAAATTAACAGAGGAAGTAGACACACGCACACACTTGTACATGCATACAGCGAGGTCGGCAGAACTAACAGCAAGCATCATGGAAACGATGAAGTGGGGCAGAATTGTCGTTACCACTGATTAACTGGGCAGAACTATCGTTAAAAAAATCATCAGACAGACGAGTTTAAGTCAGGTATCACAATACTTACACTTACATGCACAAAGAGAGACGCAGATATACATGTACAAGTCTACAGAAAGTTCAGGACAACTACCTGCACCAATCATGGAAACAAAAAAAGTGGTGTAGTACTTTCTTGCCCCCATGACTGGCTGAAAAACAGAACTCTCCTTACATATCATCTGCCTGGCGAGATAGAGGGTGTGCAAAAGATGGCATGTTTTCACCATACACCTAAGTATTTACATCATAAATAGTGTTCATCACACACAATTGATTACATTTGCCATCAATACGTTTCTCCCACACTGCAACCCTATCTGCCATTCATTAAGAGTGCCCCAGGTACCATGAGTTACAATAGACATTTGACTATCAGCAGATACCAGAACCCCTCATATTCATACTAGGTCTCAACCACAAATCCATACGTATCCATGCACAAGCTCAAAGAAACAGGAACAGCAAATCATACATCCAGATAAATGAGTTTAAGGAAGGTATCACCATACTTACGCACACAGACACATATATCCATGCCTACAGCGAGCTCAACACAACAACCAGCCCAATCATGGAAAAGAAAAAGTGGGACAGAACCCCCATGGCTCATAACTCGGAAACGATGAAGTGGGGGCAGAATTGTCGTTACAACTGATTAACTGGCCAGAACTATCGTTACAAAAATCATCAGACAGACGAGTTACTTACGCTTACATGCACAAAGAGAGACGCAGATACACATGTCCAAGACTACACAACTACCGGTACCAATCATGGAAACAAAAAAGTGGTGTAGTACTCTCTTGCCTCATGACTGGCTGAAAAACAGAAGTCTCCTTACATATCATCAGCCTGGCGAGATAGAAGGTGTGCAAAAGATGACAAGTTTTCACCATAAACCTAAGTGTTTATACCATAAATAGTGTTCATCGCGCCCCAGTTGATTATATTACCATCAACACGTCTCTCCCACACCGCAACCCTTTCTACCATTCAGTAAAAAATTGACGCAGGTACCATGAGTTGCAATAGACACTTGGCTATCAGATCTCACCCACAAATCCATATATCTCAATACACTAGCACAAACAAGCATAAGTGGAGGGACAGCAAAATCATTCGTCCAGACAGACATTTTATAGAAGGTATCACCATATTTACGCATACAGACACAGAGAGAGACGCACAAACACTCAATTTCCATGCCTTCAGCGAGCTAGACACAACAACCAGCCCCCAATCATGGCGACGAAAAAGTGGGGTAGAACCCCCCATGGCTCATAACTGACCAAAAAATCATCAGTAACATAATATTGTTCCAGGCACCATACTCTTCACATCATATCATCTCATTATTTCACACTACAGACCTCACTACATCCAGTATCATGTGTGCTAGGTACAAAACTGTTCACATCAGCACCACACGTCTATCCCACACCTAAGCCCTTTTACTGCCATTCAGTAACATTCATACCTCCAAGGTACCACGAGTAGCAGTAGACATCTGGTTCATCAAGGTATAATATCATAACTCCCATATTCATACTAGGTCTCAACCAAAAATCTGTACGTCACCTCACACAAGCAAGGTATCGCCACATTTACGAAAAAAACACACAGAGATAGAGACGCATACACACGTTCATTTCCAGGCCTACAGCGATCTCGACTCAACAACTAGCCCAATCATGGCAACGAAAAAGTGGAACAGAACACCCATGACTGGCCAAAAATCATAGAAAGACACACATACATACACACACTAACATGTCAATGCATTCAAACAATTCCATTCATCACCACCACATAACTGGAGGAAAAACTGAAGAGTTACAGGATGTGTGAAGTTTGAAATCACAGCCACATCTCTCCCACACCGCAACCCCTTTCTGTCATTTAGTAACATGTGACCCAGGTACCATGAGTTACAATAGGCACTTGTCTATCAGACAGATATCATAACCTCCATATTCATACTAGGTCTCACCCACAAACCCATACGTTTCCACACAAGCACAAACATATGGGAGGAACAGCAATTCATACGTCCAGATAAATGAGTTTAAGGAAGGTATCACCATACTTACGCACACAGACACATATATCCATGCCTACAGCGAGCTCAACACAACAACGAGCCCAATCATGGAAAAGAAAAAGTGGGACAGAACCCCCATGGCTCAAGACTGACGAAAAAAAGTCATCATTAACATGTGTTCCAAGTAACAAACTCCTCACATCAAAATCATATCATTTAACTCACACTACAGACCTCTCTGCCATTCAGTATCGTTGGTAATATGTACAAAGCTGTTCACCACCTCTATCCCACGCCACAAGCCTTTTCTGCTATTCAGTAATATTTGCCCCACGTACCACGAGTATCAGTAGTCACAATGGTCATCAGACAAATATCATAACTCCCATACTCATACTAGACCTCACACACAAACATAACTGACCAAAAAAACCATCAGACAGACGTTAGAGTGTGTGCAAAGGATGACATGTTTTTGCCATACACCTCAGTACTTATCACATTATCAATTAATTACATCAACACATAGGTAGCCAGTCATTGTGAAATCTCAAAGTCGAATATAATCCTATCGTGATAGACACACAGCCACATAGAAAGACACACAATCACATGTCCATGCATACACACAGATGACTGAACACCCTAGGTCCAGACTGAATAGTTACAGGATGTGCGAAATATTTCATTTCTTTGCCACAAACCTCGGTGCTCATCATACCCAAATGATTACATCTACATAGGTGGCCACTGATGGAAAATCTCAAGTAGACTCCTACCACCATAATTACACACATAACCACACAGGAACACGCGCAACACACATATGTCCATGCATATACCACAATTTCATAAGTACCACATACAAGTAACTGCAGGAAAGGGACCCGACACACGACGTCCACACTAAGGTGTTACATGATAGGCAGACGATAGCATTACAATACATCTCAGTGCTCACCACACATACTTGATGTTTAATGTGCCATCAGTATAGCTGGTGGCTGGAACTAAGCTCTTGGCAATGTTTGGCCAAAAGTCATTTGTTAACTAGCAGCTCATCAAAGACAAATTATGGGTGAACCTGCCCAGGCGGGCGCGGCGGGAGGTGGCCACCCTTCCTCACAGCGGACGCGTACATCATGTTAGTAGGTCGGTATACCGGCGCAGATTAACCGCCTACTAGCGCAATGAAATTCCGGTCTTCAGTGCGGTCCTAAAAATGCGGTTACCGGTAGTAGGTCCCGGTCGGGAAAACTCCGGTAAACCAACGCGGTCCGCGCTTTTAGACCGGCGAATTAGCGGTATTTCTGGTCCGCAGTGGGGAAGGGTGGCCACCTCCCGCCGCGCCCGCCTGGGCAGGTTCACCCAAAATTTGTCTTTGATGAGCTGCTATTAACAAAATGACTTTTGGCCAAACATTGCCAAGAGCTTAGTTCCAGCCACCAGCTATACTGATGGCACATTAAAAATCAAGTATGTGTGGTGAGCACTGAGATGTATTGTAAGACATGCTACGTCTGCCTATCATGTAACACCTTAGTGTGGACGTCGTGTGTCGGGTCCCTTTCCTGCAGTTACTTGTACTTACTGAAATTGTGGTATATGCATGGACATATGTGTGTGTGAGCGTGTTCCTGTGTGGTTATGTGTGTAATTATGGTGGTAGGAGTCTACTTGAGATGTTTCCATCAGTGGCCACCTATGTAGATGTAATCATTTGGGTATGATGAGCACCGAGGTTTGTGGCAAAGAAATGAAATATTTCGCACATCCTGTAACTATTCAGTCTCGGACCTAGGGTGTTCAGTCATCTGTGTGTATGCATGGACATGTGATTGTGTGTCTTTCTATGTGGCTGTGTGTCTATCACGATAGGATTATATTCGACTTTGAGATTTCACAATGACTGGCTACCTATGTGTTGATGTAATTAATTGATAATGTGATAAGTACTGAGGTGTATGGCAAAAACATGTCATCCTTTGCACACACTCTAACGTCTGTCTGATGGTTTTTTGGTCAGTTATGTTTGTGTGTGAGGTCTAGTATGAGTATGGGAGTTATGATATTTGTCTGATGACCATGTGACTACTGATACTCGTGGTACGTGGGGCAAATATTACTGAATAGCAGAAAAGGCTTGTGGCGTGGGATAGAGGTGCTGATCATGTGAACAGCTTTGTACATATTACCAACGATACTGAATGGCAGAGAGGTCTGTAGTGTGAGTTAAATGATATGATTTTGATGTGAGGAGTTTGTTACTTGGAACACATGTTAATGATGACTTTTTTTCGTCAGTCTTGAGCCATGGGGGTTCTGTCCCACTTTTTCTTTTCCATGATTGGGCTCGTTGTTGTGTTGAGCTCGCTGTAGGCATGGATATATGTGTCTGTGTGCGTAAGTATGGTGATACCTTCCTTAAACTCATTTATCTGGACGTATGAATTGCTGTTCCTCCCATATGTTTGTGCTTGTGTGGAGACGTATGGGTTTGTGGGTGAGACCTAGTATGAATATGGAGGTTATGATATCTGTCTGATAGACAAGTGTCTATTGTAACTCATGGTACCTGGGTCACATGTTACTAAATGACAGAAAGGGTTGCGGTGTGGGAGAGATGTGGCTGTGATTTCAAACTTCACACATCCTGTAACTCTTCAGTTTTTCCTCCAGTTATGTGTGGTGATGAATGGAACTGTTTGAATGCATTGACATGTTAGTGTGTATGTATGTGTTTATGTGTGTCTTTCTATGATTTTTGGCCAGTCATGGGTGTTCTGTTCCACTTTTTCGTTGCCATGATTGGGCTAGTTGTTGAGTCGAGATCGCTGTAGGCCTGGAAATGAACGTGTGTATGCGTCTCTATCTCTGTGTGTTTTTTTCGTAAATGTGGTGATACCTTGCTTGTGTGAGGTGACGTACAGATTTTTGGTTGAGACCTAGTATGAATATGGGAGTTATGATATCTTCCTGATGACCAGATGTCTACTGCTACTCGTGGTACCTGGGTAAATGTTACTGAATGGCAGTAAAGGCTTAGGTGTGGGATAGACGTTGTTGGTGCTGATGTGAACAGTTTTGTACCTAGCAACACATGATACTTGATGGTAGTGAGGTCTGTAGTGTGAAATAAATGAGATGATATTGATGTGAAGAGTATGGTGCCTGGAACATATTATGTTACTGATGATTTTTTGGGCAGTTACTGAGCCATGGGGGGTTCTACCCCACTTTTTCCGTCGCCATGATTGGGGCTGGTTGTTGTGTCTAGCTCGCTGAAGGCATGGAAATGTGAGTGTTTGTGCGTCTCTCTCTGTGTCTGTATGCGTAAATATGGTGATACCTTCTTTCTGGACGAATGATTTTGCTGTCCCTCCACTTATGCTTGTTTGTGCTAGTGTATTGAGATATATGGATTTGTGGGTGAGATCTGATAGCCAGGTGTCTATTGCAACTCATGGTACCTGCGTCAATTTTTACTGAATGGTAGAAAGGGTTGCGGTGTGGGAGAGACGTGTTGATGGTAAATATAATCAACTGGGGCGCGATGAACACTATTTATGGTATAAACACTTAGGTTTATGGTGAAAACTTGTCATCTTTGCACACCTTCTATCTCGCCAGGCTGATGATATGTAAGGAGACTTCTGTTTTTCAGCCAGTCATGAGGCAAGAGAGTACTACACCACTTTTTTGTTTCCATGATTGGTACGGTAGTTGTGTAGTCTTGGACATGTGTATCTGCGTCTCTCTTTGTGCATGTAAGCGTAAGTAACTCGTCTGTCTGATGATTTTTGTAACGATAGTTCTGGCCAGTTAATCAGTTGTAACGACAATTCTGACCCCACTTCATCGTTTCCGAGTTATGAGCCATGGGGTTCTGTCCCACTTTTCTTTTCCATGATTGGGCTGGTTGTTGTGTTGAGCTCGCTGTAGGCATGGATATATGTGTCTGTGTGCGTAAGTATGGTGATACCTTCCTTAAACTCATTTATCTGGATGTATGATTTGCTGTTCCTGTTTCTTTGAGCTTGTGCATGGATACGTATGGATTTGTGGTTGAGACCTAGTATGAATATGAGGGGTTCTGGTATCTGCTGATAGTCCAATGTCTATTGTAACTCATGGTACCTGGGGCACTCTTAATGAATGGCAGATAGGGTTGCAGTGTGGGAGAAACGTATTGATGGCAAATGTAATCAATTGTGTGTGATGAACACTATTTATGATGTAAATACTTAGGTGTATGGTGAAACATGCCATCTTTTGCACACCCTCTATCTCGCCAGGCAGATGATATGTAAGGAGAGTTCTGTTTTTCAGCCAGTCATGGGGGCAAGAAAGTACTACACCACTTTTTTTGTTCCATGATTGGTGCAGGTAGTTGTCCTGAACTTTCTGTAGACTTGTACATGTATATCTGCGTCCTCTCTTTGTGCATGTAAGTGTAAGTATTGTGATACCTGACTTAAACTCGTCTGTCTGATGATTTTTTTAACGATAGTTCTGCCCAGTTAATCAGTGGTAACGACAATTCTGCCCCACTTCATCGTTTCCATGATGCTTGCTGTTAGTTCTGCCGACCTCGCTGTATGCATGTACAAGTGTGTGCGTGTGTCTACTTCCTCTGTTAATTTGAGTCTAAAATATATGGTTATAGAATTATGCTCACCATCAACGTGTGCTTCTAACCATTGCTTCAGGGCTTAGGCAATCTCCCATTTCACTGTACTCTTTACAGTTTACTGCCGTTTGTGTTGGCATACGAATTGTGTTTCTCACGTTTTTCACTACATAAAAATCATTTAACAGAGAGGGTGATGAGGGGATGTACCAGAGAAGCGAAGGACTTGGGTACAAACCCACAGTCAGACCATTTCTTGTATATATAAGTGTAGTATGGAGACCACATTTTTTGTACATCAAATGCAAGGTGCAAAATATAGCAGCTAGATTTATTAGTGGAAAATATTCAACAAGTGCCTTAATAAAGGAACTGGACTGGATGTCATTGGGAGATTGGAAGAGTGTCAGGGGCTGTATGTGGTGTATAATGCTGTTAGAATGGATATTGGCGACTCGATTTTTATCACAAAGGGCAGGGGTGAAATTAGTAAGATTAACAAACGATGTTTCGTTCCTGGAACATACTTGCTGTGCTGTAAAATACAGTTAAAGGTGGGTAAGTACATGGCACAGCGTATATCTCTCTGTTTCTAGTCAATCACTGATGTGTCACAAGGGATTGCTAAGGGCACTCAATTTGTGATTGCTTACGAAAACATTACAGAATTGATACATAGATTGGTCTGGATAGACAGACAATATAGGTTTGAGCTTGTTGGCAAAAAATTACGAGTGTGATGAAATATTTTTTTATACCAGTGACAGCAGAGATTAGAGAAATAATGTGCTGTACTGGTGAATTTTGATTCTCACTACATAAAAATCATTTAACAGAGAGGGGTGATGTACCAGAGAAGCGAAGGACTTGGGTACAAATCCACAGTCAGACCATTGCTTGTGTGGTGTAGTATGGATGTCATTGGAAGATAGGAAGAGTGTTGAGGGGCTGTAGGTGGCGTATAATGCTGTTAGAATGGATATTGGTGGAATAATTCTGAGTGGTGTATGGAGCCTAAGTTGACCATGACCACAATCTCGCACTAGACTTTAGGTGATGAGGCCTGAGTGGATAAAATATCTAAACACCCACTTTGACCTAACAATTTACGACAGTTCAGGTGTGAGCACTATCTTAGGCGTAATAGAACCTATGGTGACGTTTTGGATACTTGTCGATGTGTGGGGATCTTCTATGAAAATGTATCTAGCCAAAATTCGTGAGCTATCATTAATGCTGTTAGCTATTAAATTGGTTCATAACGAATCCGATATGATGTGCAAAAGTATGTTTTCGGTATATGAATGAATTTTTAATTAGGAACACTATATAGAAAAAAAGGGGGGGGATAGAGGACTATGATCAGACATTATAGGGTAAAGCCAGGGACTGAAAAGGCTGTCAAGGAATAAACTCACTGTAACTTCACTTTATCATGTGTCATTGGAGATGTGTGAAATATTCTTTAATTCTTGGCCACTAAGTTTGGGGGGAATAACATATATGAAATATTGCTGTACTGTATAGCAATGTGACTGATTATAGTATGTGCTTTGCTCTGTAATACAAGGAGACATGGGAACAGAAATGTTTTGTAGGTATATACGCTAATGTGGACTTCTTTTGTTTTTAGTAAAAAATAGTAATGGTTCACGCTTAATCAAACGCAAGTATATTTCACGACACAAAACCGAAGAAATATTTACTGTGCTGAAATATTTGCACCTTACTGTGTACAGAGTTTCGCAACCTGGGCAAACGGAACGCCGAGAATAACTCCATAGTTTCGAAATACTTGTCACATTGATATACCGATAATAGCAGACATACAGCAGGCAGGAATACCTGAAATATTTCTCGTAAAAGCTTGGTGAAATGATGTGTGCCACGCCATCTTTCGGAAACCAGGATAATTTGCACCTCGGCAGTCGAATTTTTTTTTTAATTTATCTCTAACAATGTGGTCTTTAGAGGACGGGAATGGGAATGAATTCGGTCATGGCCTTTTGAAGGTAGCATCCCGGTATTCACCTGGGGGAAACCATGGAAAACCGAAATCTGGATGCCCGGAAGGGGGATTCTCCGAATGCGAGGCAAGAACGCTAAATAATTTCATGAAATCAGGTACACATAGAATTCTTCCTCGGTTTTATATCTGGAGTTTATGACTTTTTTTTTTTTCATATCGAACGTTTAAAAGGAAAAATTTATCACCCACTTCTTTAGCTAGCTTGACATCTGTATCAAACAGTATACATCTGAGAGGAAGTGGATTCGTGACCATCATACTCGATTTCCCGAAATGGATGAACTAATCGTCCATTGTCTACTTAAACCAATGGGTCCATTTTTTTTAACGTCTCTCTAACAACGTGGTCTTTAGAGACGGGAAAGGAATTCGGTCATGGCCTTTTGAAGGTAGCATCCCCGGCATTCACTTGGAGTGATTTTGGGAAACCATGGATGCCTGGAACCTCCGTCCTCCCGAATGCGAGGCAAGAACGCTAAATAATTTCATGAAAACAGGTACACATAGAATTCTTCCTCGGTTTTATATCTGGAGTTTATGACGGTTTTTTTTCCCCCATATCGAACGTTAAAAGGAAACATTTATGCTTTTTTTATTCAAGGCAGGTATCCTCTCTAGGTATGGAAACTAAAATTTTGATTTTCGTTTTGAAATTGACGAGTTGGACCGGCTTTTTCAATAAAAACACCGCGGCCGGACTCGAACCGGCGACCTTCGGCACTCTAGCCCCAACGCTACCAAGGTAAGTTACGCTTTCACATGGTCTATTTTTTAATTAAATACAAAGACTCAAGCAGTTTTTCTGTTCACCCAGAATGAAAACAAAATTTTCGATTTTCGTTTTGAAAACACGAGGGATTAGGCTACCATAAATGATTCTTAGATTTGTACTACGAAAACTGACATATAATAATTATTCTCATCTCCCAGCTATGCTTTCATAATGGCGAATGAATAATGTGCTTCCCTTGGAGCCATTTCGTAACCTGTCGGACTCCCGGTCAAACATCGAAATATTTCACGCATATTGCTACACCCGCTCCATCTAGCGACAAATGTCTTCTACCGTGTGCTGACCTCTAGCGAAAGTTATGCAAGTTATCGCACATGTCGCAACAGGGTCTCGGCGGCCGAGCAAGTACGTACATGTCGACACCTGTTCAAATACGCCTTAGGGCTGGGTTTTCCCCCGCTGGCTTTCTCTATCCTGGGGGAGTGTAATATCTGCGCCCAAAGAAATTAAGCCCTTGGGAGATGCTGCTCCCTAGCGGCCGGTTGAGGAACTAACATATGCGCAAGCCCACCCGGTGTCGCCATCTGTGCGGCTGGTTGAGGAACTAACGTGTGACGTCATACGACCTTGGCCGCCATTGGTCCATTAGAATTTCCCGCCATCCAACTGTGACGTCACGCGGACGAGTGGAGTCTCTTCCGGGGCCGGCTTAAGATCTTTTGTTCCAGAAAACAGGTTCTCCTCCTACTGGGGAGGTTGGGTAGAAAGCTAAGTCGGGCTACGTGTGCGTGTGTGAGGGGAGGGAGGGGTTCCGAGCGAAGTCACGTAGCTTTTCATTCATGTTATTTATCAAAGTTAAAATAAGGTATAGAAGACACAGCAGCATGTGAATATTTATTTCCGTAATTTAATTACCTCCGTATGTAATTTACGATAGTCTGGTAAGAGAAAATAGTACAAAATGTCTTTTGGAAAAGCTACGTGGCAAGCCGAAGGGGGCGGGGAGGGGGGTTGTATACAGGCAAAAGCCACATCAGGCTATCAGGCTACGTGAGAGGGTGGAGGAAGGGATTAACAGGAGGCCAAAATGGAGCTACATGGTTTAAGGACGTTCCCATAAAACCTAAACCCATTTATGTAGAACTGATTAAAGTGAAACATTATTACCATGTATACGTTACTATTATAATAATAATTTCAATGCGTATGAGTCCTTATATTTTGTACTCTAACGATGTCAACGAGAAATAGCAACTAATTTCGAAACAAAATTTTAAAACGGGACAAACGGGTCTGACCGCACTTGTATTTAATAATGATGCTGCGGATGAGGATAACCTCCAAAGAGAATAGGCCACCGAGCGGGGCAGTGTAATGGTTAGCGTTCTCGCCTCGCATTCGGGAGGACGGCGGTTCGAATCCCCGTCCGGGCATCCAGATTTGGGTTTTCCATGGTTTCCCCAAATCACTGCAGGCAAATGCCGGGATGCTTCCTTCAAAAGGCCATGGCCGAATTCCTTCCCATTCCTTGCCCCCATCCTTGCCCCCCATCCTTTCCCGTCTCTAAAGACCTCGATGTTAAAAAAAGACATAAAGCAGTTACAAAAAAAAAAAAAAGAGAATAGGTTATTTGACAGTATTCAAAATATATTACAAATTGTAGTCATTCGCGTAGATTAATGCTTAAGGAAGCTATTTTTGTTACATTTGAAAAGAAAGATGGATTGTTTTTAATTAAAAAAGCGAAATAAAAATCAAAATGTTCTTGCCTCTTGTCATGTGACAGAAAAACGCTCTGGGATTGGAGATCGCTTTAGTGACGTCACCTGCCTGTAGGCGCTGCGACTGCGTATGGAGTGTTTCCTGTTATCCAAGTTTTCAACTATTTGTTGCTCGTTATCTCTTGTTACTAATGAGATTTTGTGTTGAATATAAAATGAAGAACAATTTGTAGAGGCCTACAGTGGAAAAAATACTGAAAATTATTTGTCCTAGTAGCTATAGAAACAACCACTGACTTTTATTCTACGGAGCTTGAGAATATAATAACTTCAATTCGAGAATCATTTATATTTAAACTGGAAGTTAACAGAAATTCTACATAAGAATGACTAAAATTTTAAATTAAGTTAGTTGTTTTAGGAGATATTTACGAGAAAAATGCAAGTGTAGTATAAGGTAAGCACAGCAGTTAAATAACTGGATGTAATGGACAAGATTTCTTAACTGCGGATAAATAATTATAGATAAATAATAAAATTTTTTTCAGTGAAGCTGAATTTATTGTTTATTTATTTACCGACCGCGTTCACCTCAGCGCACGTAGAAACTGAAATATTTAAGTGTTCACTATTAACGAGAAGAAAAGTAACGATGCCATGATGTCCAGGTATCTGCGTGGTTAAAGAGTGCTACAGGAATTTGAAGATCCTATATTCGAACCTTGATTAGGATAATATTTTTTCGTGTGTATATTTTGTTTTTTGTTTTTTGTTTTTTTTGTTTCTGTTTGCCGTTTGTAACTTCATAGAATCATGTTTTTATTAGAAGGAGTCATAAAACGTTATGCAAACGTTTGAAACATAAATTTCTGTCATACAAGAAAACTTTTATAAAAAGATAACCTCCTGCTTTTAATTTTGAAACATACCGGAGATACATAATTATTGAAACAAAAACCAAATACTCGGCGGTGAATAATAGGATTTATTTTAACAATAAAATTGCACGCTAATCTCGCAACAATTCCGGAACGCTTTGAATACATTTTGTTAGAATTTTTACGTGACGATACAACTGTATGTTGCCTTTCTGATATAAATGCATTGTATTTAAGTGATATTTACTTATAATGCACAGTAATTTTCATTTTTTTTTTTTAGCTTTTTATCGATGTGCAAGTAACGTCCAGTTTCAGTTTTGAAGTCTCTCAAATGTTTATAATACTCTTGCTACCCAAAAATTTGTGAAACATTCGAAAAAAAGATAAATGTTTTGGTGGATTTTAGAAAAAGAATATGCGGGGCTACCAACAGCAACTAGTATCTAAAGAAAACGCTCACAAATATCAAAACATATTCCAAAGCGAGGATCGAAACTAAGAACCCTAACTGTACTGATACTCGCCTTAAACAGCGTACTACATTATCTCAAAGAAAATATGGTGCAAATTATATTTACAGTAAATGATAGGCGACTTAGTCGCAATGTCGTCTGGGTTTCTATGAGCAAGTTGCAGTGACTTTTTTTCCTATTTCAGCTAATGCGGGAACTTTTATGTTTATTTGGAGAGTTGTTATTGCTGTGGTTGTAGATTGATGTACTACCCACTATTTATAAATCATATTTCCAACAATTTATTCACAAATTCAGAGAAACAAACCTGCTTGAACGTGACGTCACAAGTGTCGAAGTGTCGTTGGCCCGCGCCAGGCAGCAAAGGATGGCTTTCAAATATTCTAAATTTTAACGTTGAATTTTACGTAAAATAAGTACTTTCGTCAAAAAAAAAAAAAAAAAAAAAAAAAAAAAAATAGAACCCGGTAAATAACGTGTATCAATAAACTATTTAAAACCATTTTCAAAAAATATTCAAATAGATAATTGTATTTTAAAATCAAAAGTCAATAATAAAATTTGTAAATATCAGAATGTAAAACAAAAATAAAGGCCTTCTTTGCAAAACTTCTAACTAGGATAAAAATCTTTACAAACAAAAAGACTGTGAAACAAGTAATTAAGTTCAATTACTTAGGAGTATTGGCAGCAGGAGATAAAACAAAATATATAATTATAAAACTGTTTTTTATTTTCAGCTGGTTTGTGGCACAGTAATAAAAACTATGAGGAGGAAAATAAGAAGAGAGACTCCATGTTAAAAGAAACATTGCATTTATCAACTTTGTTGCAGATTTTCAGAATGCCGAACTGTTAATAAATAAATTTCTTACAGATTGGAGTACTGGAGATGAAGTTTTATAGATTTGTAGCTAGACTGTATTCTGCCGCATAAAAAGAAGAACGAACACCTTCATAGACAATTGAAAATATTCATTTCAACTAACAAAATTAAGGTTTATAGAAAAAATTGGTTTTAATTCGTTTGTAGAAGGTAGAATGAGTGAATTCGTCTCAAAGATAATAATAAAAAGGAAATAGAGAATCAAGAATTAGAACAAGGAAACAACTGCATTCTTAGAGTAGGAACAGAATTTTTTTTTTTTTTTTTTTGCTGCTGTACGCCTCGTTGACGTAGTGGTCATTAGAGTCGGGAAAGGATAGAACAAGGAACTGGAAGGAATTCGGACACTGACTTTTGAAGGAAGCATCCCGGCATTCCTGGAGTGATTTGGAGAAACCATGGAAAACCCGAATCAGCATGCCCGGGACGGAAATTCGAACCCATGTCCTATGGAACGTGAGTCCAGAGTGGAAACCTTTGTGTAGCCTTTTCAGACAAGTGTTGGTTTCCGGGGTAGAAGGTAGCTGGCTTCAACCCAGTGAAGCACACTGATGTTAAGTCCCTGATGTGAGGGATACTCAAATAAATCACAAACTGAGGTACAATCAAACAAGCATTCAATCTCTGCGCTAGGTTCTACCAAATGATATGGAAATATTTAAGGATTGGTATACAGGGTGATTACGTTACAAAGTTTCAGGGATGATGGAGAAGGGTAAACGTAACCTGGTCCTGAAACGACGTAGCCGAAGGTTATAAGCGGAAAAATTACAGAAGTTCTGCTTTAGCCTCGCACAGCGCTCAAATTAAGGGCCCCAACTGCCAAACCCCGATCGTGACGTACAGAATTCCGGCTGAACACTCCTCAATACCCTCAGATAATTTCCCCTGTTGATGGACTAGTAACTTCATGCCAGAGAGACCGAAAATCTGCTACATTTAGAACAGTTGTTTAAAATGGCATCCACCAGCGCTAATGTCGCAATTGTCGCACAAAGTTCTGTCGTACGCGTTCTAATATCCCCGGTGTCGCAGGCAGATAGAATTCTTGCCAGGAGATCCTCTTCAGTCAAGACTTTTCACGTGGCACCACAAGAAGAAATCAAGTGGGTGAGATCAGGTGAACTTGCTGGACCGCCTCTGCATATCCACTATGTCTGATCCAGGTGTTCAGAAACCCTCAGTCCAAAGCAGTGCTGCCATTCCTACGGATTTATCCGTAGATCTACGATTTTTGTAAAAATGTTAGGATTTTCGGATTTTGTTAAAATATCTACGGATTGTTGCTATTTTTTACTATTTGTTGATTTTTCTTTATATTGGTGTTTTGTTAAACTTTGGGCGTATAGTATTAATGCATTACAGAATTGTCAATAATTGTTAATCATTTCCTTGCAACCGCTCGTATGAAACAACGATTGAAATAAAGGTCATATTTTGTTTGATTATAGATTTTATAGATGTTAAAAGACCCTTAATACTGAACTTTCGGCGCACTCTTTATGCACAGTAACACAATCGTTGGCACGACTTACAGAGCAGTGCCTTCCGAGAAGGATTAACCAATATCCGGGAGTCGAAGTGTTCGCAGTATTTAACATTTCCTGTTACCGAAGATATGCTAAATTTAATGTCAACAAAGAAAATAGATAACATATAGTCATACCCCCCCCCCCCCCCAAAATAGTATGCACAGCAGCAGCGATGAAAGTGATGCTTTATAAAACATGTTCAGAGATATTTCTTACTTTCAATGTGGAATATTATTTTGTATCTCGAATTTTAAAGTCCAGGAAATAAAAAGTAGTCTTAACGTTTACTCTCTCTTCAATAATTATTGTTTTAGTCTTTAGTTAGCGAGCATCCGGATTTTTGTACCCATCTACGGAAATTTTAACGGCCATCTACTGATATTCAAAGCCAAGAGGCTGGCAGCACTGGTCCAAAGTGAGGTGAGGCCCTATCATGTTGGAAACACATACGTTGACGAATAACAAGTGGGGTGTGTTCCAGGTGCCTGGGTAGTATGTCTCATAAGAACGATTTTCGCTTATAACTTTCGACCAGGGTCCCTTTCCTCAATTTGATACATTTATCCTTCTCCATCGCCACTGAATGTTTGTAACATAATCACGGAATCACACTGTAGAATAAAACAAGAAGAAAAAGCTGCATCAAGTGCAGCCGACATTACTATAAAAACAATATGTTGCATGACAAATCATTAACTTATACGAGGGAAATGTTACGGAGTTTTGTTATTTACAATAAAAGTTACAAAACAATGATTTTATCAAAAGCAGGTTAACACTTTATGAAAGTGGACAGAAGATTAGGGGAAAAACCAAGGACAGTAAGTAGATTGATTAATTTGTGTATCTATAGTAGAGCGGAAAAGTAGACAAAAGGCAAATTGAAGGCATAACAAGAGTTTTACTGACTGAATCTAGTTTATAAGTGTGCAACGGCACTTTCGCTGTCATTCTATCACAGCTAAAAATCCAAATATACCAAAATCAAGTGACCTACAAACCGAGACCCAATATAGTTTGTGGTGTGTATTAATCTAGTAATGCTGTTTATTCCTAAAATGGTTAAACAGAAATTATTCGGTAGCCAAAACTTGAAGATTTGCTGAAATCCCGAATCTAATTTTTTTTATTGCAACTGCGCTTTTCTGTTACAACGAATTCCGGAAGCGGGAAATGTTTATAGAGTTAATTTCTTCTTATATTTTTCAGTTAGAGGTATGTTTACTAATTGGATTAAGGATGATAACGTGACAAAAAGTATTTAGACAGTAAACAATCACAAAATATTTCCATAATGGATAAGGTATAAGCCAAAACAACAGCACTCAAGGTGATTTCCCACATACGTTTAGGTAAATGATGATCTGATTAACTATTCTTGTCCTCGAAACATACTTTCTAACGTTATTGTTCGACGTGGCATCCAAGAAGTGACCCACTCAAGACAAAAATGATATTGTACATGTTTCGTTTCTCACACCTTGACACAAAGAAAAGTTTTTGTCTAGCTGAGCTGGTGTTGCAAATGAGACCAATTTATTACCAGCACGTGCCAAAACTTTCACGATGTTCAGATTTGTCTCCACATAGTCTAACAGCCATTCGTTTCCATTCCTACAGAGAAACATCTTGGATCGGTGGAATTTACGGTTACATGACTTTCCTTTCGAATCTGTGCATGATCTCCCAGAAAAAAACATGCACGAAGGCTATCAAAAAAAGTTCTATGTTGCCAATTGTACCGAAAGCCGGATGCAGTGAATGCTACGTAGATGGACTGGAATCCTGAATAACCGGATTCAAATACGGGTCTGGCAGTTCAGATTTCGATATTCCAAGATTTCTCGGAACTAATTCATCTGAATAACTGCTGGATCCTTTGTACAAAGTTTTTCATCACAATTTTCACACTAGAAACATCCTTATAGATCCTGCTGGTGCCGTCTTATTTACTTCGGAAATGAAATAACGCAAAAATATGCCCAGAACTTCAGCAAAGAACTTTGAATCCTTTTCTCTCTTAATATTTTTTCATTAATTGTTACTTCATCCATTATAAGCATCCATATCTTACACTAAAGACGGAAACTAAAAAAAGTGAACGAAGTTTCACGTTTAAGTATCCATAATACTTTCATGCCTTATTAATTCTGTATAGCCATTACCCAGTATGTTATCGCCGAAAGTGTTAAATTTTTTTGTTAATTTTTTTTCATTCATCGAACGAAACAATGAAAGCAAAGGGACAAAATATTTAAACATATGTTAAACACTTGCGGTAGGTTGCCAGCCATACTTTATTTTTGATACTTGATACTTTTCCTAACAGTAAAGTATGCGAAAATACTTTATTTCGATTAAAGTATATAATAAATGTAACGGAACGTTGTTATGCTAGATCCACAAACTCTCGCAAGAAAAAGTGCCTATCAGCCAGGGATTTTTTTTTTTTTTTTTTGTTCGCACTAGTACTTTGATCTGTGTACTTAACCACTTCGGAGCCGAGACAACAATGGCGGACCATCCACATTGTCGCATTCGTGTCCGCTCGCCGTTATTTCTGAACGGAATGGTGGATGTCCTTCATATGATTGACAAGCGTACAATTCGATGTTTCTTCTGTTTCTCCTTGTTTTGAGGTTGGTGTTTTCTACTATATTATTTTCTTTTACATTGTTTAAAATATATCCCTGGTAAAGTATACAAATCAAGGAAAGGAACGCTCTTGTGCATTATTAAATTCAAAATAACGTACTAGTCTTTACGACGAAACGAAATGAATACATAATGATGGGAAGGTAGAAACAGAGCGCCCTTAAATTTAATTAAAAATGAGTTGTTAATTTATTTATAATTCTAGATTTAGAATGAGGTACCAGCTAAACACTTTGAAATTAAACAGAACATTAATATCGAGTCCCTTAAGGCCGAAAATATTTGTATTTTAGACAATAAATACGGTTCCTAAATTTAAAAAAATACTTTTATCCTTTCATATACTTTTTATTTTCCTCTTCAAAAGATGAATATACTTTATTTTTTCCAAATAAGTTGGCGACCCTAGCTGGCGAGATGATTTCGCAGGGTGACCGAATTTACATCAAGCGCTTTAGCTTTTAAGTCAAGTACAGTATGTTGAAATAAACTGATATATGTTAATATTGTGAACAAAAGTGCTGCCTAAAACTAACATTAATTGAATTATTGTTGTAGTGACACTGTATATTGGTGGTTGTTTGGATATAATTCCGGTTAGCGCTAATATGTAACATAGTCGGAACTGATGAATGCCAATATTCCAGTCACCGTGTCAGGAAGAGAAACATCTGTCAAATTATGAAATGAGTCTGATAATTTGAAGACAACGTACATTAGTATCGTTATAACTTCTATCCCCAGTTTGTATTGTACTGTTTTGTTGAGTATCTACCTCCCGTTGAAATCATAGATTTCTCTACGGTAGGAGAATAATATTTAACGGGTTTACGACATCGCAGACACAATCAAAATTTCACTGATCCTAATTGCTCGACGATAACGTTCGTTCTTGGCATTCGGCAGAAAACGGACTCAATTTCCTTTCCGGTCATCCAAATTTCGGTTTTCCGTGTCTTCTGGAATCATGAAAAAGAAAATGGAGCCATCACGCTTGTAGTTATTATGTTGGTGTCACAATTTTTGTCTCTTGTATCGAGTAAACTTATTCTTATGTAAAAGATATAAGGTGAACAAAGACTCCAAAAATTCATGAAGACATTACTGAATTCTCAGTTATGAATCAATCTAGTGAGTATACCATTTCCTTATTTACATGGCTAATTGGAAGTTCTTTGTAATTTCTTACAGTGACAGTTTGCATATTTCAAAAACTTCATTTTTTTCTGTGCGTTAGTGTGGTATACAAACTGCATCCATCTAACTACGTATATACCGATAACCATTTCTTTGAAAGAAGACACTTTGCAAGCAAAATTTAAACTAATTCATGACTACAGATTAAATTACTGCTTTATTCGGCACTAAGTAAGAAATTTACCAGGTGTATCTTCACAACAGCGTCATTGTTAAGTCTTCCCACTATCTGAGCAGTAGAAGGAATAGGTCTGCCTCAGTGACCTGAAAGACTGTGATATTTATCTTCGTCTCACATTAGCTCCTAAATTGAGAAAGATGTTGAAACATTTAGGAATACAGCAGCAGTCCCTTTCCATATGGTACGGATGATATTCAGTAGGTCTGTAATGCGTGAAACAAAATGAAAGTCACCATTCCACAGTGATACCGGTTTCTTGCATCGCTGGGTGTAATCAACTGCCTCGATATATGACGCAAATACGAAAAAAGGCACTTGGTCATTAACGACTCTTACGTATGTTGTAGCATTGTGGCTTGCGTGCTAACGCCATGTTATTACGTTGGATCGTCCGTTCTAGTCACACTTCAGCTGTGCTTATGAAGTGTGAAGAATAACAATGGATATTTAAAAAAATGATGCGCTGATTCATAAGATCTAACAAGGGGTCCTTTCTGTCTCGTAAATTCAGTTTGGGATGAACCTTCGCAGGTTAGTAGTATACTTTAAGGGGGTCCACCCAGTAAAGAAGTAAAGCGCAGTAGCCAGAAGATTCCAAGGAAAAGGTCTCAAAAGTTTTACGTGTAGCTGATATACTGGTTAGCTCTTACATCCTGGTTCGATGCAACCTCGGGTAATTTGATTTCAAAATTATAATAACTTTTGAATAAAGCTACTGACCTAAAATATTATCAATAAAATCATAATTAATTTTTTAATTATGAAATGGCTGTTACAGCTAATTAAAATGTGAATTAAAGATAATATTTTATTTTAAAAAAGTTGAATAATTTCAAATGCATTTTAAATTGAGGTAAATTAAAACTTTAATTACTATTGCATAAAAAAGGCATTACAAATTTTAAGATGATATAAGCTGTGGAGAGATACTGTTGTAGATTTGAGGAACCAATTTCTACGTATTGTACATAAGTAGGTCGTCAGGAATTTTGAAGACTTTAAAGGTACTAATTGAACAATGGTCCTTTCCTGCTACAGTACGATATATACAGTTTTACCCACCCTTATTCCTCTAGAAACTCGAACTAATGTGTCAGTTCATTCTTGACTTTTACAGAAATTCAAACGTTCTGTACTGTGAAATTTTAGCCAAATTTTTAAAATATTGTAAATTGAAAATGCCTGTTAATGAAGAAATCGCGAAAGTACCAGAAGCTGCAGATGAAATCAGTGAAGACTGATTATACAGTGAAATGTCAAAGTTGAAAGATGCCGTCGTTCCTTGCTAAAAATAATTTGATTACTTCGGGATCCTCAACACCAATTTCTCATGAAGCAATTTTGACGGGTAAAGAAATTTAGGAATATTCTATGGACATTCTGGCTGAAAAAATACTTGTGACTCTCATAAAAATGAAAACTGTTACGAGGAACTTTTTGAAAAAGTTAAAGACCATAGCTCATCAGATGATTATGAACTAGAAAAAAAGAAAAAAAAGAAGAAGATGAGAGGTAGACTATCTTTCTTTGGATTAAAAAATTATAGTCGTCAATATAGCAAAGGCTAACCCCAAGTGGAATCTGCAAACATTACAAAAAAGAAAAAGGATGCTATCGGCTAAAAAAGAAGTAATATTTATGCCAATGAGAAGAAAAAATAAAAATGGAGGAAATCAATTTGATAAGTACTCAACAATCGATTGACAAGATCGTTGTGTTGAAGCCCGAGAGAATTAAAAGTTACCCGAGCAGCATCGAACCCGGATCGCCCGCGTGGTAAGCGAGTTCGTTTCAGACTCGGCCACTTCGATCCACTGACATGGTCTGCAAATAAACTAGTACATGAGCTGCGTATAAAACTTTACAGCCCTTCTCCTCGGAATCTTCTGGCTAGTGCACTTTACTACTACTGGGTTGACACCCTTAAGGTATACTACTAACCTGGAAAGTCTCATCCCGAACAGAATTTCCGAGATCGAAAGTTCCCCTTCTAAGTCAATAAATTCGATCTGAAAAAAGTCATTTTTCAAGCAAAGATTGCCCATTTCCTCAGAATACAAACATCAACGAATTGACATTACTTTCATCGGACTCCGTGACTGCTGTCAACTTTCGCGACACGAATGGCCAGTGGTGCTTTACACTATGATTTATTGCTGAAATATGAAGTGAATTATAAAGAACAATCCTTTGTGTTTTGCTTGACTTCTCACGACATTTTATAAACTCTTCCTGGACTACTGGTTTTCTTAAATTTCTTACTCTCGGCGGCATATTGAGGGGAAACTTAATGAGAAATGTCGTTTGAGGTATGAAGGTGAGTTTCACAAGTTCTAATGTCACTGCAGGCCTTCACTCTCGCCAAATCACTCCAGGCGAATGCCGGGATGCTTCCTTCAAAATGGCCATGGCCGAGTTCCTTCCCATTCCTTGCCCCCCCCCCCATCCTTTCCCGTCTCTAAAGACCTCGCTGTTAGAGAGACGTAAAGCAGATTAAAAAAAAATCACTCTCGCCTTGGCTAGTAAGGGATCAGCATTCTGTTTTACTTAGTGGATGAATATAGCAAGACTGTTGGCGCGAGGAGTGTTTTATGGAGTAACGAGCGTTTCTATTCAAGATAACATATATACTCATATTATAGCTCCTTGCAATCTAGTATGTTCATTTTTCGAAGCAATGTTATTCTTTCACTTTACTGTTGACTTTTCACTAAAATTCATCGTTTATTTATACAGATTTTAGTCATAACTATCAAGTTATATGGTGTAAGGCGTGAATCAACTTTTCGCTTTACAGAAATTTATGTAAACCACGTAGTTCTTATCCTCTTTTAAGTCATCATGTATCACATTTGTTACCAATATTGTAAACTTTCGTATGTTTGATGCTTCTTTTTCAAATGTTACTGCTGCTTTACTGTCATTCGACAAAATTGAAACCAGTGAGAACCGCTTTCATAAGATTCCATTAGGGGTACAATCTAGGTAAATGCTATTTAGTTACGAGTAACAAAAAAATAATAATTACTTAAACTTCTGGCGAAATTTTTATTTATGGCCGTGTTGTTATTAATGTCATAACATCACAAATTAATTGCATAGCTGACACCGAAATTAGTTTTTAACATTATACCTGCACACATGGATGTGATAGAATTAACTTAGTCCATCCATAGCCCACAGATTGGTTGGATTCTCCCGAAGGAGATATAGGCTACTAAGCCATTATTTCCTCTGGGACTTACAGTTTAAAGTGGATTCCGAACCGAATAATGAAATACTTCTCTTTAAAATTCATGACTGTACCGGGATTTGAACCCCGTACCGCAGCTCCAACTTTTGAAAGCTAGCGCCTTAACCACTGGCATGTTAGAATATTATAAAACTCAACACTAAGTGCGATCCAGGCGTTATCATGTCCCACGTTCTATATTTTATTGTATGATCGCGTCAGACGGGAATTCCATTTAGTATTCACCTATCCGACATATTATATCTCTGATTTTATTTCCTCAGTGACTGTGGCCTATATAAGTGTGTAAAACCATGTTTGGCTTCATTCTACCACTTCTACGAGTTATTCTTTCACGTATGTTTACTAAAAGTTTATTTCCGAACTATCCGCCCTAAACAACTTAAAAAATTGTACGATCTGTGCTATCCATTGACTAAGCAAGCCTTCAATGAAGTTCTTCAATTTCCTCTGTTAATTATGTTAGATGTGTTCCCCAGTCAGAATGGAGAATTTTAACAATAGTTTCAGTACTTTCTATTTCCGTTTCGTGTCATTCTGGAATGCAATAGTACGTGATTTGACATCTTCAGGTCGTTCAATCACGCAATCAGTACCCTTCTCAGTGATTCTCCTTACTTTTTATTTCTTCCTATATAAATAAATCTCACTTCGTTCACACAAGTTAGAAATAGAACTTAATTTTCTCGTAATTCTTTTGTAATCTTTCGTTTTGTTCACATACTTTTAAAATCTACTAATAATAAATATATGTATTGCACCACTTCCCTATCCACACTTTTCCGTCTGTTCAAAAGTATTATAACTGTCGTGATAAGAAATACTTCATCCAGGAACAAATTTTCTGTGAGAAGATCTTGAGATAAAATTTAGAACGAACTCTCAAATGTTAAGGTGTCCCTGTCTCGACTAGAATTTTCGATTACCTTTAACCCGTCCTTCACCTCTGCCAAATTCTGCTTTGTTTGTAAACGCTCTCATGGCCCAGTTTACACGCATAGCTTTAGGTCCTCTTCACACGGTACAATTACCAGGTTGAGGCAGGCTGCTATAAGAAAACTGTTGGTTCATAAAAATGGTGTGAATCGTGTACGCAGAAGATAACAAAAAGTTGACCTAATACTGATTATACAAACTGCTTATGGGTTGCCGTTCTTAACACTGAACACATTTTCATTACAATTACTAATTTCACGGCCTGGTGGCTCAGTGGTTACGGCGTCTGACTGGCGATGTTAAAGATCTCCGGCTCGAATCTCTATCTCGGCGAAGATTTTCATAGGCCCTTAACCCGACTTTCACCTCTGGTACAGCGTGCTGTGTAATGTGAAGTACGCCAGAACGCTTCTGTGGGTCGGATTCCACGCTGAACGGTAGGTCCGCTGTACCCGGTAGGATTGCCGGGTTAGGGTAAGGTGGATACGGCACCGGCGTGGTGGGTGAGTATCCTACAGAGCTCTGTAACACTACGCTAAGTGTGGTATTGTTAACTTCCGGTTGACCACTGTGCGTTTATTTTCGTTTGCTAGTCTTGTATAAAAAATTTTACAGTTAAAAAGCTGAAGTAACTAGTTTTTAAAGCCGGAACACTTAATCTGTTGAAGTATACTAGGCAAGAATTGATTAACAGGTAAGAATTCAAACCATCGAAGCCAATCAAGCCTTGAATTTACCGATTAATCTGGGCCTCTTGCTGGCGTTTCACTCCTCGTTTTGAACTGCTTGATATCATTTTAAAATTATAAATGTCTGATTTGAGGACAAAGTGTGTTTATCACTGTTTTTAAGAATAGTTTTTGCGTTGTATTTACAAGTAATGTATGAGAAGAAAACTCCTTAATATCAGTCAAACATTGTTTGAAGTTGATCTTGTTCTTCTGTATGCTAATTTCCCAATAATTGGTTTAACGAGTTTCACGCTGACCCTGAAAATAATTTTTTTTTTATCTTACACGAAGATAGGGAATATTAGCCGTTAGTTTTTTTTTCATTTTGTTGAGTTTAAAAGATCGCTCCATATTGCCGGTCGTCCGCAAAATGTGGATCGATTGACGGCAAATTTAGTATTGGAACCGTTTGAGGTTTTAACTACTGTTTTTTTTTACCTTCCTGTAAAATGCCGTTCACATTATGGATTGTTAAACTTCCGAAAAAAATCTTAACTGAAACATATTTTTGTCATCTACATATTTTAAAAAAGTCGCGTGAAAACAATTACCTCGACCAAACTATTTAATACTTTTTTTGTCAGTTAAATAGATTTTCAGTCGATCTAAAATATTTTTAAAGCTAATTTTTTCACAGAATGTAGCAGAAAAAGGTAAACAATCCACAGCAATTCAAGGTAAGCACAACTACAACATAAATAATTGATTCCCAGCAGAGGTATTTACGGGGTTTATACAATCACTTCATACTCTTAATTCAAAGCGTGAAAATCAAGCAACCACTTAGCATAGCTGTCAAGCGATGAATTAAAATCCGATTTAGCAATATGACAACTAGGCTCTCGGGTACCCTTCGATATAGTTAGTTATTCCAGTATTCAAATCAATCAGAATCATTATAATACCATTTGGAATATCCATGGAGTTTCAGAAATATGATATTGTTTGTGATTTTCGTCAATTACTTCCGTAACATTGTGTGCACGGTAAGTGAACTGAATTTCACGCAGTTATATTTTGACCAAAACCATGTTGTGAAGGGACAGGAAGCTGTTTTCGTAAGAAACGACGTGATATTCCAGCCCCAAACATTTCTAGAAACTCTCGTTAAAAAAAAAAAAAAAAAAAACTGGTAATTTTTGGATTGCTGCTATTTCCACGTTTCAGGATTCACCTTTTGTTCGCAGTTTTCTACCATGAAAACTCTTAAATATATTTTATGTACTTTCCAAGGAATAGTATACGCTTCAGAGAGGTATCGAAGGAGGAAATAGGTAAATCAATCACCTGTTTTCGTTATCACTAACGCTCTTAGCTTCTAGGAAACTGTGATAATGTTAGCAATTTCAAACACCGTAATTAATTTAACTAAGCCAAGACAAGACTGACTGGTGAAGAAAGCACAATTCATTCAGCCACTAAACGTCAATAATAGTAATTTTGTTCCGTCACTTGTATCTGTACAATGTCTTTCTTAAGAAAGCTGATGATGTCTTTTTGAGGTTACATAAGGAATAAGTGTTATTTGAGAAAACCGAAGACACGCAATTGTAGTTATGAATAAGCGGAAATACTAGTACGAAGAGTCATTACTTCACATTGCCAGAAGTATCTACATCTACATATATACTCTGCAATTCACAAAATTGTGGGTGGTAGAGGGTGCTCAGCACCAAAGCTAATCTCTTTGTTGTGCATTCCAGTCCCTAATGGTACGAAGGAAAAAAGAATTCATATAAGAATCAGTGCGGCACCTTATTTCTCTAATTTTATCTTTCCTGTCCTTCCAACTCAATAGCTTGGTGGACGAAGTATTTCACTACACTCGTGAGTGAAAGTGGGAGTACACATGTTTACCAATAAGTTTAAACGAAACGTGTGTCGTCTATCTTCCAGAGACTCCCAGCCTAGTCTACTAATCAGTTCTGTGACGCTTTCATAAGGACTGTAGCAAGTGATCACGAATCGACCGGCTCTTCTCTGTACTTTCTCTATAATTTCGATCAACCCCTTAAGAAACGGGTCCCAAATGGCACAACAATAATCCAAATTTTGACGCACAAGAGATTTGTACGCTATCTCCTTTGTTTGTTCATTACAATTTTTCAAGATTCGACCTAGGAATCGCACCCTAGAATTTGCTCTACCTACTAAGGAATTAATGTGTATGTCCCATTTCATGTTCCTTTATACTGTTACTCCCAAATATTTCATAGAATCGACCATTTCAATAACTGTATTGTTTAACTCGTATTTCTGATCAATTGGATTCTTTTTGTTAGTTATGCTCATTGTCTTGCACTTTTTACAATTTAGAGTAAGTTGCCATTCAGCACACCAAGCCAAAATAACATCCAGATCGCGCTGAATTTCTAAGCAATCGGCCAAATTTCTTACTGCCCTATAAATATCCGCATCATCAGCAAACAATCTAAAAAGGCTTTTCACTTTGGCTCCGAGATCGTTTATAAAAATTAAGAAAAGAAGTGTCTTTCAAGACGCGAGACGAAACCGAAACGGCCACCTAGCGCGAAACACCATGGTTCCCACCCGATTACAGTTTTTCTGTTTTTTTCTTTATGAACTAGTATTATAGATTATTTATTTAGATTAAACATTTGGAGCTGTAGTGCCCAAGTGTCTCCTCCCATTTTGCGTTCTTGGGATTTCCTGGTGTGCCCCACAGAATGGAAACAAATTCGGAGACTTATTCTGAGGCTAAAACGACACGGATCTATAAAGTACAATCAGCCCGCTGAAGACAAAATGCTGAAGTGTCTGACTGCAGTATATGGAAGAATTAGATGTTACATCTGTTGAGTCCACTATCAAAAGACCTTCACTTTCTTTTCCTCCACCTAGTGTTACTTTAGGATGCTACTGTGAGACACTAAATGAATTGGAAACACTTGAAAGTTCAAACCTTAGTAGTGTCAATATAGTGACTCTGACACAAGTCTCTTTATCCCGTTATGTCTGTGACTTTTTGAGGTAACAAAAATTAGTTTTTTTTTTTTTTTGTATTCGCTAAGGCGAGGCGGTAGGAACGTAAAATGAACATGCGGTGTCCGTCATTGGTATGAAATATTTATGAGCCTGTATATAGGTTTGGTATGTCGTAGAGAAATGTTGAAATAAATCACTTGGTTAGTAAAGCCAACAGATATTGCAACAGGGTATTTTTACCCTATCCGACGCGGACTGCACTTTTTAATTTTTTATTATGTAACTTAGTGCAGAGTTGCTTATCTAAGTCTAATCTCCAGGGAACTCATGTCTTGTGAGACCTACTTTAGCACCTATGGAACCCCAGCAGCTCCTGAATATGCTTCACTTCGACCAGACCCCCTTCTGTCAACTTTCCTATCTCTCTCTCTCCATTGGTCAACTTTTGCTCTTTTGTAATCCTGATTGTATTTTAGTTTTTTAATGAATATGTTTACACTTACAGTTTACCAGCAACTGTTACATCTAATGGAGTATAAGTATTCAAGATGCATCAAATGACTTTATTAAATAGAAGAGTCAAAGGCTTCGGAAATGGAAAAATAAATTCTTAATGTGTCGACAATAGGTGCGCTTACATTATCACTAACAGTAATTGTATCAGTAGTTGTTTTTTCGACTGTTATCTGCAGAAGGAATTTAACTCTCTGCAGCAGCCACGTTTCCTCAACAACAACAAAACCAGATGGCCTGTAGCATCGATGTTTCCTCACACAGAGAGAGAACAAAACTTGACGGTCTGTAGCAGCAATGTTTCCTCGTACACAGCGAGAACAAAATTCGACGGACTGTAGCAGTGCTGTTTCCTCGTCCACAGCAAGAACAAAACTTGACGGTCTGTAGCAGTTATGTTTCCTTGTCGACAGCGAGAACAAAATTCGATAGTCTGTAGGAATGATGTTTACTCGTCCACAGCAAGAACAAAACTAAACGGTCTGTAGCAGTGAGGTTTCCTCGTCCAGAGCCAGAACAAAACTAGATGGTCTTCAGTTAATTGCAAGCATGCATTCTGTCACGGCAGCGTTCCAAATACTTCATAATTTTCTCACGTGAAGTTCCTTGAGTATTGGTGTATTGTTGGCCCACGCTTTTGACGTTAATACTTTTTTAAATAAATTACTTCCATACTGGGAATGGGGATCATTGGAGATAATCAAAAGACAATAAAATCGGAGGATACAGTTTGCATTACTATTCCGATTGCTTTGTCTTTATCTTAAAATTCAATTATACGAGTTAGCTGAACGTTCAGGGAATTTATTATGCCAGGTGAGGACTGTAAAGTTTCTAGCGCGGCGGAGGAATGCAAGTCGTGAAATGGGATTTGTTCTGCAAAGCAATGAAAAAACTCCAAGCAATAAAACGTCTAAGTGAAGCTTCGGAGGACGTTGTAGTATCAGTAGATAACTATAGTTGAGATTTATCTATTTCGTATAAACAATATTAGTGTCGAAGCTTTATGGAGATGTTGTATGGGAGCAGGTAGCAGTTGCAGCTACTATCGCAAGTGTTAACGTAAATACGTCTTTCTTTAGCTAAATAGCCAGTGAAATAACAAATATGGTTTATAATTTAACATTTTATTTAGGTACACAAGCAATGCTTTTACCAGATACTTAACAGCTAATCATTTTATCAAGATATACAAGAGAAATTTTTTCTCAGTAGTTAACTGCTAGAACGCGTGTTTCGAAGGAGGTTTACAGAAGTAAAAAAGCCCAGACTGATCGACTGTGGTATCATTGCTATCGTCTGGTCTGCCCACGTTTATAGCAGGCAGTTTCGTTGCCGTAAATCCCTTCCCCGCACCGCTGGGTCCCACCGAGGTCATGATCCATCTCGGCTTTCTTCTTCACTCAGCTTCAAACTGGACAAGTTTTACGTAGCTCGTAATTGTGAGATACCTCCCAATACTGAACTAGGAAAACGTATTTATGTCAAACAAATACACAATGTCGTCAACACGTAATGGTTGCAGCTAGCTGAAAGATGACATTATCTAAGTCCACAAACTACAGACGGAGAAATGAAATTCATACCCTGATCCATTTAAATACGTCCCAAAGCGTCTCAAGAACCAATCCAATTCTTCCTGTTTCAAATTCTACGTTCTTACTGTGAAGGCATTAGACTGATTTTCGTGAGTGCGAACCCTAACCCTGAGATTCATGCCTACAAATATGCTCAAGTAAGATCTAAATTCATTTATTTTGCCCCTTACCATAAAGCCATGTTTACGTAAAAACTAGCGACTATGCTCTAACACTGCCTATAGTCCTTTTTCTTCAGTGTGTGTAAAATGATGGAAATTCGTCGGCTATCCAATCAAAGGGATTTTTCTGACCTTGTTGTTGGCTACAGTTGTTGCCATATTGTTTCTTGCGGTTTCATAATCGTCGCAAATGGAGGCAGAATTTGAATATCCATTGAGCGTGGAGCATAACGTAGTTGAAGCACACTGACGGACAAGCGTTACGTAAATATTTGTGGTTCATGGAACAATAGACTATATGGCAACTAATATACAGTTCAGTATAGAGGAACAAGGTGCTATTATCAGTTTATTGCTGTCCATACTCGGTTTAACACTTACTCATACGAAATGGAAGTTTTGCTTTTGTCCAATTATTTAGAATAAGGTTATACGGTCAACAGCAACAGTCAATGACAAATTTCTTGACTCTAAGTTTGAAAGGATAAAATTGATCAGCAGAGAAAGGAAAATATTTGTCGAGACAGTGAACGATTTTCTGTATGAATTAGGCCAACAGATTTGAAAATATCCAGTAGTAACACTGCCTACGTGATCGCATTACAAAAAGAAACTTAAAAATAACATTTAATAATGTCTTTAGGACTACGGTCCTAAGTTGGCAGTTTAACTAACGTTACGAACTATAATCATATTTGCTTGTAATAGGGATTCATACATTATGATCTTGTTTCATATATTTCTTTATTTATTAATTTTTCTGACTGATGCGAACATAACACCTAATAAAAACTATTCGAACACTCCATGTAACTGAAGCAATTTGAGTGTGAGAATGCGAAATGTGGCTACAGGTTGAACATTCTGCTACCGAGGACAGTTCACTTTCGGAGCCTTCAACTGGGTCAAGAACGCCGCAGGTGGCTTACCTTCGTCTGAATCCGTGGTTCCTCGTTTCCAAGCGAACCGCAGTAAACGTGTCACCTTCTTGTTTTCGAGGTAAGGTCGGGAAAAAGTATCAGTGTGCAGGTCTGTCCACATCAGTGTGTTGATTACGCACTGAGGCGTTTATTTCGCAGGCAACAGGACGCCGCGTCAAACTCGGCTCACGCACAGATACGCTGTTTTATTCAGTGCTGTCATTACGTTCGACATCAGAGAATTAATAACAGTACATGTCTGTTTACACACTGTATTTTCACATTTATGTTATTAATATTATTATTATTATAACTGGTGGCCACGTAGCTCAGGCGGTAGATCGTCTGACTGCGGTCTGGACGACCGGGATTCGATTCCCGACGAAGCCGTGTATCTTTCCTCGAAGCTGAACGTCCGGAACGGCTCCCCAGGTCCACTCAGCCGGCTGTCCAATGAGTTCCGTGGAGGAAACTCCGTGGGAAGGTAAAGAACGGCCGGAGCGTGACGCTGACGCCCTCACAACTCTCTTGTACCAATGGTTTTAAGGGGAATGCAGAGCTCTACCTCCGTGAATACTAAGGGGAGCTGTAGGAACCTCGTGACCTTTACCTTACCTTATTATGATTACTCCGTGAGCTACTAAAAGTGGGTGGTGGAGGGTGCATTGCGCCTATGATAATGTGTTATAGTTTGGAGGGGTATATGGGATATCGTAAGAGGTTACCATGGGTTATTTTGAGGAACCATACCAGCATTCGCCTGGAGTGATGTGGGAACACCATGGAATACCCACATCAGGATGGCCTCAGTGGTATATCGAGAACTACCGATAGTGGTGGGTGAACGGTTAACGTTCTGGCCTCGCATTCGGGAGGACGCGGGTTCGAATCCCCATCCGGGCATCCAGATTTGGGTTTTCCATGGTTTCCCCAAATCACTCCAGGTGAATGCCGGGATGCGTCCTTCAAAAAGGCCATGGCCGAATTCCTTCCCGTTCCTTGCCCCAATCCCATCCCGCCTCTTATGACCGCGCCGTCAACGAGACGTAAAGCCCAAGCAAGTTATACGGAAGTTATACGGAGTATTGCACGTAAATTATTCTCTGGTTGTTTTCATTATGTCGTTCCGCACCATATATTCGTAGAAGGTCTGGTGGAAAAGTATCACAGCTTAGATTTTCCGGTGGAAACATTTGAACTGTAGAGTACATTCCATTTGCAGAGGTTATCACTCCCTTGCGAACTGTCTACGGGTGAATGAAAGTAGTGAATGTCGGATTTACATTTGGTGTGGAATAAATGAAACAGCTAAGCCCTTGCATAAATGTCAGACCTTCTTGGTTAATCACGAGATTCCTTTTATTCGTCAAACTGCTCTTGCTTTCTCTTACGATTTTTGGATGTTTCCAAAAACGTCCTGGCTTGAGCCGAGGCTTATGTTAGCTATATACTATTCTCAAGCACAACTTAAATAATCTCACCGAGCGTAGTTGGTGAGCGGTTAGTGCTCTGGCCTCGCATTCTGGCGGACGCCGGTTCGAATCCCCGTCCGGTCATTCAGATTTGGGTTTTCCATGGTTTCCCCAAATCACTCCAGGCGAATGCCAGGATGTTTTCTTCAAAAGGCCTTGGCCAAATTCCTTCCCGTCCTTGTCCCCACTGCCATCCCGCTTCTAATGACTTTGACGTCGACGAAGCGTAAAGATATAAGTAAAAAAAAAGTAAACGTTAATTATTCTCCATTATGTCCTGGCCACTATAACTAGTGTGCCCAGAATTGAGGGGACTTCTCCTAAGATTGGACCTCCAGGTGAATAATTGTTTCCCTAGGACAAATGTCTGACACAGTTTCATCAAACGTTATGCGCCAATTAACTTTTAATCACGTTAATAGTAAAAGAGCTGGGACAAATATCATGAGGCACCACTAATATGGAAATAATAGATAAATTAAGCCCACAACTTACCAACGCTGATAAAGGAACTCCGAATATAAAAAAAACAACAACAACAGAACATATAATACAATAATTAGTCATGGTAGACCATAACATGTGAATGAAAGGAATTTAATGCTGTATGTTGGCTTTAAAGTGGAAGTGGTAGGGGGAAATCACGAAAGTTCGTAATGGAATAGTCATTCAAAATAGTGACGGGAAGAGCATTTTTATATTAATGTTAAGAGTCAATTGCGACGACAACGAGAACTCGATAACAATGAACGAATAGTAATAACAATAGTATGAAAAGTAGCACTACGTGTGCAAGTGGTGGGCTTAGTACAATTGGTTGGTGGAGAATGGAGGTTGGGGAGGGGGGGGAGGTTACCTAGTGACTCAAAAATTACCATCTACGGTCTCTGGTTATTCCATTACTTGTAGATAGCACAGGAGTTGTGACTCGCATGAAAAGCACCTGGTTCCACTAGATTTTCGAAGTGGATTTAACTACTGGAAAAAAGTGAAAACAACAAATGCAGAAGTCGATTTATTAATAAGATTTTTTTTTTTACTTATGGTTTTACGCCTAATCGACGTCGAGATCATTAGAGGCAGGATGGGACTGGGGACAAGGAAAAGGAAGGAACTCGGTCATGGCCTTTTGAAGGAAGCATCCCGGCACTTGCCTGGAGTGATTTGGGAAACCATGGAAAACACTAATCTGGATGCCCGGACGGGAATTCGAACCCGCATCCTCCCGAATGCGAGGCCAGAGCGTTAACCGCCCACCCACTATGCTTGGTCATTTTTAAATGAAAACACCATCTATTAACAACCTTTTTTTTCTGTAATTCATATAATCTCAGAGGCACTTCACCCTTATGGAATGTGGTATGTGAATGGAATGTTAAGAAATTTGTATTGCACTTTTGTAGAACCCGATATGTTACTGTGGTTTCATATTTCTCTGATTATTTCACTCTTACTTGAAATGGTCGAAACAGTGAAATAGTGACCTCACATAAAATAATAGGATCAATTTATTTTTTATTTATTAATTTCGTTCCATAGATCCCTGCTGAGGAAAGACCTCTGGGATGTGGAACATGTCATGGTTAATATATATACATACAATATGTATAATAATCACAGTGATAAAATTATTGTATGTTACAAAGACAGAAAACAAAACCATTACAACTGAATTTTGCAGAAATTATATTAGATACGACTGATTATTTTGTACAAATTCTTGAATGGAGGAGAAGGAGTTGTCAGTAAGATAATACCTCAGTTTTTCTTTAAATACGTCTTTATTATGTACAAACTTTTTTGTGCTTTTACGAAGTTTACTAATCAACTGTGTCCAAGAATAGTTAACTTCTCTTTGTTCTAATGAGAGTGACGTTTGTGTGCAATTTATTTTTATTTCTTGTATTGAAATTGTATACCTGTGAATTAGATGTAAACAAGTTAAAATGCTCTGTTTCAAAGCACATGAGAGAATATATATACTGATGAGACATTATAAGAATACTTAGCTTTTTAAAGAGTTGTCTGTAAGAAATTCTTGGTTCTACCCTACACAGCATCCTAATAGCTCTTTTCTGTGCTATAAAAGATTTTTACTTTATGAAGTTTCCCTAAAAAAGTATGGTTTTTGTCAACTTAGTTCCTCATCTATTTGAATGCCTAGATTGCTTTAGTTTATATGTAAACCCTGCTGCGCACAATTTTTTGTTTTAAACCTAATATAACGTTTTTTATTAAAATTTAATTGCCTTAAACCAGTTTACTACTTCAGTAAATACTTAACTTGCAGTAAGTTCTAGATTAATGTTTGATGTTTTTCTCACAGTCAGGCTAGTGTCTTCTGCAAATAAAATGATGTTAACCTCGTCGGACCAGTTTCCATGATAATTAAAAACAGCAACACCAACAAATCGGGTTCTACAAGAACTGTTCCCGACTAACATGTAACTGTTTCTAATAAAATTTGTAAGTAGAGTGTACTTTATACTAATAGTTAGTTATGTACAAAAATAATTCAAATTTCTTAACAACACTATGTAGGCCTACGTACATTTATAGTTACTGAAGATTCCCCATTCCACATGGACGAAATGTGTCTTAATTATGTGAATTTAAAAAAATTGTTAACAGACGGTGTTTAACAAGAAACTGGAGAAGAATTTCCAGTAACCAATGAAGTGATTAAAGAAGTTCATAATACGTTCCAGATATCAAATAGCATGATACTATAACAATTCTAAACATATCGTATGCTTTATGAACAATAATCATTAAGAAGAAAATAATTTTTATACTGTTATATATAATTAAAAACTCAGTCCTACATGGGATCTTTGCAATTCGTTCTTCGTGCATATTAGCAGAGGATGTCTATAATATTCTATCCACTGATGGAATGTTTATACCCATCTTGTTTCTTGTTAAGTACTATGTACGTAGTTAATTTTATTTAATATTTTAAACTTTTTCTGTAGAACTACGTCTTCTTTCCGACCACCTCATTCCAAACCCGTAATGCTCAGAGTTTCCGAATGAAATTTTCACAGCAAGTCCGTATCCTTCGAGAGATTAGTGACATTATAACAGGACAAAAAGTATTCACGTTGCTGTAGTTTGTAATGAATGAAACTGATGAGTTAAATAATTTCGCTTGATTGGAAAGGTGAGCGGGTAACCACACTACACCTAGGATTAGCTACAGGGAACGAGAAGGAAGTCGACCATAGCTTTCACGAATAAACGCTCCTGGCAATTGCCTGTAGGAGGGATGGACCTCACCTCCCTTCCGTCAAAAGAATAATTCACCCACACCCCTCACCAATATGTATGTTATTATTAATTTAGTAAATGCCTACTTTTCAATATTAACATTGATATGTCAGAGGAAACTAACCACGTATGTGATGTTAGAATAAAGGGTTTCAATTCCAAGAGGCAGCGAAAGAGACATTGTATTTGCGGTGTAGAGCTAGAGCAATAGTGGCGGACCCAAATGATCTTGCGGGTCACTTTGGAAATGCATCATTACTCCGCGGGCCGCATATAAAATTAAATATCCCCATATTAGATTTAGACCCACTATAGACCTTTTTCTGGAGTTATCATTATTGTGTTCACTATTATTCTTAAATGTAAACATAGATAATATAATAATAATGACACTAAACGCATATTTTAAAGAAATATATAACACTAAAAATATATAAATATAAATGAAATAAATTTTGAAATTATGGATTGACATATAATGTACTTTTTTAATACATTGGTTTTCACTACCTTGGCCATTATAAAACAAATATATTTTGTAAAAGTGTGATGAATCTCGCGGGTCAGGAAAATATTGAAGGCGGGTTGGCCACCCCTGAGCTAGAGTTCACACGGGTGGCAAAGCTACCTTGCGCTCTGCATCCCCCCCTGACGTGTATTCAAGGGGCGGCACTCAGGTTGGGAACATATAGCCCACAGCGATAGCGGGAAACCACAGAAAACTTAATGACGGAATTTCTGTTCGTACTGATAAAGAATATATAATGGTGGCTGCATATGGTCCCACGCAGGCGCTGAGAGTGGTATCATGTTTCATTAGCCGGTCCTGGCAGTGTAGACGCTCGGGCACGGGTAGTTTTAATTAAGTGCTGTGCTTAGGCTGTATTTGTGTTGTGTTGTGCCGAATACAGTGGCCCACAATTACATGAGCAAAGCCTGATACGATAGTTAAAGCCACATCGAAAATAATATTTCAGTACCCCCGACGACTTAATCAGCGCTCTGGCCACTTTAACCACGGCCTCGGTAGCGTAGGGGCTAGAGTACCAGCTCCACGTGTGGAAAGTCGCCGGTTCGATTCCGGCCGCAGGTATGGGCGTTTAAGTGTTATATTTTTGAATGTCCTGTCTGTCCTGTGGTGTGTATAACTGGTTGGAAAAATGCATGTTGGATGAAACTGAAAACACTGGATCACACTGTTGAATTGGCTGTATGACCTTGGATGCTAAAAAGCTTTATTTAAAAAAGAAAAAACAACGACAGGTAGGTGAAGCTGTAGAGGAGTTTTTTTTTTTAAAAAAAAAAAAAAGCATCTGACCGTAGTATTTAATCACTATGCATTCCAAAAACAATTTTTCAATTTTTGCGTTCCGAAAATCTCTAATTCATTATGTATAACAGTTGCTGATTAAACTGTAATTGCAAATGATTTTTTTTTTTTTAACTGAACATCTCCATTTCCTCAACACCCTAAATTAGACTGGCTCCAAACTTCGACACATGTCTGTAGAGAACACCCACTCCATAATCCGAAAATATAATCATACCAAGAAAAGAATGAAAGCTGATCAAGAAGTCCCTTCATAAAAAAACAAAACAAGAATAAGATGTTAGATAGTGCAACAATAGCCCTGTTTAGTCACTGTTAGCTTAACCTGAAGTACTCAACAGATGATGGATTTCAATATCTGTCTGTGTCATAATATATGTAACTAAAAGCTCCTAAACATGACATCGTATGTACCGAAGACCGACATCACGTCTCGATTTTAGGTTCCAAGCGCCGAGCAGTAGAGTATAATAAACTGATGGTTGTGGTGGCATGCAGGGTTCATTTAGTTCATGTTTGAAGCTCAATTATTAATGAGGAACCTAAATTCGACTCTACTGTCAATTTAAGGAACACACAAGAATTTAGATACCTATAGTCCACACTGAGGCTTTCCATAGTAAATACATTCATCTCATTTAAACTACGAAAGCATACACTTACTTATCATCGTGATCAGATTTGCATATTAACTTTCAGCACAAAGTAAACAAATTTACATTCACTGAGAGATAAATTACTTCTCAACGTCATTCTTCATTCAACGTGTGAGACCAAGCTGGACGAATTGTTGCATATAGACATCGCAAGGATGTAAATAGTCGTTGGAAGTGCACACAAGGGAAAGTTGAATACAGGAAACAGTTTTTGTTGATAAAATTATTTAAAGATATAATGTAAGAGTACAGAACATGGCTAAAATTTAGTTTTGCAGTGTTCCTAGAAAGCTACAAGTCTCTTTGCTTGTTAGCATGGTATCTTGTAGAAATACGGGTTTTATTCTGGTAGGCAGTCGTGATTTTTTTTACCAAACTCCAAGTGATGAAAATCTGTGACACAAGAGACTTTAGTAGCACTTTTCTACCGTGACGTATTAAATTAGACTACTGCAAATGTGTTCAGTTTTTTGTGAATTTGCTGCGCACGAACCAGGGGCAATTTACAGCTCCTCGAAGCATTCCGTTCTGTAATGACTGTAACTTCTTGATTTCGCAACTGCTCCCCGTAAACAGCGGTACAATTAATTATTTTTTTATTTTTTTTTTTTAGAAAAAAAGGCTAAACGGATTTAACTACACTCAGTGATGAGGTTTTGTTTAGTACATGATACTGTTTTGTGTATCTTGCTCAGACGTCTTTAGGATTATTCACAAATGATGACCACATACGGACTTTCTGTCCCACTATATTGTATTGATAGCACAGTGAAAATATTTCTGCGACGCATGTCGTGTCATTGACGACGATGTGCCACTTCGTTAGTCTGCTGTTGCTTTACTGATGCTACATCGATATCTGTGTGGGATGTAAACAGTACCGAATCATCTGCTGTGTACACTGTTCTGATTGGTGGTATGCTTACAGTATGGCTCTTCGACATAAGTGGCCCTCGTGTGGAACCTTGAGGAATTCTAGCATATTTTTTCCATTAAGTTTTCTATTTGCACAGTGAAGGGCCGATTTTACAGGAATCTTTTGATAATATCTTTAATTTCAAGAATAGCCCAACATGGTAGAGTGGTTCAAATACCTGAACAACGTCTAGGAATACAGCAGCTGTAAGTCTATTTGCTTCAAACGCCCGAACTACGTGCTAATTGATGAGCGCAGGAATGGTAGTGTTAATGCAGACTGAAGCTGGCTTATGCCTGATATCGACATCAAGTAGTCCTTGGGTCGCCTGCGTATCTTTTCCTTTTTTGAAAGATTTGAGGTGGTTGAAAGTAAGCTGATAGTTTTGTGACTCTCTATACGACACGACTATTTACTTGGCTTGTGGATGAATATGATGATTGCGTTCTCCATAATTTTAGGGAATATTCTGAGATTATTCATCATGTAATCAACACTCGATACTGGGGAATTTTTTAACATCATGTTCGAAGTTTTGCACTAGCCGGTGATTCTTTTCAGGACATTGATTATTCTCTGTAGGATTGAAGTTCTATTGGACGCTGCTCACTCAAGACTGGAGATTAATCGTAGGAAGAAATGTCATGGTCGCTAGGATCTGTTGTTTGGTTCAAGGTGGTTTGCTCGAGATGATTTACCAATACACTCCACTTTTCCATGTCACTCGTAGATGTTTGGTTTCTTTCCTAAACGGAAGCATAATAATATATTTTTTTAGTAAGTGTCTTGAGTTTTTCAATCACTGGTATGTAAATTCAAAAGAAATTTCGTACCTGCTCTCTTACAGTTTTTGTTTTACCTCGCTTATCATACTACTGACTAGATTGTATGCGCACGGCTCCTAATGGTGCTCCTTTATACGTGGAGGATAGTGTATTTTATGTATCGGATAGGTTATTTCAGTTTTTTTTTTTGTTTCTGGTCGCAGAACCATTACACCAGCCCTCCTACTACATTTTACATATTACATTTTATGTATCTTTCATATTTGACATATTTTACATTGTTTAAATATAGTTTGCATATTTACATATAATTTAGATATTTTCTTATTATTTACCCATTACTTACATATTTACCTATCATTCATATTTAAAATATTACATATTATACATGTTGGTTATTTATTATAGTTTTACATATGGAATGTTAACTATAAAGTTTTGGTACGTTTTGGTTATTTCAGTTAGTAAGTTTCCCCGTTGAGCATGTGTTCATGGTTAACGATTGTGAAGAGGAAAGTAGTGATGTGATTACAAAATACGTACTCCTGCTGTGCCGCGTCGGCCAGTTCTTGAATTTCCTGTATACGTCAAGGGAGGTGGTGAAGTTTTCCTTGAATATTTCCCGGTTTAAGCGGTTTTTATTTAATTGCTGTGGTCCGATTTTGGCGGTGGCACATGTTCCATATGTTAACATCAGCGTGCCACTATCTAAGTCCTGTTCAGAGCAAAATTCATTGTTTAAAGAGATGTTTACACTTTTGCCAAAAATATCTCCTGGATCCTTGGATTATATGAGAAATAGATTGGATCCTGAGATACTATTAAGTTGATCTCAGCACTGCCAGTTGCGTTTAAAAACCTTCTTCCGTTAAGTGTTGTGGTTTGGCAGCCCAACAATTCAGGCTTCCCAGCAGTATCGCTGGTTCGTTTTGGAACACCGATACGACGATGGTTATGTCCGAGCTCGCACGGATTGGATGTAGCATCTGGTTTCAGACATATCTGGATTCGTTTTAATTACGACATTTTAGCTAAGAAATTTGAATAAAATTTGCTGTTTGTGTCAAAATTATATTTTAACATAATTTTTTGTTATTTATTTTTGCAATCAGTGCCATATTTACCTTGATTTGTATTGCTCGGTGTTGATGAAGTTTGTAATCAACATCTAAGAATTCTCGCCCATGATGATATGTAATCATTTTGCTATCATAGATTCCCTGTAAGACTTAATTTGGAACTGCTGATGTTAATATGTGTAATGGTCGGGAGATCTATACGTACCGTATCTGGGGTTGCCAACTGTCCGGTTTCCGACCGGACTGTCCGGTTTTAACGCGATTTGTCCGTGTCTGGTTTTCTACATGTGACCGGATACAAAATGTCCTGTTATTAAGAAATTTTAAAAATTACGGGTTGATGGTTTATTAAATGTGTAGGAAGTAAACAAGGTCGCAGCGTCTGCTCCTTATTCCTCCATTCGCTGAACGTAATTCAACTTTTTCGCTCTGTGTTCGAACGTTTACGACAGTTAGTCGCAAATCCGGTTATCGTGAAGCAACTGGATTATTGTTTGAGTTACCTACACTATGTAACGTCGTACTCGTTTCGTTGGCGGAGAATTAAAGAATGAATAGTACTATTAATTTGTATGTGATAAATAAATAAAGAGTGAGTTACCAAGGAAAATACAGAAGACGAGTGATTTTCAAATGAAGGGCTTAAAACTTGTCTGCATAAGGAAAACGATTGCACCCTATATTGTAAAATGTGTAAAATTACTTTCACTTTGAAATTTGATCGTATAAAGGCAATAAAAGACGGGTTCTTCCGCAGAAGTGTTTGTTATTGTCATAACAATTATTACCCTATAAATCTTAAACCCCCTACAGATGACCTGATTCGGTCAGCCTCACCATATCAGGTCTCTCATCCACACGAGGCCTGATCTGCAGTCTGCTTTATACAGTCGGCACAGACGCACGGTGACATGTCACAGGTTTTTTTCGAAACCACAAACAAATGCACTCGTTTTGGCGTTTACTGTTAATTAAGAAAATAGCAGATTATGATCGAAGATTGGTTTAAGAACAGGAATGAATTTAGCCACGTGGAACTAATTAGAGAACTTAACACTGATGATTTACAGAGCTGTTAAATTTAGTGAAACCTCTGATGACAAGGCAAGTTACCATCATGAAAGAATATGTAACTGCGGAAGAACTAACTGCAACTTTTTAAGTATTTATCAACGGGTAGAGAGTATGCCAAGTTCAGCAGTGCCATATGTGCACAATTACTCTCACAAATAATACCAGAAACGTGTGAAACTATTTGTAAGGCTTTAAAAAACTGTGTACAGATAAAAATTCTATTTTTAACTATAACTTTTAAATTAAAAATGACAAAAAAACTTATAGTAACTTATTTTTTATTTTCATAAGAATAATTTTCAATTTTATTAATTACAGTATTAATCTGAATAATTTTCCATGATTAAAACTTCTTTAAAAAACTGTTACCATCCATCAGAGCATTTGGTTGTTGGGAACATTTTGCCAGAAAATTATTATGTTCATTATGTTGATGCCTAAAACAGAATATCAATACTTAAATATAAGGCAATATGAGAGAACGAGGCAATTTAATCACTGAGGGTCAATGTACGGCAGGGATTGTTATTTTAAAACCAAGGAGAAGTGGATCACAATTTTACAATTACAAGTGGATATTTATCGTTGCACTATGAACACCAATTATGAGTTACTTTACATGCATTACTACACCAACGGACCTGTATCAGATGGAGAGATGTTAAAATGCACAAAATTTTATAATAAGTTTATTGTAGATGAATTGACTCTGCTCTAAGCGTTATTGTTGCTTGGAATAAATACGTTGGCTCCTTATGTTTCCATTGACGACAATGCATTTGTTCTGAATGAACATTTCTTGAAACCATACACACAGAAAAAAATATAACACATGAAATAAGAAGTTTTATTTATAGCCAGAAGGGTCGTTGAAATTTTTTTCGGTATTCTGGCATCAAGTTTCCAAGTATTCCTGATATTCAAAATGTCGATAAAATAATAATGGGCAGTTATCTATTACATAAATATTTCCATGAATTTGCTACCTGGCATCTCCATTTTTGTGTAGTTTGCCGGAAATATACCACCAACACCGAAAATCATTGTACAGTCTTTGGCAAAAAAATTGACTGTGGGCGGCTGATACTAAGTCCCTTATTTCGCACAATGTGGCATCATTGCGGGTAATCAACTCAACGCCATCTGTTATTAATTTCCTTAAGTCAATGCCTGGAACAATCTATCCAGTGATGCCACATAGTGCAAAATAATGGGCTTAGTCTCAGGCGCCCACAGTCAATTTTTTTGCCAAAGAGTGTACATTTATTAAAATTCCACTAACACCCTCCCCTCAGTGACAACTTTCCCTTCACATATAAATATTTACTGCGCGAGGATCTCCGAGCAACTGGGGCGAAATCGGCCTGACTAAATCATGTCACCCTCCACACGACCTGATCTGGTCTGACCCTGACCAGATCGGCCGACTCTGCCACCCGACAAGGATTTATCAGGCGACAAGCCTACACACCATACGATATTGCTCCTGATCTGATGATCTGACCGTATCGGGCATCAGATCAGGTCGTGTGTAGGGGATCTTACATACACACCCCCCCCCCCCCCCCCCGCTGTGGGCAAATGTCCGGTTGTCCGGTTGTCCGGTAGCGGATACCCGAAAATTCCACATTTGTCCGTTCGTGGAAATCTGGCAAGCATAATCGTATCATTTATTTTTGTGAGAGATCCTTTACAGTTTCATGCTACATTCTTGGGAGATATTGTTGTCTGCGATTAGAACCTAGTAAATTTCCACGTCGTCAAAAAATATAGGGAAATTTCTTCCTTTCTGGATCCTTTTCGATCGATGTTGACGTCAAGGGAGTGAAACTGTTATGTGGAAGTATAAAATGTGTATTTCCAACTATCTGGACTACTATTTTGGATATAAACTCCTTTTGTATTCACTTGCTGATATGACTGTTTTCTTTGCTGTTTTTGCGTAATTTATAAACTGTTTATAATGCTGTGATGACGGAGCAGGCTGTTGAAGTGCTATTTGTGGCTAGCAGTGGGCTGAAGTTTCTGCTATTTCTACCACTGCATTCGCGTATTGGTGCTATAAAAACAGCTGCAGATATTGAGGCTGTTGTTGCTCTGTTTCCATCAGCTCCTCTTGTAGCTGTAACTGCTGTTGCTGGTAGCTCTGGGCATCACGTGTGTCGCCGCTTAACTCTTCCACTCCGTTGCAGGAAGTGTAATGCAAATAGTCGCTAACTAGCTAATCGTAACGGTTTTCTATCATGGACCGGTTTAATTTGACCAGAGAGCCCAGTAAATGGCAGTTAAATACGCCCCACACTATTATCGAAACACCATCAGCTTACCCGAATCAACAACCCCATGGCTTACAAGCCAATTGGAAACGATAAGCATAAATGATATGATTACAGTTAAACAACTGCACCACAAACTGTAAAAATTATTGTTGGCAAGAGAAATTTCTGTAAATACAACACTTTTGTCTCTAACATCTTTTTATAAAATGAGTCCCGGGAAAATGTCTATGTTTAACCATATATCTTGATTGTATTCCTCAGTGCATTTCTACGGTACTGTAACTGCACTAAACCGAACTAAAACTGTGGCAAGAAGAACCAATAAAAAGTATGAATTAGTGTAACCAAAAAACGTAAGTATTTTTTTAAAACTGTGCTAAAAGGTGGAAGGAAATTCATTAAAAAAAGGAACTCAACAAGGAAATATTATGGCAGGTGATAATTTATATAAACAAAAATAAAACAAAATGAAAACAATGTGCCATATTATATTAGAAGAATCTGGTGGTGCGAAAACCGATTGAAAGAACAATAAACTGTTAACTCCTGATTCAATAATCCGTGGCCTCATACTGGTTTAAGGAATACACCATAGCAGAAAAATTAATTAAAAAGCAAACGAATTTTTTTCCAGTATTTTCATAATATCTAGCGCTTTAGTATGTCTAACCAAAAAAATCACAATGACATTAAAAAATCCTTATTCATGTAAATTGGATAAGATTCCAGATTTAACTTTGAAATTCAGTGGTAACCATTCAGCTGAGCCACTAACAAAATTCTTTAACACATCTGCCAAAACCAGATGTTTTTCCCTGAAATACTCCACTGCTATAAAAAAAAAAGGTCCTCCTGGACTATCTAGCAAATTATAAGTCTGTATCGCAGTAAAAAAATTTTCACAAAGATATTAGAGAAACTCTTCCTTGACAGACTAAAGTTTATTAACAATTACCCAACACTTTCTGTTAATGGTTTCAGAAAGATAAATTGGCTAAAATAGGAATTCATGAATACATAGATCTCATTTTTTAAAAAGCTGTGGATCGAAATGAAATGGTACATTTAATTCTGTTGACCTCTCGAAGACATTTCATGTTATAGAACAAAGAATTATTTTAGCTAAACTGTAAATATATATATATATATATATGAAAAGATGGAATGCAAAGTACTAGATTAAATCGTATGTCGAAAACCGTACACAAAGCGTATCTCTAGATCACGAATCAATATAAGAGAAAAATTGTACAAAGGAAAAGTTTATCTCAGGTAAGCAATTTGTGAGGTTTATTGTTCCACGAGGCTTAGTGTTAGGACCAATTTTGATTTTCAATTGATATAGATGACCTCTCTAACCCTATTCGCCCCAAAACTGTAATTCTATTGCAGATGACAAAAGGGTTTTACTCACCTACCCAAACATGAAAAAATATAGAATTGTTAGCATACAATGAATGAATTGAAAACCTTGTTTGAGGGTGAAAATCTAATTTTGAATGAAGAAAGAAAAGTGGGTCTGAATTTTGGCCTATCATAAATTAAAAATGAAAATTGTATAAGATTACTTACCAAAAACCTTCAAATAATTTGAAATTAAAACTAGTAAAGGACAAAAGTAGGCGGGCACAAGAAAGGGTACAATTAGGAATTTTTGAAAATTGCCAATGGAGCGAGTGTTCTATCACAGTTAAATTAAATGGCAGTGGTCTATGTAAATAAAACCAAATTCCTGTGATTGTGGATGCAACAGAACATGAAATGGGTGTGCATATTAGTAAAAAGACTGTCTATACTCTATAGTGTGTTATGGATCGAAAATCGTTAGAGTTACCACCAGTACTGGTACTGCAATGCAAGCATACTATGCCCATTTGCTCTCAGTTATGAAATATGGAGTTATTTTCTGTGGTAACTCATCACAAAGCATCAATATACTTAGGAGGCAAGAAGGAGCAATGAGAACTACACCGAAGTTCCCAAAGTTAGGGGATACTACGATGCAAATATCCTCAAGGCCGTAGCACCGCGGGTGAAACGTATAAATGTGCAATACAGTGCCGGGGCTTTCATTTGTTCTTTCGTGAGTCGTGAGAAAGGTTTTCTGACGTCGTTATGACTGCACGACGTGAATTAACAGTCTTTGCACGTGGAATGGTAGTTGTTGTTAGACGCATAGGGCATACCATTTCGGAAATTGTTTGTGAATTCAGCATTCCTCGAACCACAATGTCAATATTGTGCCGCGAATATTACCTCCCGCCATGGACAACGCAGTGGCAGACCACTTCTATTTAATGACAGAGACCAGCAACGTCTTCGTTGAAGTCTGACAGACAAGCAACACTGCGTCAAAGAACAGCAATACTAATGTGGGACGTACGACAGACGTGTCCGGGAGGACAGTGCAGCGAAATTTAGCAGACAAGGGCAGGGCCGGCGTTAGGGGGGGGGGAGGGGGAGAAGCGATTCAAATATTCACTGGTCCCGCCAGGCGAAGAGGGGGCCCTATGACCGGCCGGAGGGGTCCCCCCGGTCCAAGAATCCACCATTGTTGCCCAGGCAGTGGTAAAGCTAAAAAAGAAAATATCACCCATCTGTCTGAGGGAGAGACTCCCATCCGATGAATATGTCTCTCCGAGCGCCTCTTGCTAACAAAACGTCTCCGCCTGCAGCACATCTCCTGAGAAGGCTTTTACTTAAGGCTTTACGCCTCGTCGACGTCGAGGTCATTAGAGGCTTCTCCCGAGCTCGTAAACATATGAGTTGGACCCTTCATCGCTAGTAAAAGGTTGGGTGATCAAATAAATCACAATTCCAGTTGATAAGAGGTGTCGTAAATCGTTATTTTAGTACGTATTCGTAGCATTAAGAATAAAGTGGGTACTTTTCTGAAATGAAGACAAGGTGCAAGATAATGTTTTTGTCTGCCGCGATACAAAACGCCTTCAAACAAGGTCAAAGCCAGTCGTCAGAACTTCCCTGGGAACCACGGAACCAGTATGGGTCCAGGGAGAAGCACCCAGAAGACATGCTGGTCTCTCAACCAATAGTGGTACACCTCTCCCTTCCACTCGCTCCAGGGACAGCTCAGTTTTACAGCAGTACTCAACCATCGTTTTCGGCCATGAAGTGAAGTAACCGCAGTAGTTTTGACAGACCAAATCTATCATCTATCAATCCTCCGATGTCTCAGATAGGCAACTCCTTACTATTTATTTCCATGATATAACCTAAATTCATTCTCGCAGCACCTTTAGATAGATAGATAGATATGTTCACTTTGATCCCATGTGAGAATAATCTCGGGGATGTGGAACAGTAAATACACTTATTAGTAATTTCAATATTAATTTATAATTGATAATATTATTATATATTGATAACAAGTTAGCTACAACCCATTAGTATATTCAATATCCCCTGTAATCTACAAATACAATCCCGAGTTAATTACTACTTATTATGTGGAACAGTGTATACACTTGTTACCAGCATCTAATAACCAGTTATTTTCTTACCTACCAGTTACCATTATAAGTTTAACTGTAATCTACAACTACATATTATATTATGTTAGTTACTATTTATGTGGAACAGTACACACACTTATTAACAATATCAATTATATTACCAACAACTCATAAGCAGTCAATTACTTAAAGACCTGTTAGCATGATAATTTTTCACAGAAATTTTTGAGTGCATGCTATCCCATGTTATTAAATATGTATGATTGAATTTTGTAAACAGTGTAATTACTTCATTTGTCAAAAGTTTCAATAGTAAGAAAAACCATATATCATTTTAGTAATTGTGGACAACTTTGTCACCTTCCCCTTCCATACACCATATATACTATTTTATCAGTCATTCTTAGTTACCAAATTCCAAGAAGAAAATTCTTTCAAAGAGTAAAATGGGTTCTGAAGCAGAAACTCTTTCAGTTTGGACTTAAAGTAGTTGGGTTTTCGTAGATAATACTTAATTTCTGTTTGTAAGACATTGAATAAGGAAGCTCACTTAAATGTTATCCCTTTCTGTACAATTGACAGTGATTTGTAATCCTTCTGAATATTATATTTATTCCTAGTATTATGGCTATGTATGTCAGCATTAAGATTGAAGTGTTCAGGATTTTCCACTACAAATGATAGTACGGAGTATACATACTGCGCTGGCATTGTTAATACACCTAGGTTTTTCAATAGATTTTTGCACGATGTCCGTGGGCTTGCTCCACAAATAGTTCTTATAGCACGCTTTTGCAATTTAATTACCCTCAGTGCTTGTGACGAGTTTCGCCAGAATGAGATGCCATAAGTGAGCACGGAGTGAAAATATACAAAATGTACTACCTTTCTGGTTTCTATATTAGGTATTCTAGATATTACCCTCAGTGAAAATGTTGCAGAATTAAGTTTTTTAAGAAGTTGTTGAATATGTTGCTTCCAATTCAATTTGGTATCTATATATACACCCAGGAATTTTGTGAAACTGCTTTCATTGATTGCTTTTCCTTCTGATATCACATTATAGCTGTCCTTTGTTTTGCGTACTACGCTGCTACAGCTTTTATAAGTATATCAAGCAATCTAAATATGATAGCAAAAAAGAAACATACCTTAGACGTGATGTAACAGAAAAGTTACGATACGGCACAAAATTAATAGTAGCGAACAACCAAATCCAATGACATTATTCACGCCAAATATAGTAACACATCACCTTTCGAACAAGATATCTCGTGAACCAAGCGATATATAAAATAAAAAAAAATGTAATTTCCATATGAAGCTCTTGAGTACCTGAAATTAAGCTTAGCTATTTAGCACTTACTTATACTTCGCAAATGTAACCTCAAAACCAGTATCAATTAATCTACAAAATATATGTCTAAGCAACAGGTTATTGCTTACGAAACTGAAATAATGCTATTTAAGCTTATAATCTATATTTGACACTTGTGTATACTTACATCGAATTAGTAATTCCCATGAACAAAAGTCGATGTTTGACGCGAAAAATCTGCCAAGTGTTATGACGTCAATTTTGGAAAAATTGCTATTGTTTGAATTGCTAAATCCTGTTTCAATAGGGAATTGCACTTGTATTTCAACATGTAACGGAGAACAACTGTATTAACGTAACAAAAGTTGCTAAAAACGAATAATTTACCAAGTAACCTGTTCTGTTCATCGAAAATGTCAGCAACAACTTTGGCGTTTCGGGTGGCGTGACGTAATGCTTTCTGATTGGCGTTCGCGATCACGTGACTGAATGACTGATTTTATCGAACTTATTTTCTAAAAATAATAATAATTCGGCACTACAACACAGTCATAAAACCAACAGTCCTCTATGCAAGTGAAACATTAACACTTAACAGAAAACATGACCTTGAAGCAATTATAAAACTAGAGGGAAAAGTCATTAGAAAAATTCTGGGAGTGAGACTCACTAAAGATGGTTACAGACTAGAATCAATCAAAACAACAGAAAAGTTTTCAAACATAGAAATTGACATCAAGAAAAGGCGAATGAAATTCTTTGGTCACCTTAAAGGTTACCAGAAAGTCGATTGACAAAAAAAGATAAAAGATTATGTAACTTCACTTAAAAATTAAACACCTTGGCTGAATGAAATTCAGAAGGATCTTAAAAGTGCAAGCATAGGAGCACAGACATCTTATAAAGAGACGCCTTCAGACACAAAGTAGACAAATGGGAAGTTATAGCTGTGCAACCAAAACAATACAGACCAAAGTGGTCGGGAGAACGCAAAACAAGCTTTCTCCAAAAGAGTGAAAGCCTATTGGAACAATAAGAAGAACACAAAGAAATCTTTATTGGGTCATTTTCTTACCGTCTTCCATTTAGTGGGAGAATTCTCCAATAATAATAATAATAATCTTTATCCTGTCTTTTATAATAAATAATTTTGCTTTTTGTTATCTCCTTAGAATGATTAATCATTACGAACTGCTATGCGTCGGATATATTCTTAGTAGACACAAGCCTATTGTGGACGGCTGTAGTGGAAGCATGGTTGAATGTTTTTTTTCGTGGTATTTCTGACGACTTGTAGAGTCAATGTCACATACGGGTTACTACACTTAGCTTCGCAAAAGGGGTACTATACAGCATTAAGAGATACCCTATCATCTTTTGCACTTTTGTGTATATGTCGAATGGAAACACAAGAATCGTGTTGAATAAATTTCACTAACCTCCCATCCTAATTGTTCCATGCCTATACATCCGTGATATAGTTCTTTTCACAAGAGAATATTTCTTAAGTAATAATAAACTAATAACAAAATGATTGACATACTACGCAATTAGAACTAGGGAACAATCAGACATTCGTTAAACATTATGCAGGACTTCAGCATATAAATTCATGACTAGCACACTACAATAAAATATCATAATACGTAAACAAATGTTTCTCGTAGCTTATTTAAATCAAAGATAAAGGTTTTCTACATAGGCGCAGCTGTTATTATATTAGTGAGCTTATGGACTCATAAAAATTAGTAGTAGTTCTGATTTTTTGTTTATATCTACTATTTTCTTGTAATTAATATTACTTTGTGTGCTCTCGTTTTGTTACATGTATTATTCATCTACACAAATCCCATTATTTCACATTTTATATGCAACATCATAATATCACAATGACTTACCCAATATCAAATTTGCAAACTGTATCATCAGTTGGCTAATTTAATTAATAAATATCTAATCTAAAAGTTGACAGGAATTGTGTTAAGCTATTTCACCTTCATTGGTTACTGTAAGATTAGGGAATGTTAAAAATCTTCTCCATCAGAACTGGAAAAAGATATAATTTTACGTTAGAACTGGAATAACCTCATGGGAAAGCCTGTAAAGAATGAGAAGTTTGTTCAAACATCATCTTTTTATCTCCCAAATTAATTATTATCAGTAACTTTAGGTTCTTTAACAGTGTAACTGATGTATCGCAAGACTTGAAAAGTAATTCCTGAGAAGAAAATCAAGCATTTACGGTGGACTTGAGTTAAAACTTGAAACTATTTACTGATGTAATTGACGTATTTGCAGTTTGACTGGTATAACACTAGTACAAAGGTTATTCCAGAAACCAGCTTTCCTTGAAATGTTACAAAATTTAATTTCTTTTGTCAGAAGAACAACTTCAGTGAACGATCGTAGCTTTCTGTTCCACTATATCTTTTGCTCTTTGATATTGAATGTAATATTGTTGAATACACAACGCAGAGCCCCCAATTAATGCTCAATTAGTCTTACAGTATGTATGTAAATGAAGTTTCCACGCAACAATGTAGTATAACAATAACGAATACTGATATCTTATCACAGCTATAGCTCCGTGTAACCCAGAGTGTGAATTGACTTTGGTTGCTAAAGGCTATACAATGGCTTTTCTTTTTAAAGAATATGTTTGATTTCATAAGCTTTAAGATGTTAACTAGTCGGCCTCGGAAGCGTAGGGGCTAGAGGGCTGACTCCACGTGCCGATGGCCGCCGGTTCGAGTCCGGCCGCGGGCATGGGTGTTTAGTGTTGTGTCTGTGAATGTCGTGTGCTTGTGATTACAGTATGTTCTCTGGAGAAACTAATGCATTGAAAGAATCAGAATCACATTGAGCTGGCTGTGTGGCCTCAGTAGCCGAATGCTATTAAAAAAAAAAAAATGTTAACTACCATACGTCGTAATTAATTCAGTAAATATTCACCCTAAGTAATTCACCAATTCGAATTTATAAAGTATTTTTAGGATGATTTTTAGTAGTTTCCACGGAAGTAAAGAACTCAGGTTTCTTAAACATAACAAAGTGCTGCAGGTGAAATTCAATTCAGAACAACCTCTTTGCGATATATTTTGCATATGTCGATTTGGAGTGCTAGTTACATACCGCACGCTTAAATAATGCAGCAGGCGGGAGGAGCATGAGAACAGCAAATAAATGACGAGGAGCTTTGCTCTCTGGACGGAGACGATGGGCTCTCGATCGTACACGTCACAAGGTTGAGGATACATTCGAAGACAGAACTTGTACGCAGAAGATTTGCTGAGGCCGTCAAGGCTAGCTGACTGGTATTCCTACGAAGGACACCTCCCAGCTCTGCATCCCTATCAATCATCTCGTATGCCACTCACCAGGTGTGAGATTTAACCCATGACATTTGCCCCCACTACCTGTCTTATCCTGCTGGCCAAATACGGAATGGCGAAGATTTTTTCACTACCATGGCTACAACCAGTTAGTCTCTTTCTCGAAGTCTTGACAGTGTCACTGCGTTATAATTAGCTCAGTTACGAGTCGGGTTTCTGCAGATATTACAAAAAAAAAGTATACTAATTTCGCCATATAAGATTGCCAACTTCACCACATAGTTTCTTTGAAAAATGGGCAGTTTAAACTTTTTCCTCTTCGTATCATGATAGATAGATAGATTAGGATTGTAACGGAAGTCATCTTTGTGATGCGGAGTTAGAAAAATAAATTTATAATAATTTAGATTTTAACATCTTTTAAAAAATAAATAAAAAAGTATATTTTTTATGCCAGATTCTACATTTTTATAAGTAAAGTATATTTCCTTATAATGCTGCCTTATTGATTTTTTTTTCCTCGTCTTTCAACAACAAAAAACTTGGAATGATTTCACAAGGAAATTAAATTATTTACATAACTACACACGTGTCTAAAAAACAATCTTTGACATACAAGCTTTGTGGAGTTCTCAGCTCAACCAATTGAAGCGCAAGGCCACGCCACAGCAATTCTCTGTGCCCGCTACCCGCCTTTCTACCGGTATAACGGCCCATTCACAGTCCAACTTGTAGGACCGTTAAAGTACTTGTATGATAACACATTACTCAGAGCAACTATAAAGCAAGGATAATTACTCTGTGAGAATTGGTTACTAGGGAGACAAAAAAGTAACAAGGTAGCTAAGAGTTAGGACGAGCGTGAGAAAAGTTCGAGTGTTCATTTTTAATGGTAAAAGTTACTGCAACAAAGGACGTTTAGTAATCTCAGGAGTTTTTAGTATTGGATAATTTGTTAATAAATGGAATAAAGTCATAGAAGATTTATTATTTATTTTCAATAGAAAATACTAAATGAATAAATGTAAAGTCTAAAGTTTTGAACAAGCTAAAAAAAAGGGGGGAAAAATAAAAACAAACGGGGCATTCGTCCCTGGCGACAAAAAAAAAATAAAAAAATACGAAGTCCGATAGTCCAACAAGAAGAAGAAGCATTTTAAAAAATACAACAAACTCTTGATGTGTCGTGAAAGGCGTTATAGAACTACACGTAGGAGGTTTTTGATATTGTTGGACTCCCAGTCAACCACCAAACTATGACGTTGGATCATGATTGGAGGAAACATCCTGCAAGTGTGCGATAAGGATACAAGTGTGAGGCGAGAAAGTACGAGTGGAAAGAATTGCTTGGATCATTTTTGAACCCCTTCAAATAGCGTGAATGGGTGAGCGCATCCTACGGTAGTTCTACGCGGATGTCGTATAAGTTGGACAGTGAATAGGCCGCTTTACATGCAAGTTCAAACCTGCTAATTCGTCGCTTAGGTAATAACACCGTTCAGTTCATTGTTACTTTTATTGCAAGATCATCAGAATAAACAAACAGGTTCTTTTAGCTAATCGACGATGGGCATAATCTCATATAAAGAGAAAAGAATAATATATACTGCAATGTAAAAAAAAAAAATCCGCTATACAACTGCATTAAAAATTGCGGATGGGGAAGCGGAAGTAGGATTTCACGCGAAAGTTCTGCACTTTCGGATGCGGGTATCCGTTACATCCCTAAGATAGATAGATAGATTGATATGTTCATTTTGATCCCATGTGATCTCGGGAATGTGGAACAGTAAATACAATTATTAATAACATCAATGATAATACCAGTAACTGATAACCGGTTAGTTACTCAAAAACCAATTAGTAAAACAAATTTCTGCTGTAATGTGCAAATACATATTATCTCATATGAGTGCAATTTCCAAACAATGTAATGCTGCATTTGTAAACGGTTTCAGCACAAAGAAAAATCATACACCATTTTAGTAATTATGAACAACTTAGTCACCTTACGCTTCCATACTCCTAATATTTAATATTTTCTCAGTCGTTCATATATGGAATTTTCTCAGTTATTCTAAGTTAATAAATTCCAAGAAGAAAATTATTTCACAGAGTAAAATGGGTTCGAAGCAAAAACTCTTTCAGTTGGATTTAAAGTAGTTAGGCTTTCGTGGATAACATTTTATTTCTTGTGGTAGGACATTAAGATGCTCCAGTGAATTTTATACTATCCTATACAATGACTTGTAATCTTTGTGAATCTTATATTTATTCCTAGTATTATAGCTATGTACACACTTTGACAATAAATTTGGCCACCGCTGAAAAATTCTATCACTCTTATTTCTCAAAATCTGACATCAATGTCATCCCAGGAAACAGTAATGTAATACTGGCAAGCAAGTATTGCGTTACTGTTTCTTAGGATAACATTGATGTCAGATTGTGCAAAATAAGAGTAATAGAATTTTTCAGCGGCGGCCAAATTTATTGTCAAAGTGTGTGCGTCAGCATTAAGCTTAAAGTATTCAGGATTTTCCACTACAACAGACATTAGGGAGTATTTATACTATGCTGGCATTGTAAGTACTCCAAAATTTCTAAACAGATTCCTGCACGACGTCCGTGGGCTTGCTCCACAAATAATTCTTAAAGCACATTATTGTGATTTAAATACCCTCTGTGCTTGTGAAGAGTTTCCTCAGAATGAGATTCCATAAGTGAGCATGGAGTGAAAGTATGCAAAATATAAGAACATCCTTGTTTGTATATCAGCTATTCTAGTTCTATCCTCAATGAAAATATTGCAGAAATCAGGTTTTTTTTAAAAAAAAAAAGAAATTGTTGAATATGTTACTTCCAGTTCAACTTGTTATTAGTATATACACCCAAGAATTATGTAAAACTGCTTTTAATTATAGCTTTCCTCCAGATATCATATTATAGCTGTTCTTTGTTTTATTTTTTGTAACAAATTGAAGTAACTGTTTCTTTTCTACATTAAGTATTAATTAGTAGCTCTGAACCATTTGTTAAATTTATTTAGAGCATCGTTTGTTGTGAAGGTTTTGTACTGATGGGTGTTTCAATGATATGCTATTACCATCTGCAAAAAGTACCATATATTCAGTATGACCTAACATGCGTGGCAGATCATTGATAATAAATTAAGAATTGCAGAGGGCCAAGAACTGAACCCCAAGGAACACGGCATTTACATATTCCCAATTATGTGTTTATAACTTGGTCTCTTATTGATGTAACCATTCGACGAGAGCATTTTATAGAACCTCGTCATCTGCAAAGCCTTTACAAGCTGTGAGAACGCTTACATAATCCTAGAGTTTACAGAATAATTCCTGCATTGACATTCTTAGAGAGTTGCGAATGTAATGGCGATCGGACAAAGGTTACAGAGGACAAGAATATATGAGTATTTGCCACATCACATCGCCTCGCTGTAAAACACTGAGGAACTACAGGATGTTGTAACTGAATCTTCAGACGATCATATCATACGAGGAGGGTATATTTAAACTGGGATGGAGTTGTGACATTGCCTAAATATCGGAAGTTACTTTGCGAAGAAGATGGAAATTGTATGGCGCAAAATATGTTTGTGAAATATTATCAATAAAAATTTTTGCTTGGCAAAACATTACTTATTTCCAGGCCGAGCGTGGTGGGTAGGCGGTAACGTTCTGCTCTCGCATTCTAGAGGACGCGGGTTCGAATCCCTGTCCAGCCATCCAGATTTAGGTTTTCCAAGGTTTCCCCGAATCAAGTCAAAAGCCATGGCCGAATTCCTCCCCGTTTCGTACCCCTAGTACCATCCCGCCTCTAATGACTTCCACGTTGACGAGGCGTAAAGCCATAAGGAAAAACTTAGTTCCAGAACAACCAACGTAATTTTAATAATTACTGATTTCTAATAATTGACTATGTATGCCAAACACGTAATTTTTATGGTAGTTTCCCACGGCCCGTGGTTTTTTAGGCTGCTCCATGCTGCCCAGTTGTACGAATCAGTACGCGCCACAGGCTAGCCCTCGCCACCTCGCAGCTACGTCACCACCACGTTGCCTAGTGTCCTATCTGTTACCCGGGCGTTTGATGTTTACCGACTGGGCGACGGAAAGAGGCGCGCTATCCCTGCCAGTAGAGGCGCGTCCCTTCCCAGTGCCCGCTGTTCGTAGCTACACAGACCGGTGCGGCCGGCAAATCCACAGGCCGTGCGAAGCCACCTTTAGTCCTCCACCTTTTTTTTCTCCTCAATCGCCAGGAGTGTAGTTAGATTTCTTTGCAATAAACTGGGTTTCCCCACTGATGGAGGCGTGCTTATTGTTTTTTTGTGTGTATCACTGTGATGTCTGTTTGTTCAATGCAGAGTGTTGTTTGTGTCGAGAATGAATGAAAGATCGAAGACGGGAGAGGGTGAAATACAGTGCTGTCTCATTCTTCCGAAGGAAACCAAAGGCCAACAGGCTTAAAGTGAACGAAACGTTTAAAACCCACTCGCTAAATAACACAGCAGTCATCTGATTACTGGCCATTCTCCCACAGTTGCTTGTCAAAGATTTGTAAATGAAAATAACGTCTCTTAACAACTGTTATTTTATTCGTATACGCCCTCGTGGACTGGGGCACCATCAGTGACTGTAAATGTACATACATTGTGTTGTTCAGAAATTTGTATATATTGTGGTGTGACAGAGTCATCCACAAGGAATATTATTAAGTAATTAATTAATATTCAGATTTTCTTGGTAATATTCAGTTATTAAATTGTAAATATTATAAATGATAGGGTTAATTCATAGGTAAATAATCATATATTAAACCCGGGCAGCCAAAGTTATTATTGTTATATGGTTTAGTTTCTGCAAAACTTGCTCTTCAGAAATATATATTGAATGTAGGAAGTTGGAACGGCAGTTTTGAACGCTCAGAGGACGGGACAATGGCCAGTGTCGCCGACAGGCTGACGCCTATGGCTCACAAAAGGGGTAGCGCGGGAAACCGTTACCTGCCGAGTGTACTGACCTCACCCTTTCCCAGTTCCTCTTGCAAGGCCAAGCGAAATTTGCGGGAAGCGCGTAGGGAATGTTAGCTGCGATACGAAACACGTGATGATGGACATATATCAATGCACCAATCGTGAACGGCTACAGGGATTCACAGTGGTTAATTCACGGCTTCTGTTTCATGAGCGGAGAGGAAGCTGATTTTGCTGATTTTGCCGGAGAAGAGGACACGACGCCATATTCACTTCACTTGCTGCCGAGACGAGCTACACTGCAGACGTGTCACCCGACACGCCCTTAGCCGTTGATCAGTGACTGTGTCTGGTCGCATAGTCTGGCTCAGATGGGCTGGAAGCTGAGTGGTCCACCTGCCAGAGATTGTAAGCTGATGTGTTAGCGCGGACATATCTGGCATTAGTTGCAGCAGTGGCACAGAGCGTGTCACACCTCGTCGAGAAGATGCGATTACGGTAAAGTACCGCGCATAGGTCCACAGTTCCATTGGGTTTTAACGAGGCTTGCTAACCCGTAAATGACTCCTGAGATAAGACTCTGCTCCCATCATAACAATTACTGAGCTAACCAATATTTCATGTTCATAACTTCAAATTCGAAGCATTTTGCTCATTGTTTTAAATTCAAACGATGCTTTTAACTTTAAACGGCGCCCCTGGGCTTATTTTGTAAATGTTAACTTTAAGTTGTTGGCCTGTGATGCCACTTTAAAACATGTTGACTTTGCAAAATCATTGAGATATCTAAATCAGTTTTATGTTTGCTTTTATCCGGCGGATTGTAAATGTCGGGTATTGCTTGTTTGTTGTCTTTGGATTATGTTTAACGTAACGTTAACTATACCCGGCCTTGTATAAGCCAGAAGACTAAATAAATTGAGTATAATTTTGTGTGAAACTAACTTCTTGTAGAAATCATGGTTCTAGTTCACCATTTAACCAAATAACCAACTTATTGGATGTCATACATATTATTTATAATTATATTTCATCAATGTATCGCCCCCCCCCCCTCCCGAACCGACGGCCGAATACAATATGAACAAATGTTAAGAAAGTGCACCCTACTTACGATTTTTGATACAATCACATGTTGGTCAGGAAATAGTTCTCATTGCACTTTTTCGTAGAACAAAACAATTTAAGAAGTTATTTTATTTATTTTGCGTATGATGCTGTATGACATTTACAACATTCAACATCAATATTACTGTAATCAATTAACAACCTTGTTTCAAAGTAAACACACATATATACACATAGTTCAGTGGATAATGCCCGCAGCCGGCCACTGAGACAGGATCTCCAGTCACAACCACTACAACGTAACGTCGAGACGCTATAACCAGGCCACCGCCTCCGGCGTAGCCAAATTTAAGTCTTCCAGACTACCAGGAAAGCCACGCATTGGGCAGTCCTGCACAATGTGCGACACAGTTTGTAAGACATCACCTCAGTCACAGTACGGAGAATCTGCCCAGGTGTGGAGAGTTGAAGCAGTTCTTCCCGTACCACATCTAATCCGATTTAATTTGCACCAAATAGACCGCGGTAAGTTGAATCCTGGTAGTTTTGAGCAGGGATTGGTAATTTGTTCTATGCCCTGTGGAGTTGACGATGCCCATTCCGCGGTAGCTATCTGTAGGGCTGAAGGAGTCAGATGTTAGACTGACAGTAGTCTTCCAGGCAGGGCGACTTGACTTCAGCTGTTTTTTGTATTCCCTAATATCTCCATGGATGGGAAGAGCCTCGTTGTTCAGGATTCTCGACTATAGTTTGATTAGGACCTTTTGACTTCTGATGTGAGGTGGTGGATTGTTGCTGAGCACCGGCAGCCATTGGATAAGTGTACATAGAAGTGTAACTATTTAAAAACAATGAAATAGTGTCGTTGTCAAAAAAAAAAAAAAAAAAAGGAGAGCAATGCAGAACGGCAGCAAGATGTGTTCTACGAAAAAGTGCAATGAGAGCTATTTCCTGACCAACATGTGATTGTTTGTATCAAAAATCGTATGTAGAGAGCATTTTGTTAACATTTATTCATGTATACAAATTTATGAAGAACACAATATGTGTACATTTATAGTCACTGATGATGCCTCAGTCCACAAGGGCGAAACGTGTTTAAGTTGTTAAGAGGCGGTATCTTCATATACAAATCTAAAACAGCAGTCATACATGCTTTTTTGGTTGATAGCCAAAATACGGCGTTTGACCTTCTTTTTACAGCAACGGGAATTTTGTGCTCTGTAAAGGATCATAGGTTTGATTACAGGATCTCCTCAGTGTTTTAATGTTATTCTGTCTTTTACTGCTTTCAAAACGGGTGCTAATTTTTTCTTTATGAAAATAAAGGTGTTTAGGCAAATGCTTGCAAGACAAAGCAATTTCATACGTGTCAAAAAGATGTTCTACCGTGTAACTTTGACTAGAAATAAACTTTAGAAATTGTCTACAATAACACTCGTCGACGGGGTGGCTTGGCCTACAATTTTTACATTGTATAACGAATATCGTACTGTAAATCTACTGAACCAACCACTACAATCTTCAAAGTTGATCTAATGGTAGCTGCTAGAAAGTGAGGCATGAATGTCGAAACAATCTCTTTGCATGTTCTCATTATATTACTCCACTTAATGTAATTATAATTTGACTTTTATCTTCAATCAATTAACAAAAAGTTGAACGAATGTTAGCTGCTAGAAAGTTGGGCATGAATGTCGAAACAATCTCTTTACTTGTTCTCGTAATATTACTCCACTTAATGTAATTATAATTTGACTTTTATCTTCAATCCATCAATAAAAAGCCACTTCCATTTTTTCTAAAGCCGGATTTCTCGTAACATTAGAAAACTATTCACAGAATTTTGAAACGGTGTATTTTCAGACTCGTTAATACCATAATTACAAGCTAGAGAAACAAAAGGACACCTTTTGTTACTTACGTTGATAGGAATTTCTAGCGTTTTTAAGTATCGTTATTTAGTAAAATTGTTTTATGTTTTCTATTTAACGAGATAATATTTTGGAAATTGTCCGCTTAAGTGAACTCAAAGGAATTGTAGATCTGAAAAACGTAAACAAAGAGTGGAATAACAAAATCCTATAGAAAAAGCCGCATTCTTGTCGTCACCTCTGCTTATGGACTTAAGGCTTGAAAGGAGGAATTTGTCTAAAAGGACAAACGTTCTGGCAGATACCGATCGTTTATTATTTTACCCCGCGGATACAAAGAGTTATTCTAGAAAATTCTAGCCAAGAATAATGATACCGTAAATTTTGAATTCTGGAATAACGGAGATGAGCTGTAAAAGAATTAATCAGCCCTCGAAGTCATCTCTGCACTATTAAGAAAACAGGGGTAATTAATAAAAAATACTATTAATTTTATAAAACGACGCTTAAGACAGATTACCATTGAATTTAAAGTGGATCCAATACATTCAACAACTTTTTAAAAGAAGCTTAGTTCTGCAATTTTTCTTACTAAGAATAAAAACCACAATAGCTGATATGGAAACGATAAAGTTGGTATACTTGCACTCCCTACTCATTTCTGGCGTCTCCTAGAGAAATTCATCACAAGTCACAAAAAGGGGTTTTGATAATTATTTATAGGATGGGGTATCGTGCAGAAATATGCTTAGAAATTTAAAATTCTCTATGGTTCCTGTGACAAAGACGTAACAAACAACTATTACGCCAGCTTTCCGTCGACTTCAATTGGTTGAAAATAAGGGCGAATATTGTTTTCCTTGAAACGTCCCAAGAGATAACATTTCAATAGAGCTGGAAGCTCGACATTATTTCACGAAAATACGCTTTTATACAGAACACTGAAACAAGAGTAGTGATTAAAAGCTTCACATTCTTAAGAGATCATCATCTTTCTATGGCTCTAAAGAGAGCCACAGCATTCGTGATTAAAACTGGCTGGGGAAAAAAGTAACCAGGTTTTATGGTCGTTCTGAGTGATATCATTCCTTGTAATAGCTATTTACATCATCATTTTTTTTTTAATTTTAAATTCTTATTTTCCTGAATCGTGACTGATTGTATTGAAGTATTCATTGACATAGTGTATCAACAATGTACTATTTCAAAAAAATAAAATTGATTAATAATCTCGTGCCTGTTTGGTTGAAATATAAAAAACAGCATTCATTTTTTCATCATTTATTTTTATATTTTTCTTTGTTTACGGAGATATTTAAGTCCTCAAATCATCTCCTGTTTTTATATCAGCACACATTTTACGTAACACTCATATAAGGGCTACACATTGCCGTAATAGTTGAGGATTGTTTCTACATCAAAGTACAGACTTCTGTCGAACCGCCTGGCTCTTTACCGCATAAGCACGATGACTGTTCTACAGACAAACACGATAAAAGCCGAAATTTAAAATACAAAATAGTTTGTCTGTGATATATAGTAGACAATCAACCTTGGAATTGGGCCCTTTTATTATTAAGTGTTGTGCCAGACCTGGAATGATGGTGAAATATTACAGATTCCAATTTTGTTTAAATGCGATGGAATGCACGCTCCGGTGGCAATTTCGCTACAGACTCACTTTTCCCCTTTCTGTGCCCGCCTACCTTTGCCCTCTGCGAATTTAAGCGTTGTTGGTAAATTATTCGTGGCTTCCATTATGCCAATCCCTGACTCCCTTACATACTAAATAAAACTTTCGCCCAACCTTATGCCTGAAATCAAATGCCAGCTTGCACTGTGGCCTAAATTGTGAAAGTTTTTTTTTCTCACTTATGGCTTTACGCCTCGTCGACGTCGAGGTCAGAAGAGGGGGGATGGGATTGGGGACAAGGAACGCGGAGGAATTCGGCCATGGGCTTTTGAAGGAAGCATCCCGGCATTCGCCTGGAGTGATTTGGGGAAACCATGGAAACGACAAATCTGGATGCGCGGACAGGGATTCGAACCGGCGTCCTCCGGATTGCGAGGCCAGAGCGTTAACCGCTCACCCACCACGCTCGGTTGTGGTGAAAGCCCTTCTTCTTATTAAAAATAAGACTCTGAAATAATACAAAACTTTGAATGTATTTTTCTGATCACCTTGGTTTTTCTCCTCCGATGAGGAAGCCTACTCTATCGTCAACTTATGTTCTCTGTGATAAGTGTACTATGGTTTATGAGGAAGAAATTGGGGTGCGTCCCAGCATTCGCCTAGATGGTTGCGGTAAACCATTTAAAAACCGGACTCAGGATATCGCTCGAGCAGTAATAATGTATAAGTATTTTTCTCGGTACGATTCTTCTGAGAAGAATATTTCTTCTTCAGTCTTGTATAGACTTTTACTAATGCAATGTACCCGGGAGAAGATCAATCCTAAATAGGTCAAAAAATTCAGTCATTTCTCAAGGAAAATCGCTGTCTCAGGTTCTTCGTTATACCTGATGTTTTTTCTGGAATTGCCGACGTATCCTTTATCGGTCTGCAGGGTAAGTGAGACGTTTGCTACGTTATTTTTATGGAACATGAAATTTAAGGCGACTTTGGTGATCGTTACGGTGTACAAAAAATATTTAATTTTTACGGTATACCGAAAATTTAACATTACGAGAGTTAACATACTAACTTCACATCCTGGTTTGATGTTACACTCTGTTTGTGGAAAACCACAGGAATAACAAATGTTTAAATATATTCTTCTCCGATTTTGGTTTGCATCAAAACAGATAATAATAATTGATAAAATTGCGATGGAGCATCCGCTCCGGTGGCAATCACTAAACACACTCCACTTTTTCCTTTCCTCTTATAACCTACATTTGCCCTCTACTAATTTTTACTTTAAATTCCTTCAGTGTTTCCGGCAATTTATTCCAGTCACTCACACCCTTTCCTACGAAAGAAAATTTTCCCACACTCTTAAGCCTGAATTCAAGTGCCAGCTTGTGGTCATGGTCAACCTTACCCTTCCAATCACCTCTCTTATATTTCCAACCAATATCTTTCCATGCTTCATCACCAGTATAGGCTTTGTACACTCTCATGATTCTCTTCACCCTCCTTCTATTCTCCCATGAATCCCACTCCGGCTCCTTTATCATATTAGTTACCGATTGTGTTCTGTGGTAATTTCCAAAGACAAATCTGGCAGCCCTCCACTGCACCCCCTCCAACTTCTATAGTTGATCCCCAAAATGTGGGTCCCAAACTACACCACCATATTCCAGCAGTGGTCTGACCAAAGTTTTGTACCCCAATTCCCTTACTTCTCTAGTGCATCCCCCCATCACTCTTTCCAACAGGTGAAGGATTTTGAACCCTTTCCCTATCACCTGTCCACTGTATCCTGCCCAGTTAAGTTTGCTATCAAATGTTATGTCTAGGTATTTAAATTTCGAGTCTTCAATAAGTAGTTCCTTCCCCACTTTATAATCATAATCAACCTTTAGCTTTTTTTCTGTGTACCTAATAAGCTGGCTCTTCTTTGCATTTATCTTCATCCCATGTTTACTTCTTAGCTAGTTATCCTATCTAGATCACCCTGCAGCTGTTTACAGTCTTCTATTGTTTTAATCCTTTTATATAACATTAATTCATCTGCAAACAATGACCAGACATGCGTTTCCATATTTGTATATAGAGCAATCTTTTTACTTAACAATTAAATTGATGAAATTATGTTCCTATTTCATTACGAGTGCAACGAAATACTTCTTCCGCCAACCTATTTAGGTCGCAATGACAGGAGGGATAAGATTCGAGAAATAAGATGCCGTACTGATACATTTATGTATTCTTTCTTTCATCGTTCTGTTCGGGATTGGAATGCACTAAAGTAGGATTTGGTGCTTAACACCCTCTGCCACCTACAGTAATTGTGAATTGCAGAGTATAGATGTAGATGTAGATGTATTAATGCCTCAAAAGTAATGGGTTCAGTGGATCTTAAAAATGTCTTCCTTATCCATGCATAATCATTTCAGTGATCAGTTCTTAATGCGCGATCTGTTTGTGAACGACTTGTCTACTGCCATCATGGAAGTAAAATTTGAGTATCCACTAAAGTTGTGAATAACTTTTGATAATAGACTAGATAGTCCCCACCGAGCATGGTGGGTGAGTGGTTAACGCTCTGGCCTCGCATTCTGAAGGACGCCGATTCGAATCTCCCGTCCGGGCACCCAGATTTGGGTTTTCCATGGTTTCTCCAAATCACTCTATACGAATAACAGGATGCTTCCTTCAAAAAGGCCATGGCCGAATTCCTTCACGTTCCTTATCCCAAGTCCCATCCCGCCTCTAACGACGTCGACGAGGCATAAAGCCATAAGTAAAAAAAAAAAATGTCCCAGATACAACTGGCGGCGGCTTATGATTCTCAGTACTTCACTACTAAATATATTTGGCGTCTGTGAAGTTGTTAAACTCCAGCTAAAGATAAGACAGTATTTTATTGAAACCCTCAAAACGTAATGAAGTCATTGCTGCTTTATTCGAAACCACAGGGTTTCATTATTATATCGAAATTCTCGCACGAAAAAAGTTTTTTTTTTTTCAGTTTGACTTTGAGATCATTAGAGGAGGCGGCAAGGAACGGGAAGAAATTCATCAACGACTTTTGGGAGGAACTATCCCGAATTATTCCACGCAACGATGGGAAACCGAAATCTGGAATGCTGGGCTGGGATTCGAAACTAGGTCCTTGGTGACGTCAGCTTCTAATGTTACTCGCTCACCTACAAGACTCGGTGTCAAGTGGCCTTTTACTGATCGTATTTACGCTCCTTTCATTGAATTACCTGAATGATTTCAATCCATTAGACATTAAAGTATAGTCGTAGAAATGGTCAAATTTTCAGAACAATTTTTTTAAAAGTTTTTTCTCTTCTGTGAAAGTAACACAATAGCTTCATTTCCTATTGCTGTTGATATGGCGCTAACATGATCCACAGATTATGTTTATGAGATGAATTCAGTAATATGGCAGACATAAGTACAATTAAAGAAAACTTAAATTTTACTTTATTCTTTTTACATTTCTCTGTATTCTTTTGCCTGCAGTTTCAGTGACCTTGTGTACAGCCTTGAAACAAGACCAGAAGATGAACAGCTTGGCTTTGGAACCAGGTCCAGACTTTATGGACCGCGTTTTCCTTGGCAAGACGTGTTCGGCAGCCTCGGCACGCGTTCCTACCTGTTACCCACGAAGCAAAACTGGCTCCCAAAATCGTTACGAAAATTGTTACCCTGGCTTATGACGCAAGCAAATGTTGCGAAAGTCTTGGAGGACATTGTTCTAACAATGGAGCTGATTTATCACCATCTGTCTGGGAAAGGTGTAACTTTTATTCTGTATGATAAGTGTATTTTTGTTTGCAAAATGTGTATTTTACTAGCGGAGGCCCGGGATTTCAACCTTCCCGATCTAGTGTGGTTGCCCTTAACACTGGCGGGTATGTGAACAGAGAAATTAATAATTTGGTAGTGAATTAATGTTTTTTTTCAAAAATTATAAAAAAAATATTTGTACTTAGTGGCTGGTATCGTGTTAACCCAAATTATTAAAAAAAAAAGGTGCTTGGACGCCACGAGAGTAAACTAGACAATTCGATATTTGTAGTAACAAACCGAGCGTGGTGGTGTAACGGTTAGCGTTCTGGCCTCGCATTCGGGAGGACGGTGGTTCGAATCCCCGTCCGGTCGTCCAGATTTGGGTTTTCCATGGTTTCCCAAATCACTCCAGGCAAATGCCGGGATGCTTCCTTCAAAATGCCATGGCCGAATTCCTTCCCATTCCTTGCCACCAATCCTTTCCCGTCTCTAAAGACCTCGGTGTTAGAGAGACGTAAAACAGATTAAAAAAAAAATTGTTGTAACAACACAGGACACCACAAAGCGGGAACAATCCATAACATAGGCGGTAGCAAATAACATTAGATTACGACAAATAGTCGCATGAAACTCTTGTGACACCTCACAGTGTATGTTGTGTGAGACCGGTATACTATTCTATACTATATTGTGGATGTGATTAATAATATGCGGACATGTCTTTTGTGTCCCTTTGCCACGTTGTCGTAGAGGTTGCCCAGCTGTTGGGTTGAAATAATATAGCAGTAAGTCCTTGTATTACTTCATCAAACGGGAAAGCTTAACAGTGTCATAAACTTTGGAAATACTTTAAGGTAAGGTGAATACAAAACAAGGAAGGTAAAGTAGACATATCACAAAAATTATAGCCATGACATTGGCGATGACATACACGCAAAACAAAACAAAAACAGTTGGGTCGTAATTCAAAGGACAGATTACGTGACAAAAACAAAATTTTCGATAATAATGTGTGTAACGTTTTGTTTCTTCCTTCGTGCAGTTGCGAATTATAATACACGGAGGTTTTCTTCTTTTCACATCATCATCTGCTACCCATAGTTTTTAGAATCATTAACTTACGTTGTTAAAATAACCACAGATATCGATAAAACAAGTAAACCTCAAATCGAAATGGCAGAATAAGAATTAGCACAGTAAATGTGGGTTCCCACGATCCGCACATTTACATGCCGGGCCTTTCATCTTTACCGCCTGGCGATGGATAGAGGCGCGCTATTCGTGCTATCATATGCGACAAAGATGAAAGGGCACCAACCCCACGCGCCGTGGGAACACAGCTTAACATGGCTGCCATGTCTCCTCGCTTGTTGGTTCGTTCACAGTTAACTAATTCTTTTATTCCAGTGTGTGTTACCCTACACCATGATTTTCTCTTATTTTAAATCGGGTTACTTTTTTTTAAAATCTGCTTAACGTCTCTCTAACAGCGAGGTCTTTCAGAGACGGGAAAGGATGGGGGGCAAGGAATGGGAAGGAATTCGGCCATGGCCTTTTGAAGGAAGCATCCCGGAATTTGCCTGGAGTGATTTGGGAAACCATGGAAAACCCAAATCTGGATGCCCGGACGGGGATTCGAACCACCATCCTGCCGAATGCGTGGCCAGAACGCTAGCCGTTACACCACCACTCTCGGTCTGGTTTCTTTATCGCTCATTCCAGAGCACTATCTTCAATCCTCCCCATACCCCTTCCCTCCCACTCGCCTACAGATTGCTTCCCACGGCCCGTCATACTGTGGGTCATCCCGCGCAGTCTTGCACAGACGCGTCGTGGGAATCGGGCCGTTTGTGGTGACCTGTGATGGCCTGTGCTGGCGCGATTCGCCGCCAGTCGGTAACTTCTAAGGCGCGGTGCGGTCCGTAGTAGCGCGAGGTTGCTTGCTGAGCAGTGGAACCAGAGATTGTTTGCAGGGCGAGGTGCAGCCTCTGTATCTTATTTTTTGCACTGGGAATACCAATTTTATTTAGTAGATATGCATAATCTTCTATAGACATCCCAAAGAAATTTTCAGATTTGTTTCTTGGCTCTTTAACAGTTAATGTTCGATCCGCTTGATCTAATTTTTTTTAATGAGTTAATATGTGGCATAAGTTACCAATCTGTTTGATTTATTAGGTACAATAACTTACCTCAAGTGGCTCTTATTAAATGACGACATCCACTAGCTTTTATTATTATTTTTCTTTGTTTGATAAATAGCATCCTCTGAATAACAAAAAAGCGGCTGCAGAAACAGAAGCGTTGTCATCTTCACATGGCTTGTTGTAATGGTAATTTAAACAGCATAAGGCAAGGCACTGTGTTTCGGGATCACGCGTGCAGGCCATCCGAGGTGGCGCAGGTTCGCCTGTGGTGCGTGCTAATCCGAACAATTCGGCCTCGTCTGGCGCAGCCCGCGATGTCACGGGCCGTGGAAAGCTGCCTTAAGCTGGCTTCCCACGGCCTGTGCATTTGCCGGCCACGCCGGTCCAACTACCAAGAGCGGGCCGTGGAAAGGGTCTCGCCTGTGCTTGCAGGAATGTCGCGCGTTTATCCGTCACCCAGTCGGTAAAGTTCAAAGGCAAGGTGGTGGGGAGGCGACGAGGGCTAGCCTGTGGCGCGCGCTGATCCGTACACTTCGGCTGATGTGTCGCGGCCTACAAAACCACGCGCCGTGGGAAGACACATTTACTACGCTTCCCATCCTTTTTCCAACCGCCTTTTCACCACTCCTACCTCACACCCTTTGGAACAGGTTGTTGCAGTGAACGGCGCCTGAACCGAGATTAGCTGATTCGAGTCCAGATTATGGAAGAACTTTTAATCACCGCAACTTTGCTAGCAGCATAGGAGACGGGCTGGCGCACAACTCCTAATCACCAGATTGTTTACGAAAAACCTGTCGGCAGTGAGTATGGAGTGATAGCATGCGACACTGTTGATTACGGTGATTCATCCGTCGAATGGGGACGTTAAGCCTGGCGGCCCGTAGATATCTTTCGGAAGAGTAGGTCTGAATGTGCGGACATTAGGTTTCTCTTTCTCCCTTCTTTAATATTCACATACGTAATGAGAAAAAACACGCTACGAGGTGCAACTGTCATCACAGTTATATGCACACGAATAAAACACAACACTTGGGGGAAAAGAACTGGCTATCATACCTGGGTAAATTCGCTTTGTTCGTAGACCACAACTAGTGTTTATTACAATCATAGAAATATTGCAAAAATACTCTTCAACGTACGAATTTTCTCAGTATACTTATAGACATCAGAATTCTAAATAATTTTCGTGTCTCAGCCAGCGAAATAGAAAGTGAAAGTATGAAGATGACAAGTATTTTCGTAGCGAGTAGACAAGCATAATTACAATAATACAATCCTGTTTTCAGCAGAATGACGTATGTTACATTTTCTAATTATTAACATATTACAAATTCTCTCATTTTAAACGGACAGCCCACTAAGATTAATTAAAAACTGCGTGTATATATTATTGTTGTTTTTCTTTTAACAAAAGATGGAACTATAAGATAAAATCGAAAGTTTGGTAGTTCAAATGGAAATGATTATCTTCAGTTGTAATGTCATTCTTGTGTATTGTTCATCTTGAATTCTGAACGTCGTGTATTTGATTCTATCGATATCTATTTTCCTGATACCAATCCAGAATAGTTGTCTTAGTTCTCTGTCAATGTCTGTATCGTCGATAGTGAATTAAGAATTTAAAAACATACAATTGAGAACGATGACATTGTTAGTTGTTCATACTGAATCTGATAATACGCCTAACTTTCCCGTTTCCAGCTTGAAGTTCATGGAAATCAATTGTCAGTTGAGGTAAGAAGAATGGGTCATACTAAAGAGAAAATGTTACTTAGGAGTAGAGTATGGAAGATTCTCGAACGGCTTGCGTTCACAGTGTGCTGCGCCAAACGTTTGGCAACTGTTTCGACAGTGAGCTATGGGTAAAAGAGACTAGTGTGCAAACCAAGTAAGGATTGCAATCCCGCAGTTTTCATACCCGCAGGACGATTGCAGGATCCAGCATAGGTTCTTCATGTGTTATCAAATTAAATAATAAACGTCTACCTGATGGTTAATAATTAAATTTAAAAAATAAAAATCAACAGTTAACAATGTTTTAACTAGCAAACTTATATTAATTTAAAAATGTCTAGCCTCCCTTTAGTATACAGCTTGTAACTACAGATTTATAATCTCTTATGCATTACAGTAAATTTCTACTTTTAAATTTTAGTTTTTAAATCTAATTCTGCCAGCTACGTAAACGATAAAATATTCTAATTACTCAGTCTTTTGTTACATTACATGTCTTACATTAAATCACATGTTTAAAAATTATCTGTCAATGTATTAGGCAGTCAAACAACCACATTAGTTGTTTTTGTATGTTAGATACCTAAGTTATAATAGTAAATCACATTGAGTCTTTAAACTCCATCAATTACTTGAATGTTTCATCTTTGAATTTACTTCTTAAAGAACTGCATACACAGACAACGGCAGTGAACTGTCTTCATGCTCCACGCGTCCTACAACATAACGAGAGTGAATTGTTTTAGAACTCCCATACAAACAGACATACTACATTATACTACGAGTAATTATAGTTATGCAAATAATATTTCATTCATATAATTGTTTAACAAAACAGAATAATTTTAAGAAATTAGTGTATTTATAGATTTATTTTCTTTCTTTTCTATATAGAATTTACGTATAATAATGTTAGAATGTTACCAGTATTGTTACTACGTCCATTATAACTTTAGTAAATAGCTGAAAACATAGCGCTGGGTCAGAAGGGCGGCAACGTCAGGCAATATGACGATTTTCGTGACATTTTATGAATTGCGTATCCGCAAGACTGTCAAATGATGGAAGATCCCGCGGGATTAAGGGATCCCGCTTTGCTGGATTCAAATCCCTACAACCACATCCAGAATTTGACTGGGGGTCAAATCATAAGTTGCGAATCACACAATAAACTGTTTTGTGCTACCAACGATTCATTTATTTTTATTTTTTTTTACTTATGGTTTTACGCCTCGTCGACATCGAGGTCATTAGAGGCGTAAAGGACTGGGAACAAGGAAAGGGAAGGAATTCGGCCATGGCCCTTTGAAGGGAAATTCCAGGCATTCACCCGGAGTGATTTGGGGAAACCATGGAAAACCCAAATCTGGATGCCCGGACGGGGATTCGAACCGGCGTCCTCCCGAATGCGAGGCCAGAGCGTTACCGCTCATACTCCACGCTCGGTCAACGATTTAAGGCTTGGAGCATAAACACAGGCATCTTCGAATCAGGCTTCCATGGTACGAGTGGTACTGAAACGGTGTATGCACCTGAATTTGGATCTTCCCCGATGGTGACGGCTTCTGTAAAGATTAAAATGCGACGTTCCAGTATTTACTGTTGGTGAATGTGTTAAGCAACACGAAGGTAACTTTTTTTAAAGATTCGCAACGAAATGAATGTACTCTGTTAAATGAGTGACAGAAAAATGCATCAGATAACTCCATTATTGCTTACATTGTCGAAGGGGCGTCCATTAATTACGTATGCACAAATGGGGGGAGGGGGGGGGGGTCCGGCGAAATCTCACCAAATCTCACGAAACAACAGTAGAGCTAAACAAGTCTCCAAAATTACGAAAAAAACTTCAACGTCATTGATGTATTCCGCCTAAGTAATTGCAGTTGCATTGAGAACCGAAATGGGAAGCATTCCTCCCTTGCAACGATTAAAAATATCTGTAGCAGCTTTGTTTTCTCATAAGGATTCAGACAAATACGATGCTTCCCTTTTGTGGTAGTTTCAACACAGGTGTTTATAACCTACAACAGGAAGTTGTAAACTCAAAGAACCTTAGTGTTTGCAGTTCTTCTAGCGAGGTGGTGTTATTGCTTGTAACACTTGTACAACTATTAATTTCGAAAGTACTGCGTTTATTTAGGCGGAACCAATCATATTAAAATAATTTTATTGGCACAACCTTATGCTAGTACTCGTATGTCGAGCGCATGATGTTTTGAGTTATTCATGTTCAAGTAAAGTGTGGAACAAGTGAAACTCTATAAAGACACATGGCTTGACAATATGAGCCTATGTCTCGCTCAGCAATGTTGTACATCGCCAGTTCATAAATCTGAACAGTAGTTTGAAATTCAGTCTACGACTTCAAAGGTTTCGTTTTATCCAAAGGCTGCTGTTTCCCTTCATTTATACTTATCAGTATTTTATCTCCGTCCTATTTTTACTGATCATGAATTTCTGATAGACAAAATACGTAGAATGCAATACTGTATATTCAGTACCTTGTTTCAAATGAGAAACGCAAATATAATTCAGGTTGCACTTAGAAGAAGAGTGTTTAGACACAGCTGAAATTAAAACTCAGTGTGGAGGATGCTTAAACTTGGTGTTGTTTGTAACGTGTTTCTATTCTACTCTCTGTTCTAGCAATTCCTCCAGACGGAAAAAGGCATCTAACCATCCACGTGTGTAGTAACACATGCATATCATTCAGATATCGGTTTAAAAACAAAAGTAAACTCATATCTTCTATAGTTAATATACTCTTCGATGCATAGTGGGCGATTCGAAATACTTCAATCCCAATGCTGATGTCCCTTGCAGTAAATACAGGAATTACTACAAATCTCACGAAACATATAAGACATCGTCAAAAGAATTGAGAGCTAAAAAGTACTCAATGATCCAAACAAAATGAAAAATTACTTTACAAAATCCTAACATTTTTAACCATCGACAGATAGTTTCTTTATCATAAAAATGAGTTGTGTTAGTTAAAAAAATATGAGAAATCAACGTAATATATATATATATTTTTGTACGTGTAAAAGTATGGCGTAAATACTCATCAATGTTTTTTGTAAGTAATAAGTTTATTGTGGTGATGAATGACTAAAACATTTCTATGAGGCCTCTGTGGCACTACGAAGCGTTATTGTAGTTAAATTTTTGGTTGATTGTAGTTATGGACTAGTTGCATTTATGGATATGATGTTGAAAATTATCGTCAGCTGTGTCAAATTGTTTTATTTAAGAAGTAAGTCGATTGAGTTAAGCACTGACCTGGGATTTCCTTTCATCCATCATGCAGTTTACTTAAAACTACCCGATCATGAAACAAAACTAGTTGACGTTGGTAGCTAAAATTAACATTCACTATTGTTTGTGAAAATGGCAACACACAGAAGTAATGGTCTCAATCACTCCAAAATATAAGGATGTGTCAAAAATTAGAACCATAATAAGTGATTAAGATTGCAGAGAAATAGCGTGCACATAGGCCCAGTAGCGCCCTCTTTTGTATGACTGGAAAGGTCAGTGTTGGGTTAGGCCACGCACAGTCAGTGCACAGCCTTCAAACGAAGTGGAAACAAAATGTGCAATAGTGCCGGCATACCTCGTCGAAGTCAAAATCAGAATATCTTCCCATAAATTGCTTGGTTTAGACGAAAATCCAGTTTCGTACAAGAAAATCCTAGGCGGTTTAATGCTATGTGTAAATAACAATACTTCCGCTTTCCATTTACGTTTCACACACCACTTGTGGAGAGTAAGAGTGATAAATTATATAATTGTACTACAGTGTATTGCTCTCCATATTGTTATCTTCTTCCCAGCTGTCATGTAATCTTTACTGAATTTAACAACATTTTTTTCTATTTTGATCAATCTAATAAAACAACAGTGTTCTTTTACCATTTTTTATCTTGGCCAACATATTTTTTTAAATTTGATAACTGAAAACATATTGCTCTAATAAAACTACAGTGTTCTTTTACCATTTTTTATCTTGGCCAACATATTTTTTGAAATTTGATAACTGAAAACATTTTGCTCGGAATGAATTAAAGGCAAGATTCGTATAAAATTGCTGCTCTTTTTCAATTGTTTATTGGTTGTTGTGACTAACGTGTATCGGCTTTTGATTTTCTGAAACTATGAAAAAAATCATATGTATTAGCAATTTAGGTAAATGAATACCAGTAAATAATTTATTTCAAGTCTGAAGGGTACTTCTTTCAATTTTTTCTATAAATACAAAAAAATAAGTTCTCTGATATCACAAACCTTCGTTACCAGATTTCTACGATAAGATTGAAAGTTTTACTCATTTCAGGGTTACGAAATTGATTCTTCTTTTAACTTTGGCTGTAACATCAGATCATTACACATAAAAGTCTATGACAATATCTCCAGATACAAAGAGGTTTGAATAGCGTCTAGATTCAACATCCGTTAAGCAAACGAGTTTGAAATTATATCTAAACACTACTTAGTGTACCTCAGTTAAGGGTTGTATTAAAAAAAATGTATTGTTTGTTCCATAGAATTATATTATCATGAAACGTTTAGAGCTCCACTTGCAAACCATATAATTACAGAAATGAGAAACCGAACTTGGCGGGTGACTGGTAACTGCCTGCAATGACATTAAGTAGAAACCATTTTAAATTCACGGTACAGCAATTCAGATTTCGGTACCGAGCGTGGTGGGTGAGCGGTAACGCTCTGGCCTCGCATTCGGGAGAACGCGGGTTCGAATTCCCGTCTGGGCATCCAGATTTGGGTTTTCCATGGTTTCCCCAAATCACTCCAGGTGAATGCCGGGATACTTCATGCAAAAGACCATGGCCGAATTCCTTCCCGTTCCTTGTTCCCAATCTCATCCCGTCTCTAATGATCTTGATGTCGACGAGGCTTAAAGCCATAAGTTAAAAAATAAAAGGATAAAAAAAGCAGATTTCGGTGTTGGTAGAGTTACTGAGATCATTTCCAGCGCATGAGGAATACAGAGACCGACTTTTGTTTTTACACAGCTAATATTTTTCCTGTCATTGCAAAAGATACCAGGTATTTTAAAGACTCAACTGTAAAATTCCAACAAAAAGGAATTTGAATTATTTATGCTATTGGGGCATCTAATCTGTCATGTCCTTTAATGTCCCACCTTACAGGCAACGCGAGAAGAACATAACACTTCATTAAATCAATCTTGTCTGAGATCCGACAATACCCGCCTACTTGGTTCCGCGAGCCACTAATTTTCCTGCTCGGCATCAGCCAATCTGAGCGACCCACTGCGCCAGTGCTTGAAATTTACCAGCTCAGGTGATAACAACTCAGAACCACTTGTTTGGCAATATTTTCCAGATATAGTGAAGTTTTGTTTGTTTCTCAGAGCATTAAATTTAATAATCAATAGCTTTACGTCACGAAAAGAAACTGGGCGTCATTAATTGTGTGCGTTGAAATCAATATGCGAAATTTCTGCAATCCGCTACTAATGTATATTTTCTTATTTGTGCTCGAGGTTACAATTTTGTATCTTACTTTAGAGAGAATTTTTTACAGACTACCGTCGGCAGGTGTGAATAGGCTGGGAAGTTGGCAAACGAGAATAACTTGGTGCCACCAATAAAACATAATACATAATTTGCATCAATCACTTCACTCGTGACCACTAATAGGCGCAGAATATTGTTAATTACGGAAAGTTATTATTGCTGTCCTACAGTGTTTACTTGCAAAGATCAGCCAATCAATGTTTTGGCCGTCATTTGTTTGTTAATAGCACCAGCTAGAAACTATCGTTACCTCCCAACAGCCACTTTGGTTTTCTTAAGTTACTTATTTATCAAAATTTTTAAACAGGCTCAATTCTGTAAGACCAGTCCATAACTTAATGCTTAACCTTCCACCTTTGTCTTCCGCAGATGAGTGCGGAAGTGGTATTTGTAACATAACGCCATATTCTATAATAACATTTATATTAAATCTCATACTAAAAAGCCGTAGCGTTATAAAAAAAAATCCATTTGTGACATACATTCCATTCTAAATCAAAGACTGTTTGCTTTACTACGTGTAAGCGCAGAACTGTAAACAGTGCTCAGTAAATATGCATTTGCAAGCCCTATTATTTACAGTGGACTCAGACTTTCTTTTCTTCTTACCGAGAGTGGTGGTGTAACGGTTAGCGTTCTGGCCTCACATTCGGGAGGACGGCGGTTCGAATCCCCGTCCGGGCATCCAGATTTGGGTTTTCCATGGTTTCCCAAATAACTCCAGGCAAATGCCGGGATGCTTCCTTCAAAAGGCCATGGCCGAATTCCTTCCCATTCCTTGCCCCCTCCCCCCAATCCTTTCCAGTCTCTAAAGACCTCGCTGTTAAGAGACGTTAAGCAGTTTAAAAAAAATTCTTCCTCTTTTTAACTGCAGGAACATTTAGAGCTTTAAGCAGCTTATCTTAGTTTGCGGTGAAGGAAAATCTGTTTCACTATGTTAAAATATAACCAGAAAAAAATATTTAAATTTTACCAAAGCATACTTGATTGAGGTTGTGTCATGACACAGACAACACTCACTTAATGATTATTTTTCTGTTTCTCCATATTTGGTATCTTCAGAAGCAGATTTAAGAGCAGAACCAAGCGAGCAGAACGTTAGGGCAAGCATATTCACAAGATTTCTAGCAAATTAATTAATTTTCAAAATGTGTTATGTGCTGCATAGTAGGCAGCTGCTTCAGATAAATGCTGTATCGCTTCGAAAACTTGAAATACACTGCAAGCATTGAATTTAATAATAAAGTTCTTGATAGTTTATGTTGTTGTGCACCAATGTAAAAACTGCATTGTTTTGTGTCCTCCCTCTTGTTCAAACATTTTTTTGACAGTGATAGCTTTTTTATTACTATTTACACTTAATAACTTTTATATGTCTTAAAAAAAACAAATTAATTTCATGTCTGAATAATACATTTATTGCTGAAATGTAATCGCTGTTTCAGTTTATAAAACGAATAAACTGAAATGTATTTGTTCGTAGTGAGTCGAATGTGTGTCAGTTTTGGATGGTTGCGTGACTATACCACGCACATCGTATAAGACCGTCTTCGCAGTTGTGTATAAATGCTTGAATAAGTTCCAGGAGAAAATGTAGCGATGAGTGATTCAGGTAGTTCGGGTGCATACGAATGTGGTAGTACCTCCTCTATCCAGGATAGTCGTGCTTTAACAGCTCAGCCACACTGGCGGGTACTCTCACAATGTTTAGCCAGGTTATACTGATATTTCTGCGTTTATAACAACCTCAGAACTGTTCACACTACTAAGTCTGCCGGGAAATTAACAATCTTGCACCGAGCGTGGTGAATGAACGGTTAGCATTCTGGCATCGTATTCGGAAGGACGCCGGTTGGAATCCCCGTCCGGGCATCCAGATTCGGGCTTTCCATAGTTTCCTCCAGGCGCTGGCCGGGATGCTTCTTTCAAAACGCCATTGCCGAATTCCTTCCCGTTCCTTGTCCCCATTCCCATCCCGCCTCTAATGACCTCGACGTCGACGAGGCGTATAGCCACAAGTAAAAAAAAAAAAAAAAATCTTGCGGTAGTTACAGTCCAACTTCAATGAGAAATTAGGTCAGATTCGACTGTGATTCTTGCAAATATAATTTTTCGAACGAGTTTGTAATTGCGAAATTATAATTATTATTATTCATACGAGCGGGCATTAATCGGCACTGACTTCACGTAGTTCTGGAAGGACGTTAAGCAGAACGCTATAAACGGAGCCACCGGACCAAATGTGAGTGGAGGAAACCTTGCTACGTGAAGGCAACACCACACCCATAACCTTGTTGGCACAAGGAAGCCAGCAAGAGCCGCACCGCCGCCACGGCAAACCACAATCAATAACCCCAAACCAGCTAACAGTGATTGGCTCAGAAAACACATATTTGATTCCCGAGCTAACACGGCCGGCCCAGCTCTGAAATCTGCTTTATGCATTATTCATCGCAAATTATTCTTTACTATATTTTATCACATTACTTATACTGTGTCAAGGAATGCAGAACTGTATGTACACAGAATACTTAGTTAAACTAGATATGCAGTAGGTATTTGCTTGAATTGATTTCAGTAGACGAGTCTTGTTCCTGATGAGCTGATGGCACTGTTTGCTGTAAAAATTACTGAAAAGGACTTTATGGCGTAGGGCGTGGATGGTATGAATGAATAATGAAGTGTTGGGTAACTCGTATACAGAGTGTAAGGGTTTTGTGGAGACAGCATTAGCCTGTTACAATCAAATATCAACCTGTAAGAACGGAGACTTTCCCGGCGTCTGTAAGGGTGTACCGCCGGATTATGTCCCATTATCTGTCAGCCAGCAGACAACTACAGATGTTTTCGCAAGTGAGGAAGACGGCGGAGCTAGTCTACGAAATACTGTGTTTTCACAACACAATCCGGCGGTACACCGGTAAAGACTTAATTGAAGTATCTACCTCTCTTGCACCTGTTGCACCTCGTTTGAAAGGAAGATGGATTAAGTGGTTGTTGGTATAATGCGTCACCCTCCGTTTGCCAACGACCTCATAAATATAAAGGGCAGAGGAGCGTTGAGTTGTCCAGAGCACCCTCTTGCCCGGAGGCTTGGAAACATTGCCTGAATGAGAATAATCAGAAAAGATCAACAGCATGGAGTTGAAAAAGGCTACATTAAAAACTCAAAGGCTATGTAATTCTCTCAAATTACATACTGAATAATTGCCTCTTTCTAGGTAAAATATTGCGGAGGTTAAATAATCCTTCTCAGAGAGGAGTCAACAGAATAGAAAAAACATTCTTCGAGTCGGTGGGTAGATTAGAGAACTTAAAATGCAGATGCATCGTTGTTTCGATAGGTGAGATTAGATGGAAGGAGGTGAAGGATATCTGGTATTGGGAGTATAGACAAATTAGCACACAAGCTGTCGGCGGAAATTTTACTGCTAAAGAGAGAAGGAAAACGGGTGAGTTTTATGAACGGTTAAGTGACAGGATTAATCTGATGAGGACAAAAACCAAGACTGTGCAGACCACATTAGTACATTAGTTTATGCCAACATTACAAGAAATTTATGATGAAACAGAGAAAATATATCCTGAAATTTACAAAGTAATTCAATAGGAATATTGTTGTGACTTTAGGTTTGGGAGACAGAAATGAGGAAGTTGGCTGTTAAATGTTTTCAAAAATATAATTTGACCATAGCAAACACACTATTTGAAAATCATTTACGAAATATATAAATCTGGAAACGTCCCAGTAGAGATTGCGAAACCAATTACTAGACTCTAAGCATGCCCGAAACTGATAAAGTCTCTGAAATGCAAACTGACAAGGAGAAAACACAGGAGAAACGTGAGATAAACATGCAGAAACTGTAAATGTGTGTCTAAGAGGTGATTGTAAAAGAAATTCAATTGAAGAAGAGTGAAGTGCGCTGAAGAGATAGATAATGAAAGCTGGTATAGAAGCCTTAGGCATTAGGATAAAGATGGTCGAAAACCATGAATAAGAGAGAAAAAATGTGTATTAATAGATCAGAGGGGAAAGGATGAAAATGCTCAAGATGAAGCAGAAATAAAGTAGTACAGATATTTTAGAAATCAGATAAACAGGAAATACAAAAAGGCTAAAGAAAATTTATTGAAAGGGAACTGTGAAGAATTAGAGAAATAAATTGTCGTAGGTAAAATAGATCGCAGCACATGGAGAATCAAACAGAATTTTTGAGAAATGCCTAAACATGGCAAACCTCTTTTAACCTTCTGGTGATCTTAAATGATCACACATTTAAAAACACTAACAGAGATACGAGTAGCTGTGCATTGGCAATATTCATATGAATAATAGTAAAATATGCACCAGTACTTACACAATATCAATTGACGCAATTTACTGGCATGTGTATTACACTCCTGGAAATTGAAATAAGAACACATTGACGCCGGAGTGTAAGACCCACCATACTTGCTCTGGACACTACGAGAGGGCTGTACAAGCAATGATCAAACGCACGGCACAGCGGACACACCAGGAACAGCAGTGTTGGCTGTCGAAGGGCGCTAGCTGCGCAGCGGTTGGGCACCGCCGCAGTCAGTGTCAGCCAGTTTGCCGTGGCATACGGAGCTCCATCTCAGTCTTTAACACTGGTAGCATGCCGCGACAGCGTGTACGTGAACCGTATGTGCAATTGACGGACTTTGAGCGAGGGCGTATAGTGGGCATGCGGGAGGGCGGGTGGACGTACCGCCGAATTGCTCAACATGTGGGGCGCGAGGTCTCCACAGTACATCGATGTTGTCGCCAGTGGTCGGCGGAAGGTGCACGTGCCCGTCGACCTGGGTCCGGACAGCAGCGACGCACGGACGCACGCCAAGACCGTCGCATCCTACGCAGTGCCGTAGGAGACCACACCGCCACTTCCCGGCAAATTAGGGACACTGTTGCTCCTGGGGTATCAGAGAGGACCATTCGCAACCGTCTCCATGAAGCTGGGGTACGGTCCCGCGCACCGTTAGGTCGTCTTCCGCTCACGCCCCAACATCGTGCAGCCCGCCTCCAGTGGTGTCGCGACAGGCGTGTATGGAGGGACGAATGGAGACGTGTCGTCTTCAGTGATGAGAGTCGCTTCTGCCTTGGTGCCAATGATGGTCGTATGCGTGTTTGGCGCCGTGCAGGTGAGCGCCACAATCAGGACTGCATACGACTGAGGCACACAGGGCCAACACCCGGCATCATGGTGTGGGGAGCGATCTCCTACACTGGCCGTACACCTCTGGTGATCGTCGAGGGGACACTGAACAGTGCACGGTACATTCAAACCGTCATCGAACCCATCGTTCTACCATTCCTAGACCGGCAAGGGAACATGCTGTTCCAACAGGACAATGCACGTCCACATGTATCCCGTGCCACCCAACGTGCTCTAGAAGGTGTAAGTCAACTACCTGGCCAGCGAGATCTCCGTTCTGTCCCCCATTGAGCATGTTTGGGACTGGATGAAACGTCGTCTCACGCGTTCTGCACGTCCAGCACGAACGCTGGTCCAGCTGAGGCGCCAGGTGGAAATGGCTTGGCATGCCGTTCCACAGGACTACATCCAGCACCTCTACGATCGTGTCCATGGGAGAATTGCAGCCTGCATTGCTGCGAAAGGAGGATATACACGGTACTAGTGCCGACATTGTGCATGCTCTGTTGCCTGTGTCTATGTGCCTATGGTTCTGTCTGTGTGATCATGTGTTGTGTCTGACCCCAGGAATGTATATATCAAGTTTCCCATTCCTGGGACAATGAATTCACGGTGTTCTTATTTCAATTTCCAGGAGTGTATATTCAGAGGGAAACGTGGCTTCTTCGTACAATGCAAGCATCTAATTAGTCAAATACCCTATAACCCTGAGGAACTTGTTACGAACAATTGCAATAAACGGTCGTCCAGTGTTTTTATAAGATTGGAAGATAAGTACCGAATAAATAAATATTTTGGACAGTGAGAGGAACTGAGAAATTGCGTTCTTAACAGGACCAGTCACGATAATTATCCGAGTGTGGGAACAACGCCAAATCAAAATAAAAGATGAAAACTTTTACATGGTCTGGACGTTATTCTCCGAAGAGTAGAAACAAAACTGCGTGGATTTTGCTGACCAATGGAAGATTGCATTGAGATTGTGAGAAGCCGAGTGTTTAGTATGCTTGCTCGATTTTTTTTTTTTATTATTATTAACTGCTTTACCTCTCTCAACAGCGAGATCTCACGTCATCTTAGGGGGGGAGGGGGCCGACCAGATCTCACGTAATTAATGGACGCCCCCTTGTTGAATCCTTTCCAATTTTTAGATTAAATCACAGGTTGCTGTTTTACTCATGCTGATACATATAAAACTAGTTAAAAGCACGGCTTTGTGTTGGCTCGCGAAGTTTTGCTATAAAAAATATTATATACAACTGAAGAAGTTAATAAACAATCGTAAGAATTTTATTTTTTAAACTTCACGAACTATCATCAAAAACCATGGTTTTAGTTTGTTGACAAAAAATAATTAGGCACATTTGTAATAAGACACAATCCTTAAATATTTAAAAAAAATGAATTTATTTAATTTCGTTTTAATCAGATACAAAGTTTCTCATTCGAGTTTCTTCCTCATTTCTACATTTTAACATATTGCTATTTCGGTCATAAGAAAATCTTGTGTTTAATGCTAGGCTTTCTAAAGTTTTTACTCTCGATAACGCGTCATACGTTAAACCTACAAAAGTTTCTTTACATCCAATATCAACCACAACTTTATCCAATGTTAAACCTTGAGCTTTATGAATTGTTATTGCAAAAGCTAATTGTAATGGAAATTGTTTTCTTGAACAAGTGACATTCCCACTTTTACAAAATTTAGTTGTGGGTGGAATTGGAACGCAACCACAACTTTGATAAATGAAATGAAAATAGTTTTCAAAACGTAGCATTTGATCAAGCGGACTTAGATTGCTTCTTATAGAACTCGGCGAAACAAATCGAAAATAAGGAATATATATATTCTGTTGATATCTCGCTTAGTTGTCGGGATATTGAATCTCAGAATTGACGTCGCTAGGTTGAAATGCGGCCTGGACCAGAAGAAAAATTTCACCATAGACAAATTTGCTGATAAAGTCGTATGTAACTTGGCGAAACAAATGGAAGATATAGAATAATTTTGTTGATATCTCTCTTAATTGTCTAGATACTGTATCTCAAAAGTGAGATCCGGCTGGGACCAAAAAAAAAAAAAATCACCAAAACCACTATATCAACACGGTGTTTTATTTTCTTGCTATTGGTTGTTGTTAGGTTGAAATACAGCCTGAACCAGAAGAAACATCACTAAAAGCACAAGAAATTATACCTACAACTGATGTTTGGCATGCTATATCTCGAAGTTTCATCGAGTTACGTCAAAATTCATCATCAAATTGCGGCGTAGAATCCCCACATACACAAATTTCTTAACAATAATACAGAAGAATCTTTAGTAAAATAAATTCTCTCAAAACTTCAGTTTGTGGCAAAGTTATTTTCGATTAAAGTTTGAAGTGTACCGATTAGGTGTACATTCCTTTTATATTTTTTATTTTATTTTCATTAAACGTTGAATCGTAAGTTATTACAGTTGTATAGGTATTTAAATAACTGATTAAGTGTGGGAGTGGAATTTATCTATATAATTAGAAAACTGCTGCATCTAAATTTACACAAATCACAGATGTATTTACATAGAACATTCAACAACCATATATTATATTTAATACAAAAAAATTAAATTAAGATCTCTCTTTCTGGAGCGTAAGTTCTCAGGACAACATCGGAATCACAAACTACACTTCTGGTGAACAGTTTACTTGATTACCTTACCGTTGCTGTGAACAGATGACTGCACTTCAATTTCAGTGGTAAGCTATTGCATAAAAGCCAACAGCGTTTTCAAACTGCGTCTCTCTCAATGGACACACTAAAAGCAAAACTACATTAACACATTTCCAATATCTTGTGCGTTAATTGATTCACTAATTCTTGAGAATAACTGTGTAAACCACGTGACGTGGTCACGTGACTGCGTGCCGCGACGTTACCACATGACGTGGTCACGTGACGCGATCGCCTTTGGTTTCTCTCAGCATGAATGAATAGAACTATTTTTTTAAAAAAATAGCTATTTATTTGGGTTTTTTACAATAATAATGGTTGATGGCACATCTATAATTGACTTTGAATCAGTATGTTCAATTTCGCGTCTTTAGGTGCAGCAGTATTTTCAAAAAGTGTACCACAAAGTGTGCACAAATCGTCTCATAGTATACCTAATAAATTCAAATTCTTCTGTTTATTAGAAATGTCCTATGATTGTTTAACACATATACATCTGATAATGCTTCGGTTTATTTAAAATGTCATTTGATTCTTTAAAAGATACAAACCTGACCGTTAATGTAAGATTTTTAAATATTTGTTTCGTTGCTACACTGGTTACATGATGATAGACTAGACTAAATATTCTTCCCAGTCATCAAACTGAATAATATTGCCTACATGGTGAAAACTGTTAAATTGCCTTAATAAAACCTACTGCTCCCAGCATGGTGGTGTAACGGTTAGCGTTCTGGCCTCGCATTTGGGAGGACGCCGGTTCGAATCCCCGTCCGGGCATCCAGATTTGGGTTTTCCATGGTTTACCAAATCACTCCAGGCAAATGCCGGGATGCTTCCTTCAAAAGGCCATGGCCGAATTCCTTCCCATTCCTTGCCCCCCATCCTTTCCCGTCTCTAAAGACCTCGCTGTTAAGAGACGTTAAGCAGTTAAAAAGAAAAAAAAAAAACCTACTGCTGCCCAACAGCACTCTCATGCTCAGCAACATAACTAATAATAAGGAATCCAACATTCAGAAATGTGCGCTCCACCGCGACGGCAAAACATTGTCAAAATTTTACAAAACCAATTGTTAATTGAAATAAACTTGAACGCTTATTACCAGGGTTCGGATATTTTTGTCGTGACTTCGTTTTGAGCTGTAATGGTGTATTAAACACTGATTGAACGTTTCTGATTGTATTTAAATATAACTTATATTGCATATAAATGTATATTCAGGCGATTTTCCTAGTTTTGGTCATATTTCTAAAATATTTATAGTCATATGGTCATATTTTGAGGGAACATGTATTTTAAAAAAAAAATAATACCGGGAATTCACTAGCAGTTATAGATGAGAAGAAATTAAGATAATTATTCACAAAAATGTACTCATATTATACATTGGAGGAAAAAATAAAATTAATTGCCACTGAATTGGTCAGAATTCACCAGTTAAATATTAAAGTTATGCATTATTGTCACTCTCTAAGCTCATTAATCTCGGCAATGCAGCAGTCGTTGAGGGTGTGGACACGGAGATAGGTCAAGCAAGGAGCAGTGTGGTTAGTTCGCTAAAGAACAAACTTGATAAAGTGTTGAGTGGGGAAACTGGATATAAAACAATTTGTTAATTTTAAAAGGCGGTGGATCTGTTTGGACTGCAGACGACCTGCAAATAAATTGCAGTGACTCTATTTAAATACGCTCCGGGGACATATTGCGATGTCGAACGAAACTTTTCACAGTACAAGGAAGTTTTAAGTGACAACATGAAAAAAAATCTTCTTCGAGAACTTGAAGGTGCATGTGGCGATATACTGCAATGCTTGCATCAAACAAGAATAAACTAATCCACAACACATTCATAACCAATTCCCATTATTAAAGGTAAAAATCAATAAATCTGTTATTTCACAGGAACATGTAAAAAGTTTTCGAAAAAAATAATTATTTCCCAAATGATGCAGCGAGTATACGGATGCAAATTATGCTGGCTACATGAAAACAACACTACTAGATAAAATAAATTATGTATAATTAAAGATGTTTTAATGTAAAGTAGATTTAATGTTTGGTCACATTTTATTATTTTTAGGTCATACTTACCCATTTTTAAGGCCATATTTGCCTGTATATTTCTCTATTTTTAGGTCATAAAGATCCGAACCCTACTTATAACAAGCACTGTAAACTAACAAAAATAACTTGAAATAACGCGTCACGATAGTACGCAGTCGTGCTGAGATATTGAAAAATTACTCTGAAAAGGTTCAGTTGAATTTAAAGTGATTTAAGAATACGGGAAGTGACATGAAGTAAACAACATTCAGGGATGGACTTGTTTCTCCTGGTTCGTTTCAAATGATGATGACGTCGCATGTATCGACAACCGCAAGCGCTGCGAGCTATAAGACGACAAGGAACATTTTGTAAGTTTTGTGTACACCGAAGCGGCCCTGGTTGACTGATGCCAGAGCTTTACGACCGCGTCGGGGGAACTCATCCTTATGCTGCCATCTGTTTTCCAAACGAGTGACTTGTATTTTGTATGATAAGTGTATTTTTATTTTCCCAATTTTGCTGTTAGTTTTACCGAGTGTGTTAGGTGAACAGTTAACGTTCTGGCCTCGCATTCGGGAGGACGCGGGTTCGAATCCCCGTACGGGCATCCAGATTTGTGTTTTCCATGTTGTCCCCAAATCACACCAGGCGAATGCCGGGATGCTTCCTTCAAAAAGGCCATTGCCGATTTCCTTCCCGTTCCTTGTCTCCGGTCCCATCCCGCCTCTAATGACCTTAGCCGTCGACGAAGCGTAAAGCCTAAAGGAAGTATTTTTATATGTGAACTAAGTAGTTTATGAGACGAGGACCATGCCAGAACTGCCTTTTTTTTTTTTTTTGTTCACGCCTTGTCAACATCGAGGTCATTAGAGGTGGGAAAGGACTGGGGCAAGGAACGGGATGGAATTCGGAAACAGCGTTTTAAAGGAAGCATCCAGGCATTCACCTGCATTGATTTGGGGAAACCACAGAAAACCCAAATCTGGATGGCCGGGCGGGGATTCCAACCCGTGTCCTGCCGAATGCGAGGTCAGAGCGTTAACCGTTCATCCACCATGCTCGGTAAAATTGGTTCGTATTTCTAGTATCGAACCAGCACTCAACTTGAATATACACGAATTTTTTTCTTTCTTTTTATATTCAGGTGCCAATAATTGTGAGAGAAAAATAGGATCGATTAGTCTGGAATTGATAAGCATGTTTATTTCGTCAAAAAAAAAAAAAAAAAAAAAAAAACAGGTTATTGACCAGGAAATATGCGAGTTTTATGCAGGGCAATTCTTATTTTCTCACTTACTTAACCTTCAAGGAAAGGTCATTAAGACTGTTCCCACCTTAAAGTTCACAGCTTGACTTCCGACTTATGTCTTCTGGTATTCATGGGAAAACATTGCAATTCATTTATTGTCCGGTAGTACAACGTAGTCACTGAGCGTGGCGGGTGAACGGTTAACGTTCTAGCCTCGCATTCGGGAGGACGCCGGTTCGAATCCCCGTCCGGGCATCACTTTAGGCGAATGCCGTGATGATACCTTCAAAAATGCCATGGCCGAATTCCTTCCCGTTCCCAATCCCATCCGCATCTAATGACCTAATGACCTCGACGTCGACGAGGCATAAAGCCATAAGCAAAAAAAAAAAAAAAACAACAACTTAGTCTGGAAAATTCTGTTGCTGAAGGAGAAAATTCTGTCTTCTTTCCACATTCCCATTCCAACTTTTTATCTACGAGGCAATTTTCTAGTTGAGTGAATACTGGCTGGGCTGGTATGGTATGATTTCTTAGCAGAAAACTCCCCAGTTATGTAATATGAAGGTTACAAGAAGAGATAAATCTTCGAATAAAAATTTTAATTACTCACAAACCTCAGAAACAAAATAGAAAGACTGAAATTAAAATGACGAAAACAGATAGGAAAAAGGAAAAACTATTTGATCTTTCGTTTATCTGCATGGAAAGTATCATTTTCCTAACAGATGTGTTGCTAAACCCTTTTAATCTACTAACCAGAAAAAAATTATTCAGCACGAGATCACTATATAAAGTATTACAACCTCTTAAGTCACTCAAGTTTTTCCAAACCAACTCCTTCTCTAACAACAATCTACAATCTTACCTCCAATAGTTCAATAGAAGTATATGGGTTAGGTATTGTTTCGCTATCAATATCACTTTCTTATATTTTGAAATTAGTAATGCTACTACTCTAAACGTTGTTGAAGTAAAATAATTATGACCTTCATCTTCATTAGAGAAAATTCAAATTCCTCCTTCTGTATGGTATGTGAAAATATTTTTGTCTTACCTAAAATATAATTCTGATGGAACGGATGAAACACTAGGGTGTAGGCCATATAGTGCTAACCTTTCTCGGTCTACCACCCCATTTTCGAAAAAAAAAAATCACTCACCGATCTCTTTTCAGAAAAAAGAACATATCGACTACACTTTTTGTAATAAATAATGCAACTCATAGTGCTCCAAATAATTTGGCTCGTAATCCAATTTCTGAATTAGTGGATTCGGCCTCTCTAAGTTGGAGTTTATAATATAATATATAAAAAAACAATCACATACTTCTAAAATTACTTTATTAAAATAAATAATATTTATGAATTGTTCACAGTTCGGTTAACAAATACGTATTACGAAAAAATATTAATTATATGGGTGAGCTTTGTTTAATGAGTAATGACACTAATTTTTCAATATTTGGTGCCTTATTTGTCATTAGCAAAGTTAAATCACAGCATTCTGCAAATGACAATCTGTTTCTTTTCTTGACTAATAAGTTGCTGCGGGCGCTACATATGATGATGGGAATGCAATTAAAATCTTCTTTGTTGCATCCCTTAAAACTGGATAAAATACTGGAAAGTGGGTGGGGTTGGTAATTAGCACCCCTTAAATTTCCCTTGGTCCAGAAACGACCCCTATGATCTCTTTAACTGGTGTAGGCTATCGTGTACTTATGGTAAAACAAATAAATGTGGAGAATCGTTAGGCAATTAATGGCATTCCAACAAAACAACCAGCATTATATCATTCTCTAAACGCTATTAAACTGAGAGGTGAAGCGTTTCCCAACCTCCCGTCCACTCAAGTCCGATACTATGCGAGATCACGTAGTAGATAATTGTTTGGCTCAGTGCCCTGTTGATCAGAATGTCCATACAACCACTATAAAAAAATAATAAAAAATCTTATATAAGACTTCACCTATAAACCTTCCTCTTTAATATTCTTGTATTTAAAATAACTTCTTGTTATACTTTTATTGAAACATTTTCTAGATATTGTTGCAATTCACAGAACAGGTCGTGCATGTCCAGGATTCTCACATTTTAATACTCGGCTCCAACGCTAATAATTACTAATTATTATGCCGTACTGATTAAGATGGGTGATGTTAGTTCGTATACGGGAACAAGATAGTGTAGTTCTTCATTTATTACTTTTTCTTTCAAGCAATAAAATCTTTCTGCGCTGTCTTCTTGCCCAGAAACGTAGGAAATTACCTGTCAATAAATAAAATGAATGGCGTATATAATTCTGGGTGATATTTATTATCTTAAATGAATTAAGATTTGTTTCATATCATTGTTCGTCGCAGAGAAGAATTGAAAGCAGATGGCTCCCGGATATGAACGTTTCTGGGTGAGCTCCTGTCTGCGCAAAACTGGTTATTCCAGAATCACGAAGCGGCATTGAAAACCAGTCTTACTTCAGACGTAAGGACGATAGCCTACAACCAACACTTCAGTTATTTCCGGGTTGCAACTTCATAATTGGTTCCTCGAATAGTGTGATGCATGCCTCCATATCGTCCTGTCCAAAGATAATATTTTCATTTCCACAAACCACTTACACTCCTTACATCATACTCTTCGTTTTTCTTTCCAGTTCTCTGTAGGCCTATTAATAAATTAAACAATGTAGCATGTCTTAATATATCGGATTTGTTTGCAAAACTTCTGTCGTCATGAATCATTTCCATGACGTGTTGATTTTCTAGTTTATGTATCCATTCGGTACCATTGTGTTGCACCATATTTCCAACGATTGATCTATTTCTTCTTTCTGATACTTCTAAATTCCTATATCCACTTCCAAAAAGATTTCTGTACAACAAATACAGTTTTAGATACCTGTGATTCATCGAACCATTTTTGACATGAAAAAGTATTCCGTTTTGATAGTACCGTTACTGTCCCAGTTCATGGCCTACATTGTGGTGTTGTTTGCCACTCAACACATGGTTAGTTGGTGGTGAATAAATAAGTCAGGCATTGGCCAGCTGGTAGGAGAGTGATTCCTAGACACCTGATATTGTACCATACCATTCCCCCATTGCGTAGTGGTAAAGGATTACGATTAGTGATTCGTCTTTCGGATGAGGAGATTATTCTTGGTGACCCATTTGGTGTTCTTATGCGTCCTCTCTCTTTTCTATTTATCATCGGCAATATGAACAATACATTATACTCCAGTACAGTCATCCAAACCGACAATAACACTTACCAACGCTGTTCGTAATGGGGAAACCAGATCAGTTGAAATTTCCCCGAGAAGTTGTTTTGGAGGGATAACAGCCTCAATAGTAACTGCCTAGTCGAACAATCTAGAAATAACACGCAGTTTGATTTCGAATCCATTTTTCGTATCACGTTAAACTTCAGGTATAGAGCAGTGGTAGCAAATCTTTTCAGCAGGCGGGCAAAATGAGCCCAAATGAGCAATCTCTTATTAGTGATTAAGTTGTCCGTATAGATAGATTGAAGATAACATACAGTTTTTACATCCTACTAATGTCATAAATGTAAAAGTTTGTTAGTTCGGATATTTTTCTATTTCACGTCGAAACTACTGAACTGATTAGGATAAATTGGGAATAATTTATTGGCTATCTACTTTTATACCAAATAGCAGTTCCCGTGTGATTCGGATACGAATATGTATATGAATTCTTTATGAATGAGCAAAGCCGCGGGCAAAAGATACTCTTTATATGTGATAATAATTCAAACCTCGGAATGATTAGTATAGGATAGCAGCGGTATGAATGAGAAACAACAGTAAAAAGGAATACTATATGTTTGAAAAGGTTTATTTGAGCTACTGTGGCGAACACAATGCTTACTTCACTTACACGTCAAATTCGCAGTTTATAATAATTTTTTAAAATATTTAAAAATAGAAAATATATGAAAATAAAAATTCCCACTCTTAATACCTAAAAATAAACTTTACCAAAATTTTGCCAGAACCCTCGCGAACTAATTCTTAAAAAGGGTAAAATTCATTTAATTCCCCCCCCCCCCCCAGGTAAAAACATATTCAACAAGTATTTTCATTGTTTTTGCCCCACTCTGAAGCTTATCCTGGCTTCGTCCTTAGGACGTTGTGCTAATAGAGTGACCAACAGATTCTCTATTCTATCGATGATATGCAAAAACATGTTCATTGTAAACAATTCTTCTGGATCTGTTGCTATTTCATTTATGGCTAATACTCAAAAAATCTTTACTTTCTTCGGCATCTGACAGGGTTAATAATAGGAAATTTTCCAGTCTGAGAATGAACTTCTCCAGCTGCCAGTTATCAGAGCTTAAATTCCGAGCTGGGGTGGAAGGGTATATTATCCACCGCCCCGAAACTGGTACTGACCTGTTGAAATTTGTTTTAACTGCTTAGTTATAATGCCCTCTTCACGTTTTGAACCCTCCTTTCTCGGAAAAGTAGCCGCGAATTAAATTAAAAATGAGGAAATGTGAGACGATACGCAACCGCGAAATGGTAGCAACAATGCAAAAATGGCACAAAGATTATTGGTAAAGGGATCATATCAACCTAAACAGGTTAGTTCTGTTATAGTGATCGTGGTTAGGTTGAAATTTGGACTGGACCAAGAGTAAAAATTTTACGAGATATTCGTTCTGCGGCATCTATATCAGGAACGACGCATTTGTTTACAACGGAAGCAATCGATTATCTCTCATCGCTTGTATCGATTCTAAGATGACGAGCCTTGTACTGCATCTCGGATAAAAAATTTCTATCTGTTAATTTCGTGCGACTTTTAACAACGAAATGTAGCTAAAACGGCAATAAAATATTACAACAAAGTTTTAACCATCATTTCAAAATTGTGTCATTGTTTTTGAGCGCCTGCGGCATCTAATAGCTGCGCTTCACTCTCACATTTCGGCATTTTTAATTTAATTCGTAGCGACTTTTCGGAGAAAGGAGGATGGAAAACGTGAAGAGGACATTATAACGAAGCTGTCAAAACAAATTTCAACAGGTCAGTAACAGTTTCGGGGTGATAGAGAATATCCTCTTCCACCCCCGAGCTGTTTTTCAAGAAATGTGAAGATTTTCATAAATCCACTTTCGTCTGCATAGCCTTTGAAACAATGTATTATACCAAGTCACCAATGTAATTATTAACTCAACTTGGTACATGATCTGGCTAAGTAACAAGGTATCCGTTGCTGCAACTTAATAATTCGTTTCAGAATGGCGTCACGAACTGAAGAGTAGTGATAACGAACTGTAAGGATGCTAGAAACTCTATTCTTGAAATGAGTTTCGCAAATTTTTTGGCGGTAGTCCTGAGTGCTTGAATACCACTTCCCATCGCTTTTTTGATCGAGAGAATAATATAAATATTCTTCAAAGAAATCCGGACAAGGAAACCGATTTAACTGATCTTTTGGCGGCACTAGCTATTACCAAATTTAATGACAGTTACTTTAATTAAAAAATGCTTGAAGATACTTTTTCAGAATTTTGCTTTTGCCACATTTGTTCCTCCTACCAAATTGGATCGACTGTCATATCTTTGGCCTCGATAATCATTCATATCCAAATCATTGTTTAAATCACTTTACCGTGTGCACTGCCGGCGACGTTATCCGCACCTCAGACGCTCAGAGGATGGCGGTAGACCGACCACACGTCCACTCAGTTCCACACACAGTCCAGAAGTGTCTCGTCTCCACTCCCCCTCCGAGCAGCATTCCATGTAACAGGATACAAGAATATCCGAGTGGCGGGTCACTATTGTCTGTAGGCTGGCTGTCCCTGCTGTTATTGTCCACAGAGCAGCGGGTGGTTTAACGAACGGGCTCGCGGCTTCCGCTCGCAGAAAAATAGCCCTCCCTCGATAGGTACACACAGCCTCGCTTTGGGAACGGGACTTACTACAGCTTGCCGAACAACCCACCAAAATTTAAATTCCATGGAATTTAAATTTGCTTATAAAGTCTTCTCTGCAACTTTGTTCACAGTTAAGTTCCTGACCTCTTGATAGCAATACCCTTGATTTACAAAGCCATATAACCCTGCAAACTTACAATTTCATAAGATATTTACAACCTTCACCCATTTTCAATCAAAATTCCCCTGCGGAAATGTCATGCGAGGACGCGTCAAAGGCGCCAAACAGTAAATGTTTACAATACAACTCGCTTCGTGTGCAAAACTCCCCAATGCATCAGCCATCCAAAGTGTACAATCCACATAACAGCAGGGTCCAGCCTTAATCTATCATTATACATTATACACATAACATAAAAAAATATACAACACTAAAATAAAAAAACAATGGTTCACAGTACTTATGATAGTGTCATAAGCACTCACTATAGATTAACAATGGAATGTCTTTAAGCGTTACAGGTCCATCAAAAATAAGAAACTATGAACATTTTTACGTGAGGTTGTCCCTCCACAACTCTTCCTCTACACAGCTGTAGTCTTTCAGTACCTATTGTTCTTAACCTATAATATATGCATTTTACACTATTCCAAAATATCAATTGAGAACATGGTGCTCTGAGGAATCGTTATGAACTTAAAATTTCTAAAACATTAATCTCCCATACAGAATAAAGGATAACCCTCCATAATTCCCATACACCTTCACACATAATACAATTACAGATGAAAACACGTGGCAATATCAATCAGTGCCACTAATAATCACATAAAATCTAAACTTAATGCTCCAGTTTCTTAGAACATAATTACATCAGTCTATAGGGGAATAATATTAATCAATGTCCTCTAATATATATAAAGCGTAAAAATAACAAAACTCATGCTATGAAAACAATTAATCTAAAGACAGGTGATGCACCAATCACAACATTTGTACACATACCTCGAATCTAACAGCATTTGCTTAAGCGTCTCATCAAATGAGAATGGAACACTATTCAAAACCAAACTGCAGACAAGCAAACAATGGTCATCTCATCCCGTCCATTCACCCAGAACAAAGTCAAGGACACACACCTGCCGAGCTCTAACTCCACTCAAAACACAAGGGGATTAGTCTACCTGCTGTTTCCCCTATTCCAAGAAATTCACACAAGCACTGCTGACCCCCTGCTGTCAGGGACAACATCCGCCCCAGCTGATATTCACAGATTCGCAACAAGCTACTTTCTCCTGTTTCTTCTCGGCATTCCAAATCCTCAGTAGCCTACTTAACTTATGTCACTGGTATAATTTTGCTTGTTTTAACATTACGCTACCTCAGTATATCACCAGTCCTTTTTGAACCGGACATACTGGAAAAACAATATTAAGTGCGTGTAGTGGGACATTTTACTCATCTATGCGGCCTTTCATATTTTTCTTTACATCTTCGCGGGCGTAATTACCAGAACTTCAGGAACATGGAATAATCATGAATTTTAACAATTGATAACTTCCTTTTCTTAGTTTACCGGTCACCGTTGTGCATACTGCACCTATGACTAAATCACGCCATCCATAGTGTGCATTTCTGCGAGAGGCTGTTCTTTATTCCTTTAAAGCAACAATCCACTTCTGCCGCTTTTTGGCTATTCCAGGGATTGAGCTGCCCAGCTTAATGAGGTGGACTTATTTGACACATTAGAAGACAGCTGTAGACACTCAGTTCCCACTTCAGCCTATCTGCACATAACACATCTGCGCCTTTCTGACGCCGTACCTCTCTCCGACACACTACGTAAACAAAAAGGAAGTTCTCTTTTCATTGAAAAAGCCCATCATGGTTACTCCCGCGAGCAACATTTTGTTCACAACCTTATCGTCATATTTAATTCTGAATTTGGCCGCTAGATTATTCTCTTTCATGCAGATGAACACTTTTGATTTTCATTCCCACGCCACTTGAAGCGCATTATTTATAAGCATGATTATTTTACAGGATGTAGCGTTTTCGCCGCATTTCAAGACATTAGTTCTTCTTTTTCCCAACTTTTATATTCAGATTTTTTTTTCAGTATTTAACAGCGGTAGCGAAGTCAGTCAGGTCAGCAAAACTTACGTGAACTCTCATTACTTCTTCATCAGAACTCACGCATTTCATCTTGAATGTGTGTACACGTTTTTCTTACAAAAACTACCGTTTACAGAATAGACTATTGTACTTAAATCCACTATACTACCTGCTTAAGTCTTAATTAAGGGCCATATTTACAACCAATACAAACAACAAGGTATCTTTAAACTCACATCAGTGTCAATTCCATCGAGAAAGCATAATAAGTCTGCTGGTTATGAGTTGACTTTAATCGCCTGGAAACGATTTTCACACCATCGTTCCCTCTCAACCTCAGAAGGGCGAAATCACGGCATTGAGCTCTTATTTTTCCAACCTTGAAATGAAAATACTTCACGCTTACGTTGCGGCATGCTGCTTTTTGAACATGCGTCGTCATGGAACGCATTCCGTGAAAACCATTCATCTTCGGCACCTGTGCCGAAATCTTTTCATTCAGTGGAACACCGGGCAGACCCCTACCGTGAAATATCTGTTCATACAAGACACACTTAGATTTTCGGCCATCTGACAGGTCTAGTATAGAAACCCCAATCACTGAACATGTCTTTGCTGTTTGAATGAAATGAATGTACTGCAAGTCCATACGTTCACTTCCTACAAGCGTCACCTTCGGCGCCTTGACATATCTTAGTGCACATGCTTGCAAGACATTCTCTTTCTGATCCCCTAGGATATGCAGTTCATTTACAACTTGTCTGGAAAAACTCTTCTGCGTCTCACCGAGACAATTGCATTCTTCTTTACACTCGGCGATACTCTGGCGAACCTCACTGATCTGCCCTCCGATATGATTCATCCTTGTTTCAGTGCTTGCTTGTACATCAGCGACTCGCAGTTCCAATTGGTTTGTTCGCGCTTCCGTCCGTTGCTTCCATTCCAACATCTCTCTTTGCATCTGTGTTGACTGCTCGTTAACGCGATTCACGGCGCTGGACATTCTGATTTGTTCTTCCTGCATAGTTTTCAATATTTTTTTGACTCCCCTGAGTCCTTCAGACACGGTATTCTTTAAGTCACCAACCTCCTCTTTTATGAGTACTGCAATTTCTTCTGTGACTTCGGACTTTAGCCGGTCTTGTCCGCTCTTTATCTCCGACATCATCGCGAACAAACGGTCAAATTTGTCGGCTTCGCTCAGTGGATTTTTCGCTGCTTCCTTCTGTTGGGCAACCATTCCTTCAGAACCAGACTTGGTATATCCGTCCCATTCCCTCGTTTGGCCCAAAATGCATGGAGAGGACATGGTTTCTTCGCAATTTGAAGTGCCGTCTTTGATTTCCATGTTAACTTATGTGTTATCTTCCAATCAATTGAGTACACATGAGACTTTCAACGCTGAACTGTCTGACATTAATTTTACTTCCACAACAGGACAACAACCACATCATAAAATCTCCAATAAATATCGTCAAACAATGAAACATAAACAAACTATCCATTAGCATAAAGTACATATACCAAATACAACGCTGGTCGGGCCGAAAGGCATGAAAAACTCAACATCCAGAACAGGAAAGCACTACCAACATCAAATTGTCTAAGCCCCGAAACAAACGTGGACATCAACAAATATCTTAAAACCCACATATATCAGCTATCACATTTTTTTTTCTGACCACCAGACATCCTTAACTCCAATTTTACAGCAGTATAACTCAATGAACATGACATTTTCCAAATAATGTCAACTACTGTAATGAAAATCAACATAGGTCACATCAGTGTAACCTGGACATACATTCTATCTCTCTATTCCAACACCGCTGCTCTTACAGTCAAATTTCACAACCAAATACCATTACCATAAAAAAAAATACATAGATAAAGTGTGTGAAAACAACCGATAACCAGCTCTGCAGTGTATCACACAAGTACTTGCAATAATTCATCAATCGACTTCCACTCTCGGACAACACAATGAGCATGACATATTTCAATACACATCAACCAACAGTTCTTCAATGTATGACACATGTACAGCCTGTAACTGCGTCCTTTTCGCCCTTACAAATCCTAGCTGTTACAAGATACAAACATTACACATGACATAAATAATTATTGTACATGCTGGATTGCTGCTGTTACAGCCACACTGGAAAATGCTGAAAACACAGAGAGTTCTACTCACTATTACGACTTGTTTGCAACATATCAAAAAAAAATCGGGCCGCAGGTTGGCGCGCCATATGTAATAATCTCTCTAGGTGGTGTGGCAATACCTTTTGGCGTCAGCAATTGAAACTTTTCTATCTTTCTCTATCAATATATCAATATTAAGCCTCGCACATGACATGTCCCAGGGGTTACAAGAATATGAAAGGTGGGTACCAAAAGACATGAATTTATTATACAAATTGAAAGACATCCAATTTTACATGTGAATTGATTTGCTGATGGCTAGCTCAGTTGGCTTTCTCAAACAAGTCTCTGGCTTCTCAGGGGTATTTTTCGGGCTCTTGATATGTTGCAACAATGTCGCATTGTTTAAATCACTTTACCGTGTGCACTGCCGGCGACGTTATCCGCACCTCAGACGCTCAGAGGATGGCGGTAGACCGACCACACGTCCACTCAGTTCCACACACAGTCCAGAAGTGTCTCGTCTCCACTCCCCCTCCGAGCAGCATTCCATGTAACAGGATACAAGAATATCCGAGTGGCGGGTCACTATTGTCTGTAGGCTGGCTGTCCCTGCTGTTATTGTCCACAGAGCAGCGGGTGGTTTAACGAACGGGCTCGCGGCTTCCGCTCGCAGAAAAATAGCCCTCCCTCGATAGGTACACACAGCCTCGCTTTGGGAACGGGACTTACTACAAACTTTTGTTAAGTATCAATGCTAAACAGGGCAGCGCCCCAAAGAGTCACTTTCCGGATTGTAAGCACAGCGTAATACTTCGTCTTCATTAGTGTCAGCAAAAATGTTAGACGTGACTTACATCAAGAGCTAAATTCAGTATGATGGAAAAATATTTAGATGACCTAACCATAGTCAAAATTTTATTACGAACTTCATTCGTTTTGAATACTTTTGCCAATTTAATAAGATATTATTGTCGTTATTAGCAATACGGCGGAGATGTTCCATCACCACCGGGTAATATTTTCCTAGCAGTTGCAATATACCCAGGAAGTTACCATCATTAGAATTATTTACTATTTCAGATCGAAAGCTTTCTCTGAACAAGATATCATTCATTAGAGGATTGCAACCCACTGTGATTTTTCTTCTTCAGTCTGTATATACAAATACTTGTCTAGTTATTTAATGGAATTAACGCTTCTATCCAACTGAGCTTTGTGTGATTGTGATCTGATGAAGTTTCGTGAGTTTTGAGACGCTCTGATAAGTAAATCCATTCATCCAATCCTTCTTTCCCAAATAAAAATGAGACCTTCTGTTGAATAAACAACATATGAACAATATACTTTATCTGCAGATTTAGAATAAAGGAACTATCTACTTTTATAAGTTTCTTCATTTGGTGTTTGTGAAAATACGTATTTGGAAAACGACGTCCATGATTTTTTTTATTGGATTTTTTCGTTGCTTCAATAATTATTTCATCTCTGTCAGCAGAGTCAATGAGCGACAATTTGGAAATATCATCATAATTTGTACAATACTTTGAAAAGGCGACTGTGGTGATATGTCTTGTATACCCATTTGTAATCTTTTGAACAGCAGACGACGTTTTAGCCATAGATATCTCTTCTCGCACATGCTGCTCTTCATCATAAGCCTCATCTGAATAACTTCCATTAAAAATTTTCTTCCGTCTCGTGTTGAACTAGTTCTGGTGATGACGATTCAGGCGACTTTAAAAAAAAAAAAACAGTAATTTTGAAGCCTTCTCAATTTCGTCTTGATTTTGTTTTCTTTTATGTATTGTGCGCCATACAGATTTTTTTTTTTTACTTTAGTGACATGTCCTGTCTGTAAAAGACAGATAAGCTTTGTAAATATTTATGATACCAACGTTAATTGTGATCACCGAAGGTTTAATATGGTAGAAAGAGAGAAATGGTTGAATCTCACCCCAAACATGAACTTCCCAGACTACAGGTGCGGGAGAGGCGAACGCGGCACGGGAGGGTGCTAACTTTAGAACGAGTTGTGATTTTCATGATTTGAATAACTCGAATTGACTCGAGTAGCAACTCTAATTGACTCTATTCTATGATACCATACGACTATGCATTAAGCTGAAACTCTTACTTTTATAAAATCTTCTAGATGATGTGTGTTAAAATAATATATTAATTATTATAGAATTCATTTTTCATTTTTTGCGCAGACGATCTCTCGCTGCATTTTCGGCGCCCCCCATATAACGGCGCCCGGTGCGGTCGCACCGCTCGCACCGCCCTAGGGCCGCCACTGTGTGAAGATGGAAGAATTTATTGAGAAAGAGAATAGAAATGCTTGTATCATCGTTGAGGGAGGCTGGAATGAAGTGGTAGGTGAAGGAAAACAAGAAGATATAACAGGAAAATTTGTATTAGGGATAAGAAATGATTGGGGTGAAAGACTAATTAACTTTTGTAAAGAAAATTCACTAGTGGTGGGTAACGCCCTAATTGAAAAGCAAAAAAGGAGACGTTATACATAGATCTCTAATTTGAATGGAGAAAGGTACCAGCCGAACTATATTCTGATACAAAAATGTTATAAGCGGACATAATTTCTTGGAAAAAATGCTTAAATATTTTTTACGAAGGAAAAAAAAAACGTCATAGCTGAAACATACATATATAATGAAGCATTTATAATTCAATTATTTTAATGCGACTTTTGATTTTGTTTGCCAGAGCTAAATGCATAACTGTTGATGTCGAAAGGAGTGCTGGCTACTCGTAAAAAGTTCTCCAGATGAACATCAGTTTTTTTTATGGCTTTACGCCTCGTCGACGTCGAGGTCATTAGAGGCAGGATGGGATTGGGGACATGGAACGGGAAGTAATTCAACCATTGCCTTTTGAAGGAAGCATCCCGGCATTCGCCTGGAGTGATTTGGGGAAATCATAGTAACCCCAAATCTGGATGAACATTAGTGATTAGTTTTCTCTGTTGTGACTCAATATTCCTCATCCTACTGAAATGCTGTTGACAAACGTGTTTCCAAATAGCGAAATCATCCGCAAAGCATGTTTTAAAACGTATTATATATCTCCTTGTAAAGATATTTTCTCCAGAACTTTTTTAAACCAACTTGGTGGAATTTCTTCTTAATCTGTGCGTCAAACTGCATTTCACAATTTTCCATTTGAAAATTTCCTGGCAAGTAATTTACTTCTACAGACAATGGTGTTGAAAATGCAGATAAGAGAACACGGTTGTATTTTGAAATCTTGAAATCGGTTTTGATACTGAAGGTTCATGTCTGATATCAATGAACCGTATGACGCTGTGTCACACCAGCTTGCATCGATAGCGTGGTACAGTGATATTTTTATTTTTCAGTTGTTGTTACCACAACCCAAGTTTCATTTGAAATGCGACAGCAAGGTCAAACATACGAGACCAACCAATTTGTCTTTATCTCCAAACGAATTTAAGTGGCAAAGTTATAAACTCACTCTTAGTCTTCAAACCCAGGGATACTTTTCGATTTATTTCCATAGAATTATTGTGTTTCTTGCTTGAAATCAAACACACTTTTTAACATTTTTGTATTAGTCAGCTATCTTACTTCAGCAAAAAATGTGGGTTCACTATATCTGATTCCAAATGCTTGCACTTGACGGTGGTTCTACTAAAGATCACTGTCTTGATAACCGTGTTCATGACAAGATTCATTTTTAGGAACTTGAAATATAAATTCTCTTTATGATTAATGGAATGAAAATTCGACAGCTAGATATTATGAAGTTTTCAGGCTTCATTTTGAATAAATTTTTTTAGAAACCTTCATGATTTCCAACCATTGCTGGACCTCCATCCTTTGCTACCCATTATACTTGTGAAGTTTTAACAAAAACGTTGCTGTAACCGCTTGCTTCTAACAAATCTCATGCTGTTGTGGTGTCCTTACATGGATTTGAAGCCTCTGATTGTTTTCTGTTTTGTTTAAATGGATATCAACGCTTCTTTCATCTAGTAATAATTTGACAAGAAAGGATTATTTTGGAAAAACGCTTTTTTTTTCTGGACATACAATTTCAACTACGCTCACCAAACATTCCTCCACTAATGAATACGCCTTCGAATTCTGGGCTAATAAATAAGCTACAACATAGTTCGCTTCTGCGTGAAATGTTGACTCTGCAGCAGTCTTAAAGAATATCTCTTGAAGCACAGAAAGTTTTCTTTTTATGTCATTTACTTGGTCTCGTTGAATTTGACCTTGGCACTTACCCAGCTTATTTGCATGTTTAGTATCGCAATACCATTTAATTTTGTAGTATTTAAATAAAGAAACAGATTCTTTGTACATTAAAAACTTAGTCTAATTAAAAAGTTAACTGACGACCTATCCTGAAAACATTGCAATTCATCTGCAACTTTTCGCATCTTTGATCCAACGTCGTTTCCAGTCGACGCCATATTTTAATTTTATAGTAAAAAGAAAGGAATAGAAGTTATGTACTCGTATTTTTCATTTACTAATAAAATATCAGCGATTAAATATACTGAGAATTCATTCAATAAAGATACAAATTTGTGAAACAAATATCACGCATTTTCAACACTATCATTAATTACCTACACACGACTTATTTAAAACAGAAACTTCTTTTCAAAAGTCGGTCATGACACAAACAAAGCATTGCGTGATGAGAAATAGCCACAAACTGATTGGCTGAGTGGCTATAAAGGCGCATTCCCACGATCCCTTGTAACGAAGGCGAGACGGGACCTCATTAGCCGAAGTGTAGGGACGACCGCGGGCCGCAGGTTAGTCCTAGCTCACCTTGCCGCCACCTCCGCACCACGTTGCCTAGTATCGTTTGGCACAGAGCACTTTACAGCAACAGAAGGGGTGCGCACCGCTGCTGCAAACCGATGGCAACAGCGCACCGCTACACACGCCTGTGATGTTTAACGACACAGTGTGGGTAGCTGCGTCTCGTCTCCGCAAGCAGAGGCGGCCCTGTTCCCATGGCGTCCCGTCCCGTCTCGTCTCGTCTCACCTCTCCTAGAAGGGATCGTGGGAATGCGCCTCACGCTTCGCATTCCCTCCCGCAACCATCCAGCCTCCTCGCATACCAGAGACATACAGTATAGACAATGTATTTCAAGTCAAACACAACAAATAACGGAAAGAAAAGCGTACTCCCAGCCAGCTGTGGATAACTGATAGGAGGGCTATCACCGACGAAAGAGCTCCAAGAATCAACTAGGTGAACTACTACCACTCTGAAAGTTATACGCTAGCGTAATACCGAGGGTGGTGGGTGAGCGGTTAACACTCTGGCCTCGCATTCGGGAGGACCCCGGTTCGAATCCGCGTCCGGGCACCCAGATTTGGGGGTTCCATGGTTTCCCCAAATCACTCCAGGCGAATGCCGGGATGCTTCCTACAAAAGGCTATGACCGAATTCGCCCCGTTCCATGTCCACAGTCCCACCCCGCCTCTAATGACCTCGACGTCGACGAGGCGTAAAGCCATAATCAAAAAAAAATATTGAACGATTAAAAATTTAAAGTAGTACATGTAATGGTATGCGAATTAAGGGGTTATTTACTACGCAAAATTACAATGTTTTTTAACTTATGAGTAATGAACATTGTGGTGCACCATCTCACTTTTTTGTCCACAGCTTGTCGGTGATAAATCATGCGAAGGCGGGGAGTGACGACCTCGTACACCCAATTGTCTGATTGTGAGTGAAGTCGAAGAATTGGCGTGTTTCAAATGGGTGTATTACTTCATGTTTGTTTTTTTCGTCGACGTCGAGGTAATTAGAGGCTGGATGGGACTTGGGACAAGGAAAGGGAAGGAATTCGGCCATGGTCTTTTTTGAAGGAAGCATCCCGGCATTAGCCTGGAGTGATTTGGGGAAACCATGGAACCCCCAAATCTGGACGGTCGACGAGCCATAAGTAAAAAAAAAAAAGAGGGAGTGAGAGAGAACATTCACGGCGGCGTCCTGGAGAAAAGGTACACAGGTCAAACCCTTGATATCATGGTTTGGGGGAGGGTGGCCAATGAGTTACTGTAGCAGCTATTGTGATACCCTTCATGTGCACCATCCAAAACGGTATCCTTCCTTTTTTAATTTTATATGTTACTAAAGTGGAGACCTTAATCTTTAAAATGATACCCGAATTTTCGTTGAGTATGAAGGGAGAAAGAAAGTACCTTACGAAAAAAAAAGAGAATATTTTAGAAACAATGTATAATATCTATTCCAACTCTTGTTAAAATCTTTAAACAGTGGGACATCAATTGGAAGAACAAGGTCCTATTACATGAAGGAAAAATTACGTTAACATTAAAGTTATTGCACTATATCAAAACTGGCAAAACAATGAAAATAACACAATTTTTGGCAGCAAAACGAAAGAATTTAATGTTGCCCCAACACAACAATAGTTATCATTCAACGAGAGTATGAAATCACAGAATCTACAAGCATGACATCATTGATTGTACAGGATTTACATCAAAGGCTTGATGAGCCAGATATTTTGATATTCAGGAAATGAGAGACGTGATACTGAATTCTAGCAGAGATTGAGACACCTTGCGACACGGTGCTGATTTGATGAGATTTCTAAGTGGAGGTCAAAATTTGTGATCCTGTGCTGTCCAGGGCCGTTACTGGTGGCGAGAAACTTGTTGCGTTTATATGAATACCAGGTTACCAATGCGTGAAGAGATGTCGTTGCGTCGTACTCGTAGATCTTCGTCAGACTCTGTCACTTTCAGAACATCTGACTTGCATCTGTTCCGAATTGTGGAAGCTGAACACACTGGCTACAAATCGCATTGTGTCAATGCAGAACTCTAGCACACATGAGAACGGTGGGACTTCATCAGTATTAAAACAAAACTCGGTATTAGCTGAATGCTCGGTCTGCACGTCTGTTTTTCCATGATGCACTTTAGTTTAAAGTGCGACTTCGTCGTTCAGACCTTTCTAAAAATACGAAACAACACCACGTCCTCACTTAGGCATTGTTTGTTGTGGTGGGGTAGCTGCATTTCAAGTATTGCATTGTCGTCTTATCTGATTCGGAGGCACTCAGTCATCTGTTCTGGAAGGTAAGGTTTCTCTCGGGTATCGCTTTTCTTTTGCTTCTGGCTTTCTGTCTCGTCGACGTCGAGGTCATTAAAGGCGGTAAAGGACTGGAGGTAAGGAACGGGGAGGAACTACGCCATGGCCTTTTTGAAGGAACCATCCCGACATTCGCCTGGACTGATCTGGGGAAACCGTGGAAATCTGGAAGGCCGGACGAGGTTCGAATCCACATACTCCCGAATTTGAGGCCAGAGCTTTTGGATATCACCTCAAGAGCATTGGCCGCAGTGTACGTGTCATCCCATAAATAGTGTAAAACTATATACTAGTTCAATTTCATAGCTTAGGTGAATCCCGTCAGTTTAACTGTCGATTTAATTGTGATCGTTCCGTGCCATCAAACACTGGTGCTTTGCATAAAACCTGAGGATAACAAAATCAAGGCATACAGTTTGGCATCGCAGCTCCGAATCTATCGTCTAACTCCAAAACCCAATTGTACTGTTTGATTTCCAAAAGTTAAAAGAATTGTTACACTGAATTATGGAATAGGATGCTCAACCATCTCAGGAGTGTTTGGAATTATCTGAAAGATTTGCTGAAGTGAAATCGCCTTGCTGCCATTTAATTACAGTAATATGTACAACGAATATTAATTTTTATTTTAAGTTATAAAAACGTATGTTGTGGTATTCAAATCGTAGAGGTTGGAGCGTAGGTTTATCTACAGATAACAATAAAATTGTATCATAGTAATGTCATTTAGAGCAGAGCTAATGCTGTGTACACTACTGATTCTACAGAAGCCGAAAACAAACATTACGACCTAAGTACGCTTCACGTAATACTGTAATTAAAGAACGGACTTCAACAAAGGTCATACATAAAAAATCTCATATCATGATTTACATTCCAAGACGATGTACCAGCGAAATAGTTGATAAGTACAAGAACATGATTTGCAATTCATCTCCCTTTGTCGGCGATCCTACACTACAACACTAAACAGGTTTGTAGTAACATTCTTCGTGATTGATTGGTAAGTTATCTAACAAAATTCCCGAAAGGATATTACGGTTAGGATAGAGTTAGCGGCGTATGATCTTACTATTTTGGAAATGGCTGACATCCTAAAGGAGTTATCTAGGAAATACTAATTATTATAGGTTACTATCCCGGCTTTCGTATTGCATGACCTACTAAAATAGTTACTGGTAAATTTAGGTAATTATGGCAATGTGTTACAGACGGAGCTTTTCCTCAAACCTTTACAGAACCAAACATTAACACACAGATTGGAAAGTATACATAACGAATGGAGTCACACTGGAACACTTTTGCATAACGAATTTAGACTTTTTATGTCGTTGAGTAGGCCAATATTTGCCAACCTCTAAAGATCGACTGTAGGTAAGAGGAGAAAAGCGCTGTCCTCTGACGTAAAACGTCTGACCCTGGGTTTTAATAGGTAGCCTGCAGTAGAAAATCTCTGCCACTGGAAACATCTCCACGGTGCCTCAAACAGTCACGACAATAATCTCAATTACAAAGTTTTTAGATACAATAATAATGTCTATCTGAAAGATTTAAACTGATCTGGGTTTTCCATGGTTTTCCCGGATCACTCCAGGCGAATGCTGGGATGGTTCCTCTTATTCACCCATGGGCGCCTCCTGCCATGTCCTGTATATCCCTTCCTAACTATCACCCTTTCGGATAGGTGCAATGCACCCCCCGCCACACACTTTTAGTGAATCGCAGAGTAATAATAATAATAAAACATACGTAATATTATAGTCTTAGTCACCATTTTAATATCAGTTTTACTACCGAAATAAGGGAAGACTGATAAGAATTTAGACATTGTGTTCCGAAATGTTGTGGCTGAGTGAGTTAGTTATCGTTTCTCTCGTAATAGTGGAATCTAGTGGTTTCGAGTACCAAAACTTGGCTTATAAACCGAACAACTTTAAATGTTATCCACTGAAAAAAAAAAAATGTTCTGCTATGTACTGAATGTTAGTTGCACTGGACATTAGAAGGAAGTGATTGCAACAATAATTACGGTAGAACACAATCAGTACAAGATATGATGAAATAGCAGGTTTGATTAGTGTGGTATATAGCTTTTTGGCGTCATCTGCTATCCGCTCAAAAGGAGAAAAGAGCCAACTGAAAGAATATTCTTATTAATGAAGGGAATAGTCGAGAGAAGGCACTGTAGAGGCAAAGAGAGATTAGAATTCAGTATAGATATAATGATTATGTAGTGTGAAGCAGGATTTTAGGAATAGAGGCTAGGAAAGAAAAAATAGGAAGAAAAAGGTTCTGCTGCTAGGTAGTAGCCATGGGAGAGGTGTAGAGCCTCTTCTGCAGGATCATTTAGGCACACGCAACCAGGTCACAGGTTTTCAAACGTAGGGCAACATTAGGGCAGGTAATAGAGATTATAGGGCCACTTTGTAGGGGTTTTACTAGGGAGAATAGGGAGAATAGCGTAGTAATAGTGGGAGGTGCGGGAATTAATACTGATATGAATACAAGTTACTGTGTAGAGAGTGTCCTGACGAAAGTGGTGAAGGAGGCGCAGCATGCAATGGTGGAACTCATGCAGGTCCTAAGTCTCCATGACTGGCCACAGTTGAACCACGCTGTGAGGCGGATAAACGTGGTGACGGAGGTGCTGATTGGGAAAAACATTAGTTCTGTCATGGGGGTTGTGACTTTGGACACCATTGGTAGAAGGAAATATTTTCTTAGTTGTTAGGTAAAGTTGTAAGGGAGCCCACTTCCAGTTATGATGGAGTCAGTTCTGTGCCTGATTTGAGGATAAAAATATGCTATCTTAGAGATACTAAATGTAAAAACACTATGGGAAAAATCACTAATCCTAAAGAGATAAAGATACTGAAACAATAACAGACGAGGGTAGATTTCTGGTGTGATAAAAAGAAAAAATCAGGATGTTGGATGCTTACCGTTGTGGAAGAATGAATAATGAAGATGAGGCTCTTGGGGAGAAACTAAATTCATTCAGTTCAGAAATGAGCGTAGAATGGTTATTTTTGGTGGAAATTTAAATTCACCAGGTGTCCAATGGAAAAGAAGTAAGATTAATAACACAAGTGAACAGGGAATACCTTAATAAGGAAGGGAAGCTTTATACAGGTGATAGAGGAGAGTACAAGGGGACTACATATGTTGGATATCTTTCTAATAAGTTCTGATGAAAACATTGTGAAGTCTCAAGAAAATCTAGGAATAAGTGATCACAATGCAGTTCTGATGGATACTAGGCGATTTTTAAACCAGTGGCCAAAATTGAGGGGGGAAATTATAAAAAGGCACAAATTTCAGAAGTGAAGAGATATTTCAGGGCAAGGTTCAGCAAAGTGCAGTGGAGGAAAATTATGAAGAGTTCAAGGCTATAATAAAAAAGGGTGAGGGAATAATTAATTATTTCCAAAACAGAGAAAAAAGATAAATATAGAACCTACATACTACAACAGGGAGGTGAGGAGGTTAAAGAAGTTAGTGAAACGAGAACGCTGCGGAGACAGCAGGAAGTAAGAAATACTAGAAACAACTAAACAAGCAATTAATAAAAGCGAGGAGGGAAGCTAAAAATGGATTCATGAAAAATATTATTGATGCAGGGGGACCACTGAACAGTTCATCTAGAAATTTCTGTGGCTATATTAGAAAACTGAGGGGAAGGGAAGGTATTCATACAATTATAGATATGAATGATACAGAAGTTGTTGATGATTTGAAAATAGCATATACAGGGTGTTACAAAAAGGTATGGCCAAACTTTCAGGAAACATTCCTCACATACAAACAAAGAAAATATGTTATTTATGTGTCCGGAAACGCTTACTTTCCATGTTAGAGCTCATTTCAGTTTCGTTAGTATGTACTGTACTTCCTCGATTCACCGCTCGTATTGTGGACGGCTGTGATGCAATACGCCATTCTCCAGGGCTGCATCAGCGCTTCAGGGATTCCATGCGACGGAGGGTGGATGCATGTATCCTCGCTAACGGAGGACATTTTGAACATTTCCTGTAACAAAGTGTTTGAAGTCACGCTGGTACGTTCTGTTGCTGTGTGTTTCCATTCCATGTTGAATGTGATTTGAAGAGAAGTAATAAAATGAGCTCTAACATGGAAAGTAAGCGTTTCCGGACACATGTCCACATAACATATTATTTTTTTGTGTGTGTGTGAGGAATGTTTCCTGAAAGTTTGGCCGTACCTTTTTGTAACACCCTGTATACTGACTGGCTGGTTTAATGAAACCATTAGGGACTATTATCGTGGGATGGGAGGAAATAATTCAGAGGAGAGTCTCTATATAAGCAGAAATGAGGAAACTACAATATTTTTATTATATCCTCAGAAAATTATGAAGGAAGTAAGAAAACTAAGAAAGCTCAAAGGGGCCGGTGTAGATAATATTATTACAGAAGTATTAAGGCTATTTGGATAGGATATTGTATCTTTCCTAGAAATATTATTTGTAATCAGTTTTGAGTCTTGCAGCTTACCAGAGGACTGGAAAGAAGCGATAGTGATGTTGATGAGGGGAGACAAACAAGGTTGAAAATCAGTTTGACATCAGTGATAGGCAAATGATGGAGAGAATAATATGCAAATACATTAGAAAAGTATTAGGAAAGAAACTGGTTTACAAATCGACAACATGGCTTTAGGATATCCATGTGAATGTCAGATGGTGGGTTACAAGCAAGATATTTTACATAAATTGGAAAAGGGAGATCAATTTGATAATGTAACACTAGATCTTTCTAAGGCATTTGAAAGAGTGAGCCATAAAATGGTTTTAAATAAACCGAAAATTTTTGTATTGGATGAAAAAGTTACTTGCTGGCTACAAGAATTCTTAAAAGCCAGAAAGAAAAGCGTTAGAGTAGGAAACGCAGTATCAAAAGAGGTGGAAGTGAATATGGGAGAGCCACAGGGTAGTGTATTGGGACCATTGCTGTACATCCTGCTAATGAATGATTGTACTGATGGAATACAGTCAGAATTTGAGTTGTTTGCATATGACATAATAATAGGATCAAAACTGGAGAAGACTGTGAACGGCTGCAGAGTGCCCTGGATGGAATAAAACACTTGTTGATAATTGTATACGAAAGTAGTGAGAGTATGTTATAGATTGTATGGACAGCAGAAACATACACTGATGTGCAAAGACATTATTACCACCTGCTTGATAGCGTGATGGTTCATCTATGGAACGTAATACAGAGTGATTTGGCGTGGCATGAATTGCTTTTCGCTTAGTTATCCGTCTACTCCTGTAATTACAACAAGTCTGAGGGAAAGGGTAATACTGTGCATTGGATACAGAGTTGTTCATCATCACGCAATTAGTCTGTCTACAGTGGCCAAAGCCAAAATAAGTGTTGAAGCGTAAAGAAGAAGAATTTTAAGTTCTACTGACAAATTAATTAGCTTCCTGTTGTTTACTGAGTGGCCAAGGTAGCTCAACATTTCGTTAGATCTTTAGTTACGGCCTATGCCCCAAACAATAACTCCAAATTGTAACTGTCCTTCATTACGTTGAAGGATTCCGGCAAACTGTGCACCTGTTTGAGTCAACAGGTCAAAACTAGGTCTCGGCCGACAATCTTCAACGCTTATTGTCATTTTATTATTATTACTATTAATTTCATTGAGGTTTTTTAATTTAATAAGAGTGTGAGTGACGCCAATTAGTGTTTCTGGTTCTGAGTCTAATAGATGTAATCCTTTGCTCTCAAACATACGATACCACAACATACAGGTAACTCACGCAACGAGTCTGATCAGAGATCAATAATGCTACAAGGGAAAGAAGACTTCTCTACAGTATCAGAATTCATGTAAACAGGGATTCTTTGGTCCAAACATCATCTCTAAAAATCTCTGAAATAACTGACACAAATAATTCGTTACACAAAACACTTGTTTCTATTGTGTGGCATACAGTTGGCTCATATTGCGTTTAGTCATAGCGTTTCTCGGTCATATTCATCATTTTTGAGTCAGCTGCAGTCAACTGAGACACCCGCGGCAGTTTTGTGTATTCCGGCTACAAGCGTGCCTTGTGAAAGATTATTTTCAAAAGCTGGACAAATTTGCACTGAAAAAAAGAAGTATGCTGCTGAATGGCAAAATAAGTAAAATTTTATTTGTGAGCAGTAACCTTCATTTCATTTAAAGCAAAAAGTTCTTAAAATTGATTGTACTTTGTGTTTGTAAATTTAGAGCGACCAGAGGGTCACCCATACAACTTTCTTATATTTTATTTTACAAACTATATTTCTTGACAATAAAACGAGATCGTGTAGTACTGTAATTGTTTCTAGAAGTAAGGAAAAATATTTCATAGGTAAAAATTGAACCATACCGACGGACTGTACCTCGCGACTTTCGAACTGTCTAATAACACAGGCTGCAAGTCTACACTAAGTCAGATTGTAGATTATACTGGTTTATAATGCTCGTTCAAAACTCAAACTTTGTTCGATTTCTCGAATACTGTTACTTTGCAGACCTTATATATATATATTTTTTTAAATTACTCATTTTTTGTTATCTTTCGATTCCCCCTACTCCGACAGTATTAAGGCGTCATGTTATTTGAGTTTTCCGAAAATTATTATAATTCCTTTTACATCACTTTTTTGGGGTGGTTCTCAATCATATTGTTAAACCTGATTGAAATAGGTTGACCAGAGTTGGTGGCCTCTAGTTCTAAGTAATGAAACCTAACTCTGTGTTTATTTAGTAGAATAGGTATCAGGACCAGTGTCAGCGGAGAGGAAGTTTTACAACGTTCAAGATGCCGACTCACAAGGAGAGGGCGTCTACTCGTCATCACCGATGTCGTCCAAATTTATGAGATATGTAAGGATTGATTACAAATGAAAGATATCTATGTTGGAGCGCCAGATGACCAAGTCTTTTTGAAGTAGAAGGTTTTTCATGAGTCGGGTAAAGGTCGGGCCACACTAGACCGAGCCGAGGCCGAGCCATCACCGCACCCACACTCGGCCGAGTGTCGGCTCGCCCCACTCGCGTCCATACTGGTCCGTAGCACGGCCGTGTGACGGACGGGTTCCTAGTTCCTACTCAGTCGTCAGCCACCTTTAACGTATACACTTGGCTGTTTCACGGAATTAATATTAAAAAATTATCTTAAAAGTGATTTGGGGATCGTAGCTGCGGCTACCACCCGTACTTTATTATAGAGTTTTGTACTACGAAATAATAAAGTACGTTAATTTTTTTTTGTCTGTTATCTCCCAATTGTTTGAACTCTTATGGACAAAAATAGTATTCCAAAGCAGTTTTAACAAATGATCGTCACACTGTACTGGATTGAAAGATTCTCGTGCATCTCTACATAGTCACAAATAAATGTCAAGCGTCTCTCACTTCACATTTAACGTGTTTATTTTGGTTGAGGTTACTTTCGATTCACTTAATATTTTAAAAAAAAAAAAGAATATGATTATTACACATTTTTATTTAAATGCAGACCGCAAAGATTCTGTAAAATAATAATAATTTCGTGTGCTCTATAAATTCCAATCACAGAGTTATCAGCGGTGCAGTATACTTCTATCGCTGTCACCTAATTTGAAAAGAAAAACTACAGATTAACGTGAAATTGGAACCACGTAGCGTCCTAGCATCTTAGCATTAACAAATCAAAGCTTTGCCAGACGTGAATGTCAATTTTAAGACCCGAAAAAAATTATAGCTAAGACAGGGATTTGAACCAGTGACTTTCAGTTCCCCAATCGTACGCCGTAACCATCTGAATCAAGAGACAAATCTGGATGTAATCAAAAATTAATATTCAAAGATAATAAAATAAATTTACTTTAAATTCTAGATAATTTATTTTTGTTATCCCAAAAAACAAATGTACTTTTATAAGACTGAATACATATTTTTCAGTACTTCTAGATTCAGATGCTTGCGCCGTGTGATTCGGATATGGGAGGTCCCCGGATCTAGGATGCAATTTGTACAGGCCTTAAAATCGACTTTTATCTCTGGCAAAGCTTTGATTTGTTAATGCGAATATGCAAGGACTCTACCTAAATTTTACTAACATCTGATGAACCTAAAGTGAAGCTGGAAAAAAGGCACTTTTCTACAGCAATCAGTAACGCTAAAACAACCTTTAGTCGTAAAGGACTGGAAATCTCCTAAGTCATTCTATACGCTTCCCCATATCGACCAGCCCGACAACAGCCCGACACCTGCCCGCACCGTCAAAAAATAAACCAAACTAATCACGTTCAACACTCGGCACGCGGTGTCGTTTCAACTTACTGCAATCGAGTGAGCGACAACAATAAGAAAAGTGATGGTGCGTTGCGGTGCGGGCTCGGCTCGGTCTAGTGTGGCCCGACCTTAATACATGTCTGTTACGTTTGCGTGAGTTTCTAGCAGTTGGCGCAACGGCGAAAGTTCGGCCTCGTAATACGAGGGTCGCATCTTTGAGTCTGCCTGCGAGAACTTCTTTTTTACGTTGGTTTATTCTAAAACTTGTATTTCATAGTAGAGGTGGGCAAAGTGACTCACTAAAAAGAACGGTGCTCATTTGATCACTCTATGAAAAGAACTAGTTCTTTTCAACGATTCACCAGTTCACTAGCTCAGTTTAAATAAAAAGATCAGTTGTATCATTTTGAGTGTCGTATCTGTTCGTTTAAGACTGATTTCTTAGGTTGATCTCACATCGGTTATTTTAATTTATTTTTTGTATTTATTCTGAAACATTTTTGTTTCTTTAATACTACCGGATTACTTTCACGCAGAAAAGGCCATTTGAAAGCGTCAATGAAATGTTGTTCAGATTGCTGGGAATATTTGAAAGGTAGTTTGAGCATAGTTAGTTATACATCAATTTATTTACAAACACAAAGTACACTCAATCTTAAGAACTTTTTGCTTTAAATGAAATGAAGGTTACTGCTCACAAATAAAATTTTACTTATTTTGCCATTCAGCAGCATACTTCTTTTTTTCAGTGCAAATTTGTCCAGCTTTTGAAAATAATCTTTCACAAGACACTCTTGTAGCCGGTATACACAAAAAGAAGCAGAGAGAGAAGCGGAGCAGGACGTCAGAGTCGAAAGAACTAGCTCCCCAGTGGCACTGCTCCGTGCTGTGCTGAGCGCTGGAATCGGAGAACGTCGCGAACGAACTAGCTCTTTCCGCGCTGAGCGCTGAAATCCGAGAACGTCGCGAACGATCTTGCTCTTCTGGATCTTCGGGATTTCTTATTTTTTCAGAGCGGAGTGGCTAAACAATGAAAGGTGTGGAACAGAGAACAAACATGCAAAACCGACTTATTGTTGGTGCACATTCGATTGAAGTTAAGTTCAATCGAGACCGACACACTACCGCCATTACGGCGTCCTAGAAGAACTACCGTTCACTTTTAGTTAACGACTGCTCACTCGCTCTTTCAAAAGAACTGTTCTAAAGAACTGGTTCACTCGAGAACGACCCATCTCTATTTCATAGTATAATTATAAATCTTATACTTTATAAAATATTATATTTATCTATTGCGAATAACTTTCCGAGAAGGAATTGTAATAAAAGCGTAAACGAGGACTTCATAATCTATTTGTTTTATATTGACCTTCCGTGAATGAGTCCACGGCAAAATATGGGAATGTTGTTTTAGCTTCGTCAAAATCTCGTAATCCTACAGCAGCCTTCTACAAAAAATAATTTGAGATATGTTATGAAACCCTACGCGCAGGAGAACATATTTCTGCTGTAATCTGACTCATTGGGAAGTCAAACAAATCCACAATTATACGATGAGCTTTTCCAAGATCAAATAGATTTGCCATTGTGCACTATGAAAGTGATTCCCCCCAGCACTCAGCTAGTGCGATGTATATTTTTATCGTCAGGTAATCATTAGTGTAAGAAGTTTACGTATTGTCCAATCCAGGAAAAAAAAACTTTTTATTTAGAAAACGCTTGGCCATCTTGAGCTCCCACGGGGGGGTCATTTTAATTTATACTCATGCCATGCATATATTTTAAATTAGAACGAAATCGGTGATGACGAGTACGCGCCCACTTCTTGTCAAATTTTTCGAGTTTTTTTTTAATGTAATTGGAGTTTTATTTTGTGAAGTATGGTTCAAAATTAGTTTTTTAATCTTTCGTAGTTGTGGCATCTGCGACAAATAATAGACAGTAAACTTCAATCTATGAAATGAAGAAAAGCTGATCGGATTTCTTTGCTACGGGAGTATAGAAATGATCTGTACTTTTTTGACAAACATGAAGTCGATAGTATTAAGTTTCAAGCAAGCGTCGAGTAACAATAAAATGAAATTCTCAATATATTGCAGCAGAAAGATTTACATCGTAGGTATTTATTAGGAATGATTAAATTATGTATGCTGAAGTACCGAAATAAATGTGGTATGTGTCAAGAAACGGCAACATATTGTAAATTTTAATCAAGCTAATTTTCGTACTTTACGCAATGGACACTATAAAATAAAATTTCATAAATTTGAAATTCTTAAATTTTTAAATCAGTACTCACAACACTGGGGACAAAAATCGTAATAAAACAAACCACGAAACCAGCAAGAAAATTGATACTCCACCTAATTGCACACAGTAATTTTTGCTCAAGTTTGCGCCACCTAACGGGATTCTGCGTAACTTCCTGTTTGTATGTCCTAGCGGCCGATGAAACTGGCGCAGTGCTTTCCAGTCATGTTTTTGACTGCAATAATCTTGTTGGTATTTGACTAGCGTAGATATCAATTCAATATATCCCATATACGTCAGCAAATAATACAGTTATCATTCCTTACCCTACTGCTTGATTCCAAGAATGACAATTTTAAATTTTTACACTGCGGAAATATTCTCAGAGCTTAACTGGATCGAAAAGATATTCAACGATGCAATATTCAACTTAGAAAGTATAAAAAAATTTGCATTCCACCCAGTCCATCGCCAAAACTGAATGAACCAAGGTATGAGAAATATCATAAGAAGCCTAAATGAGGAGGATAAGTTAGACAACTGTCTGACTGACAGTTTCAAAGTCCGAATGTCTGACAGTCTGGCCGTCTAACCATCATACCGTGTGACCGTCTCACCATCTGACCGTCTAACCGTCTGACTGTCTGAATGAAGACTGATAGACTGTCTGTCTGTCTGACTGTATGAATGTCTGACTGTCTGAATGACTGCCTCCTTGACTGACGACCTCTTTGACTGACTGCCTGTTTGACTGACTGTCTGACCGTCTGTCTGCCTGACTGTCCTACTGTCCGACTGTCTGATTATCTGAGTGTATGACTGTCTGACTGACTGTTACCCAGTCTATTAACTGCTATGGATCTAACTGACTGACTAATTGATTGACTGTCTCACTGACTGACTTGCTGACTGACTGTCTGACTGTTTGACTGTGTGGCTGTCCAACTGTATGACTAACTGTCAATCTGTCTGTCTGATTTACAGTCTACCTGTGTAACTTTCTGACTGACTGTCTGAATGACTATCAGGTTACCTGACTGTCTGAATGTCTTACTGACGTCTGATTGACTGTCGCTCTGTCTGTATGACTGACTGTCTGTCTCTCTGTCAGACTGACTGACTATCTGCCTGACTGGATGTCTGACTGACTGACTGTCTGTTTGATTGTTGGCTCACTGACTGTGTGTCTGTCTATCTGTTTTATTGTCTGAATGTCTGACTGTCTGACTGACTGTTTGACTGACTGTCTGGTTGTCTGACCGTCTGTCCTCCCGAATGCGAGGCCAGAGCGTTTACCACTCACCCGACACGCTCGGTCGTTCATTCACATTGTCGACTGCGCTCCGAAGGTAGATTAGTCTAGAACCGGCTGCGTAGAGAACCGCCCAGGCCATCAAGTGTTGACTTCCTGGAATACCAAGAGGGCTCAGCGGTCGTTCAGAGGACGGCCCTGCAGGCTCGGACGATTGATGTTACTCAATGTCGTAGACCTCTTTCACAAATCCAGATTCATTGCTCCTGATTTGCGTTACTACTCGACGGATAGTCTTCAGATTCGGCATTGGTTTTACTCTTCCGATGTGTCTGATTTCGCTCGGTGTATTTCCTCGCTTTGAACTTCTGCTTCCATTTTCTTGATGCTAGATCGGCTGCCTCGTTCAGCAGGTGCCACTCGCTTTTTTAAATTTATTTATTAATGGCTATCGGCCATACAGCCAAGTTCATTACATATTCTTTGTAGAGTAGTATACATTCCAGTTTCGTTACATGATCTTTGTAGGCCAGTTTACATTCCTAGTATTATAATGTAACATGTCGACATAATATCAGATACAATGTTATCTCTCTTAACCATCAAAAGAGGGTTCATTAAACAATTAGTGGGATTATTCGAGCACTGTGACATAGTTGTTCTTTGGTCAATTTAATACAATTACACCATAACTATTCACACTAGGCACTCATTCTAATACTTCTGTGTAAATAATAGCATCTCTGTTGTTTGTTTTATTTTATTTGTTGTTCCTAGTAGTTTTTGGACTTATCTGTTAAGCCACTAGGGTGAGTGTACCTTCCTGTATACAGTTTCAATCTTATTGTTGATAGGGATGGACTATAGTGTTATGATGTTGACAGGTAGGTCAAATATTTCTGATAAGATGGTTAATGAAGCAACTTTGTTCCAAATATTTCCTGTGGGGTTCCCTAACTGTCATAGGTTTATATCTTAATGTTTCAATTTTTGAAATATGTCATTAAGGTTTTCTATATTTGATTTTTTTTTATTTTTTTTTTATGAGAGTAAATTGGTGGGAATAGTAATATCGCTACGTTTCTTACAAGAAAATACTATGTAATTTATGTCCCTCACTGCTTGATCGACACAGTCACATGTCACGTAGTGAGCCGCATATTCTTTTCCGTTGCAGCAAACTTTGTTGACAAGCTGCAGACTGTTATTCCGTATTCCCATACTATCTGTTACTCATCACACTTGCATCTACTAGAGTTCTCAATATTTCCATTTCGAAGGAAGCTATTGTACCCGTAATGCACGAATCCCATAGAAGGATTAGTACCGTTTAAGTTGATCAATTCTTGGGAATTCTGCAGTTTTATGTATTTGGGTGTGACTGAGCAAAGTAACATGACATGGGACCAGCACATAACATCGGTCGCAAGACGATTTAAAGGTCGAATTGTAAATAATTTTAACGTATCTATAAAAGAAATATCATATAAAACTGTAGTGCGACCACGTACGGTTTATTGTTGAGCTGTAGGGGATTCGTATCGTAATAGATCAATTAACAGTACTGAGAACGCACAGAAGAATACCTTGTGATCTGAGACACAATGTCACAGACTTGATGCAGAGAATGGCTGGGATTCTTTTGTAGACAGACGAGATTGCGTTATTGACAAACATATTCAAAAATCGTTTTTAAGGAATGCAGAGAACTATTTTTCCCACCAACATACTTGGGGTAGCAATGAAAGCATAGATACGATCAGCGTACTGATGCTAACATTAACTTTTTCTCCCTACGTTTTGTTAATAAATGGAATGCACAAAGTAGAGGTTCGTTTCCTGTGAATTACAAAGTACGCTGCGATTTGCTGATGACATTGACTTGTTAGCAGTATAGGCTGAGTATATCGAGAAGTTACTAAGTGTCATAAAAAAAAATACTGAAGTAAGGTTTTGGACTAAATATAAAACAAAGCAACACAAAGGTGATGAAGCAGAAATGATACCAATAATAGTAGATTAAATGTAGAAACAGGATCGGAAGCGATAAGAAAAGTTTGAGAATTTTGCTACTTAGTAAGTAAAATTTAAAGTAACTGATGGCCGATGCAAGATTGATTTTAAAAGCAGAATAGCACTAGCAGAAAGAGCTTTCATGAAAAAGTGAATTAGTTTCAAAAATTAATCTAGGACTCGGACAAAACTTTTTAAAACTCTATGTGTGGAGCACAGCACTTTATGGCAGTGAAGCATAGACTTTAGGAATACTAGAAAGAAGGAAAATTGAAGAATTTTAAATGAGGTGCTGTAGAAGGATGCTGAAAATTAAGAACAGATAAAGTATGAAATGAACGAGAATGAAATGATGGGTAAGGACAGAAGTTTGTGGAAGAGTCTTACAGAATGAAGAGACAGGATGGTAGGTCATATTTTGAGACATGCAGGATTGGTTAACTTTTTAGTGGAGGGAACAGTCGAAAGTAAGAACAGTAGAGGAAGATAGAGAATATATGAAGCAGATAATTAAGGACGTGGGTTTTAAGGGGTATGCTGAGATGAAAAGGCTGGCGCAAGACAGAAAGTGAGGGAGAATTCTATCAAACCAGTCGAGAGACTGATGATGATGGCAACGAAAAAAGAAAAAAGTTATTATTTCCGTAGATATAAAAAACTCCATTCATCCATTCCTTTAAGTGCTGCTTTCTCTCAGTAGGCTAAATAAATGGTCATTAAACACTGATTTTCGATTCTCTACCGAAAAAGTTATTTATGCGTTGCACAAGTATTTTAGCAGGACCATATCTAATCTTGAGAAGCAATATTTTAATTTTTAATAATTCATAGTTGGAATGATTCATAGAATAACTGAGCTATGTCCACCATGGAGGTATTGGGTTGCCCGGTGAATCATACCGGACCAATCCAACATTTATCTTACGGTCTGAAGCTATTCAATATGGTGCAGTTAGATTTAAAAATAGCCTATTGAGTTTTTCGGTGATTCGGATTCCGCGCTAAACGGTAGGTCCCTAAGGAAAGGAACTGGCTGGCCTACCTTTGATTCAATGGCTTAGTATATCTCCTTCGGGAGGATCCAACTAACCTTCGGGCTGTGGAATAACTATTTTTTTTATTTAATCTTTAACTTTCGTGTAAATTACTGCGTAATATCATAACTTCCAAGCCTACCAGTTACATATTCAGCAGATAGTTGTGCCAGATCCTGGAAATCTGCTTTCAGAAGTATTAATTCCTCTTTTCTGGTGATCAGTAGAAAGATTAGCAGGCTACAATGCTTCATTAAAGGGCGAGTGGTTTAGTTTTGTTTTCTCCATTATATGCCGTTTACCAGCCGCCTTTGAGGGTGATTTCTAATAGAGCGACTCTACTTCCTACCAGTACTTCCACCCTCCAAAGTGGTCGTTGGTCGGTGCTAGACGTAAGACACCTTATGCCTGAACGTATTCGGCGTGAATTTTTTAGCCACTCTCTACCACGATGTGATAAAAGTCAACAAATCTTATGCCATATAGCATTTCCTTGCTTCGCCAGTTTGTTTTGAGAGTAATTATTATGAAAGAATTTCATATTTCGCTCGTGTCATACCTGTTTTGGAATACTATGACCACCGCCTAGCTAAAAATATTCTGAAGCTGGCGAATTGATCTTGTGCGCCCTGACGGAAGAGAGTACAAAATTACCTAGGAAGTTTACTACTATTCATGAAAATTGCAACACCCAGAAGAAATTATCTGAATCACTCCAAAATCGGAAGATGTGTAGAACAGTGGAACCACAGTATGTGATTAAGGTTGCAGAGCGATGGCGTGCACTTAGGCCCAGCATCGCCCTCTTTTGTATGGTCGGATATGACATAATAACAATTTGAATTTCCCGCTACAATATTTGAATTTTCCGGCTCAATATTTTAATTTCCCATCCAGATTTTATGGCAAAATTTGAATTTGCAGCCACGGGAAATGATCTCATTGCGATTTAAATTTACCGCCACCTGGTGTAACGTCACCGGATGTTGCAGTGAACTCATTCTATAGTTTAATGTCTACTGTGATAACACTTTAAAAATTGGTTTATCGTTATTTTGTGGGAGTGTCAAATTATTTAAATTACCAAAAAAAGATTATTTTTAACATTTATGATTGTCTCTAGCCCCGCTTCCGAAATGATAGTGAAGTATAATACTGAAATACTTATTACTTTTTTCAGTCATATTTTTTCAGAAATTCCAAAATTTTCCTAATATGAGAGAGGGTAAATTTCGATAATTTTTTTTTTAAGATAACAGAAATAAAATCATTAAGTTACTTGGTACTGTTATATCACCGTCTACTATTTAAGAGAATTAAATGCAACGCGTTTCACATTTTAATTTTCTATGCAATTACTACTATTACAGATGCGCAACGATATAAAATGTGCGATCGTTTAACAATTTCCTACTTACCCAGAAAAATACAGAAAACTGCACAATTGAGATAACAAAGTAGCTAATATTTTCAAAATTACACCTGGTATAGTTTGCTTTAATACTGGCGCTGGCGACAGTAACTGTAAGAGAGATGTGTGACAGTGACTCTAGGAAAAGTTAGTCGAGGTATGCCGTCACCGGTTGGCATCTGGCCTAGAAGTCGGCCATGAAAGGCACAGCTGATGTTTATGCGTAACGTTGAACCAGTAATCAAAGGGACGTGCTTCGCATACTCAGAATCGTTACAGCTACGTTCTGCCGTCTTACGTTTCAGATCATGGAGCAATAAAATGTGTTTAAACATTGCCAGCAAACTGAACTAAGATAAAATATTTGGAAAGTTGTATTTCCTCTGACTTGTGCCAAGCACAATACTCTATAATATTACCCTAATTAAGACTGCTATTAACTTTTCTTGTTTCACTATGCTCCGGACTCGAGTGATGCTGCAGCAAGACCGGTTCTTACGTCACCTATCGGGTTGATGCAAAGTGCTTGAAAGTCGCCTGAGGCGTAGCTGCTGGGAATATCAATCATATACCAATACAGAAAAATGGCGAGCCACACACTATGTGTTCAAACTGTTGAACCAAATCCAGCCGTTTCGTTCGCAAAATTTGTTGCATGGCTATTCTAATTCATCAGATTTCGTGGGTTCAAATAATTTCCTGGATTAATGTTTTCTTATTTGATTGAAACAATATCATAAGACCTTGCATATTCCTTCCACACCGACTGTGAAGCAACAGGTAAGGTTCCTCAGCGATTTCAGAATTCAGAAGGAAAGCCAAAACAAAATTCACTTCTGTGTCCTATACTGCACCATCTTCTGATTTATTTGTTTGATATGACGTATTTCGAAACCGAATGTTTTAAGAAGGCTCAGAGAATATGAATAACATCACAGTAAAACCCTCTATAGTCTAATTTCATACGATATAAAAATTGGAAAACATGAACCATTATTTGGGAGTCGTCAATATCAGCTATGCCACCTGATTTCCGTGCTGTAGAACTATGTTCAGAATAATGATGAACACTGATTTTCATGGACGTTCTTTGCAGCTAGCTTAGAAGGATCCAAAGATGCGAGGAACAAATATGAGTTTTATTCCAACGAGAACCGTTTTAATTTAAGAACATTTGATGTTCTGTCAAACTGCCAGACATTCCAAAATTTGAAAGAGAACATCTAAACGTAAAGACATAATCGTAGGGTCTCTATATCACACCGTAGGCAAATGTGATTATCAGGTCACTGATTACCGATGATGAGTTCAATGCAGATCCCAACTCACTACCTCTCACCCAACTCCAGCATCCAGATTGAGGGCATTCCAGGTCGTTTGAGTGGACAACTTGAAGCGGTATCTGTTCGACATCAACTAGATGGTCAATACACAATTTTTATTCCGCCAGAACAAACCGAGTCAAAGTGTGGCGCATTGTACCCGAATGCGAAAACTTGTAGAAACTTGTGCTCTCTGATTTTGAGTTAGTCGGACTTTGTTCATGATCTTTCATTTCGTTATTTATTTAATCAATTTTACTACATAGATGTAATTCTTGTTATATGTATTAGTCAATGCTAATCATCTTTTCTTATATTGAAAACAATAAATGCAAGTGTCAGTAGATAAAATTAATATAATTTTCCTTATAATAAAACAATAATTACATTTCTAAATGTTTATTGAAAATTCTGGAAGTACTCCTTCCATGACGCCCAGGTAAAATTGAACAAGATATTCATATAAAAAAAAAAATTAATGATAGAGAGTAATAGTAACTGGTGGAAATCCTTACTCCGGGTACACTACATAAACTCTGCTGTCTCTATTAAATTCGTTCTCTCGAACATATTATGAGTAATGACCTGCGTACACACTTGTCAAACTTGCGAGAAACGTTGATGTGATATGCAGAGAGAAAAAAAAAAATAAAAAATAAAAAATAAAAAAAAACTGAAGCCGGAAGTATAAAAGGTTGGGATCATTGCCAACTGACAGGTGCATTCAGAGATAATAAGCATTTGTAAGGTCGTAAATGTAAGCAAAATGCAAATCATTAAACGGGATGAGGGTTTCGCAGGCTCTGTCTACAGAATGCTGGTAGTCGATTATGTCGATTGTATTTTCTACAAAAAGTATGCGTATGGCCTTACGCCTCGTCGACGTAGAGGTCATTAGATGGAAAGGACTGGGGGAAAGGAACAGGAAGGAATTCGGCCAGTGCCTTTTAATGTAACCATCCCGTCATTCGCCTGGAGTGATTTGGGGAAACCATGGTAAACGCAAATCTGTGTGGCCACATTCGAACCCGCATCCTCCCGAATGCGAGGCCAGAGCGTTACCGCTTACCACCACGCTCGGTGAGAAGCATGCAAAACATCACTTGCAACAACGTATCTAATCTGACCATTATTACACTCATACTATCTATACCACACGAACAAATTATAATATAGCCGTTATTGAAACTGGAAAATCAATACCTTAGCATAATGGGAGAAATGTAAAGATAGTTTACATATTGGAAAACGCTGCAAGGGAAACTTTTAGAACATTTTAAAGGATAAGTAAAGTTCATTTAAAGCAACAGAAGACACTATTCAAGTGATTTGGTAGTTTTTCACATGCATCATCAGAGAAGCTATCTACAGACATACACCGAAGCGAACAATCATAGAAGGGAAAGATACATATTGGTACACTGTGAAGTAGAATGATTGCTCAAAAAGAGGGGAGGATACACGGTCATTTAAGAACAAGTGGCCGTATGAATGTGGAAATCTTAACTGAAATAACAGATTGAGTAAAAAATGCAATGCACGAGACATTTAACGATTCCAGTCGCAATTCGTTTTTCATAACTCTGACAGTAACCAAAGAAATTTTTTCAGTAGGCAAAAATAGTCAGTTGTAATTGTTCTTCACCAGCTTTTCCCAACATTAGGGGTCGGCTGTCTTTAGTAAGTTGTACTCATCATTGCCATGGTAAAAACTGGAGCATTGGTTTTACGGCCGGATGCCCCTGCCCACGACAAGGGTTTTACATCTACTACCAGGTCGCCCTCCGTACTGATAGAGGAAGTGAAGTGTTGCCATCTGTCTACTAAATGTTTAACTATGTTCTGTGTATGACAAGTGTATTTGTGAAATGTGTAGTTCATGAGGCGGAGATTGGGGACCGTGCTGACATTCGCCTCGGTAGCTGCGGAAAACGACCTAAAAACAGCAGTCAGGACGGCAGTACGTGGAGTCCTGGGCTCGTGCCCGGCCCCGTTGTACCTCCCCGATCCAGTGCGCGTCGCCTCAGCGCACTGAACCACACTGGAGGGTTAGGTTGGCTTCATTAATAAATATGGATGTGACATTAGTGAAAGCAGCCACAAGACTAACATTCTCACTACTGAATTTGAATTTTCATTCACCAACAAAAATAAAGTGGCCATACCGGTTTGTCCACATAATAAAAAGTTAGACATCGATATCTTCAAAATAGGCTCTGCATGCATCGTAAAACTATATAAGATTCTGAAATGGGGAAAAGTACCCTATCCTAATTGCATGCACCAAGAATGTTCCCAAAGGACGAGACTGTAATCGTACCCTCCTTGACTGACATTTATCGTAAATCCTCAAGCGAGTAGGACATGCTTTCCGACTGGATCTTGTCGGGAACACCCTGCGATCAACTCGTGAACCGTCTTACCCCACTTTGAGAAACGCTGTCTTAATCCAATGGACTATTTATTCACCATCAACACTGTCACATATATAGTATGTTAAAACTACCCGGGGAAGTATCCGTCTTCACAGCGGAAATGGTGGCAATTCAGAAGGCAATTGAGTATACTGAGGTTTCGGTGGACACAACATCGGTCATAATATCAGATTCCCGCTCTTCGTTGACCAGCCTGCAAGGACACACGCAAGTTGCCAACAAAGATAGTATCTTATGCAACATCTTGGAAGCAGCATACCGGGTGAAACAGAAAGGCAAAACGCTGGTGTTCGTGTGGGTGAAAGCCCACATCGGCCTAGAAGGAAACGAACAGGTGGACCAGCTGGCGAAGCTAGCATGCGAGGAAGGCAGTGTCTATCCGTTCGAACTGTGAGAGACCTAATGACAATCCCAAAAAAAGAAGCAAGAGAATCATGGAACAGAGAGTGGGAGGAGTCACAACTGGTCAAAGGAAAACACTATGGACAGATCCACCCCCTCATCCATAAACAGCATTGGTACCAACAATTCAAGATCCCAAGTAAAACTATCGCAACCATCTCCAGACTAAAGTTCAACCATGGCTGCTTCCCCGCAAACCTGAACAGAATAAACAGAGTTCAAAGCCCCTTATGCGGATGCGACGAGACGAGCATAGGGGACATGGACCATATCCTCTTCGGCTGCAAGAACAGATACAACAACACCACAGACCTAATACAACAACTGACAAAACTAGGTCACGGCCAACCAACAAAAATGTCACATCTCCTCGCGATCGACGACGGCAGGATCTTCACTCTGCTATGCAGATTTCTTAAAAACTGTGAGATGGACATATGAACCTACAGATGCCAATGAACATTAGTGGTCCCAACTCTTGGTAAATATCTTGTAACTGAAATTATGTACTTAACCATAGATATCAGATGTTGTATGGTAATAATGATCATGTACTATATGTGATAGATACTTAAGAATTGTGTTATGGACATATTTATGAAAGAATATTCATAAGTTGTATTATGGCTATATGGCTTTCTGGTCCATTGCCAATAACAATAATAATAATAAAAATAAAAAAACACTGTCGCATGTATTGCGGAAAGGCTTTTTACTTCTGTACACAATCTCGTGATCAGGAATCGTCCTCCACCACCTTTCATAAAATGCTGGGGAAGTCCCGATAAATGAAAATTTCTGCCACCACTGTGACTCGAGACAGGTAACCCCCGTGGGAAGAACAGAACGTCATAATTTTGTTGCAACCACGTGAGTGAATAGTTATCTACAGTTTCAAAATTACGGAATTCAGTATTCCTTCTTAAATACTTACTCCGCTCTCCATTTTAGACCTTCTTTGCTTCATTAAGCAACATTCACAATTCGAATCATATCAATACTTATATATCAAATGAATTCAGTGAAATACAGGGATAAATGAGGCGACGAAATGTATCGTGTGGAGTTTTCCGCGATGACGTTTACAGCCTTGACCAGGAGCAACAGTCAAACGGGGCGTGTTGACCTTGTTCCGTTCGTTCATCCGGGAAGGCTGTAGGTGGGAATTGACAGCAAGTGTCTGGCACAGAAGTGACCTTCTGCTCTGGTGACTTCAGCTGGAATCTTCAAAACAGGCAGGATACTGACGAAGTCACGCAATCTTCGAATCTCGCAGCTCTTCAACTTTTATTGCGTTCCCGACATTCCTTGTTGCCCTTGGTAGAAAGATTAACATCTGGTTGGTAAAACAAGAATTCGTTTTATAGCTTGTACCACAGTATTTCAATAATCGTAACGGTAACTTGAAAGTCACACGTCTGATTAGAGCGGAAGTTTGAAAGTAATTACCCAATGGCGTAGTTTTCACTGAGAGGCAAAACTAAGTCCCCATTCAATTCTCGAGGATACATTGCATCATCGTTTATTGCCGACTATTGGTGACACCACACAAAAACTTCAAGAATTACTATTGTGGCTCCGTGTGGGGTTACATCCTACAAAAATTCATAGTCCTGATAGGATGGCGTGTTAATTATCAAAACCTTGGGACACATTCAAAAACACATGTTCCTTTTGTGATGCTTGCTTTCAGAAGAATGTACGAAAAATTCATTAAATTTCCCAACATAATATGTTGTCTTGTTTCTGTTTTGTAACATGTCATGTCCACTCCTCAACTGGTTGTAAGTTTTGCTTGCAATACCACACTTTGATTCCGATATATCCAATTGTAATGCTAGTGACTGAGGTTTTGTAATTACGTGTATATATTAAAATAATCATCGAATATTTCGGTCACATTCCACCTTGTTACACTGGTAGGACACTATGCATACAATAACAACTGGACGCTATGACGCATCACTGTCCTTTTTTTTTGCATATGGCTTTACACCTCGTCTACGTCGATGTCATTAGAGGCGGGAAAGAACTGGGAGCAAGTAACGGGAAGGAATTCGGCAATAGCCTTTTGAAGGAAGCATCGTGGCATTCACCTAGAATGATTTGGGGAAATCATGGAAAAACCAAATCTGGATGCCGGGACGGGGATTCAAACTCGCGTCCTCCCGAATGCGAGGCCAGAGCGTTATCGCTCACGTATCATTATCAACAGAATGAAGGCAGTAGCAGTTTAATTATTAAGCTGTGAGTTTCAACCTTCAGATATAATATTATGTATGATTGCGATGTGTGTGCAGTCCAGCAATTGCTACTCATTCACGTAATTGTAGTGAGTCCCTGAAGAATACCAGAAATTGCGACACAACTCAATAAATACATCCATCAGTTTGAATATTGCTAAAGTGTATTCAGATCCTCCCTTCGTAGAACTGGACATTTTATTATGGTATCATTGCTGCGCTCTGTAATGACTTAAGCATATATCTAAATTTTCAGCCATTTTGTACATTACGCTTTTTACAAACAAAATAATACGGTCATATGTCTGGCGTCTTAGCACGGATTACAGATAGCTGACAAGATTCACTTCTCTTCAGTTATATGTATCAGTATTGTAAGCAACTGTGGTGTTTCAGTTTTTTTTTTTTTTTTGCTTTTTTAACTTATGGCTTTACGCCTCGCCAACGCAGAGGTCATTAGAGGCGGGATTGGACTAGGGATTCGGTCATGGCCTTTGGTAGGAGCCATTGCAGCATTCGCCTGGAGTGATTTGGGAAAACCATGGAAAACCCAAATCTGGATGGGGATTCGAACCGACGTCCTCTCGAATGCGAGGCCAGAGTGTTAACAGCTCACCCACCACTAGCGTTGCCAGATGTCCCGATTTACCCTCGATCGGGATGCCAAATGTCCCGATTTATTTAGCTAAGTGATAAAACCCATCATTCGTCGCAAAAAAATAAAATCACGTGTCCACGTTAGGCGCATCGCACAAAACCAGTAATGCTATTCACAGCTTATAGTACAACAGACTCCACTAACCTACAAACTGTGCCAAAAATAGTTTAGCGTATATCATCGTGGCAAAAATGACAGCAAAAAAACAGACATGTAATGAAAACAAGAAAAAAGAATGGAGTTTCAGTTTGACAACATCGCTGAAATTATTTTTAACACCGATCAAGTGAGCAACCAAGAATCGAGAAGTGATAGATGCTTAAGTCACAAACGCAATTAACTCAGTCAAGCACACCTTTTCATTCAGTTAATTCCGTTGTGAATCAAAACTCGATCGTACTTTGTATAAAGATTCAAAAAATGCTGAGAAATTGTTACTTGGAAGAACAAAGGCCAGTGGGATTACACAAAATGGTTTAGGTTCGGCAACTACTCAAGAAGCGATCGAAACTCTCCAAAATGATACAATTTTTAGCGTTGCTAGAGTCGCCTCCAATCACGGTTGTACAAACTTTTTTGTGCTAATAGTAATATTTTACAACCCAACTACAAATTTAAACATTTGAGGTTTATGAAGACGCGAATGAAGCAGCAACAGACAAGTAAAAAAATTTAGTGACACGACTGAAGGAGCCCAGTATTGATAGTAAACATCTTATTAGTTACATTGCAACATCGCAGATGTGAACTTTAGGTGCCACAATTAAGTTTTTCCAGATACTGCACCATGATAATGATCAAATTATATCAGAGGGATGTACTGCACATATTTTGTATAACAGTGTAAAATATCCTCTGAGTATGAGCAAATTTCAGTTGGAGGATTCGTCCTGAAAGTGAATAGTCATTTCTCAGATTATGCCAAACGATATTAAGCTTTAAAACTCTTTTATGAGAGGCATTAATCGGGATATTTGCTTTCATGGCGTCAATACCGGTTTAAAATGCGGCAACTGAAAGGAAATTTTTCCAGGCTGATATAATTTGGTCTAAAAGCTCGAATAATCATTGGCGCATGTTAAAGTAGAGATACAAATATTAAAAACAGCTTCAATTGTGGCGAATTTCATAAATATGTTATATAAAAAAAGCTATGATAAAGGCAACGAAATATAACACTGAATTCAATTTTAATAAAAAATAAATACTTTATACTTATTAAGAGAATACATAAATACTTAAAATTCAACTTGAAAATACATTATTTCCATAATACATTGTTACTAGTCGTAATCAACAAATCTTACTATTATAATATTTAGTAATAAGGTTTATCAGTTCTTATAATATGATAGACAGATACCCATAGAAATTACCCTTGTCGTCCATTAATTACAAAAATAACGTGAATTGTATGATTTTTTGAGAGTTGTCGCTATTTTTAGCCCGGAATCTCGATTTTTTGGACCCTCCATCCCGATTTTTAACGATCTGAACCTGGCAACACTACCCACCAAACTCGGTCTGATGTTTCGCTACGAAGAGTTGAGACATGTCGACGTGGGTATATGCAAAGTTTTAAAAAGAAATTGCATATTACGAAAAGATTAATGGTTCAGTAGAAAAGTTGTAAAAGCTTGCTGGACATCAGTCGTGGCGTATTTGTAGTTCTACCTTGGTCGGGGAGGCCGTTCATCGAAAGAAGGTCATAAAATCCACGAAGGACATTGTTGACAGCTGCGGCTGTTTCGAGAAAAGGCGGTAAAACAGATATGTGCCGTAAAACGTATTCAGCTAAGAATGATTTCAACCTGCAGAGGAATTCTCGTCAGCCATCCTTCCCCAATCGTGAGCATTATTCGAGGGTATAACAATAATATGTTCCTAAGGAAATCATTTGGATAGCGAAAGCATTTCTTGTTGGTGGGATATACTGAAAGGACTGGCTACAGACTGGGAACATTTAGGACCGACCATTGCCTGTGTGCCAGCCTGTTCGGCGTTCGCCAACTACGAAAGCAGTCGACCTTGCTACCCTGCAGCGGTTATTCAACTCTGGTCAGACCACGTTATCTGCTTCGCGGCAGCATAATAATTATCTGTATATCTATAGCTACAATTCTTCAGCGAAAGATGACAAAAACATTACGCCCCATCCTTTCGGATATCATGTTTGGTTTAAATTTTCCAAGAATTAAAAATGATCACCATATTACAAAATTGCAATAAACTATTAGTAATATATTTCATCAATTTTCGTTTTGTTTTTCCAGTCCAATGAACAATATTTTTACTTAGAAGTTTGTTAATGTAGCTTGATGGTGTCTATGATTAATCAGTATCAGGCCAATCTAAAAAATAAAATTAAGTCACTTACATTTTTCAACATATTGTTATGAGAGACACTGAACCATTGACGATGATTAGCGGGGGAAAATATAAAACTGATTTTAAAATGTTTCGTAGTATAAGAAGCTATTAACATGTCATTTGGAATACGATCTTGCTAATTACGATTGAAAATTATCAATGTCATCGTCCCTAGTTGTGACCTGTGAGAAGATTTGCATGTATATGTTGTACGCGAAGTAAAACATGGAAAGACGTGGATGGTAGAGACGTATTACTGAACATTAAACTCCACGAAAATTTAATCATCATCATTCTCTACCCACAATTTGTAAATTTCTTTAAGATTAATGTAAAAGATAACCGGAATCGTCATCTATGGTGAAGACAAAGAGCTATTGGGACACCAGTTTTGTAGCTTAAATTACAACGTCATGCAAGACAACCGATAATTAACTAAGCTTAGAAGAATAACACTATTCTAAGCGCATAACTTATCGTTTTCAGTGATGGAGCTATGAATAGGAAACCTATTAAGGAATGAAACATGTAGTGAATTATTGAAAATCTGTTAGTAAGAGCCAAAGATTCACTATACATATTAGATGACGAAGCACGTACTTCAAACAAAGAATGAATTATATGAGTTAATGTGAAATGTTCTACCACCACATGGCAACGTGCATGGAACAAAACCCCAGTCTTTACTTCTTCCTGAATGCGGGTATAATTGGCGGTGTTAGATGCTAAGAGATGAGTTCTGTCTCAATAGGATTAATGTATTTTGGGACTGACAGAAGCGAAATCACACACTTTCTCCAGTAGACTTTTGGAGACATTTTCCGTCAGAGAAATGCTCGATAAAATATTGTTTGTGATTTCGAAGCCATCTCGACAACGCAACAGTTGTCCCTTCTTTTCTGACTTCCCCATTCGCCAGAAATGTCGCCTATTGAACATGAACGGTATATACAGCGAGTCGGTTATAAAAAGGATAACCCCTTAATAGCCGGAAGGCCTAATCGCGATTTACGCAATACAAAATTTTGAACTTAGTTCGATAGCTTCCTGCAAGCAACTGGCTAATCAAAACATTCATAAACTACAGTCTTTCCACAAATAATATTTGAATTTTATAATACTGTGCGTTTCTTCCAGCCACAACCATTACATGAAATTAAATGATTTAATATCGAGTTTTTAGAACAAGCTATTAAATACCCAGCCTTATCTAAAATTTTATGAACTATTTTAGAATCCATAAATTCCAAGAATTTTCCATTATGTTTCTTTTTGTGTTTTTCTAATATTAGTGTAAATTTCGTGTACCACAGATTATCTCAAAGAGAAATTATTCTTCATCTTATTTCACCGAGCATTGAGGGTGAGCGGTAACGCTCTGTCCTCCCATTCGGGAGGACACAGGTTCGAATCCCCACCCGGCAATCCAAATTACATGGTTTCCCGAAATCACTCTAAGTGAATGCCGTTTTTTTTCTCAAAATGCCATGACCGAATTTCTTTCCGTTCTTTGACCTGTATTGTTTCCCGCTTCTAATGACCTCGACGATTTTTTTATGTTACTTATAGGTTTTTGCCTCGTTGACGTCGAGGTCATTAAAGGCTGGATAGGACTGGGGACAAGGAACGGGAAGGAATTCGGCCATGGCCTTTTGATAGCAGCATCCCTGCATTCACCTGGTGTGATTTGGGGAAACCATGGAAAACCCAAATTTGGATGCCCGGACGGGGATTCGAAACGGCGTCCTCCCGAATGTGAGACCAGAGCGTTAACCGCTTACCCACCACGCTCAGTACGTCGTCTACAAGGCTTAAAACCATAAAAGAAATTTAAAAAATACACTGGCCGCCGTTGGTAAGCTTTTCCGCACCCGCACATATGTTCGGATGATCGATGAAGGAGACTGAGGATCTGCATATAGGTAACGAAATACACGGAACTGAAAGCCGAAGGAGGATATCTGAAGGCTGCAAAATTAATTAGGTTCACTTATGCAAACAGCAGTTCGTCAATTACAACTCTAGCACCAACAGCAGGTAGCTTGCTTTTGTATCTCGAAGTGGCGGTCAAGAAGCTATTTGTTGGCTAAGAGGGAACAGAATGTAAAGGTAATAGAAGTTAATGAGAGAAATTTAGTCACACTGAAGTGGAAATCTGTGACTGAGAAACGTCAGAATGAGTGGTATACTAGGAGAACTGATCGCAGAACTTATAAAACGTCCCAGCCCGTCGGTGAAAACATTGGAAGGACAGTCCTTCAAGCATCTCTAGGGCTAACTTCATACTTAGCAGGTCAGGGATCGTACAACAGCTCCCTGCATAAACATGGTGCATCCATCAGGTGCGATAGTAGAGAAGAATGTACAGTACACTTCAGCATATGATGAGGGAATATTGAACAACGGCGGGTATGACTATGTGACAGCAACCCCAGATATATTGATTAGGATATTAGGCATACTTCATTCGCTAATAATTTGCCATTTTTCATAAAAATTCTAAAAAAATCCAGACGAAGCGAAAAGCAATGTTATCTGGAATGGATGAAAGTTGCGGGCAGGAACCAATAATGATATTCAGCACAACTTGCCAGAAGTACTCCTTAACTTTTAAGAAGTTCTCTCTTCAATGATTGTTGGACTCTCTCAAGTGTTTGAAGAGAGCAACTTACTGATTCGATAATAGACACTTTAGTGCACTCCAGGAGAATGATACGGCAGGAGTCCTAGCTCCACGCAAGGGGAACCATCTACCTGTAAATTTGACTCTTCAAAACATTCGTGGTGGTGTGAAAGTTTCAAATGGGACGTTTGTAGTTTTTTACTTCCGTATATCTCTTATACTTTATGCAGTTACTTAGAAAATATAAGGAGTAAAGTTTATTATTAAGGTACGTTTTTGTGGCATTTTGGTTAAATAAATTAAAGTTAGATGTTAAATTGTAACTAGTGGTTGTATCACATGCTATTGTTTTCAGTTCAATATTAGATAACATAATACGGGAGTGGAAGCAAACACTACGAGAGAACAATATCGAAGAAGTACGTCTCGGTCAAAGGAGAGAGAAATTTCAGTTAAAATGTAATTTTGCAATAATTTTAAAAAAATGAGAAAATGTTAAAATAATGACAGAACCTCTCAACGAAGTTACAGTTAAAACAGAATTAAAAATATCGTATGATAATACCCATAGACAAAATAAATAAAAATACATGTAAGCACAATATGGAAAAATCGGATAGGTTAAGAAATTCAAATATTTGGGAGAATGGATACGGTCAAATGGACAGGGTAGTACAAACAGCAAAGAAAGATTGAGGAAGATGAAATTGGCTTATAATCTTACGAAAAACCGATACAAAAAAATGAATATAATTTTAGGCAAAAATCGGACACTATGCATCAGCAATCAAGCCGGAGCCACTGCATGGAGCAGAACTGAATAAAAGAGGGGCACAGGAGGGACTGGAGAAGAAAGAATAATATATAAGAAAATTTTATTGCCACTAAAGAAAAAAGATAACTTACGGTAAAAGAGGAAGAATGAAGATTTATATAAAAGACAGGGTTAGTTACAGAAGAAATAAGAAAAAGAAGACTAAAGTTTTGTGAACTTATACCAAATGGACAGATGTAGGGTGATCAAGAAAATATTAGACTTAATATTTAAGTTAAAAAACAACATATGATGAGTAAAAGAAACAGAGGGAATCTGGAAGGACTCGAGATCATAGAATAATAGAAGAAACAACAGTTCATCGGCAAAGACTCGAGATCATAGAATACATCGTTATCAAGAAATAATACTTCAGAAGATTTATTGATGCTGCACCATTTCCAAAGCTACAACCCAAGAGAGTGATGAGAGATGCCATCAGCATGCGCATGAAGAACAGAAGAAACAACAATAGGACTGCAATTTAAGATCATGTTACAAACGGTCAATAAGTGGAAAAATTCTGAAATTCTTAATTTTAAGTATATTAAATTATCAAAACACAGAAAGGAATATCTCTGTTCGGTATAATGCATCATTATGTGCCCAACAAACTTGTCTTTCGGTGGGGAAGGAAATTCCTAAGTTTCTTCCTTCGTTTGGTATATCAAAAACTATAAATATCCGTAGACACTGCCGCAACCTCACAATATTTAGTTACCTTGTACTATCACAACGAAACGACATTTTAGACATAACAATACCGCTGCTGGACTCCCTAGCATATGAAAAGCGCTCAAAACAAAATTCAAACGTAATCGCTTTCTGAATAGCAGAATCAACCTGGGACGTTTACGGAAGCGCCTGTGGTGGTTAACACTATAAAGATCATTTTGAGAGCTTATGAAAAAATGGGATGAAGAGATATTAATTAAATAGATTTTTCAGTTTTTCTGGAAGAATATATTTATTCAAACAGAGTTTTTGTACTATTAGCCATTGAAAGGAAGATTTTTTTTTAACTGCTTTACGTCTCTTTTTAACATCGAGGTCTTTAGAGACGGGAAAGGATGGGGGGCAAGGATGGGGGCAAGGAATGGGAAGGAATTCGGCCATGGCCTTTTGAAGGAAGCATCCCGGCATTTGCCTGGAGTGATTTGGGGAAACCATGGAAAACCCAAATCTGGATGCCCGGACGGGGATTCGAACCGCCGTCCTCCCGAATGGAAAGGAAGAAGCAGGTAAATATATTTCAATGTGAGAATCAGTACCGACGGTGTTTCGAGAAATTCTTTTTTAAGAATTTTACACGTTCCGTGAGAAATTATGTTGCTATTACAAATTAAGTTGTTTACTTAGACTGCAAAAATTCTTTATAGGAATTCCTGGACGTTAATTTTTTTTTCAATGTATTTTTTTTTTTTCTGATATTAATTGTGTCTTTGAGTTTTCGTTGGTGTTACTTATGGCAGTGCAAAGTGTTTTAGTAAAACTTTTACAACCCTGAAAGAAGGACAAGCGAATATTGAAACTAGGCAAAAATACCCACCCTCAATGAAATAGCTAATAATCTAAGTCTGTTCCTAGAGGATCGGCGGAGAAATTTTGTTAATGATCTAAAATCTAGGCTCCCAGTTTAGAGTAAATTCCCTTTTATAAATTGACGAGAAAGAATAATTATTGTATTGCCTAAGTTATTATTTAGTGGTGTAAGCTTACCATTATTACACACGCATCATAGACGAGTGATGAAATGACATTGTTTGATTTAACTAAATTTCTTTATTCAGGTTTAGCAGCTCAAATCTACACGGTAGCATACAGTTTCCCAGTTCTGTTAGGTGCAGGAGGATTTAACTTCTTTTTTTTCATGCCGTGACTAAAATGCGGACATACATACAGCCTTCTTTTTCTTAACTCAGAACGCTTTTGGGATGATAATAAAAAGCATACTAACCTGTTTTCTTTCTACAGACTCCTTGATCCAGCGATATTCTTCAACACCGACTCTTTGTTTCAAAGACATTCATAACCACCGGCTCCTTGCACGGAGCAAAGCTCTTTTCTTTCCTCCATGGCTACTTGTTCCAAAGATAATTTTAACACGAATCAAATACAAACAAAAATTGAGTGTGACATGGAGATAACCTCCGATATCTCACAATTGTTAATCATTAATACATACTAAGATGAATAAGATATAACAATATTATTTTAAAAAATGCTGTTTTTTGCGATTTTTGCGATTTACAAGTTTTAATTTTGATTTACTTCGGCGTTTTTTGTAAACTATTCATTACTTTACTTGATAATTTGTTACCATCCGTGACACCCTCACCCACAAAAGAAAATTATCCCACTCGCTCATGCACGAAATCGAGCGCCAGCTTGTGGTAAAATCTGTCTTTCCCCTTCAGTGCATTATTCCTAATTCTTCTACCAATATCCTTCCAAGCACCATCACCAACATATGCCCTGTACATTCCCAGCACTCTCTTCGCCCTCCTCCAATGACTCACAATGCTCCTTTATATCAGTTACTGACTGGGTCCTGCGATAATTTCCACAAACAAATCTAAATGCTTTACTTTGCACACCCAGCAACTTCCGTATTTGATACCCAAAATGAGGGTCCAAAACTACACCACCATACTCAACCAATGGCTGACCAAATTTTTGTAAACCAATTCCCTAATCCAGTGTTGTTGCAGGCAATTTTTCCGCAGTTGCTCAGTAAATTAAATGATACTGAATGACCAGATAAACCTAACAAACCAAACGCTGTTCAAACTACCCAACAGAAAGTAAAGTATAATAAGAAAAATAAATAAATAAACCTAACAGATACATGCACTCACACACTTACAGAAAATTGGAAACCAAACATCACACTCCCACGAAATTTCAAAACTGGTTCTGTCAGCGCACCACTACCAGAAAACAAGATGGCCACCGTAAACAAGCGAGTTGTAATATACGCAATGTTTACATCCAATTTGCAGCATTCAAGACAAATGGCTTTAACGGAAACATACTTTGGAGAAAACGCAGAGATGTGTGGTTACGAACCTGGAAACCACTAATGTAAATAGTAAGTTGTAAATAATCAGAAAATATTTCAGTTTGGAATTAGATTAAACATCATAGAATAAGTGTGTAATACTCAATGTAAAATTTTAAAATAGATTCGCCGCTGATGATGCCTCGATAAGAGGCGAAACGCGTACAGCATTAAAGCTATAAAACAGTTGCATTGGCGTCATGTTATAATTTAATCCAATTCCCTAACTTCTCTGGTACTTCCTCCCATCATCCTTTCCAGTAAATGAATGACTTTGTAACCTTTTTCTACCATCTGCCCAGTTGCGTTTATTATTAAACGTTATGCCAAGATATTTACACTTCGAATCTTCTACAAGCAATTCTGACCCCATCCTACAATTATAAAAAATCTTTAGCTTTTTATCTGTGTACCTAATAAGCTGAATATTCTTGGCATTTATCTTCATTCCATGCTGACCTATCAATTTAGATGTTCTATCCATGCTTTTATGCTGAATGGAATCTCACTTGAGAACACAATTCTTGCAGTGTCATCTTTATATTGGAAACTGTAACCACTATCAGTCCCTAAATACATTTTTGCCGTGATCCACGAATTATTTTCCTCTAACAGTTGGTCGAAGATTGAGCTCGTCTTGAGATTCTTGATATTCCCGTTGAGTGACATCTTTATTACTAGGATCAGCGAAGTGCGTGGCTCCTTTGTCTCTTGTCAACAACTTTGCGCAATATCCTTTCAGAGTTGTTTTTATTACTTCAAACTGTCAGGGAAAATCTTTTTAGCAACTGTTTCCATTAAATAAATGTTTTTGTAGAGTAACTGCCAAGCAGCTCAGCCATACATTAGCATAATGGAACTTTTAGCAGAAGTTAACGTGATAATAATTAGTGGCACTTCACCTTTAACTGATACTACATCAAGCTTCGGGCGAACAGTTGAGTAATATAGTCATTATTAGATGATTCAGCACCTGGATACAGTGAAGTGTTAAGTAAACGGAGGAATGAAACTACGAGAACGCTGATCATATATGAGTACAACTAATTTTAAAAAATGCTTGTCGTAGGTTAGGTCCAATTGACCCCGTTAAAACGTAGGATTAATTCCAGTTTTTTTTGGTAACTGCTTTACGTCTCTTTTTAACATCGAGGTCTTTAGAGACGGGAAAGGATGGGGGGCAAGGATGGGGGCAAGGAATGGGAAGGAATTCGGCCATGGCCTTTTGAAGGAAGCATCCCGGCATATGCCTGGAGTGATTTGGGGAAACCATGGAAGATTAATTCCAGTTTCGGTTGTAAAATAAATTTTGTTTTTCTATACTTGGGGCGGTATCACTACATGCTGTAGATTAAACGTCTGGATTAAACTCTGAACTATAGTAAGTCCTATGACCTTGTGAAAAGTATTTTATTGTAGTTGCACGCATTTCGCCTCTGGCGCCAACCGACAGCGAGATGTCACGTGATTGTGTTCGAATGTCGCCTAAAGCGCTGTGTGGAACTGTTCGGGTAAACTTATTAACCGTTCGTTCAAATAATTTCTCAGAACGAACTTTCGATGACCCATCGGAAAGTGAAACCAACCCCGAATCACAGGCTGTATCGTTTCAGCTCCTATCGTGGCGTCAAGTCTTCGCACGGGGAAAATGATGCAATTTTGGTGATGAGTAGTGCAGATTTAGCGATGGCTAGCTTGTATAACAAGAAGAAAAAACAATGGTACTGATGGAGGACAGTCAAAATTAAACTTAGAGGTTTGCGAACAGAAAACAGGAATCTGCCACGAAACCGTCCCAATGAGAACTGGAAACTCCATTTTTTCTCGGAAAAACCGCGCCTTCCGCTATCGCCACGAGCGAGTTGCTAGCGTGATCACGTGACGCTATACTATCGTTTGGGGCACGGCGTCAACTAGGGTTGCCAACATACTAGTTATAAAATAAAGTACATTTAATTTAGAAGAGGAAAATAAAAGGGACATGAAAGAAGAAGAAAAAAGGTATTTTTAAATTTAAGTGTTTGTCCATGCTTATGGAAATAGCTAGTAACTTTTGGTTTCCCTTTTAAATATTATAGATGTTACTGCATCCTAAATCTATATTTATAAATAAATTATCAACGGCATTCCGTTCCAGAAATTGTGTATTTTACCAAAAATAAAATATTTACGCATAATTTAAGGATAGGGTAAAGTATGCAGACCAAAAATAAAATGTGATACTTTATAATGAAATGCGTTTGGCAACCCTACCTTCAACGGACACACACCAGAAATTTCATCCTCACTGGGGAAGATCGCATTGACTATGTCTACCAAAACACCATTTATTTACAGATTTAAACTGCCAAAAACTTGCTATCGATAATTTGTGCCACGAAAAATTCCATTCATACGATGTACAATTTATTAGCCATGTCGAATCATCTTCATTTTATAAATGCTGTTTTATGGAGTTATGTATTGGCGAAGAATGTAAACAAATCCATTTGACCGCGTGCCGGCCGTGTAAACATTGCGAAACCGGGGTCATTGTCCGCAGAGACAGTCGCTGCGAAATCGTTATATAACCATCGTCATTAACATTTTACGCATCTACCATCACAGTTTAATCTCTTGCGAACTCAGCTCCATATAAAATTTAATAAATCCTGCATTTTCACTCAGAGTACCGCCGTTCGGATTCCTACCTGGAAATGTAATTTTAAAATCACTATACTATCTCTCTGTCACATCTGAACCGACTATTTCTTTATTTCCACACTATCTGAAATTTATCGGCGTTGAAAAAAGAGGTTGTAGAACACCCTAGCATTATCATTTAGGTTGTTTTTTTTTGCCTATAGCTTTACGCCTAGTCGACCCTTCGTTTTTAGAGGCGGGAAGGAATTCTGCTGTGGCCTTTTTGAAGGAAGCAACCCGGCATTCCCTGGAGAGATTTGGGAAACCAAAGGAAAACCCAATCCACGTCCTCCCGAATATGGAGCCAGGGCGTTACCGCTCACCCACCACGCTCGGTATCATTAGGATAAAATCTGGATGGAATCAAACTTAAGTTTTATAGAGCATGTGTATTTGCCACAGTATTAACCACCGTGTTTTTAAATCAAATACTGAGATGTAACGGCATCATACAGAATCCATGATGAGTGAAATTTCGTACATATCGGTTCGCTATTATTCGAGAACAGATGTCATGCCACGAATATTGGAAAGAAATATTGCTAAATTCTCTAAATCCTAAAATTCGTTTCTCGTATACAGTTCAAGAAACTTGTAGCTATCACAGACATCATTTACACACATACCATTAGTATCAGATACACAAATATTGACGTGTAGCCGAGCATATTTCATGTTTTCGCATTTAAGGCAGTAATTTTCTAAACTGAACATTATTTTTGGTGTATCGCAGTTTTCCGTCATCATCACCACATTACGTTTAGGTGCGGTCTGGTTAAAAGTGAAGTTCGGTTTGTTTGAGCGTGTTGGAGTGCCATGGCAGCGATTCCTTATGTGAATGTATGAAGCGTAACTACCTCATACTGAATCAACCATTTACGCATCAAATTTTTCCTTGAAACCACACTTGCATGTAATTTTAACGTCACAGGTCCTCGGCGCCAGAAATACTCTGTCCAGGTAATAATTGCCGAATTTATTTAAATTAATACATTGCCATGGCATGGAGCGCGGGTGATAGTATCGTTATTTTTTATTCTAAAAGTGATGCTATAAACTTTGAACTTTAGGACCAAAATCATGGTTTTTAATTTCAATTCCAAGACATAACTTTCAATACAGCGTTTGATATTTTATTCCCTTAAAAAGAATTAAAAACGGGAATCCTCCATATCGGAAAAACCATGTGTGACTCTATACTCTCTGATCAGAACTTGAACAAGAGTCTTCCAGGATTGAAATTACCGATTTATTTAAAACTAGCAGTTGACCACAACTTCGTTCTCGTGGACTTTTTTTTTTTTTTTTGCGTGAACGATCTTCACGACAAGTTATTATATTCTTGCGAATAGTATTATGCCAGGATAAATTCTTCGACTACAAAAAGTAACTTACCTTTCAATCCATACTAATTTGTTGAGTCTTTTATTTTATTTCCTCAACTTTTTAACAACACATCAAAATGAAACACCCTGTTTTACCGCGGGCCAACAGGCTGTACATTAATTAAAACCTTTTTTTTTTCTTATTGCTTTACGCCTCGTCGACGGCTAAGGTCATTAGAGGTGGGATGGGACTGGGGACAAGGAACGGGAAGGAATTTGGCCATGGCCTTTTTGAAGGAAGTATCCCGGCATTCGCCTTGATTGGTTTGGGTAAACCATGGAAAACCCAAATCTGCATGCCCGGATGGAGATTCGTACCCGCGTCCTCCCGATTGCGGAATCAAAACCAAATCAAACTCAAACCATTAGTTTTTTCGTTAATCGCATTCACGAAACAATTATCTGATCATCTGTTCATCACATCAAAACTTACCAAAACATTGTTACAAAACATATAGTATTTTACAATCAAAACTCCATGAAATGTACAGACTTTTTCCTTTTAACAGTTTCCCCGGGGGCAAAAGAGGGAAGAAATACTGACTTTTCAATTGCAATTCTTGGAACGGAAATACCAAGAGACAGGCTGGTAGGTCATATTTTGAGTCATGCTGGATTGGTTAATTTGTTAGTGGAGGGAACAGTCGAAGGTAAGAACTGTAGAGGAAGACAGAGATTAGAGTATATGAAGCAGATAATTGAGGACGTGTGTTGTAAGGGGTATGTAGAAATGAAGAGGTTAGCACAGCATAGGAAGGGATGGAGGATTGCATCAAACCAGTCGAAAGACTGACGACAGCAAAAAAAAAAAAAAAAAAAAAAAATCACTGGCTTTATTAATTTACTCAGTGAGAGGAAGTTTCCATAACAATAAATGTGATATGACGTTACGGTTATGTAACATTGACATAATGGTGACGTCAGAAGCCCTGAAATTTATTTGAACAGTGTCCAAGTGACCAGCGGAACATTCCAGCGGTGTGCACCACTAGGTCAAGGTAGAAGCCGAGTTAATAATCAACTTTTTATACCATTACCGTGCAGACGCGTGTGGTGATTGAGTTCAACGGAGTGGTAGTTAATGCAAAATATACTTTACGCTAAAAAAAAAAAAAAAAAACGCATGATACTCTATACCATACGAGTATTAACATATGTGCGCTTGAACAAAATTCCGTTGATGTCTGACTCTACATTGTACAGAACCTAAAACGATGAACTTGCTATACATTTTAGTGTTGAAACATTGAAAGAAGTTAGAGACATGCCAGCCTCGGTAGCGCAGGGGCTGGCGTGCTGGCACATCGTGCCGAAGGTCGCCGGTTCGATTCCGGCCGAGGGCACGTGTGTTTAGGTTAAGTGTTGTTTGTGTCCTGTGTTGTCCTAGAATTGAATGTTCACATAAAATACGTAAAGGTTCATTAACATAAAAAAAAAAATAGAGACATAGATATAGATACTTGGACGGAGTGTTTTTCAGGGATGACTTTGAACAGGTTTGCAATATGTGAGAGTATTGGTGAAATTAGCAAATATCAAACGAGTTGCAGGGGTCTTCGTAATACATATCGTCCTACCCATCAGCCTGACTGTTTCAGCGTCGTGAACATGACTGTTATCCTGGGGAAAAAAATAATACTGGGTGTGGGAACCGTTTGAATGCTTCTCAAAGTTTCCCAGGTGCTTCATGCTTTAAATCCTCAGGTTTAACTTTCCCCGTGGGTAGTCATAAGCAGAGACTCAAATTAAACCAAGAATGTGTCAGACACTTTTGCAACATTACAAAACTTCACCAAAGCTAAGATTCCCAGCTTCAAACCTGCACCTGATTATGACAGCTCAGCTAATGAGATTTCTCCTCTGACGTTTGCAGAAACCAGTCGTCCAATAAAATGTGTTTATGAAGTGAAACAGACAATAATGAATAATGTCTCTAGCAGCAATTACCAACATCTATTCAAGCCCTTCTAGCCTCAAAAACTTAAACGTATACCGGCTTTTGTATAACTTTGTCGTCAGAAAAGACATAACGGTCTAAGAAAAGAAATTTCGGAGTGTGGTGACGTAGACGGAAATACCCATACTCGATTAAAACATAAGAAACAGATAATTTGTTTCTATATATGAAAATTTTGGTACACATGTAAGTATTAAGTATGTGTATAGTTAAATAAGTAAATAGGTAAATATAAATGAATGTGACATGGCCGTATGGCTGCTTAAATATGTATATAGTTAAATATGTAAATACGGGGGTGAGTCAAATGAAAAACTTAAATATTTTTTAAATATTATTTATTGCAGAAGTGGTACAAAGCTGTATCACTTTTCAACATAATCTCCCCCACGCTCAATGCAAGTCCTCCAGCGCTTACAAAGTGCATAAATTCCTTTAGAAAAAAATTCTTTTGGTAGTCCGCGCAACCACTCATGCACCGCGTGGCGTACCTCTTCATCAGAACGGAACTTCTTTCCTCCCATTGCTTCTTTGAGTGGTCCAAACATATGGAAATCACTTGGGGCAAGGTCTGGTGAGTATGGTGGATGAGGAAGACACTCAAAATGCAGGTCTGTGATTGTTGCAACTGTTGTACGGGCAGTGTGGGGCCTTGCATTGTCATGTTGCAAAAGGACACCTGATGACAGCAATCCACGTCGCTTTGATTTGATTGCAGGCCGAAGATGATTTTTTAGGAGATCTGTGTATGATGCACTGGTGACAGTGGTCCCTCTAGGCATGTAATGCTCCAAAATGACGCCTTTTTCGTCCCAAAAGAGAGTCAGCATAACCTTCCCTGCTGATGGTTCTGTTCGAAACTTCTTTGGTTTTGGTGATGAGGAATGGCGCCATTCCTTGCTCGCTCTCTTCGTTTCCGGTTGGTGGAAGTGAACCCAGGTTTCGTCCCCAGTAACGATTCTTGCAAGGAAGCCATCACCTTCTCGTTCAAAGCGCCGAAGAAGTTCTTCACAAGCATCAACACGTCGTTCTCTCATTTCAGGAGTCAGCTGCCGTGGCACCCATCTTGCAGACACTTTGTGAAACTGGAGCACATCATGCACAATGTGGTGTGCTGAACCATGACTAATCTTTAAACATGCTGCAATGTCATTCAGTGTCACTCGGCGGTTTTCCATCACTATGGCTTCAACTGCTGCAATGTTCTGTGGAGTCACAACTCGTTGTGCCTGACCTGGACGAGGAGCATCTTCCACTGAAGTCACACCATTTGCGAACTTCCTACTCCATTCGTAGACTTGCTGCTGTGACAAACATGCATCACCGTACTGAACCTTCATTCTTCGATGAATTTCAATAGGTTTCACACCTTCACTACTCAAAAACCGAATAACAGAACGCTGTTCTTCCCTGGTGCAAGTCTCAAGTGGGGCAGCCATCTTTATACTGATACTGCGACGGTATTTGTGCATCTGCACTATGCTGCCACCTACAGGCCATTCTGCACGCTGCTTGTAGCACGCTTACCAACTTACAGGATAACGGCGCGAAATTTCGATTTTTTATTACAAATTTAAGGTTTTCATTTGACTCACCTCGTAGTTAAATATATAAATGTATGTGGCATGGCCGTAAAGTTACTTAAATATCTATGTAGTTAAATACGCAAATAGTTAAACATGTAAATATAAATGTATGTGTGGCATAGTTGTATGGCTACTTATATATGAATATAGTTAAATATATAAATAGCTAAATATTTAAATATGAAAATCACTGCAAGTGAATGCCGGATACTTCCATCAACAGCCCATGGTCGAATTCCTTCCCGTTCGTTGTCCCCAGCCTTTCTCACCTCTAATAAACTCGACGTCGACAGCCATAAAAAAAAAAGCGTAAGAATTAAGTCTGCTGTCAAAAAAAACCCTGAATTTCCGCCTTAGACCACCCTTTTTAACAAACGATAATAATCTGCTCATGATTGCAGATTAGTTTAGTCCGTTGTTATAAATTTCCAAATTCACTTCTTAAAGATATCTAATAAATGCGAAAGATGTGTTTTGATTATTTGCATTGTTGTTACTTATTTATGTCCCAGTCCGCATATGGTGACATCGGAAAAATTCATACATGTGATTACTGGTGGTTGAATTATCAATTATGTAAACCCAATAAATACTTGATTCCGTAGATATGAACTATTACAATAAGCACCCAACGTATAGAACTTTAATGGTTCATCAGCAATTAAAACGTAAATTAATCACAAACTTAAGTGTGGTGTAATATTTCATTTTTCAGATAGTACCCAACTTAAAATTCCCAAATTGGTATACAAATAATTTAAGCTTCCTAATTTCTTTTGCTATGTTTGAACATGTTGCTAAAAATTTTATTCCAGATAGCAGAGTTCTGTATATGAAAAACTTTGGTGCAATGTATTTTTTTTTTACAGCATAGAAATGATGTTTTATTGCGTTCTTTCGCTTTGTAGTGATTTTTCTTGCTTTTTATTTGCCTGTGAGATATTAGTTAAGAACTCTTTCATTGTGGCTAACATGTACTGCGATTGTTCAGATAAATCACGCCAGATTGGATATTCTATATGCTTACCAATTAGTTAAATGAATTTCCAGTAACATGGAAGGTACGTCAGGACGGGAAAACAGCAATTCCGTAAA
>CM061921.1:97858378-97945939 GCA_031002005.1 Vandiemenella viatica | reverse complement strand
ACTCCTTCTCTAACAACAATCTACAATCTTACCTCCAATAGTTCAATAGAAGTATATGGGTTAGGTATTGTTTCGCTATCAATATCACTTTCTTATATTTTGAAATTAGAAATGTTACTACTCTAAACGTTGTTGATTTAAAATAATTATGACCTTCATCTTCATTAGAGAAAATTCCTCCTTCTGTATGGTATGTGAAAATATTTTTGTCTTACCTAAAATATAATTCTGATGGAACGGATGAAACACTAGGGTGTAGGCCATAGGGTGCTAACCTTTCTCGGTCTACCACCCCATTTTCGAAAAAAAAAAAATCACTCACCGATCTCTTTTCAGAAAAAAGAACACATCGACTACCGTTGTTGTAATAAATAATGCAACTCATAGTGCTCCAAATAATTTGGCTCGTAATCCAATTTCTGAATTAGTGGATTCGGCCTCTCTAAGTTGGAGTTTATAATATAATATATAAAAAAACAATCACATACTTCTAAAATTACTTTATTAAAATAAATAATATTTATGAATTGTTCACAGTTCGGTTAACAAATACGTATTACAAAAAAATATTAATTATATGGGTGAGCTTTGTTTAATGAGTAATGACACTAATTTTTCAATATTTGGTGCCTTATTTGTCATTAGCAAAGTTAAATCACAGCATTCTGCAAATGACAATCTGTTTCTTTTCATGACTAATAAGTTGCTGCGGGCGCTACATATGATGATGGGAATGCAATTAAAATCTTCTTTGTTGCATCCCTTAAAACTGGATAAAATACTGGAAAGTGGGTGGGGTTGGTAATTAGCACCCCTTAAATTTCCCTTGGTCCAGAAACGACCCCTATGATCTCTTTAACTGGTGTAGGCTATCGTGTACTTATGGTAAAACAAATAAATGTGGAGCGCAGTCGCTTCCTGATCGCCGTAGAGGTAACATCGGCGCTTAGAGAGCTACACTCCGAGTTTTCCTTGTGACGAATAACGCGTGAACTAGGACAGTGCAAGCACCAGTTGTGTATACTATTATACAGTGAATAGCAGTCAATAAACCAACTAAAAAGTTTTGTTTAGGAGAGTGTGTGTACCTCGCCACCATGGAGGGTGGCGAGTATGGTGAAGGTGGCATACAGCCACATACTGACAGTGCGCCGTCGGGTAACACGTGCACCAGTTCCGTAGTGGGCGAGGCGCTGGAAACATTAGCAATGGACTACGCCGACGGTGCCCCTATACTCCAAAAGCAGTCCAAGAAAAGACCACGCCGAGAGGAGAACAACGTAACAGCACTGGGAGAGGAAGTCAACATGCTGCTGCCAGCTGCAGCAAGCACGCCGCCAACAGCTCCTCCAAGCACGTCGCTGTCAACTCCAGCCTACAGCATACAGTCAACAATCCCCGCACACTCAGCTGGACTGGTAAGTGAAGACGCTTTGCAAGCCAGTGATCCTAACGCAGTGCTGAGGCAGCCCCATTTCTATAAAGAAACAGATTGCGGTCCATTTGTTGTACATGCAGAATATGAAGCAAGTTATGTGGAGCAGCACAAAACAAACCTAGGCCGTCTGCACCCAATGGCGGTAGGGAAATTAATACGTGACGCTGTGCCCGGCATAAGAAACTTTATCTTAGACATAAGAAACAAAGGGAGAAACAAAGTTCAAATTGAGCTTAAATCTGCTAAGTGGGCAAACCTTTTGGCGAATTCCAACAACCAGCCAAAGCATATACAATATTATATCCCTCGTTTCTTTACTGTTAAGGAGGGCGTGGTTAGGAATGTGGACCCAGGGCTTACTGACTCAGAAATCTTGCAGGAAGTGGAATCCGCTATAGAAGTTTTGGAAGTGCGACGTATAATGAGGAAAGTTGTAAAAGACGGAGGGGTTGAATACGTTCCGACTCAATCGGTCCGCCTAACGTTTGGAGGACAGCGACTACCTGAATATATTAGCATCTTTTGCACAAGATGTAGTGTAGAGCCATATATACCCCGTGTAACTCAATGTTTTAACTGTTTACGTTTTGGACACCTGAGCAAGCAGTGCCGCAGCAGCATCCCGCTGTGCCAAGTGCATGGGTAAACACGTTACAACTAGCTGCGACTTTCAGGGCCCAGTCATCTGTATCTATTGTGAAGGCAACCACTTGGCCACTAATTTCAATTGCCCAGAATTCAAAAAACAAAAGAGGATTAAGGAGAACATCATCCTCCATAACATGACTCTGGAACAGGCTCTGACCTTAGAAAATACGTCAACTTATGCAAAACGCACAGCTCCACCACCCCCACCCAGAAGCAACAAGGAATACCCCCCCTTGCCGCTACGTAATAATGTGGAATACTCCACACCGTCGCCAGTTGCCCAAATAGCCGGTACTACTCCACTCATACCACAAGCCAGGGCCACGAGAAATCACTACACCATAAAACCACGACACCCACAGTCTGTATACAACCGTACAGAACAACCCGCCATTCCTCATGGGCGTCGGCAACAAGACAGAATAGACAGGAAACAGGCAACACATGACGCAGAAAACCTCCAGCCCCGAAGAAGAACCAACCTGCCCCCCGCGGAGTTGTATTACGACGCATATGCACAGGCCAGTGGACTTCCCATACAGAATAACCCACACGGTGCTAGTAATACAGTAGCGAACGAGGAAGCAATTGATAGAGTATGTAGACTTGTGACCTCACTTTTCAGTATGGCCAACACAGGAAACCTCCCACACAACTTGAGGGAACACATAGCCGCATTCCTAAACTCGGACGGTCCACAGGAAGAAGCAGAGACAAACGCACGAGACAATGGAACAGATCTTATGTGGAATACACAACCAATCATGGCAAACAACGACAATATCGCATCTCGTTATAACTGTACTGATGGGTAACCACGGCCCCAATATCTTACAGTGGAACTGCAGGTCTATCCGCTCAAACAAGGAATCCTTAGAACACTTGCTGAAATCAAATAACATTAGCATAGCCGCCATATTAGAAACTTGGCTGAAACCCGAAGAGGAATTTAAGTGCGCGGGCTACAGAATAGTGCGTGCCGACCGTCCAGGCGGCTACGGGGGAGCGGCTCTACTAATAAAGAAGAACATACAATTTTCTGAAATAAAAATCCGGAGCACTGCTCCGAATATCGAGGCTTGCGCGATACGTCTCAAAATTATGGGGACAGAAACAACGGTCATGGCTCTCTACCGGCCTCCAAACACTCAGTTCGATAAACAAGCATTTTCAAATATCCTGAAGTATGTCATGCAACCTGCCCTGATAATGGCTGACCTAAACGCACACCATAGCACATGGGGATGTGGAAGAACAGACCGCGCCGGAAGACTGTTGCTAGATGCGTTGGACGACACAGATATAATAATCTTAAATGATGGCACTGAAACAAGGATAGTTGGGCCAGCACACCAAAAATCAGCAGTGGACATAACGCTAGCATCACCAGCCATTTCTCTGGCAGCCACATGGCAGGTCATCCAAGACCCATCCGGATCAGATCACTTACCAATAATGATCACCTTCCCTGTGACTAGACAAAGAATAACACCGACACGATCGCCATACCGCTGGAAGATAACTAACGCGGACTGGTCGCAGTATGAGAAGGAAGTCACAAGAAACCTTGAGAGCTTCGAACTCTCGGACGACGTAGTAGCTGACTACCAAGGCCTTATGACAGTCATTGAAAAGGCGGCAATAAAAGCTATCCCCGAGATTAAACCACGCACCTGCCATAAGAAATCACCTCCTTGGTGGGATAAAGAGTGTCAACTAGCAATAAAAGAAAGACAGATGGCCCTTCGAAAATACAAAGTCTTGGCGACAGAAGAAAACTACCTGTATCTTCAGAGAACAGTAGCAAGGACCAAAAGAGTCCTAAAGAAGAAAAAACGCCAGGGCTGGACTGACTTTTGTAACTCTCTCAACAGAACTGCTCCAGTAAAAGATATATGGAAGAAAATAAAAGGCTTTCAGAACTCGACAGGAACTACACTTAATACGGCTCCAACTAAAAACGTTGCGGAGGACATCTTGGGCAACCTTACCCCAGCCACAGCCTCGGAGAAGGTGGAGATCACAGAAGATGGGAGGCAACATGACCCTCTGTTAGCGCCTTTTACAGAAGAGGAACTTGAAGCATCACTTAAACGTAATAACAACAGTGCCCCAGGCCCAGACAACATCCATTACAGCATGATCTCATTCCTCCCAAGGCGAGGGAAGAATATATTCTTAAGATTGATTAACGCTGTGTGGAGCAAACGCGTGAGTGTACCAGAGATGAAGCGCGTAAGAGTAGTACCTATCCTGAAACAGGGCAAAGACCCCGCACTTGCTTCGTCCTACAGGCCAATATCTCTTCTATCCTGTGCTCTTAAAACACTAGAACGAATGGTCAAACACCGGCTGGAGTGGCACCTAGAAAATAAAAGTAAACTACCAAGACACCAAATAGGCTTCAGGAAGGGAAAAGGCACTATAGAGGTAGTTGCTAACCTAATGACAGACATTTATGAATGCTATCGCAGTAAAGCGTATCTCATGGCCTTGTACGTGGACTTAACACATGCCTATGATAATGTGGCTCCATCGATACTCTCTAGAAAACTATTGGACTTAGGCCTACCGAGCAGATTCGTAACTAACCTCATGTCATTGCAGGCAGATAGGGCGCTAGAAATTCACATCAATGGTACAACAGTAGGCCCTCGAATTGCATCTCACGGTCTCCCTCAAGGCTCCACGCTATCACCACTGCTGTTCAACATATATACCAGCGACCTTGGAAGACTGCTAATAGGGAGGGTAATGATGCTCCAGTATGTAGACGACTTGTGCTTCTACGTAATGATGAATGAGCTAGCTGACTGCAAGAAGGTCTTGGGAGACTTTGTCAACCTTTTGCGAAAATGGCTCGTTAACAATGGCTTGGACATATCCCAAACCAAATCAGCGGTGTCAATTTATAGCAGACGCAGGATACCTGACATGGACGAGATACAGCTCGGACCCTACCGCTTCCCGTATCGACGAGTCGTCAAATACCTAGGGGTCACAATAGATAACAAACTCAGCTGGAAACCCCAAATCAAAGACATCTCAAGCAAATGTGAGGCGGCACTTAACGTCTTGAAGGCAACCACAAAACCTTGGTGGGGTACAGACCCTAAAGTTGCCATGACCTTATACCGATCGCTCATTAGACCACACCTGGATTATGCAAGCATCTTCTACGGATCAGCAGCAGAGACCACCCTAAAAACCCTTGATAGACTGCAGTACAAAGCACTAAGAATATGCACAGGTGCAATGACATCAACCCCAACCAACGCGCTATTGGTAGAAGCGCTAGAGCCACCTCTTCATATAAGACGAATGCAGCTCTGCAAACAGTTTCTACTTAAGCAAATGAAGATTACAAACAATCCCCTCATCCAGAAGATTGAGGCACTTGGAAGTCAGCTCACTAATAGAAGAAACTGGCCACGCAAAAGGACTCCAGAGCTAATTATAGCAGAAAATGAAATCAACATGTACAGCAACAACATAATGTCGACCTCCCACCTACCAGAGTTTTGTGTGCCATACGAAGCAACGATTACACCTCTCAACGTGAGAACCGACATCAAGCTGAAAGACTCCAGTCAGAACAACTCCGCTAGACTGGCAGAATTTCTCGCGCAATGGCCAAATGCTTCCCACATCTACACAGATGGGTCAAAATCAGGTTCATCAGTTGGTTGTGCATTTTTGGATCTGAAGAGGAAGTCATACGGTATGCTGAAACTACGCAAGGAAGCAACCATCTTCACTGCGGAAATGGTGGCAATTCAAAAAGGCAATTGAGTATGCTGAGGATTTGGAGGACACAACATCGGTCATCATATCAGATTCCCTCTCTTCGCTGACCAGCCTGCAAGGACACACGCAGACTACCAACAAAGACAACATCTTATGCAACATCTTGGAAGCAGCATACCGGGCGAAACAGAAAGGCAAAACACTTGTGTTCGTGTGGGTGAAAGCCCACATCGGTCTGCACGGTAACGAACAGGTGGACCAACTGGCGAAACGAGCTTGCGAAGAAGGTGGCGACTACCCCCTCCTAACTGCGAGGGACCTACTGGCAACTGTGAAGAAACAAACCAGAGACGCATGGAATAGAGAATGGGAAGAATCTCTATTGATCAAAGGGAAACACTATGGAAAAATCCACCCAGTCATCCCTCACCATCATTGGCACCACAAACTCAACCTACCAAGGAAAGCTATTGTAACAATCGCTAGATTAAAGTTCAACCACGGTTGTTTCCCGGCACACCTAAACAGAATCAACATTGCCCAAAGTCCGTTATGTGGATGCGACGATACGAGCATAGGGGACATGGACCACATCTTCTTCGGCTGCAAAAACAGACAGGATAGCATCACAGACCTGATAGAGGAACTAGTGAGGTTAGGTCACTCTCCACCCTCAAAAGTGTCACACCTACTGACGACCGACGACGCCAGAGTTTTCATGGTGCTGTACAGATTCCTGAAAGACGGTGGTATTGACATATAAACCCCAAAGATCTCCAAGAACATTAGTATCCACGATCCCTGATTTTACACACCTAATAACAATATGTTACGTAAAATAGAGACATTAGACCCTGAACGCAAGATATGTAACACTGTGTCACTAACCATGTGAGTGTGAGTGAAGCCACAAATTGTGAGATGGACACACGGGCTACATGACATTCAGGACCTGTGTTTTGTGTGGAAGTGATATAACTATAATTACTTTATGTACCTAATAATAAAAATGTAGTACTGTAATAACGACCAAGGACTTGGGAGAGAAGTCCATATACTGTTATAGACATAATTGTTATGACTAGAGCTATGTGTGGATAGCTCAGGTAACCGTGGTGATATCAAATACCTAATATAGATATGAAACATTGTAATAACGACCAGGTATTCTTATCTTTATCCTACTCTATCTTCTTTTGTTCAGAGAAATCACAGATTGTGATACAATTATAAATGTCACATAATATCAAGGACCAGTATAATATGTATGTAGCTAGAGACGTAAGACCAACCATATTGAATTCTCATTCCTGTCATTACGCAAAGTAATAGAAACCATGTATATGTGAGAGAGCTTATAATTTGTGTTAAGGCCATAAGCGCCACATATTAATCATGACCAGGTCTTCCCGTGGAAACACAATGTACTGTAATCATAGCTTTAGGTAATTAGAGATATGAAATATTGTAACAATGTCCAAGTAATGTGTAAGAGAAGTCATAATTGTGGCATGTGAGATACAATTCCATGATCAATAATACCTGTAAATAAGTGATGTAACAATTGATATGGCTATATGGCTCACCGGCCCACTGCCAATAATAAAAAAAAAAAAAAAAAAAAAAAAAACAAAAAAAAAAAATGTGGAGAATCGTTAGGCAATTAATGGCATTCCAACAAAACAACCAGCATTATATCATTCTCTAAACGCTATTAAACTGAGAGGTGAAGCGTTTCCCAACCTCCCGTCCACTCAAGTCCGATACTATGCGAGATCACGTAGTAGATAATTGTTTGGCTCAGTGCCCTGTTGATCAGAATGTCCATACAACCACTATAAAAAAATTAAAAAATCTTATATAAGACTTCACCTATAAACCTTCCTCTTTAATATTCTTGTATTTAAAATAACTTCTTGTTATACTTTAATTGAAACATTTTCTAGATATTGTTGCAATTCACAGAACAGGTCGTGCATGTCCAGGATTCTCACATTTTAATACTCGGCTCCAACGCTAATAATTACTAATTATTATGGCGTACTGATTAAGATGGGTGATGTTAGTTCGTATACGGGAACAAGATAGTGTAGTTCTTCATTTATTACTTTTTCTTTCAAGCAATAAAATCTTTCTGCACTGTCTTCTTGCCCAGAAACGTAGGAAATTACCTGTCACTAAATAAAATGAATGGCGTATATAATTCTGGGTGATATTTATTATCTTAAATGAATTAAGATTTGTTTCATATCATTGTTCGACGCAGAGAATAATTGAAAGCAGATGGCTCCCGGATATGAACGTTTCTGGGTGAGCTCCTGTCTGCGCAAAACTGGTTATTCCAGAATCACGAAGCGGCATTGAAAACCAGTCTTACTTCAGACGTAAGGACGATAGCCTACAACCAACACTTCAGTTATTTCCGGGTTGCAACTTCATAATTGGTTCCTCGAATAGTGTGATGCATGCCTCCATATCGTCCTGTCCAAAGATAATATTTTCATTTCCACAAACCACTTACACTCCTTACATCATACTCTTCGTTTTTCTTTCCAGTTCTCTGTAGGCCTATTAATAAATTAAACAATGTAGCATGTCTTAATATATCGGATTTGTTTGCAAAACTTCTGTCGTCATGAATCATTTCCATGACGTGTTGATTTTCTAGTTTATGTATCCATTCGGTACCATTGTGTTGCACCATATTTCCAACGATTGATCTATTTCTTCTTTCTGATACTTCTAAATTCCTATATCCATTTCCAAAAAGATTTCTGTACAACAAATACAGTTTTAGATACCTGTGATTCATCGAACCATTTTTGACATGAAAAAGTATTCCGTTTTGATAGTACCGTTACTGTCCCAGTTCATGGCCTACATTGTGGTGTTGTTTGCCACTCAACACATGGTTAGTTGGTGGTGAATAAATAAGTCAGGCATTGGCCAGCTGGTAGGAGAGTGATTCCTAGACACCTGATATTGTACCATACCATTCCCCCATTGCGTAGTGGTAAAGGATTACGACATGGTTGTTAGTGATTCGTCTTTCGGATGAGGAGATTATTCTTGGTGACCCATTTGGTGTTCTTTTGCGTCCTCTCTCTTTTCTATTTATCATCGGCAATATGAACAATACATTACACTCCAGTACAGTCATCCAAACCGACAATAACACTTACCAACGCTGTTCGTAATGGGGAAATCAGATCAGTTGAAATTTCCCCGAGAAGTTGTTTTGGAGGGATAACAGCCTCAATAGTAACTGCCTAGTCGAACAATCTAGAAATAATACGCAGTTTGATTTCGAATCCATTTTTCGTATCACGTTAAACTATAGGCAGTGGTAGCAAATCTTTTCAGCAGGCGGGCAAAATTTTAGAATTAGAATTTTTATCGGGCCGCAGGTACTTCTTTCTAGGAAATCATCATCATCATGAAGGTGCAATATATTGATGATAGATTAATGATGCTATGACTGCAGGGTAGTACGAAAGATATGATATTAGGTATACATGCCAACTAGCCAGCAGGAGGTAGAAGAATACTATGTGAAGACAGAGGCGGCCCTACCAAGTTTTTCATGTGGTGCGAGATCTCATTGTGGCGCCCCAAATGAGCAATCTCTTATTAGTGATTAAGTTGTCCATATAGATAGATTGAAGATAACATACAGTTTTTACATCTTACTAATGTCATAAATGTAAAAGTTTGTTAGTTCGGATATTTTTCTATTTCACGTCGGAACTACTGAACTGATTAGGATAAATTGGGAATAATTTATTGGCTATCTACTTTTATACCAAATAGCAGTTCCCGTGTGATTCGGATACGAATATGTATATGAATTCTTTATGAATGAGCAAAGCCGCGGGCAAAAGATACTCTTTATATGTGATAATAATTCAAACCTCGGAATGATTAGTATAGGATGGCAGCGGTATGAATGAGAAACAACAGTAAAAAGGAATACTATATGTTTGAAAAGGTTTATTTGAGCTACTGTGGCGAACACAATGCTTACTTCACTTACACGTCAAATTCGCAGTTTATAATAATTTTTTAAAATATTTAAAAATAGAAAATATATGAAAATAAAAATTCCCACTCTTAATACCTAAAAATAAACTTTACCAAAATTTTGCCAGAACCCTCGCGAACTAATTCTTAAAAAGGGTAAAATGCATTTAATTCCCCCCCCCCCAGGTAAAACCATTTTCAACAAGTATTTTCATTGTTTTTGCCCCACCCTGAAGCTTATCCTGGCTTCGTCCTTAGGACGTTGTGCTAATAGAGTGACCAACAGATTCTCTATTCTATCGATGATATGCAAAAACATGTTCATTGTAAACAATTCTTCTGGATCTGTTGCTATTTCATTTATGGCTAATACTCAAAAAATCTTTGCTTTCTTCGGCATCTGACTGGGTTAATAATAGGAAATTTTCCAGTCTGAGAATGAACTTCTCCAGCTGCCAGTTATCAGAGCTTAAATTCCGAGCTGGGGTGGAAGGGTATATTATCCACCGCCCCGAAACTGGTACTGACCTGTTGAAATTTGTTTTAACTGCTTAGTTATAATGCCCTCTTCACGTTTTGAACCCTCCTTTCTCGGAAAAGTAGCCGCGAATTAAATTAAAAATGAGGAAATGTGAGACGATACGCAACCGCGAAATGGTAGCAAACAATGCAAAAATGGCACAAAGATTATTGGTAAAGGGATCATATCAACCTAAACAGGTTAGTTCTGTTATAGTGATCGTGGTTAGGTTGAAATTCGGACTGGACCAAGAGTAAAAATTTTACGAGAAATTCGTTCTGCGGCATCTATATCAGGAACGACGCATTTGTTTACAACGGAAGCAATCGATTATCTCTCATCGCTTGTATCGATTCTAAGATGACGAGCCTTGTTGTACTGCATCTCGGATAAAAAATTTCTATCTGTTAATTTCGTGCGACTTTTAACAACGAAATGTAGCTAAAACGGCAATAAAATATTACAACAAAGTTTTAACCATCATTTCAAAATTTTGTCATTGTTTTTGAGCGCCTGCGGCATCTAATAGCTGCGCTTCACTCTCACATTTCGGCATTTTTAATTTAATTCGTGGCGACTTTTCGGAGAAAGGAGGATGGAAAACGTGAAGAGGACATTATAACGAAGCTGTCAAAACAAATTTCAACAGGTCAGTAACAGTTTCGGGGTGGTAGAGAATATCCTCTTCCACCCCCGAGCTGTTTTTCAAGAAATGTGAAGATTTTCATAAATCCACTTTCGTCTGCATAGCCTTTGAAACAATGCATTATACCAAGTCAACAATGTAATTATTAACTCAAATTGGTACATGATCTGGCTAAGTAACAAGGTATCCGTTGCTGCAACTTAATAATTCGTTTCAGAATGGCGTCACGAACTGAAGAGTAGTGATAACGAACTGTAGGGATGCTAGAAACTCTATTCTTGAAATGAGTTTCGCAAATTTTTTGGCGGTAGTCCTGAGTGCTTGAATACCACTTCCCATCGCTTTTTTGATCGAGAGAATAACATAAATATTCTTCAAAGAAATCCGGACAAGGAAACCGATTTAACTGATCTTTTGGCGGCACTAGCTATTACCAAATTTAATGACAGTTACTTTAATTAAAAAATGCTTGAAGATACTTTTTCAGAATTTTGCTTTTGCCACATTTGTTCCTCCTACCAAATTGGATCGACTGTCATATCTTTGGCCTCGATAATCATTCATATCCAAATCGAACTTTTGTTAAGTATCAATGCTAAACAGGGCAGCGCCCCAAAGAGTCACTTTCCGGATTGTAAGCACAGCGTAATACTTCGTCTTCATTAGTGTCAGCAAAAATGTTAGACGTGACTTACATCAAGAGCTAAATTCAGTATGATGGAAAAATATTTAGATGACCTAACCATAGTCAAAATTTTATTACGAACTTCATTCGTTTTGAATACTTTTGCCAGTTTAATAAGATATTATTGTCGTTATTAGCAATACGGCGGAGATGTTCCATCACCACCGGGTAATATTTTCCTAGCAGTTGCAATATACCCAGGAAGTTACCATCATTAGAATTATTTACTATTTCAGATCGAAAGCTTTCTCTGAACAAGATATCATTCATTAGAGGATTGCAACCCACTGTGATTTTTCGTCTTCAGTCTGTATATACAAATACTTGTCTAGTTATTTAATGGAATTAACGCTTCTATCCAACTGAGCATTGTGTGATTGTGATCTGATGAAGTTTCGTGAGTTTTGAGACGCTCTGATAAGTAAATCCATTCATCCAATCCTTCTTTCCCAAATAAAAATGAGACCTTCTGTTGAATAAACAACATATGAACAATATACTTTATCTGCAGATTTAAAATAAAGGAACTATCTACTTTTATAAGTTTCTTCATTTGGTGTTTGTGAAAATACGTATTTGGAAAACGACGTCCATGATTTTTTTTATTGGATTTTTTCGTTGCTTCAATAATTATTTCATCTCTGTCAGCAGAGTCAATGAGCGACAATTTGGAAATATCATCATAATTTGTACAATACTTTGAAAAGGCGACTGTGGTGATATGTCTTGTATACCCATTTGTAATCTTTTGAACAGCAGACGACGTTTTAGCCATAGATATATCTTCCCGCACATGCTGCTCTTCATCATAAGCCTCATCTGAATAACTTCCATTAAAAATTTTCTTCCGTCTCGTGTTGAACTAGTTCTGGTGATGACGATTCAGGCGACTTTTTTTAAAAAAAAAAAAAAAAAAAAAAAACAGTAATTTTGAAGCCTTCTCAATTTTGTCTTGATTTTGTTTTCTTTTATGTATTGTGCGCCATACAGATTTTTTTTTTTTTTACTTTAGTGACATGTCCTGTCTGTAAAAGACAGATAAGCTTTGTAAATATTTATGATACCAACGTTAATTGTGATCACCGAAGGTTTAATATGGTAGAAAGAGAGAAATGGTTGAATCTCACCCCAAACATGAACTTCCCAGACTACATGTGCGGGAGAGGCGAACGCGGCACGGGAGGGTGCTAACTTTAGAACGAGTTGTGATTTTCATGATTTGAATAACTCGAATTGACTCGAGTAGCAACTCTAATTGACTCTATTCTATGATACCATACGACTATGCATTAAGCTGAAACTCTTACTTTTATAAAATCTTCTAGATGTCGTGTGTTAAAATAATATATTAATTATTATAGAATTCATTTTTCATTTTTTGCCCAGACGATCTCTCGCTGCATTTTCGGCGCCCCCCATATAACGGCGCCCGGTGCGGTCGCACCGCTCGCACCGCCCTAGGGCCGCCACTGTGTGAAGATGGAAGAATTTATTGAGAAAGAGAATAGAAATGCTTGTATCATCGTTGAGGGAGGCTGGAATGAAGTGGTAGGTGAAGGAAAACAAGAAGATATAACAGGAAAATTTGTATTAGGGATAAGAAATGATTGGGGTGAAAGACTAATTAACTTTTGTAAAGAAAATTCACTAGTGGTGGGTAACGCCCTAATTGAAAAGCAAAAAGGAGACGTTATACATAGATCTCTAATTTGAATGGAGAAAGGTACCAGCCGAACTATATTCTGATACAAAAATGTTATAAGCGGACATAATTTCTTGGAAAAAATGCTTAAATATTTTTTACGAAGGAAAAAAAAACGTCATAACTGAAACATACATATATAATGAAGCATTTATAATTCAATTATTTTAATGCGACTTTTGATTTTGTTTGCCAGAGCTAAATGCATAACTGTTGATGTCGAAAGGAGTGCTGGCTACTCGTAAAAAGTTCTCCAGATGAACATCAGTTTTTTTTATGGCTTTACGCCTCGTCGACGTCGAGGTCATTAGAGGCAGGATGGGATTGGGGACAGGAACGGGAAGTAATTCAACCATTACCTTTTGAAGGAAGCATCCCGGCATTCGCCTGGAGTGATTTGGGGAAATCATGGAAAACCCAAATCTGGATGAACATTAGTGATTAGTTTTCTCTGTTGTGACTCTATATTCCTCATCCTACTGAAATTCTGTTGACAAACGTGTTTCCAAATAGCGAAATCATCCGCAAAGCATGTTTTAAAACGTATTATATATCTCCTTGTAAAGATGTTTTCTCTAGAACTTTTTTAAACCAACTTGGTGGAATTTCTCCTTAATCTGTGCGTCACACTGCATTTCACAATTTTCCATTTGAAAATTTCCTGGCAAGTAATTTACTTCTACAGACATTGGCGTTGAAAATGCACATAAGAGAACACGATTGTCTCTTGAAATCTTGAAATCGGTTTTGAAACTGAAGGTTCATGTCTGATATCAATGAACCGTATGACGCTGTGTCACGCCAGCTTGCATCGATAGCGTGGTACAGTGAAATTTTTAATTTTCAGTTGTTGTTACCACAACCCAAGTTTCATTTGAAATGCGACAACAAGGTCAAACATATTACCAACCAATTTGTCTTTATCTCCAAACGAATTTAAGTGGCAAAGTTATAAACTCACTCTTAGTCTTCAAACCCAGGGATACTTTTCGATTTATTTCCATAGAATTATTGTATTTCTTGCTTGAAATCAAACACTCTTTTTAACATTTTTGTATTAGTCAGCTATCTTACTTCAGCAAAAAATGTGAGGTCACTATATCTGATTCCAAATGCTTGCATTTGACGGTGGTTCTGCTAAAGATCACTGTCTTGATAACCGTGCTCATGACAAGATTCATTTTTAGGAACTTGAAACATAAATTCTCTTTATGATTAATGGAATGAAAATTCAACAGCCAGATATTATGAAGTTTTCAGGCTTCATTTTGAATCAATTTTTTAGAAACCTTCATGTTTTCCAACCATTGCTGGAGCTCCATCCGTTGCTACCCATCATGACTTGTGAAGTTTTAACAAAAACGTTGCTGTAACCGCTTGCTTCTAACAAATCTCATGCTGTTGTGGTGTCCTTACGTGGATATGAAGCCGCTAATTGTTTTCTGTTTTGTTTAAATGGATATCAACGCTTCTTTCATCTAGTAATAATTTGACAAGAAAGGCTTAGGAGAAGTGGTGGTATTATGGAACACTTTTTAGTTTAAAGCAATATACTGAATTTAAAATGTGGCTGTTCTATAAAAAATGTCACCTCTGTTAGTTTATATATCTGTTATAAAGGATCAATAATATTTGTGATGAATAATAAACATTTTCAATAATTAGATTTTTTAACTTGCTGTAAATTATGAGCATTTTGAAATGGGGTGGTAATATGAAACAGATTTAAAATAAATTGTAAAACAAACATTGTCAGTTTACATTTTTATTAATGATATTATTAAATTATATTTTGACCTTACCCGGAAGAAAATCGTAATTTACAGTGTAAACTTGTAGTAAAGTTGAAGGAATGCAGAGGTCCGAAACATCGCCTTGTAGGAAAGTTGTTTTTATGAGTTATAAACCACAATTACATTTCACAGTTCATAGTTCTTCGTAAGCAAAAGTCGCTTTAGTATATGTGTAGTATGAAGTGGAAGGTAGAGGATGGTCACATGATTATCTTTTGCTTTAATTATGACAAAACAAAAGAGGGGTTGTAATATAGAACAGCATGTTCCATATTACCACCCAACGCCATTTTCAAAACTAATCAATGAAACTAGACTTCTGATAAACAATTTCAAGGAACTAAAATTATCATTTGTAGGTTTAATACTATTACTAAATCGTAAAGTAGAAACAGTATGCTAATTTCTAAGTAAAGGTAGCAGAAAAAATACTTGAATCTAACCTTACAGAAACTTTTGGAGGTTGTAAAACGAAGTGGGTCTACTCACGGACATAAAACAATGTGATACTGATCTCTGCTGCCTCTAATGATGGAAACAGAACTTTAGGATTGCCATAACTGAAACTGCTACCAGATGGCATTAGTAGTCTGCAAATACTATGGCGTTACATATTACAACCCTGTTTCATATCACCACCACCTCCCCTATTTTGGAAAAAACGCTTTTTCTTTTCTGGACATACAATTTAAACTACGCTCACCAAACATTCCTCCACTAATTCACCATATGAATACGCCTTCGAATTCTGGGCTAATAAATAAGCTACAACATAACTCGCTTCTGCGTGACATGTTGACTCTGCAGCAGTGTTCAAGAATATCTCTTGAAGCACAGAAAGTTTTATTTTTAAGTCATTTACTTGGTCTCGTTGAATTTGACCTTGGCACTTACCCAGCTTATTTGCATGTTTAGTATCGTAATACCGTTTAATTTTGTAGTATTTAAATAAAGAAACAGATTCTTTGTACATTAAGAACTTAGTCTAATTAAAAAGTTAACTGACGACCTATCCTGAAAACATTGCAATTCATCTGCAACTTTTCGCATCTTTGATCCAACATCGTTTCCAGTCGACGCCATATTTTAATTTTATAGTAAAAAGAAAGGAATAGAAGTTATGTACTCGTATTTTTCAGTTCCTAATAAAATATTAGCTATTAAATATACTGAGAATTCATTCAATAAAGATACAAATTTGTGAAACAAATATCACGCATTTTCAACACTATCATTAATACTTACCTACACACGACTTATTTAAAACAGAAACTTCTTTTTAAAAGTCGGTCATGACACAAACACAGCAGTGCGTGATGAGCAATAGCCACAAACTGATTGGCTGAGTGGCTATAAAGGCGCATTCCCACGATCCCTTGTAACGAAGGTGAGACGAGACGGGACCTCATTAGCCGAAGTGTAGGGACGACGGCGGGCCGCAGGTTAGTCCTAGCTCACCTTGCCGCAACCTCCCCACCACGTTGCCTATTGTCGTTTGGCACAGAGCACTTTACAGCAACAGAAAGGGTGCGCACCGCTGCTGCAAACCCATGGCAACAGCGCACCGCTACACACGCCTGTGATGTTTACCGACTCAGTGTGGGTAGCTGCGTCTCGTCTCCGCAAGCAGAGGCGGCCCTGTTCCAATGGCGTCCCGTCCCATCTCGTCTCGTCTCACCTCTCCTAGAAGGGATCGTGGGAATGCGCCTCAAGCTTCGCATTCCCTCCCGCAACCATCCAGCCACCTCGCATACCAGAGACATACAGTATAGACAATGTATTTCGAGTCAAACACAACAAATAACGGAAAGAAAAGCGTACTCCCAGCCAGCTGTGGATAACTGATAGGAGGGCTATCACCGACGCAAGAGCTCCAAGAATCAACTAGGTGAACTACTACCACTCTGAAAGTTATACGCTAGCGTAATACCGAGGGTGGTGGGTGAGCGGTTAACACTCTGGCCTCGCATTCGGGAGGACCCCGGTTCGAATCCGCGTCCGGGCACCCAGATTTGGGAGTTCCATGGTTTCCCCAAATCACTCCAGGCGAATGCCGGGATGCTTTCTACAAAAGTCTATGACCGAATTCGCCCCGTTCCATGTCCACAGTCCCACCCCGCCTCTAATGACCTCGACGTCGACGAGGCGTAAAGCCATAATCAAAAAAAAATATTGAACGATTAAAAATTTAAAGTAGTACATGTAATGGTATGCGAATTAAGGGGTTATTTACTACGCAAAATTACAATGTTTTTTAACTTATGAGTAATGAACATTTTGGTGCACCATCTCACTTTTTTGCCCACAGCTTGTCGGTGATAAATCATGCGAAGGCGGGGAGTGACGACCTCGTACACCCAATTGTCTGATTGTGAGTGAGGTCGAAGAATTGGCGTGTTTCAAATGGGTGTATTACTTCATGTTTGTTTTTTTCGTCGACGTCGAGGTAATTAGAGGCTGGATGGGACTGGGGACAAGGAAAGGGAAGGAATTCGGCCATGGTCTTTTTTGAAGGAAGCATCCCGGCATTAGCCTGGAGTGATTTGGGGAAACCATGGAACCCCCAAATCTGGACGGTCGACGAGCCATAACTAAAAAAAAAAAGAGGGAGTGGGAGAGAACATTCACGGCGGCGTCCTGGAGAAAAGGTACACAGGTCAAACCCTTGATATCATGGTTTGGGGGAGGGTGGCCAATGAGTTACTGTAGCAGCTATTGTGATACCCTTCATGTGCACCATCCAAAACGGTATCCTTCCTTTTTTAATTTTATATGTTACTAAAGTGGAGACCTTAATCCAGTGTTTCCCAACCTTTTTTGGGTCATGTCCCACTTTCAACATTTTTTTGCCCCCCATACATAATTTTTAATAAAAAAAATTATTTGTTATTAAAGAAACTGATATAGGATGGTTTTTGAAAGAAAACACTTTAATATTATCATAAAACACAGTAAGTAAAATTAAAAAACATATAATGAAATACTAAAATTCAAATTCAAAAGATTTATAATAAACATTTATTATTGCAATTTAGTGTGATCCTTTTAAGAATTTTGCTTTTTTGCTATATTTTGTAACCATATCTGGCATTGTGTTTAAATAACTCAAAGAGAAAGCGGTAAAGTCGTATCAAGTCAATTTCTAAATTGCCCCCCTAAAAAAAACCAAATTGCCCCCCTGTGGGGCGTGGGCCCCACGTTGGGAAACACTGCCTCAATCTTTAAAATGATACCCGAATTTTCGTTGAGTATGAAGGGAGAAAGAAGGTACCTTACGAAAAAAAAATCTTTTAGAAACAATGTATAAGACCTATTCCAACTCTTGTTAAAATCTTTAAACAGTGGGACATCAATTGGGAGAACAAGGTCCTATTACATGAAGGAAAAATTACGTTAACATTAAAGTTATTGCACTATATTAAAACTGGCAAAACAATGAACATAACACAATTTTTGGCAGCAAAACGAAAGAAATTAATGTTGCCCCAACACAACAATAGTTATAATTCAACGAGAGTATGAAATCACAGAATCTACAAGCATGACATCATTGATTGTACAGGATTTACATCAAAGGCTTGATGAGCCAGATATTTTGATATTCAGGAAATGAGACACGTGATACTGAATTCTAGCAGAGATTGAGACACCTTGCGACACGGTGCTGATTTGATGAGATTTCTAAGTGGAGGTCAAAATTTGTGATCTTGTGCTGTCCAGGGCCGTTACTGGTGGCGAGAAACTTGTTGCGTTTATATGAATACCAGGTTACCAATGCGTGAAGAGATGTCGTTGCGTCGTACTCGTAGACCTTCGTCAGACTCGGTCAGTTTCAGATCATCTGACTTGCATCTGCTCCGAATTGTGGAAGCTGAACACACTGGCTACAAATCGCATTGTGTCAATGCAGAACTCTAGGACACATGAAAACGATGAGACTTCATCAATATTAAAACAAAACTCGGTATTAGCTGAATGCTCGGTCTGCACGTCTGTTTTTCCATAATGCACTTTAGTTTAAAGTGCGACTTCGTCGTTCAGACCTTTTAAAAATACGAAACAACACCACGTCCTCACTTAGGCATTGTTTGTTGTGGTCGGGTAGCTGCATTTCAAGTATTGCATTGTCGTCTTATCTGATTCGGAGGCACTCAGTCATCTGTTCTGGAAGGTAAGGTTTCTCTTGGGTATCGCTTTTCTTTTGCTTCTGGCTTTATGTCTCGTCGACGTCGAGGTCATTAAAGGCGGTAAAGGACTGGAGGTAAGGAACGGGGAGGAACTACGCCATGGCCTTTTTGAAGGAACCATCCCGACATTCGCCTGGACTGATCTGGGGAAACCGTGGAAATCTGGAAGGCCGGACGAGGTTCGAACCCACATACTCCCGAATTTGAGGCCAGAGCTTTTGGTTGTCACCTCAAGAGCATTGGCTACAGTGTACGTGTCATTCCATAAATAGTGTAAAACTATATACTAGTTCAATTTCATAGCTTAGGTGAATCCCGTCAGTTTAACTGTCGATTTAATTGTGATCGTTCCGTACCATTACACACGGGTGCTTTACATAAAACCTGAGGATAACAAAATCTGGGCATACAGTTTGGCATCGCAGCTCCGAATCTATCGTCTAAATCCTAAACCCAATTGTACTGTTTGATTTCCAAAAGTTAAAAGAATTGTTACACTGAATTATGGAATAGGATGCTCAACAATCTCAGGAGTGTTTGGAATTATCTGAAAGATTTGCTGAAGTGAAATCGCCTTGCTGCCATTTAATTACAGTAATATGTACAACGAATATTAATTTTTATTTTAAGTTATAAAAACGTATGTTGTGGTATTCAAATCGTAGAGGTTGGAGCGTAGGTTTATCTACAGATAACAATAAAATTGTATCATAGTAATGTCATTTAGAGCAGAGCTAATGCTGTGTACACTACTGATTCTACAGAAGCCGAAAACAAACATTACGACCTAAGTACGCTTCACGTAATACTGTAATTAAAGAACGGACTTCAACAAAGGTCATACATAAAAACTCTCATATCATGATTTACATTCCAAGACGATGTACCAGCGAAATAGTTGATAAGTACAAGAACATGATCTGCAACTCATCTCCCTTTGTTGGCGATCCTACACTACAACACTGAATAGGTTTGTAGTAACATTCTTCGTGCTTTATTGGTAAGTTATCTAACAAAATTCCCGAAAGGATATTACGGTTAGGATAGAGTTAGCGGCGTATGATCTTACTATTTTGGAAATAGCTGACATCCTACAGGAGTTATCTAGGAAATACTAATTATTATAGGTTACTATCCCGGCTTTCGTATTGCATGACCTAGTAAAATAGTTACCGGTAAACTGAGATAATTATGGCAATGTGTTACAGACGGAGCTTTTCCTCAAACCTTTACAGAGGCAAACATTAACACACAGATTGGAAAGTATACATAACGAATGGAGTCACACTGGAACACTTTTGCATAACGAATTTAGACTTTTTTATGTCGTTGAGTAGGCCAATATTTGCCAACCTCTAAAGATCGACTGTAGGTAAGAGGAGAAAAGCGCTGTCCTCTGACGTAAAACGTCTGACCCTGGGTTTTAATAGGTAGCCTGCAGTAGAAAATCTCTGCCACTGGAAACATCTCCACGGTGCCTCAAACAGTCACGACAATAATCTCAATTACAAAGTTTTTAGATACAATAATAATGTCTCTCTGGAAAGATGTAAACTGATCTGGGTTTTCCATGGTTTTTCCCGGATCACTCCAGGCGAATGCTGGGATGGTTCCTCTCATTAGCCCATGGATGCCTCCTGCCATGTCCTGTATATCCCTTCCTAACTATTACACTTTCGGATAGGTGCAATGCACCCCCCGCCACATGCTTTTAGTGAATCGCAGAGTAATAATAATAATAAAACATACGTAATATTATAGCCTTAGTCACCATTTTAATATTAGTTTTACTACCGAAATAAGGGAAGACTAAGAAGAATTTAGACATTGTGTTGTTTGATGCTGTGGCTGAGTGAGTTAGTTATCGTTTCTCTCGTAATAGTGGAATCTAGTGGTTTCGAGTACCAAACTTGGCTTATAAACCGAACAACTTTAAATGCTATCCACTGAGAAAAAAAAAAATAGTTCTGCTATGTACTGAATGTTAGTTGCACTGGACATTAGAAGGAAGTGATTGCAACAATAATTACGGTAGAACACAATCAGTACAAGATATGATGAAATAGCAGGTTTGATTAGTGTGGTATATAGCTTTTTGGCGTCATATGCTATCCGCTCAAAAGGAGAAAAGAGCCAGCTGAAAGAATATTCTTATTAATGAAGGGAATAGTCGAGAGAAGGCACTGTAGAGGCAAAGAGAGATTAGAATTCAGTATAGATATAATGATTATGTAGTGTGAAGCAGGATTTTAGGTATAGAGGCGTGGAAAGAAAAAATAGGAAGAAAAAGTTTCTGCAGCTAGGTAGTAGCCATGGGAGAGGTGTAGACCCTCTTCTGCAGGATCATTTAGGCACACGCAACCAGGTCACAGGTTTTCAAACGTAGGACAACATTAGGGCAGGTAATAGAGATTATAGGGCCACTTTGTAGGGGTTTTACTAGGGAGACTAGGGAGAATAGCGTAGTGATAGTGGGAGGTGCGGGAATTAATATTGATATGAATATAAGTTACTGTACAGAGAGTGTCCTGACGAAAGTGGTGAAGGAGGCGCAGCATACAATGGTGGAACTCATGCAGGTCCTAAGTCTCTATTACTGGCCACAGTTGAACCACGCTGTGAGGTGGATAAACGTGGTGACGGAGGTGCTGCTTGGGAAAGACATTAGTTCTGTCATGGGGATTGTGACTTTGGACACCATTGGTAGAAGGAAATATTTTCTTAGTTGTTAGGTAAAGTTGTAAGGGAGCCCACTTCCAGTTATGATGGAGTCAGTACTGTGCATGTTTTGAGGATAAAAATATGCTATCTTAGAGATACTAAATGTAAATACACTATGGGAAAAATCACTAATGCTAAAGAAATAAAGATACTGAAACAATAACAGACGAGGGTAGATTTCTGGTGTGATAAAAAGAAAAAATCAGGATGTTGGATGCTTACCGTTGTGGAAGGATGAATAATGAAGATGAGGCTCTTGGGGAGAAACTAAATTCATTCAGTTCAGAAATGAACGTAGAATGGTGGAAATTTAAATTCACCAGGTGTCCAATGGAAAAGAAGTAAGATTAATAACACAAGTGAACAGGGAATACCTTAATAAGGAAGGGAAGCATTATACAGGTGATAGAGGAGAGTACAACGGGACTAGATATGTTGGATATCTTTCTAATAAGTTCTGATGAAAACAGTGCGAAGTCTCAAGAAAATCTAGGAATAAGTGATCAAAATGCAGTTCTGATGGATACTAGGCGATTTTTAAACCAGTGGCCAAAATTGAGGGGGGAAATAGGCACAATTATAAAAAGACACAAATTTCAGAAGTAAAGAGATATTTCAGGGCAAGGTTCAGCAAAGTGCAGTGGAGGAAAATTAGGAAGAGTTCAAGGCTATAATAAAAAAGGGTGAGGGAATAATTAATTATTTCCAAAACAGAGAAAAAAGATAAATATAGAACCTACATACTACAACAGGGAGGTGAGGAGGTTAAAGAAGTTAGTGAAACGAGAACGCTACAGAGACAGCAGGAAGTAAGGAATACTCGAAACAACTAAACAAGCAATTAATAAAAGCGAGGAGGGAAGCTAAAAATGGATTCATGAAAAATATTATTGGTGCAGGGGGACCACTTAACAGTTCATCTAGAAATTTCTATGGCTATATTAGAAAACTGAGGGGAGGGGAAGGTATTCATACAATTATAGATATGAATGATACAGAAGTTGTTGATGATTTGAAAATAGCATATATACTGACTGGCTGGTTTAATGAAACCATTAGGGACTATTATCGTGGGATGGGAGGAAATAATTCAGAGAAGAGTCTCTATATAAGCAGAAATGAGGAAAACTACAATATTTTTATTATATCCTCAGAAAATGATGAAGGAAGTAAGAAAACTAAGAAAGCGCAAAGGGGCCGGTGTAGATAATATTACTACAGAAATATTAAGGAAATTTGGATACGATATTGTATCTTTCCTAGAAATATTATTTGTAATCAGTTTGAGTCTTGCAGCTTACCAGAGAACTGGAAAGAAGCGATAGTGGTGTTGAGGAGGGGAAACAAACAGGGTTGAAAATCAGTTTGGCATCAATGATAGGCAAATGATGGAGAGAATAAAATGCAAATACATTAGAAAAGTTTATGAGGAAAGAAACTGGTTTACAAATAGACAAAATGGCTTTAGGATATCCACGTGAATGTCAGATGGTGGGTTATAAGCAAGATATTTTACATAAATTGGAAAAGGGAGATCAATTTGATAATGTAACACTAGATCTTTTTAAGGCATTTGAAAGAGTGAGCCATAAAATGGTTTTAAATAAACTGAAAATTTTTGTATTGGATGAAAAAGTTACTTACTGGCTACAAGAATTCTTAAAAGCCAGAAAGAAAAGCGTTAGAGTAGGAAACGCAGTATCAAAAGAGGTGGAAGTGAATATGGGAGAGCCACAGGGTAGTGTATTGGGACCACTGCTGTACATCCTGCTAATGAATGACTGTACTGATGGATTACAGTCAGAATTTGAGTTGTTTGCATGTGACATAATAATAGGATCAAAACTGTAGAAGACTGTAAACGGCTGTAGAGTGCCTTGGATGGAATAAAACACTTATTGATAATTGTAAACGAAAGTAGTGAGAGTATGTTATAGATTGTATGGACAACATAAACATACATTGATGTGCAAAGACATTATTACCACCTGCTTGATAGTGTGATGGTTCATCTATGGAACGTAATACAGAGTGATTTGGCGTGGCATGAATTGCTTTTCGCTTAGTTATCCGTCTACTCCTGTAATCACACCAAGTCTGAGGGAAAGGGTAATACTGTGCATTGGATATAGAGTTGTTTATCTACCGTGGCCAAAGCCAAAATAAGTGTTGAAGCGTAAAGAAGAAGAATTTTAAGTTCTACTGACAAATTAATTAGCTTCCTGTTGTTTACTGAGTGGCCAAGGTAGCTCAACGTTACGTGAGATCTTTAGTTACGGCCTGTGCCCCAAACAATAACTCCAAATTGTAACTGTCCTTCATTACGTGGAGCATTCCGGTCAACTGTGCATCTGTTTGAGTCAACAAGTCAAAACTAGGTCTCGGCCGACAATCTTCAACGCTTATTGTCTTTTTATTATTATTAATTATTATTATTATTAATTTCATTGCGGTTTTGTAATTTAATAAGAGTGCGAGTGACGCCAATTAGTGTTTTTGGTTCTGAGTCGAATAGATGTAATCCTTTGCTCTCAAACATACGATACCACAACATACAGGTAACTCACGCAACGAGTCTGATCAGAGATCAACAATGCTACAAGGGAAAGAAGACTTCTCTACAGTATCAGAATTCATGTAAACAGGGATTCTTTGGTCCAAACATCATCTCTAAAAATCTCTGAAATAACTGACACAAGTAATTCGTTACACAAAACACTTGTTTCTATTGTGTGGCATACAGTTGGCTAATATTGCGTTTAGTCATAGCGTTTCTCGGTCATATTCATCATTTTTGCGTCAGCTGCAGTCAACTGAGACACCCGTGGCAGTTTTGTGTATTCCGGCTACAAGCGTGCCTTGTGAAAGATTATTTTCAAAAGCTGGACAAATTTGCACTGAAAAAAAGAAGTATGCTGCTGGATGGCAAAATAAGTAAAATTTTATTTGTGAGCAGTAACCTTCATTTCATTTAAAGCAAAAAGTTCTTAAAATTGATTGTACTTTGTGTTTGTAAATTTAGAGCGACCAGAGGGTCACCCATACAACTTTCTTTTATTTTATTTTACAAACTATATTTCTTGACAATAAAACGAGATCGTGTAGTACTGTAATTGTTTCTAGAAGTAAGGAAAAATATTTCATAGGTAAAAATTGAACCATACCGACGGACTGTACCTCGCGACTTTCGAACTGTCTAATAACACAGGCTGTAAGTCTACACTAAGTCAGATTGTAGATTATACTGGTTTATAATGCTCGTTCAAAACTCAAACTTTGTTCGATTTCTCGAATACTGTTACTTTGCAGACCTTATATATATATATATTTTTTAAATTACTCATTTTTTGTTATCTTTCGATTCCCCCTACTCCTACAGTATTAAGGCGTCATGTTATTTGAGTTTTCCGAAAATTATTATAATTCCTTTTACATCACTTTTTTGGAGTGGTTCTCAATCATATTGTTAAACCTGATTGAAATAGGTTGACCAGAGTTGGTGGCCTCTAGTTCTAAGTTCTGTGTTTATTTAGTAGAATAGGTATCAGGACCAGTGTCAGCGGAGAGGAAGTTTTACAACGTTCAAGATGCCGACTCACAAGGAGAGGGCGTCTACTCGTCATCACCGATGTCGTCCAAATTTATGAGATATGTAAGGATTGATTACAAATGAAAGATATCTATGTTGGAGCGCCAGATGGCCAAGCCTTTTTGAAGTAGAAGGTTTTTCATGAGTCGGGTAAAGGTCGGGCCACACTAGACCGAGCCGAGGCCGAGCCATCACCGCACCCACACTCGGCCGAGTGTCGGCTCGCCCCACTCGCGTCCATACTGGTCCGTAGCACGGCCGTGTGACGGACGGGTTCCTAGTTCCTACTCAGTCTTCAGCCACCTTTAACGTATACACTTGGCTGTTTCACGGAATTAATATTAAAAAATTATCTTAAAAGTGATTTGGGGATCGTAGCTGCGGCTACCACCCGTACTTTATTATAGAGTTTTGTACTACGAAATAATAAAGTACGTTAATTTTTTTTGTCTGTTATCTCCCAATTGTTTGAACTCTTATGGACAAAAATAGTATTCCAAAGCAGTTTTAACAAATGATCGTCACACTGTACTGGATTGAAAGATTCTCGTGCATCTCTACATAGTCACAAATAAATGTCAAGCGTCTCTCACTTCACATTTAACGTGTTTATTTTGGTTGAGGTTACTTTCGATTCACTTAATATTTAAAAAAAAAAAAAAAAGAATATACATTTTTATTTAAATGCAGACCGCAAAGATTCTGTAAAATAATAATAATTTCGTGTGCTCTATAAATTCCAATCACAGAGTTATCAGCGGTGCAGTATACTTCTATCGCTGTCACCTAATTTGAAAAGAAAAACTACAGATTAACGTGAAATTGGAACCACGTAGCGTCCTAGCATCTTAGCATTAACAAATCAAAGCTTTGCAGACGTGAATGTCAATTTTAAGACCCGAAAAAATTATAGCTAAGACAGGGATTTGAACCAGTGACTTTCAGTTCCCCAATCGTACGCCGTAACCATCTGAATCAAGAGACAAATCTGGATGTAATCAAAAATTAATATTCAAAGATAATAAAATAAACTTACTTTAAATTCTAGATAATTTATTTTTGTTATCCCAAAAAACAAATGTACTTTTATAAGATTGAATACATATTTTTCAGTACTTCTAGATTCAGATGCTTGCGCCGTGTGATTCGGATATGGGAGGTCCCCGGATCTAGGATGCAATTTGTACAGGCCTTAAAATCGACTTTTATCTCTGGCAAAGCTTTGATTTGTTAATGCGAATATGCAAGGACTCTACCTAAATTTTACTAACATCTGATGAACCTAAAGTGAAGCTGGAAAAAAGGCACTTTTCTACAGCAATCAGTAACGCTAAAACAACCTTTAGTCGTAAAGGACTGGAAATCTCCTAAGTCATTCTATACGCTTCCCCATATCGACCAGCCCGACAACAGCCCGACACCTGCCCGCACCGTCAGAAAAAAAAACCAAACTAATCACGTTCAACACTCGGCACGCGGTGTCGTTTCAACTTACTTCAATCGAGTGAGCGACAACAATAAGAAAAGTGATGGTGCGTTGCGGTGCGGGCTCGGCTCGGTCTAGTGTGGCCCGACCTTAATACACGTCTGTTACGTTTGCGTGAGTTTCTAGCAGTTGGCGCAACGGCGAAAGTTCGGTCATACGAGGGTCGCATCTTTGAGTCTGCCTGCGAGAACTTCTTTTTTACGTTGGTTTATTCTAAAACTTGTATTCCATAGTAGAGGTGGGCAAAGTGACTCACTAAAAAGAACGGTGCTCATTTGATCACTCTATGAAAAGAACTAGTTCTTTTCAACGATTCACCAGTTCACTAGCTCAGTTTAAATAAAAAGATCAGTTGTATCATTTTGAGTGTCGTATCTGTTCGTTTAAGACTGATTTCTTAGGTTGATCTCACATCGGTTATTTTAATTTATTTTTTGTATTTATTCTGAAACATTTTTGTTTCTTTAATACTACCGGATTACTTTCACGCAGAAAAGGCCATTTGAAAGCGTCAATGAAATATTGTTCAGATTGCTGGGAATATTTGAAAGGTAGTTTGAGCATAGTTAGTTATACATCAATTTATTTACAAACACAAAGTACACTCAATCTTAAGAACATTTTGCTTTAAATGAAATGAAGGTTACTGCTCACAAATAAAATTTTACTTATTTTGCCATTCAGCAGCATACTTCTTTCTTTCAGTGCAAATTTGTCCAGCTTTTGAAAATAATCTTTCACAAGGCACTCTTGTAGCCGGTATACACAAAAAGAATAAGAGAGAGAAGCGGAGCAGGACGTCAGATTAGAAAGAACTAGCTCCCCAGTGGCACTGCTCCGCGCTGTGCTGAGCGCAGGAATCGGAGAACGTCGCGAACGAACTAGATCTTTCCGCGCTGAGCGCTGGAATCCGAGAACGTCGCGAACGATCTAGCTCTTCTGGATCTTCGGGATTTCTTATTTTTTCAGAGCGGAGTGGCTAAACAATGAAAGGTGTGGAACAGAGAACAAACATGCAAAACCGACTTATTGTTGGTGCACATTCGATTGAAGTTAAGTTCAATCCAGACCGACACACCACCGCCATTACGGCGCCCTCGAAGAACTACCGTTCACTTTTAGTTAACGACTGCTCACTTGCTCTTTCAGAAGAACTGTTCTAAAGAACTGGTTCACTCGAGAACGACCCATCTCTATTTCATAGTATGATTATAAATCTTATACTTTATAAAATATTATATTTATCTATTGCGAATAACTTTCCGAGAAGGAATTGTAATAAAAGCGTAAACGAGGACTTCCTAATCTATTTGTTTTATTTTGACCTTCCGTGAATGAGTCCACGGCAAAATATGGGAATGTTGTTTTAGCTTCGTCAAAATCTCGTAATCCTACAGCAGCCATGTACAAAAAATAATTTGAGATATGTTATGAAACCCTACGCGCAGGAGAACATATTTTATCTGTAATTTGACTCATTGGGAAGTCAAACAAATCCACAATTATACGATGAGGTTTTCCAAGATCAAAAAGAGTTGCCATTGTGCACTATGAAAGTGATTCCCCCCAGCACTCAGTTAGTGCGATGTATATTTTTATCGTCAGGTAATCATTAGTGTAAGAAGTTTACGTATTGTCCAATCTAGGAAAAAAAAAACTTTTTATTTAGAAAACGCTTGGCCATCTTGAGCTCCCACGGGGGTGTCATTTTAATTTATAATCAAGCCATGCATTTATTTTAAATTAGAACGAATTCGGTGATGACGAGTACGCGCCCACTCCTTGTAAAATTTTTCGAGTTTTTTTTTAATGTAATTGGAGTTTATTTTGTGAAGTATGGTTCAAAATTAGTTTTTTAATCTTTCGTAGTAGTGGAATCTGCGACAAATAATAGGCAGTAAACTTCAATCTATGAAATGAAGAAGTTACGGGAGTATAGAAATGATCTGTACTTTTTTGACCAACATGAAGTCGATAGTATTAAGTTTGAAGCAAGCGTGGGGTAACAATAAAATGAAATTCTCAATATATTGCGGCAGAAAGATTTACATCGTAGGTATTTATTAGGAATGATTAAATTATGTATGCCGAAGTACCGAAATAAATAAGGTATGTGTCAAGGAACAGCAACATATTGTACATTTTAATCAAGCTAATTTTCGTACTTTACGCAATGGACACTATAAAATAAAATTTCATAAATTTGAAATTCTTAAATTTTTAAATCAGTACTCACAACACTGGGGACAAAAATCGTAATAGAACAAACCAAGAAACCAGCAAGAAAATTGATACTACACCGAATTGCATACAGTAATTTTTGGTCAAGTTTGCGCCACCTAATGGGATTCTGCGTAACTTCCTGTTTGTATGTCCTAGCGGCCGATGAAACTGGCGCGGTGCTTTCCAGTCATGTTTTTGACTGTAATAATCTTGTTGGTATTTGACTAGCGTAGATAACAATTAAATATATCCCATATACGTCAGCAAATAATACAGTTATCATTCCTTACCCTACTGCTTGATTCCAAGAATGACAATTTTAAATTTTTACACTGCGGAAATATTCTCAGAGCTTAACTGGATCGAAAAGATATTTAACGATGCAGTATTAAACTTAGAAAGCATAAAAAAAATTGCATGTCACCCAGTCCATCGCCAAAACTGAATGAACCAAGGTATAAGAAATATCATAAGAAGCCTGAATGTGGAGGATAAGTTAGACAACTGTCTGACTGACAGTTTCAAAGTCCGAATGTCTGACAGTCTGACGGTCTAACCGTCACACCGTGTGACCGTCTAACCGTCTGACTGTCTGCCTGAATGAAGACTGATAGACTGTCTGTCTGTCTGAATGTATGAATGTCTGACTGTCTGTATGACTGCCTCCTTGACTGACAACCTCTTTGACTGACTGCCTGTTTGACTGACTGTCTGACCGTCTGTCTGCCAGACTGTCCTACTGTCCGACTGTCTCATTATCTGAGTGTATGACTGTCTGACTGACTGTTACTCAGTCTATTAACTGCTATCCATCTAACTGACTGATTGTCTGACTAATTGATTGACTGTGTCACTGACTGACTTGCTGCCTGACTGTCTGACTGTTTGACTGTGTGGCTGTCCAACTGTGTGACTAACTGTCAATCTGTCTGTCTGACTTACAGTCCACCTGTGTAACTTTCTGACTGACTGTCTGAATGACTATCAGACTACCTGACTGTCTGAATGTCTTACTGACGTCTGATTGACTGTCGCTCTGTCTGTATGACTGACTGTCTGTCTATCTGCTTGACTGGATGTCTGACTGACTGACTGTCTCTTTGATGTTGGCTCACTGACTGTGTGTCTGTCTATCTGTTTTATTGTCTGAATGTCTGACTGTCTGCCTCACTGACTGTCTGACTGACTGTTTGACTTACGTCTGGTTGTCTGACCGTCTGTCCTCCCGAATGCGAGGCCAGAGCGTTTACCACTCACCCGACACGCTCGGTCGTTCATTCACATTGTCGACTGCGCTCCGAAGGTAGATTAGTCTAGAACCGGCTGCGTAGAGAACCGCCCAGGCCATCAAGTGTTGACTTCCTGGAATACCAAGAGGGCTCAGCGGTCGTTCAGAGGACGGCCCTGCAAGCTCGGACGATTGATGTTACTCAATGTCGTAGACCTCTTTCACAAATCCAGATTCATTGCTCCTGATTTACGTTACTACTCGACGGATAGCCTTCAGATTCGGCATTGGTTTCACTCTTCCGATGCCTCTAATTTCGCTCGGCGTATTTCCTCGCTTTGAACTTCTGCTTCCATTTCCTTGATGCTAGATCGGCTGCCTCATTCAGCAGCTGCCACTCGCTTTTTTAAATTTATTTATTAATGGCTATCGGCCATACAGTCAAGTTCATTACATATTCTTTGTAGAGTAGTTTACATTCCAGTTTCGTTACATGATCTTTGTACGCCAGTTTACATTCCTAGTATTATAATGTAACATGTCGACATAATATCAGGTACAATGTTATCTCTCTTAACCATACAATAGAGGGTTCATTAAACAATTAGTGGGATTATTCGAGCACTGTGACATAGTTGTTCTTTGGTCAATTTAATACAATTACACCATAACTATTCACACTAGGCACTCATTCTAATACTTCTGTGTAAATAATAGCATCTCTGTTGTTTGTTTTATTTTATTTGATGTTCCTAGTAGTTTTTGGACTTATCTGTTAAGCCACTAGGGTCAGTGTACCTTCCTGTATACAGTTTCAATCTTATTGTTAATAGGGATGGACTATAGTGTTATGATGTTGACAGGTAGGTCCAATATTTCTGATAAGATGGTTAATGAAGCAACTTTGTTCCAAATATTTCCTGTGGGGTTCCCTAACTGTCATAGGTTTATATCTTAATGTTTCCATTTTTGAAATAGGTCATTAAGGTTTTGTATATTTGATTGTTTTTTTATGAGAGTAAATTGGTGGGAATAGTAATATCGCTACGTTTCTTACAAGAAAATACTATGTAATTTATGTCCCTCACTGCTTGATCGACACAGTCACATGTCACGTAGTGAGCCGCATATTCTTTTCCGTTGCAGCAAACTTTGTTGACAAGCTGCAGACTGTTATTCCGTATTCCCATACTATCTGCTACTCATCACACTTGCATCTACTAGAGTTCTCAATATTCCCATTTCGAAGGAAGCTATTGTACCCTTAATATAATGCACGAATCCCGTAGAAGGATTAGTACCGTTTAAGTTGATCAATTCTTGGGAATTCTGAAGTTTTATGTATTTGGGTGTGACAGAGCAAAGTAACATGAAATGGGATCAGCACATAACGTCGGTCGCAAGACGATTTAAAGATCGAATTCTAAATAATTGTAACGTATCTGTAAAAGAAATATCATATAAAACTGTAGTGCGACCACGTACGGTTTATTGTTGAGCTATAGGAGATTCGTATCGAAATAGATCAATTAACAGTACTGAGAACGCACAGAAGAATACCTTGTGATCTGAGACACAATGTCACAGACTTGATGCAGAGAATGGCTGGGATTCTTTTGTAGACAGACGAGACTGCGTTATTGACAAACATATTCAAAAATCGTTTTGAAGGAATGCAGAGAACTATTTTTCCCACCAACATACTTGGGGTAGCAATGAAAGCACAGATACGATCAGGGTACTGATGCTAACATTAACTTTTTCTCCCTACGTTTTGTTAATAAATGGAATGCACAAAGTAGAGGTTGGTTTCCTATGAATTAAAGAGTACGCTGCGATTTGCTGATGACATTGTCTTGTTAGCAGTACAGGCTGAGGATATCGAGAAGTTACTAACTGTCTTAAACAAAATACTGAACGAAGGCTTTGGACTAAATATAAAACAAAGCAACACATAGGTGATGAAATGTAGCAGAAATGATACCAATAATAGTAGACTAAATGTAGAAACAGGATCGGATGTGATAGGAAAAGTTTGAGAATTTTGCCACTTAGTAAGTAAAATGTAAAAGTAACTGATGGCCGAAGCAAGAATGATTTCAAAAGCAGAATAGCACTAGCAGAAAGAGCTTTCATGAAAAAGTGAATTAGTTTCAAAAATTAATCTAGGACTCGGACAAAACTTCTTAAAACTCTACGTGTGGAGCACAGCACTTTATTGCAGTGAAGCATAGACTTTAGGAATACTAGAAAGAAGGAAAATTGAAGCATTTGAAATGTGGTGCTGTAGAAGGATGCTGAAAATTAAGAATAGATAAAGTATGAAATGAACGAGAACGAAATGATGGGTGAGGACAGAAGTTTGTGGAAGAGTCTTACAGAATGAAGAGACAGGATGGTAGGTCATATTTTGAGACATGCAGGATTGGTTAACTTTTTAGTGGAGGGAACAGTCGAAAGTAAGAACAGTAGAGGAAGATAGAGAATATATGAAGCAGATAATTAAGGACGTGGGTTTTAAGGGGTATGCTGAGATGAAAAGGCTGGCGCAAGACAGGAAGTGACGGAGAATTCTATCAAACCAGTCGAGAGACTGATGATGATGGTAACGAGAAAAAAAAGTTATTATTTCTGTAGATGTAAAAAACTCCATTCATCCATTCCTTTAAGTGCTGCTTTCTCTCAGTAGGCTAAATAAATGTTCATTAAACACTGATTTTCGATTCTCTACCGAAAAAGTTATTTATGCGTTGCACAAGTATTTTAGCAGGACCATATCTAATCTTGAGAAGCAATATTTTAATTTTTAATAATTCATAGTTGGAATGATTCATAGAATAACTGAGCTATATCCACCATGGAGGTATTGGGTAGCCCGGTGAATCATACCGGACCAATCCAACATTCATCTTACGGTCTAAAGCTATTCAATATGGTGCAGTTAGATTTAAAAATAACCTATTGAGTTTTTCGGTGATTCGGATTCCGCGCTAAACGGTAGGTCCCTAAGGAAAGGAACTGGCTGGCCTACCTTTGATTCAATGGCTTAGTATATCTCCTTCGGGAGGATCCAACTAACCTTCGGGCTGTGGAATAACTATTTTTTTTTATTTAATCTTAACTTTCGTGTAAATTACTGCGTAATATCATAACTTCCAAGCCTACCAGTTACATATTCAGCAGATAGTTGTGCCAGATCTTGGAAATCTGCTTTCAGAAGTATTAATTCCTCTTTTCTGGTGATCAGTAGAAAGATTAGAATGCTACAATGCTTCATTAAAGGGCGAATGGTTTAGTTTTGTTTTCTCCATTATATGCCGTTTACCAGCCGCCTTTGAGGGTGATTTCTAATAGAGCGACTCTAAATTTCGATAATTTTTTTTTTAAGATAACAGAAATAAAATCTTTAAGTTACTTAGTACTGTTATATCACCGTCTACTATTTAAGAGAATTAAATGCAACGCGTTTCAAAATTTAGTTTTCTATGTAATTACTACTATTACGGATGCACAACGATATAAAATGTGCGATCGTTTAACAATTTCCTACTTACCCAGAAGAATACAGAAAACTGCGCAATTGAGATAACAAAGTAGCTAATATTTGCAAAATTACACCTGGTATAGTTTTCTTTCATACTGGCGCTGTCGACAGTAACTGTAAGAGAGATGTGTGACAGTGACTCTAGGAAAAGTTAGTCGAGGTATGCCGTCACCGGTTGGCATCTGGCCTAGAAGTCGGCCATGAAAGGCACAGCTGATGTTTATGCGTAACGTTGAACCAGTAATCAAAGGGACGTGCTTCGCATACTCAGAATCGTTACAGCTACGTTCTGCCGTCTTACGTTTCAGATCATGGAGCACTAAAATGTGTTTAAACATTGCCAGCAAACTGAACTAAAATAAAATATTTGGAAAGTTGTATTTCCTCTGACTTGTGCCAAGCACAATACTCTATAATATTACCCTAATTAAGACTGCTATTAACTTTTCTTGTTTCACTATGCTCCGGACTCGAGTGATGCTGCAGCAAGACCGGTTCTTACGTCACCTATCGAGTTGATCCAAAGTGCTTGAAAGTCGCCTGAGGCGTAGCTGCTGGGAATATCAATCATATACCAATACAGAAAAATGGCGAGCCACACACGATGTGTTCAAACTGTTGAACCAAATCCAGCCGTTTCGTTCGCAAAATTTGTTGCATGGCTATTCTAATTCATCAGATTTCGTAGATTCAAATAATTTCCTGGATGAATGTTTTATTAGTTGATTAAAACAATATCATAAGACCATGCATATTCTTTCCACACAGACTGTGAAGCGACAGGTAATATTCCTCAGCGAATTCCATCTTCTGATTTATTTGTTTGATATGACGTATTTCGAAACCGAATGTTTTAAGAAGGCTCAGAGAATATGAATAACAGTAAAACCCTCTATAGTCTAATTTCATACGATATAAAAATTGGAAAATATGAACCATTATTTTGGGTGTCGTCAATATCAGCTATGCCACCTGATTTCCGTGCTGTAGAACTATGTTCAGAATAATGATGAACACTGATTTTCATGGACGTTCTTTGCAGCTAGCTTAGAAGGATCCAAAGATGCGAGGAACAAATATGAGTTTTATTCCAACGAGAACCGTTTTAATTTAAGAACATTTGATATTCTGTCAAACTGCCAGACATTCCAAAATTTGAAAGAGAATATCTAAACGTAAAGACATTATCGTAGTGTCTCTATACCACACCGTAGGCAAATGTGATTATCAGGTCACTGATTACCGATGATGAGTTCAATGCAGATCCCAACTCACTACCTCTCACCCAACTCCAGCATCCAGATTGAGGGCATTCCAGGTCGTTTGAGTGGACAACTTGAAGCGGTATCTGTTCGACAGCAACTAGATGGTAAATACACAATTTTTATTCCGCCAGAACAAACCGAGTCAAAGTGTGGCGCATTGTACCCGAAAGCGAAAACTTGTAGAAACCTGTGCTCTCTGATTTTAAGTTAGTCGGACTTTGTTCATGATCTGTCATTTCGTTATTTATTTAATCAATTTTATTATATAGATGTAATTCTTGTTATACGTATTAGTCAATGCAAATCATCTTTTCTTATATTGAAAACAATTTTTTTTTTTTTTTTTTTTTTTTTTTTTTTTTTTTTTTTTTTTTTTTGTAACTGCTTTACGTCTCTTTTTAACAACGAGGTCTTTAGAGACGGGAAAGGATGGGGGGCAAGGATATGGGCAAGGAATGGGAAGGAATTCGGCCATGGCCTTTTGAAGGAAGCATCTCGGCATTTGCCTGGAGAGATTTGGGGAAACCATGGAAAACCCAAATCTGGATGCCCGGACGGGGATCCGAACCGCCGTCCTCCCGAATGCGAGCCGAGAACGCTAACCGTTACACCGCCCCGCTCGGTGATGAAAACAATAAATGCAAGTGTCAGTAGATAAAATTAATATAATTTTCCTTATAATAAAACAATAATTACATTTCTAAATGTTTATTGAAAATTCAGGAAGGACTCCTTCCATGACGCCCAGGCAAAATTGAACAAGATATTCATATAAAAAAAATAAAAAAATTAATGATAGAGAGTAATAGTAACTGGTAGCAATCCTTACTCTGGGTACACTACATAAACTCTGCTTTCTCTATTAAATTCGTTCTCTCGAACATATTATGAGTAATTACCTGCGTACACACTTGTCAAACTTGCGAGAAACGTTGATGTGATATGCAGAAAAAAAAAAAAAAAAAAAAAAAACTGAAGCCGGAAATATAAAAGGTTGGGATCATTGCCAACTGACAGGTGCATTCAGAGATAATAAGCATTTGTAAGGTCGTAAATGTAAGCAAAATGCAAATCATTAAACGGGATGAGGGTTTCGCAGGCTGTGTCTACAGAATGCTGGTAGTCGATTATGTCGATTGTATTTTCTACAAAAAGTATGCTTATGGCCTTACGCCTCGTCGACGTAGAGGTCATTAGATGGAAAGGACTGGGGTAAAGGAACAGGAAGGAATTCGGCCAGTGCCTTTTAATGTAACCATCCCGTCATTCGCCTGGAGTGATTTGGGGAAACCATGGTAAACGCAAATCTGTGTGGCCACATTCGAACCCGCATCCTCCCGAATGCGAGGCCCGAGCGTTACCGCTCACCACCACGCTCGGTGAGAAGCATGCAAAACATGACTTGCAACAACGTATCTAATCTGACCATTATTACACTCATACTATCTATACTATACGAACAAATTATTATATAGCCGTTATTGAAACTGGAAAATCATTACCTTAGCATAATGGGAGAAATGTAATGACAGTTTACATATTGGAAAACGCTGCAAGGGAAACTTTTAGAACATTTTAAAGGATAAGTAAAGTTCATTTAAAGCAACAGAATACACTATTCAAGTGATTTGGTAGTTTTTCTCATGTATCATCAGAGAAGCTATCTACAGATATACACCGAAGCGAAAAATCATAGAAGGGAAAGATACATATTGGTACACTGTGAAGTAGAATGATTGCTCAAAAAGAGGGGAGGATACACGGTCATTTAAGAAAAACAAGTGGCCGTACGAATGTGGAAACCTTAACTGAAATAACAGATTGAGTGAAAAATGCAATGCATGAGACATTTAATGATTCCAGTCGCAATTCGTTTTTCATAAGTCTGACAGTAACCAAAGACATTTTAGCCGCAGGTAAAAAAGGTCAGTTGTAATACTTCTTCACCAGCTTTTCCCAACATCAGGGGTCGGCTGCCTTTAATGAGTTTTACTCACCATTGCCATGATAAAAATTGGAGCATTGGTTTTACGGCCGGATGCCCTTGCCCACGACAAGGATTTTACATCTACTACCAGGTCGCACTGCGTACTGATAGAGGAATTGAAGTGTTGCCATCTGTCTGCTAAATGTTTAACTATGTTCTGTGTATGATAAGTGTATATTTTTGTTTGTGAAATGTGTAGTTCATGAGGCGGAGATTGGGGACCATGCTGACATTCGCCTCGATAGCTGCGGAAAAAGACCTAAAAACAATGGTCAGGACGGCAGTACGTGGAGTCCTGGGCTCGTGCCCGGCCCCGTTGTACCTCCCCGATCCAGTTTCGCGTCGCCTCAGCGCACTGAGCCACACTGGAGGGTTAGGTTGGCTTCATTAATATATATGAATGTGACATTAGTGAAAGCAGCCACAAGACTAACATTCTCACTACTGAATTTGAATATTCATTCACCAACAAAAATAAAGTGGCCATACCGGTTTGTCCACATAATAAAAAGTTAGACATCGATATCTTCTAAATAGGCTCTGCATGCATCGTAAAACTATATAAGATTCTGAAATGGGGAAAAGTACCCTATCCTAATTGCATGCACCAAGAATGTTCCCAAAGGACGAGACTGTAATCGTACCCTCCTTGACTGACATTTATCGTAAATCCTCAAGCGAGTAGGACATGCTTTCCGACTGGATCTTGTCGGGAACACCCTGCGATCAACTCGTGAACCGTCTTACCCCACTTTGAGAAACGCTGTCTTAATGCAATGGACTATTTATTCACCATCAACACTGTCACATATATAGTATGTTAAAACTACCCGGGGAAGCATCCGTCTTCACAGCGGAAATGGTGGCAATTCAGAGGCAATTGAGTATACTGAGGTTTCGGTGGACACAACATCGATCATAATATCAGATTCCCGCTCTTCGTTGACCAGCCTGCAAGGACACACGCAAGTTGCCAACAAAGATAGTATCTTATGCAACATCTTGGAAGCAGCATATCGGGTGAAACAGAAAGGCAAAACGCTGGTGTTCGTGTGGGTGAAAGCCCACATCGGCCTAGAAGGAAACGAACAGGTGGACCAGCTGGCGAAGCTAGCATGCGAGGAAGGCAGTGTCTATCCGTTCGTAACTGTAGAGACCTAATGACAAAAAAAAGAAGCAAGAGAATCATGGAACAGAGAGTGGGAGGAGTCACAACTGATCAAAGGAAAACACTATGGACAGACCCATCCCGTCATCCCTACACAGCATTGGTACCAACAACTCAAGATCCCAAGAAAAACTATCGTAACCATCTCCAGACTCAAGTTCAACCATGGCTGCTTCCCCGCACACCTGAACAGAATAAACAGAGTTCAAAGCCCCTTATGCGGATGCGACGAGACGAGCATAGAGGACATGGACCATATCCTCTTCGGCTGCAAGAACAGATACAACAACACCACAGACCTAATACAACAACTGGCAAAACTAGGTCACGGCCAACCAACAAAAGTGTCACATCTCCTCGCGACCGACGACGCCAGGATCTTCACTCTGCTATGCAGATTTCTTAAAAACTGTGAGATGGACATATGAACCTACAGATGCCAATGAACATTAGTGGTCCCAACTCTTGGTAGATATCTTGTAACTGAAATTATGTACTTAACAATAGATATCAGATGTTGTATGGTAATAGTGATCATGTACTATATGTGATAGATACTTAAGAATTGTTTTTTTTATCTGCTTTACGTCTCTTTTTAACATCGAGGTCTTTAGAGACGGGAAAGGATGGGGGGCAAGGAATGGGAAGGAATTCGGCCATGGCCCTTTGAAGGAAGCATCCCGGCATTTGCCTGGAGTGATTTGGGGAAACCATGGAAAACCCAAATCTGGATGCCCGGACGGGGATTCGAACCGCCGTCCTCCCGAATGCGAGGCGAGAACGCTAACCGTTACACCGCCCTGCTCGGTTTAAGAATTGTGTTATGGACATATTTATGAAAGAATATTCATAAGTTGTATTATGGCTATATGGCTTACTGGCCCATTGCCAATAACAATAATAATAATAAATAAAAAATAAAAAAACACTGTCGCATGTATTGCGAAAAAAGGCTTTTTACTTCTGTACACAATCTCGTGATCAGGAATCGTCCTCCACCACCTTTCATAAAATGCTGGGGAAGTCCCGATAAATGAAAATTTCTGCCACCACTGTGACTCGAGACAGGTAACCCCCGTGGGAAGAACAGAACGTCATAATGTTGTTGCAACCACGTGAGTGAATAGTTATCTACAGTTTCAAAATTACGGAATTCAGTATTCCTTCTTAAATACTTACTCCGCTCTCCATTTTAGAGCTTCTTTGCTTCATTAAGCAACATTCACAATTCGAATCATATCAATACTTATATATCAACTGAATTCACTGGAATAAAGGGATAAATGAGGCGACGAAATGTATCGTGTGGAGTTTTCCGCGATGACGTTTACAGCCTTGACTAGGAGCAACAGTCAAACGGGGCGTGTTGACCTTGTTCCGTTCGTTCATCCGGGAAGGCTGTAGGTGGGAATTGACAGCAAGTGTCTGGCACAGAAGTGACCTTCTGCTCTGGTGACTTCAACTGGAATCTTCAAAACAGGCAGGATACTGACGAAGTCACGCAATCTTCGAATCTCGCAGCTCTTCAACTTTTATTGCGTTCCCGACATTCCTTGTTGCCCTTGGTAGAAAGATTAACATCTGGTTGGTAAAACAAGAATTCGTTTTATAGCTTGTACCACAGTATTTCAATAATCGTAACGGTAACTTGAAAGTCACACGTCTGATTAGAGCGGAAGTTTGAAAGTAATTACCCAATGGCGTAGTTTTCACTGAGAGGCAAAACTAAGTCCCCATTCAATCCTCAAGGATACATTGCATCATCGTTTATTGCCGACTATTGGTGACACCACACAAAAACTTCAAAAATTACTATTGTGGCTCCGTGTGGGGTTACCTCCTACAAAAATTCATAGTCCTGATAGGATGGCGTGTTAATTATCAAAACCTTGGGACACATTCATAAACACATGTTCCTTTTGTGATGCTTGCTTTCAGAAGAATGTACGAAAAATTCATTAAATTTCCCAACATAATATGTTGTCTTGTTTCTGTTTTGTAACATGTCATGTCCACTCCTCAACTGGTTGTATGTTTTGCTTGCAATACCACACTTTGATTCCGATATATCCAATTGTAATGCTAGTGACTGAGGTTTTGTAATTACGTGTATATATTAAAATAATCATCGAATATTTCGGTCACATTCCACCTTGTTACACTGGTAGGACACTATGCATACAATAACAACTGGACGCTATGACGCATCACTGTCCTTTTTTTTGCATATGGCTTTACACCTCGTCTACGTCGATGTCATTAGAGGCGGGAAAGAACTGGGAGCAAGGAACGGGAAGGAATTCGGCAATAGCCTTTTGAAGGAAGCATCGTGGCATTCACCTAGAATGATTTGGGGAAATCATGGAAAAACCAAATCTGGATGCCGGGACGGGGATTCAAACCGCGTCCTCCCGAATGCGAGGCCAGAGCGTTATCGCTCACGTATCATTATCACCAGAATGAAGGCAGTAGCAGTGTAATTATTAAGCTGTGAGTTTCAACCTTGAGATATAATATTATGTATGATTGCGATGTGTGTGCAGTCCAGCAATTGCTACTCATTCACGTAATTATAGTGAATCCCTGAAGGATACCAGAAATTGCGACACAACTCAATAAATACATCCATCAGTTTGAATATTGCTAAAGTGTATTCAGATCCTCCCTTCGTAGAACTGGACATTTTAGTATGGTATCATTGCTGCGCTCTGTAATGACTTAAGCATATATCTAAATTTTCAGCAATTTTGTACATTACGCTTTTTACAAACAAAATAATACGGTCATATGTCTGGCGTCTTAGCACGGATTACAGATAGCTGACAAGATTCACTTCTCTTCAGTTATATGTATCAGTACTGTAAGCAACTGTGGTGTTTCAGTTTTTTTTTTTTTTTTTTTTTTTTTTTTTTTTTCTTATGGCTTTACGCCTCGCCAACGCAGAGGTCATTAGAGGCGGGATTGGACTAGCGATTCGGTCATGGCCTTTGGTAGGAGGCATCGCAGCATTCGCCGGGAGTGATTTGGGAAAACCATGGAAAACCCAAATCTGGATGGGGATTCGAACCAACGTCCTCTCGAATGCGAGGCCAGAGTGTTAACAGCTCACCCACCACTAGCGTTGCCAGATGTCCCGATTTGCCCTCGATCGGGATGCCAAATGTCCCGATTTATTTAGCTAAGTGATAAAACCCATCACTCGTCGCAAAAAAATAAAATCGCGTGTCCACGTCAGACGCATTGCACCAAACCAGTAAAGCTATTCACAGCTTATAGGACAACAGACTCCACTAACCTACAAACTGTGCCAAAAATAGTTTAGCGTATATCATCGTGGCAAAAATGACAGCAAAAAAACAGACATGTAATGAAAACAAGAAAAAATAATGGAGTTTCAGTTTGACAACATCGCTGAAATTATTTTTAACAACGATCAAGTGAGCAACCAAGAATCGAGAAGTGATAGATGCTTAAGTCACAAACGCAATTCACTCAGTCAAGCACACCTTGTCATTCAGTTAATTCCGTTGCGAATCAAAACTCGATCGTACTTTGTATAAAGATTCAAAAAATGTTGAGAAATTGTTACTTGGAAGAACAAAGGCCAGTGGGATTACACAAAATGGTTTAGGTTCGGCAACTACTCAAGAAGCGATCGAAACTCTCCAAAATGATACATTTTTTAGCGTTGCTAGAGTCGCCTCCAATCACGGTTGTACAAACTTTTTTGTGCTAATAGTAATATTTTACAACCCAACTACAAATTTAAACATTTGAGGTTTATAAAGACGCGAATGAAGCAGCAACAGACAAGTAAAAAAATTTAGTGACACGACTGAAGGAGCCCAGTATTGATAGTAAACATCTTATTAGTTACATTGCAACATCGCAGATGTGAACTTTAGGTGCCACAATTAAGTTTTTCCAGATACTGCACCATGATAATGATCAAATTATATCAGAGGGATGTACTGCACATATTTTGTATAACAGTGTAAAATATCCTCTGAGTATGAGCAAATTTCAGTTTGTAACGAGCCGCGCTGTCGCCACGTTACAAGGTGCATTTTTTTATTATATATGTAATAATATAAGAGTAATTTACATAAATCTTGGGCGACCACGTGAATAGATTTTTGTTGTAATTTTATAAAGTACGCAAGATTCCAAGTGAGGACTGTAATGAAATGGTGAACTTATACAGTGTATCGTAGCAAAGCGAATATTAAAGAGTTATTGAGCTATGTAGGCTAGAAGCTAATCTTGGTCTTTCCGGATCATGGCGACGGGACGTCGCGGATTTGGGTTTTTGCCGGACCACACACACTGCTCCCTGGGGATGGGTCACTCACCGAGCGGGAAAAGCCTGCCGTCCGAAACCCGAATGTTCTCTCGCCCCGGCGAACTTAGCCGAATATGTCCGACCTCTGTTGGATTCTTTGGCCAAATCACATATCGAGGATATCATGTGACATTAGGTGCCGACCTGAAGGTCCAATCAAAATGAGCGTATAACTCAAAATCCTGGGAATTTTTGTTGTATGTGAGCTTCGAGACTACAAATGGGCGGAGCAAGAAGTTTCCTCGTGGACCGAAGAGCGAGGAGCTGGACATTCTAACTTCGATCGCACCAGTCTGAGGTTGACTTGGAAAGTCGACTTCTTTCGCTAACTGCAGCTTGCCTTGCTGGAGCGAGCGTATCACCGCAACACAGCCGGTAATGCGATGATGCGCATTGCCAGACCAGAGATGCCTGTAGCCGACTTGTGAGATAATCTCACATATCGTGGGTCCGCTACACTCATCAGAGACATCAGACGCAGAACTACAATGGTAATTGATTACGACCAAGCCATGTGATTGTGCATTCCGTGAAACAGAACCCGTAAGCGACTTTGAGAGGATAGGTCCATGTTCTCACTTTGTAATTGTAAAAACCCCTGAGCTAGCGGCATAATTTGCCAGAACTAGTTATTTTCGAATGATATATTGTTCATTCTGGCGCCCATGATTTTCTTTTAACTGTAAAGTCACAGTATCATGATGCCTTTGTCTGAGGTAGTCATAACTTGTATTTTTCATTGTTTCCAGTTGTCATTATTTCTTGCATTTTGATTCTGAGATATTTAAAAGTAAATTTACAATTGTTTGCTTGCCCATGACGGCTAATTGTAACTCTGAGCGTTGCTTTTATGATTTTGCCAATTTGTGTTAATGTTAACGGTAAATTCGCTCAGGCTTGTAATCGCCAGTGATAAGAAATAAATGTCATATTGTGACAATTTTTCCTAAATTTCCAATCCTTCATATAAATTAAAATTAAAAAATCCACAATTATTAATCATAAAGGTATGAAAGATAATTGTAACGTGGTTTGCCCACCAAGGCACCCACCACAAGTTGGAGGATTCGTCCTGAAAGTGAATAGTCATTTCTCAGATTATGCCAAACGAGATTAAGCTTTAAAACTCTTTTATGAGATGCAGTAATCGGAATATTTGCTTTCATGGCGTCAATACCGGTTTAAAATGTGGCAACTGAAAGGAAATTTTTCCAGGCTGATATAATTTGGTCTAAAAGTTCGAATAATCATTCGCGCATGTTAAAGCAGATATACAAATATTAAAAACAGCTTCAATTGTGGCGAATTTCATAAATATGTTATATAAAAAAGCTATGGTAAAGGCAACGAAATATAACACTGAATTCAATTTTAATAAAAAATAAATACTTTATACTTATTAAGAGAATACATAAATACTTAAATTCAACTTGAAAATACATTATTTCCATAATACATTGTTACTAGTCGTAATCAACAAATCTTACTATTATAATATTTAGTAATAAGGTTTATCAGTTCTTATAATATGATAGACAGATACCCGTAGAAATTACCCTTGTCGTCCATTAATTACAAAAATAACGTGAATTGTATGATTTTTTGAGAGTTGTCGCTATTTTTAGCCCGGAATCTCGATTTTTTGGACCCTCCATCCCGATTTTTAACGATCTGGACCTGGCAACACTACCCACCAACCTCGGTCTGATGTTGATAGGACGACCCCACATGTCGACGTGGGTATATGCAAAGTTTTAAAAAGAAATTGAATATTACGAAAAGATTAATGGTTCAGTAGAAAAGTTGTAAAAGCTTGCTGGACATCAGTCGTGGCGTATTTGTAGTTCTACCTTGGTCGGGGAGGCCGTTCATCGAAAGAAGGTCATAAAATCCACGAAGGACATTGTTGACAGCTGCGGCTGTTTCGAGAGAAGGCGGTAAAACAGATATGTGCCGTAAAACGGGTTCTGCTAAGAATGATTTCAACCTGCAGAGGAATTCTCGTCAGCCATCCTTCCCCAATCGTGAGCATTATTCGAGGGTATAACAATATGTTCCTAAGGAAATCATTTGGATAGCGAAAGCGTTTCTTGTTGGTGGGATATACTGAAAGGACTGGCTACAGACTGGGAACATTTAGGACCGACCATTGCCTGTGTGCCAGCCTGTTCGGCGTTCGCCAACTACGAAAGCAGTCGACCTTGCTACCCTGCAGCGGTTATTCAACTCTGGTCAGACCACGTTATCTGCTTCGCGGCAGCATAATAATAATCTGTATATCTATAGCTACAATTCTTCAGCGAAAGATGACAAAAACATTACGCCCCATCCTTTCGGATATCATGTTTGGGTTAAATTTTCCAAGAATTAAAAATGATCACCATATTACAAAATTGCAATAAACTATTAGTAATATATTTCATCAATTTTCGTTTTGTTTTTCCAGTCCAATGAACAATATTTTTACTTAGAAGTTTGTTAATGTAGCTTGATGGTGTCTATGATTAATCAGTATCAGGCCAATCTAAAAAATAAAATTAAGTCACTTACATTAGCGGGGGAAAATATAAAACTGATTTTAAAATGTTTCGTAGTATAAGAAGCTATTAACATGTCATTTGGAATACGATCTTGCTAATTACGATTGAAAATTATCAATGTCATCGTCCCTAGTTGTGACCTGTGAGAAGATTTGCATGTATATGTTGTACGCGAAGTAAAACATGGAAAGACGTGGATGGTAGAGACGTATTACTGAACATTAAACTCCACGAAAATTTAATCATCATCATTCTCTACCCACAATTTATAAATTTCTTTACGATTAATGTAAAAGATAACCGGAATCGTCATCTATGGTGAAGACAAAGAGCTATTGGGACACCAGTTTTGTAGCTTAAATTACAACGTCATGCAAGACAACCGATAATTAACTAAGCTTAGAAGAATAACACTATTCTAAGCGCATAACTTATCGTTTTCAGTGATGGAGCTATGAATAGGAAACCTATTAAGGAATGAAACATGTAGTGAATTATTGAAAATCTGTTAGTAAGAGCCAAAGATTCACTATACATATTAGATGACGAAGCACGTACTTCAAACAAAGAGAACGAATGAATTATATGAGTTAATGTGAAATGTTCTACCACCACATGGCAACGTGCATGGAACAAAACCCCAGTCTTTACTTCTTCCTGAATGCGGGTATAATTGGCGGTGTCAGATGCTAAGAGATGAGTTCTGTCTCAATAGGATTAATGTATTTTGGGAATTACAGAAGCGAAATCACACACTTTCCCCAGTAGTCTTTCGGAGACATTTTCCGTCAGAGAAATGCTCGACAAAATATTTTTTGTGATTTCGAAGCCATCTCGACAACGCAACAGTTGTCCCTTCTTTTCTGACTTCCCCATTCGCCAGAAATGTCGCCTATTGAACATGAACGGTATATACAGCGAGTCGGGTATAAAAAGGATAACCCCTTAATAGCCGGAAGGCCTAATCGCGATTTACGCAATACAAAATTTTGAACTTAGTTCGATAGCTTCCTGCAAGCAACTGGCTAATCAAAACATTCATAAACTACAGTCTTTCCACAAATAATATTTGAATTTTATAATACTGTGCGTTTCTTCCAGCCACAACCATTGCATGAATTTAAATGATTTAATATCGAGTTTTTAGAACAAGCTATTAAATACCCAGCCTTATCTAAAATTTTATTAACTATTTTAGAATCCATAAATTCCAAGAATTTTCCATTATGTTTCTTTTTGTGTTTTTCTAATATTAGTGTAAATTTCGTGTACCACAGATTATCTCAAAGAGAAATTATTCTTCATCTTATTTCACCGAGCATTGAGGGTGAGCGGTAACGCTCTGTCCTCGCATTCGGGAGGACACAGGTTTGAATCCTCACCCGGCAATCCAAATTTCGATTTTACATGGTTTCCCGAAATCACTCTACGTGAACGCCGTTTTTTTTCTCAAAATGCCATGGCCGAATTTCTTTCCGTTCTTTGACCTGTATTGTTTCCCGCTTCTAATGACCTCGACGATTTTTTTATATTACTTATAGGTTTTTGCCTCGTTGACGTCGAGGTCATTGAAGGCTGGATGGGACTGGGGACAAGGAACGGGAAGGAATTCGGCCATGGCCTTTTGATAGCAGCATCCCTGCATTCACCTGGTGTGATTTGGGGAAACCATGGAAAACCCAAATCTGGATGCCCGGAACGGGGATTCGAAACGGCGTCCTCCCGAATGCGAGATCAGAGCGTTAACCGCTTACCCACCACGCTCAGTACGTCGTCTACAAGGCTTAAAACCATAAAATAAATTAAAAAAATATACTGGCCGCCGTTGGTCAGCTTTTCCGCACCCGCACATATGTTCGGATGATCGATGAAGGAGACTGAGGATCTGCATATAGGTAACGAAATACACGGAACTGAAAGCCGAAGGAGGATATCTGAAGGCTGCAAAATTAATTAAGTTCACTTATGCAAACAGCAGTTCGTCAGTTACAACTCTAGCACCAACAGCAGGTAGCTTGCTTTTGTATCTCGAAGTGGGGAGCAAGGAGCTATTTGTTGGCTAAGAGAGAGGGTAATAGAAGTTAATGAGAGAAATTTAGTCACACTGAAGTGGAAATCAGTGACTGAGAAACGTCAGAATGAGTGGTATACTAGGAGAACTGATCGCAGAACTTATAAAACGTCCCAGCCCGTCGGTGAAAACATTGGAAGGACAGTCGTCCAAGCATCTCTAGGGCTAACTTCACACGTAGCAGGTCAGGGACCGTACAACAGCTTCCTGCATAAACATGGCCTTTCATCCATCAGGTGCGATAGTAGAGAAGAATGTACACTTCAGCATATGATGAGGGAATATTCAACAACGGTGGGTATGACGATGTGACAGCAACCCCAGATACATTGATTAGGATATTAGGCATACTTCATTCGCTAATAATTTGCCATTTTTCATAAAAGTGCTAAAAAAATCCAGACGAAGCGAAAAGCAATATTATCTGGACTGGATGAAAGTTGAGGGTAGGAACCAATAATGATATTCAGCACAACTTGCCAGAAATACTCCTTAACTTTTAAGAAGTTCTCTCTTCAATGATTGTTGGACTCTCTCAAGTGTTTGAAGAGAGCAACTTACTGATTCGATAATAGACACTTTAGTGCATTCTCGGAGAATGATACGGCAGGAGTCCTAGCTCCACGCAAGGGGAACCATCTACCTGTAAATTGGACTCTTCAAAATATTCGTGGTGGTGTGAAAGTTTCAAATGGGACGTTTGTAGTTTTTACTTCCACATATCTCTTATACTTTATGCAGTTACTTAGAAAATATAAGGAGTAAAGTTTATTATTAAGGTAGGTTTTAGTGGCATTTTGGTTAGATAAATTAAAGTTAGATGTTAAATTGTAACTAGTGGTTGTATCACATGCTATTGTTTTCAGTTCAATATTAGATAACATAATACTGGAGTGGAAACAAACACTACGAGAGAACAATATCGAAGAAGTACGTCTCGGTCAAAGGAGAGAGAAATTTCAGTTAAAATGTAATTTTGCAATAATTTTTTAAAAAAATGAAAAAATGTTAAAATAATGACAGAACCTCTCAACGAAGTTACAGTTAAAACAGAATTAAAAATATCGTATGATAATACCCATAGACAAAATAAATAAAAATACATGTAAGCACAATATGGAAAAATCGGATAGGTTAATAAATTCAAATATTTGGGAGAATGGATTGGTCAAATGGACAGGGTAGTACAAACAGCAAAGAAAGATTGAGGAAGATGAAATTGGCTTATAATCTTACGAAAAACCGATACAAAAAAATGAATATAATTTTAGGCAAAAATCGGACACTATGCATCAGCAATCAAGCCGGAGCCACTGCATGGAGCAGAACTGAATAAAAGAGGGGCACAGGAGGGACTGGAGAAGAAAGAAGAATATACAAGAAAATTTTATTGCCACTAAAGAAAAAAGATAACTTACGGTAAAAGAGGAAGAATGAAGATTTATATAAAAGACAGGGTTAGTTACAGAAGAAATAAGAAAAAGAAGACTAAAGTTTTGTGAACTTATACCAAATGGACAGATGTAGGGTGATTAAGAAAATATTAGACTTAATATTTAAGTTAAAAAACAACATATGATGAGTAAAAGAAACAGAGGGAATCTGGAAGGACTCGAGATCATAGAATAATAGAAGAAACAACAGTTCATCGGCAAAGACTCGAGATCATAGAATACATCGTTATCAAGAAATAATACTTCAGAAGATTTATTGATGCTGCACCATTTCCAAAGCTACAACCCAAGAGAGTGATGAGAGATGCCATCAGCATGCGCATGAAGAACAGAAGAAACAACAATAGGACTGCAATTTAAGATCATGTTACAAACGGTCAATAAGAGGAAAAATTCTGAAATTCTTAATTTTAAGTATATTAAATTATCAAAACACAGAAAGGAATATCTCTGTTCGGTATAATGCATCATTATGTGCCCAACAAACTTGTCTTTCGGTGGGGAAGGAAATTCCTAAGTTTCTTCCTTCGTTTGGTATATCAAAAACTATAAATATCCGTAGACACTGCCGCAACCTCACAATATTTAGTTACCTTGTACTATCACAACGAAACGACATTTTAGACATAACAATACCGCTGCTGGACTCCCTAGCATATGAAAAGCGCTCAAAACAAAATTCAAACTTAATCGCTTTCTGAATAGCAGAATCAACCTGGGACGTTTATGGAAGCGCCTGTGGTGGTTAACACTATAAAGATCATTTTGAGAGCTTATGAAAAAATGCTATGAAGAGATATTAATTAAATAGATTTTTCAGTTTTTCTGGAAGAATATATTTATTCAAACAGAGTTTGTGTACTATTAGCCATTGAAAGGAAGATTTTTTTTTTAACTGCTTTACGTCTCTTTTTAACATCGAGGTCTTTAGAGACGGGAAAGGATGGGGGGCAAGGATGGGGGCAAGGAATGGGAAGGAATTCGGCCATGGCCTTTTGAAGGAAGCATCCCGGCATTTGCCTGGAGTGATTTGGGGAAACCATGGAAAACCCAAATCTGGATGCCCGGACGGGGATTCGAACCGCCGTCCTCCCGAATGGAAAGGAGAAGCAGGTAAATATATTTCAATGTGAGAATCAGTACCGACGGTGTTTCGAGAAATTCTTTTTAAGAATTTTACACGTTCCGTGAGAAATTATGTTGCTATTACAAATTAAGTTGTTTACTTAGACTGCAAAAATTCTTTATAGGAATTCTTGGACGTTAATTTTTTTCAATGTATTTTTTTTCTGATATGAATTGTGTCTTTGAGTTTTCGTTGGTGTTACTTATGGCAGTGCAAAGTGTTTTAGTAAAACTTTTACAACCCTGAAAGAAGGACAAGCGAATATTGAAACTAGGCACAAAATACCCACCCTCAATGAAATAGCTAATAATCTAAGTCTGTTCCTAGAGGATCGGCGGAGAAATTTTGTTAATGATCTAAAATCTAGGCTCCCAGTTTAGAGTAAATTCCCTTTTATAAATTGACGAGAAAGAATAATTATTGTATTGCCTAAGTTATTATTTAGTGGTGTAAGCGTACCATTATTACACACTCATCATAGACGAGTGATGAATGACATTTGTTTGATTTAACTAAATTTCTTTATTCAGGTTTAGCAGCTCAAATCTACACGGTAGCATACAGTTTCCCAGTTCTGTTAGGTGCAGGAGGATTTAACTTCTTTTTTTTCCTGCCGTGACTAAAATGCGGACATACATACAGCCTTCTTTTTCTTAACTCAGAACGCTTTTGGGATGATAATAAAAAGCATACTAACCTGTTTTCTTTCTACAGACTCCTTGATCCAGCGATATTCTTCAACACCGACTCTTTGTTTCAAAGACATTCATAACCACCGGCTCCTTGCACGGAGCAAAGCTCTTTTCTTTCCTCCATGGCTACTTGTTCCAAAGATAATTTTAACACGAATCAAATACAAACAAAAATTGAGTGTGATATGGAGATAACCTCCGATATCTCACAATTGTTAATCATTAATACATACTAAGATGAATAAGATATAACAATATTATTTAAAAAATGCTGTTTTTTGCGATTTACAAGTTTTAATTTTGATTTACTTCGGCGTTTTTTGTAAACTATTCATTACTTTACTTGATAATTTGTTACCATCCGTGACACCCTCACCCACAAAAGAAAATTATCCCACTCGCTCATGCACGAAATCGAGCGCCAGCTTGTGGTAAAATCTGTCTTTCCCCTTCAGTGCATTATTCCTAATTCTTCTACCAATATCCTTCCAAGCCCCATCACCAACATATGCCCTGTACATTCCCAGCACTCTCTTCGCCCTCCTCCAATGACTCACAATGCTCCTTTATATCAGTTACTGACTGGGTCCTGCGATAATTTCCACAAACAAATCTAAATGCTTTACTTTGCACACCCAGCAACTTTCGTATTTGATACCCAAAATGAGGGTCCAAAACTACACCACCATACTCAACCAATGGCTGACCAAATTTTTGTAAACCAATTCCCTAATCCAGTGTTGTTGCAGGCAATTTTTCCGCAGTTGCCTCAGTAAATTAAATGATACTGAATGACCAGATAAACCTAACAAACCAAACGCTGTTCAAACTACCCAACTACCCAACAGAAAGTAAAGTATAATAAGAAAAATAAATAAATAAACCTAACAGATACATGCACTCACACACTTACAGAAAATTGGAAACCAAACATCACACTCCCACGAAATTTCAAAACTGGTTCTGTCAGCGCACCACTACCAGAAAACAAGATGGCCACCGTAAACAAGCGAGTTGTAATATACGCAATGTTTACATCCAATTTGCAGCATTCAAGACAAATGGCTTTAACGGAAACATACTTTGGAGAAAACGCAGAGATGTGTGGTTACGAACCTGGAAACCACTAATGTAAATAGTAAGTTGTAAATAATCAGAAAATATTTCAGTTTGGAATTAGATTAAACATCATAGAATAAGTGTGTAATACTCAATGTAAAATTTTAAAATAGATTCGCCGCTGATGATGCCTCGATAAGAGGCGAAACGCGTACAGCATTAAAGCTATAAAACAGTTGCATTGGCGTCATGTTATAATTTAATCCAATTCCCTAACTTCTCTGGTACTTCCTCCTATCATCCTTTCCAGTAAATGAATGACTTTGTAACCTTTTTCCACCATCTGCCCAGTTGCGTTTATTATTAAACGTTATGCCAAGATATTTACACTTCGAGTCTTCTACAAGCAATTCTGACCCCATCCTACAATTATAAAAAATCTTTAGCTTTTTATCTGTGTACCTAATAAGCTGAATATTCTTGGCATTTATCTTCATTCCATGCTGACCTATCAATTTAGATGTTCTATCCATGCTTTTATGCTGAATGGAATACAATTCTTGCAGTGTCATCTTTATATTGGAAACTGTATCCACTATCAGTCCCTAAATACATTTTTGCCGTGATCCACGAATTATTTTCCTCTAACAGTTGGTCGAAGATTGAGCTCGTCTTGAGATTCTTGATATTCCCGTTGAGTGACATCTTTATTACTAGGATCAGCGAAGTGCGTGGCTCCTTTGTCTCTTGTCAACAACTTTGCGCAATATCCTTTCAGAGTTGTTTTTATTACTTCAAACTGTCAGGGAAAATCGTTTTAGCAACTGTTTACATTAAATAAATGTTTTTGTAGAGTAACTGCCAAGCAGCTCAGCCATACATTAGCATAATGGAACTTTTAGCAGAAGTTAACGTGATAATAATTAGTGGCACTTCACCTTTAACTGATACTACATCAAGCTTCGGGCGAACAGTTGAGTAATATAGTCATTATTAGATGATTCAGCACCTGGATACAGTGAAGTGTTAAGTAAACGGAGGAATGAAACTACGAGAACGCTGATCATATATGAGTACAACTAATTTTAAAAAATGCTTGTCGTAGGTTAGGTCCAATTGACCCCGTTAAAACGTAGGATTAATTCCATGTTTTTTTGGTAACTGCTTTACGTCTCTTTTTAACATCGAGGTCTTTAGAGACGGGAAAGGATGGGGGGCAAGGATGGGGGCAAGGAATGGGAAGGAATTCGGCCATGGCCTTTTGAAGGAAGCATCCCGGCATATGCCTGGAGTGATTTGGGGAAACCATGGAAGATTAATTCCAGTTTCGGTTGTAAAATAAATTTTGTTTTTCTATACTTGGGGCGGTATCACTACATGCTGTAGATTAAACGTCTGGATTAAACTCTGAACTATAGTAAGTCCTATGACCTTGTGAAAAGTATTGTATTTTAGTTGCACGCATTTCGCCTCTGGCGCCAACCGACAGCGAGATGTCACGTGATTGTTTGGGAGCCAGTGATTGTGTTCGAACGTCGCCTAAAGCGCTGTGTGGAACTGTTCGGGTAAACTTATTAACCGTTCGTTCAAATAATTTCTCAGAACGAACTTTCGATGACCCATCAGAAAGTGAAACCAACCCCGAATCACTGGCTGTATCGTTTCAGCTCCTATCGTGGCGTCAAGTCTTCGCACGGGGAAAATGATGCAATTTTGGTGATGAGTAGTGAAGATTTAGCGATGGCTAGCTTGTATAACAAGAAGAAAAAACAATGGTACTGATGGAGGACAGTCAAAATTAAACTTAGAGGTTTGCGAACAGGAAACGAAGCCGTCCCAATGAGAACTGGAAACTCCATTTTTTTCTCGGAAAAACCGCGCCTTCCGCTATCGCCACGAGCGCTATACTTTCGTTTGGGGCGCGTCGTCAACTAGGGTTCCCAACATACTAGTAAGAAAATAAAGTACATTTAATTTAGAAAAGGAAAATAAAAGGGACATAAAAGAAGAAAAAAAGGTATTTTTAAATTTAAGTATTTGTCTGTGCTTATGGAACTAGCTAGTAACTTTTGGTTTCCCTTTTAAATATTATAGATGTTACTACATCCTAAATCTAGATTTATAAATAAATTATCAACGGCATTCCGTTCCAGAAATTGTGTACTTTACCAAAAATAAAATGTGATACTTTATAATGAAATGCGTTTGGCAACCCTACCTTCAACGGACACACACCAGAAATTTCCTCCTCACTGGGGAAGATCGCATTGACTATGTCTACCAAAACACCATTTATTTACAGATTTAAAGTGCCAAAAACTTGCTATCGAAAATTTGTGCCACGAAAAATTCCATTCATACGATGTACAATTTATTAGTCATGTCGAATCATCTTCATTTTATAAATGCTGTTGTATGGAGTTATGTATTGGCGAAGAATGTAAACAAATCCATTCGACCGCGTGCCGGCCGTGTAAACATTGCGAAACCGGGGTCATTGTCCGCAGAGACAGTCGCTGCGAAATCGTTATATAACCATCGTCATTAACATTTTACGCATCTACCATCACAGTTTAATCTCTTGCGAACTCAGCTCCATATAAAATTTAATAAATCCTGCATTTTCACTCAGAGTACCGCCGTTCGGATTCCTACCTGGAAATGTAATTTTAAAATCACTATACTATCTCTCTGTCACATCTGAACCGACTATTTCTTTATTTCGACACTATCTGAAATTTATCGGCGTTGAAAAAAGAGGTTGTAGAACACCCTAGCATTATCATTTAGGTTGTTTTTTTTTGCCTATAGCTTTACGCCTAGTCGACCCTTCGTTTTTAGAGGCGGGAAGGAATTCTGCTGTGGCCTTTTTGAAGGAAGCAACCCGGCATTCCCTGGAGAGATTTTGGGAAACCAAAGGAAAACCCAATCCACGTCCTCCCGAATATGGAGCCAGGGCGTTACCGCTCACCCACCACGCTCGGTATCATTAGGATAAAATCTGGATGGAATCAAACTTAAGTTTTATAGAGCATGTGTATTTGCCACAGTATTAACCACCGTGTTTTTAAATCAAATACTGAGATGTAACGGCATCAGACAGAATCCATGATGAGTAAAATTTCGTACATATCGGTTCGCTATTATTCGAGAACAGATGTCATGCCACGAATATTGGAAAGAAAATATTGTTCTCTAAATCCTAAAATTTGTTTCTGGTATACAGTTCAAGAAACTTGTAGCTATCACAGACATCATTTACACACATACCATTAGTATCAGATACACAAATATTGACGTGCAGCCGAGCATATTTCACGTTTTCGCATCTAAGGCAGTAATTTTCTAAACTGAACATTATTTTTGGTGTATCGCAGTTTTCCGTCATCATCACCACATTACGTTTAGGTGCGGTTTGGTTCAAAGTGAAGTTCGGTTTGTTTGAGCGTGTTGGAGCGCCATGGCAGCGATTCCTTACGTGAATGTCTGAAGCGTAACTACCTCATACTGAATCAACCATTTACGCATCAAATTTTTCCTTGCAACCACTCTTGCATGTAATTTTGACGTCACAGATCCCCGGTGCCAGAAATAGTCTGTCCAGGTAATAATTGCCGAATTTATTTTAATTAATACATTGCCATGGCATGGAGCGCGGGTGATAGTATAGTTATGTTTTATTCTAAAAGTGATGCTATAAACTTTGAACTTTTGGACCAAAATCATGGTTTTTAATTTCAATTCCAAGACATAACTTTCAATACAGCGTTTAATATTTTATTCCCTTAAAAAGAATTAAAAACGAGATGTTTCCATATCGGAAAAACCATGTGTGACTCTATATTCTCTGATCAGAACTTGAACAAGAGTCTTCCAGGATTGAAATTGCCGATTTATTTAAAACTAGCAGTTGACCATAACTTCGTTCTCGTGGACTGCTATTGTACACACTACTCTCTTAAAACAACATGGTCAACAACCACATGATCCACAGACCCTAAGGCTCACTTATGGCTTTTTTTTTGTGAACGATCTTCACGACAAGTTATTATATTCTTGCGAATAATATTATGCCAGGATAAATTCTTCGACTACAAAAAGTAACTTACCTGTCAATCCATACTAATTTGTTGAGTCTTTTATTTTATTTCCTCAACTTTTTAACAACACATCAAAATGAAAACCCTGTTTTACCGCGGGCCAACAGGCTGTACATTAATTAAAACCTTTTTTTTTTTCTTATTGCTTTACGCCTCGTCGACGGCTAAGGTCATTAGAGGTGGGATGGGACTGGGGACAAGGAACGGGAAGGAATTTGGCCATGGCCTTTTTGAAGGAAGTATCCCGGCATTCGCCTTGATTGGTTTGGGTAAACCATGGAAAACCCAAATCTGCATGCCCGGATGGAGATTCGTACCCGCGTCCTCCCGAATGCGGAATCAAAACCAAATCAAACTCAAACCAGTAGTTTTTTCGTTAATCGCATTCACGAAACAATTATCTGATCATCTGTTCATCACATCAAAACTTACCAAAACATAGTTACAAAACATATAGTATTTTACAATCAAAACTCCATGAAATGTACAGACTTTTTCCTTTTTACAGTTTCCCCGGGGGCAAAAGAGGGAAGAAATACTGACTTTTCAATTGCAATTCTTGGAACGGAAATACCAAGAGACAGGCTGGTAGGTCATATTTTGAGTCATGCTGGATTGGTTAATTTGTTAGTGGAGGGAACAGTCGAAGGTAAGAACTGTAGAGGAAGACAGAGATTAGAGTATATGAAGCAGATAATTGAGGACGTGTGTTGTAAGGGGTATGTAGAAATGAAGAGGTTAGCACAGCATAGGAAGGGATGGAGGATTGCATCAAACCAGTCGAAAGACTGACGACAGCAAAAAAAAAAAAAAAAAAAAAAAAAAAAAAAAAAAAAAAAAAAAACACTGGCTTTATTAATTTACTCAGTGAGAGGAAGTTTCCATAACAATAAATAATGTGATATGACGTTACGGTTATGTAACATTGACATAATGATGACGTCAGAAGCCCTGAAATTTATTTGAACAGTGTCCAAATGACCAGCGGAACATTCCAGCGGTGTGCACCACTAGGTCAAGGTAGAAGCCGAGTTAATAATCAACTTTTTATACCATTACCGTGCAGACGCGTGTGGTGATTGAGTTCAACGGAGTGGTAGTTAATGCAAAATATACTTTACGCTAAAAAAAGAAAAAAAAAACGCATGATACTCTATACCATACGAGTATTAACATATGTGCGCTTGAACAAAATTCCGTTGGTGTCTGACTCTACATTGAACAGAACCTAAAACGATGAACTTGCTATACATTTTAGTGTTGAAACATTGAAAGAAGTTAGAGACATGCCAGCCTCGGTAGCGCAGGGGCTGGCACATCGTGCCGAAGGTCGCCGGTTCGATTCCGGCCGAGGGCACGGGTGTTTAGGTTAAGTGTTGTCTGTGTCCTGTGTTGTCCTAGAATTGAATGTTCACATAAAGTACGGAAAGGTTCATTAACATAAAAAAACCAGAGACATAGATATAGATACTTGGACGGGGTGTTTTTCAGGGATGACTTTGAACAGGTTTGCAATATGTGAGAGTATTGGTGAAATTAGCAAATATCAAACGAGTTGCAGGGGTCTTCGTAATACATATCGTCCTACCCATCAGCCTGACTGTTTCAGCGTCGTGAACATGACTGTTATCCTGGGGAAAAAAATAATACTGGGTGTGGGAACCGTTTGAATGCTTCTCAAAGTTTCCCAGGTGCTTCATGTTTTAAATCCTCAGGTTTAACTTTCCCTGTGGGTAGTCATAAGCAGAGACTCAAATTAAACCAAGAATGTGTCAGACACTTTTGCAACATTACAAAACTTCACCAAAGCTAAGATTCCCAGCTTCAAACCTGCACCTGATTATGACAGCTCAGCTAATGAGATTTCTCCTCTGACGTTTGCAGAAACCAGTCGTCCAATAAAATGTGTTTATGAAGTGAAACAGACAATAACGAATAATGTCTCTAGCAGCAATTACCAACATCTATTCAAGCCCTTCTAGCCTCAAATAACTTAAACGTATACCGGCTTTTGTATAACTTTGTCGTCAGAAAAGACATAACGGTCTAAGAAAAGAAATTTCGGAGTGTGGTGACGTAGACGGAAATACCCATACTCGATTAAAACATAAGAAACAGATAATTTGTTTCTATATATGAAAATTTTGGTACACATGTAAGTATTAAGTATGTGTATAGTTAAATAAGTAAATAGGTAATATAAATGAATGTGACATGGCCGTATGGCTGCTTAAATATGTATATAGTTAAATATGTAAATACGGGGGTGAGTCAAATGAAAAACTTAAATATTTTTTTAAATATTATTTATTCTACAGAAGTGGTGCAAAGCTGTATCACTTTTCAACATAATCTCCCCCACGCTCAATGCAAGTCCTCCAGCGCTTACAAAGTTCATAAATTCCTTTAGAAAAAAATTCTTTTGGTAGTCCGCGTAACCACTCATGCACTGCGTGGCGTACCTCTTAATCAGAACGGAACTTCTTTCCTCCCATTGCTTCTTTGAGTGGTCCAAACATATGGAAATCGCATGGGGGCAAGGTCTGGTGAGTATGGAGGATAAGGAAGACACTCAAAATGCAGGTCTGTTATTGTTGTAACTGTTGTACGGGCAGTGTGGGGCCTTGCATTGTCATGTTGCAAAAGGTCACCTGATGACAGCAATCCACGTCACTTTGATTTGATTGCAGGCCAAAGATGATTTTTTAGGATATCTGTGTATGATGCACTGGTGACAGTGGTCCCTCTAGGCATGTAATGCTCCAAAATGACGCCTTTTTCGTCCCAAAAGAGTGTCAGCATAACCTTCCCTGCTGATGGTTCTGTTCGAAACTTCTTTTGTTTTGGTGATGAGGAATGGCGCCATTCCTTGCTCGCTCTCTTCGTTTCCAGTTGGTGGAAGTGAACCCAGGTTTCGTCCCCAGTAACGATTCTTGCAAGGAAGCCATCACCTTCTCGTTCAAAGCGCCGAAGAAGTTCTTCACAAGCATCAACACGTCGTTCTCTCATTTCAGGAGTCAGCTGCCGTGGCACCCATCTTGCAGACACTTTGTGAAACTGGAGCACATCATGCACAATGTGGTGTGCTGAACTAATTAAACATGCTGCAATGTCATCCAGTGTCACTCGGCGTTTTTCCATCACTATGTCTTCAACTGCTGCAATGTTCTGTGGAGTCACAACTCGTTGTGCCTGACCTGGACGAGGAGCATCTTCCACTGAAGTCACACCATTTGCGAACTTCCTGCTCCATTCGTAGACTTGCTGCTGTGACAAACATGCATCACCGTACTGAACCTTCATTGTTCGATGAATTTCAAAAGGTTTCACACCTTCACTACTCAAAAACCGAATAACAGAACGCTGTTCTTCCCTGGTACAAGTCTCAAGTGGGGCAGCCATCTTTATACTGATACTGCGATGGTATTTGTGCATCTGAACTATGCTGCCACCTACAGGCCATTCTGCATGCTGCTTGTAGCACGCTTACCAACTTACAGGATAACGGCGCGAAATTTCAATTTTTTATTACAACTTTAAGGTTTTCATTTGACTCACCCTCGTAGTTAAATATGTAAATATAAATGTATGTGGCATGGCCGTAAAGTTACTTAAATATCTATGTAGTTAAATACGCAAATAGTTAAACATGTAAATATAAATGTATGTGTGGCATAGTTGTATGACTACTTATATATGAATATAGTTAAATATGTAAATAGCTAAATATTTAAATATGAAAAATATGTAAATTCAAATGTATGTGGCATGGCTGTATGTCTACTGGCCAATGCCAATAAAAAAAAAAATGACTCTAATCCCCTGTAAATTACGTCACCCGGACAGCAAAGTGGGAATAGGCGAAGAGAAGATGTTAAGTCGTTGGCCAAGAGATTCATTCGACTCCATCGCTGGGCCATAACAAGAGCAGAACTCCAGCTTTGAGGATGTTATGTGGTCTCTGCTAGACCGCATCCATGACGCAACGAACAAGACGGGAGAAAAAACGGCGAACAGTGAGCCATAGTCCTAGTGGTCAGGTCAATGCACCTTAGCCAGCTGACTGCAGCAAATATGGGTAAGAATCCACCGAACGTGGTGGGTGAGCGATAGCGCTCTGGCCTCGCATTCGGGAGGACGCGGGTTCGAATCCTCGTATGGGCATCCAGATTTTGGTTTTCCATAGCTTCCCCAAATCACTGCAAGTGAATGCCGGATGCTTCCATCAACAGCCCATGGTCGAATTCCTTCCCGTTCGTTGTCCCCAGCCTTTCTCACCTCTAATAAACTCGACGTCGACAGCCATAAAAAAAAAGCATAAGAAAAAACTGAATTTCCGCCTTAGACCACCCTTTTTAACAAACGATAATAATCTGCTCATGATTGCAGATTAGTTTAGTCCGTTGTTATAAATTTCCAAATTCACTTCTTAAAGATATCTAATAAATGCGAAAGATGTGTTTTGATTATTTGCATTGTTGTTACTTATTTATGTCCCAGTCCGCATATGCTGACATCGGAAAAATTCATACATGTGATTACTGGTGGTTGAATTATCAATTATGTAAACCCAATAAATACTTGATTCCGTAGATATGAACTATTACAATAAGCACCCAACGTATAGAACTTTAAAGGTGACAGTTGCATCAGCAATTAAAACGTAAATTAATCACAAACTTAAGTGTGGTGTAATATTTCATTTTTCAGATAGTACCCAACTTAAAATTCCCAAATTGGTATACAAATAATTTAAGCTTCCTAATTTCTTTTGCTATGTTTGAACATGTTGCTAAAAATTTTATTCCAGATAGCAGAGTTCTGTATATGAAAAACTTTGGTGCAATGTATTTTTTTTTTTACAGCATAGAAATGATGTTTTTATTGCGTTCTTTCGCTTTGTAGTGATTTTTCTTGCTTTTTATTTGCCTGTGAGATATTAGTTAAGAACTCTTTCATTGTGGCTAACATGTACTGCGATTGTTCAGATAAATCACGCCAGATTGGATATTCTATATGCTTACCAATTAGTTAAATGAATTTCCAGTAACATGGAAGGTACGTCAGGACGGGAAAACAGCAATTCCGTAAACTAGAACCTTGTCAAATGCTTTTTTAAAAGCTGCAAAGTGATGCTATAGACGTATTCCTTTCCGTCCCTTGCTCCACTCCCTAGATACCGTTTTTCTGTTCTGCAAGCAATCCCCTTGTCTGCGGCTGTACTGCGCTCGCGATCTCCAGCTCTGGACCATAGATGATTGTAATAAGCTTTGTCCTATAAGTCACATTTACAGCTAATACGCGCCATTGGTAGATTTCAGCTATGGCTCAAACCCCACGAAGTCATGTATCAAATTTGTCAGAAAAGCATTGTACAGTATTGTGATGGCTCCAAAATGGTATGTGGTGTGTTTACCAGGAATGGATTGTGTCCTCTCGTCGAAATTTACTATTCTATGACAGGACATGGTAATAGTCAACTGCTTGTTTATAGATTATAAATCAAAATTCCGTCTGGAAACAACTGTTGATGTTACTGTTTACTTAATTCCCATACGCGTTTCGCCCTTATGGTGTGGGACATCGTCAGTGGCTGTGAATTTGTTTTACATGTGTTTCATTACATTTGACAAAGGAATTATAAATTAATGTACATATTTACATTATACTTACAGCTAGGGTGATGTTATTTTCATGGCGATCTGGAACAGCACTTTATGAATCTTACAGATCTATTTCACCAATAGAAAAAACTATTTTACACATATTTCTGAATAAACACTGGCATTATATCCATTGAAACTGCAAACTTCTTGTTACGTTTGTCTGCTACATAACATACACGTTGTTTTGATGAAATGCAGTGTTACCAACTTTGTTTGTTGCTCTATTAAATTATTTCTCTGTTTCATCAGCTGTTGTGTGTGTGTGTGTGTGTGTGTGTGTGTGTGGTGGTAGTGGTTATTTTTATTGAGTTGAACAGTTTGTATTAGGTTCCCTGTGTAGTGTTTTTTTTTTAGTGAATTAAAATGTATTTTATTGGTTAAATTGGTGAATTCATTCAATAGTGATTTTCCCGTTCCTATGGCATTGTGTGTTTGGTAGTTTTCTTGAATTGTTAACAAGTGTTGTCTGTGATTGTTAATTTTTAATATCCTCATGTCTGTCTGTAGGGAAGTAGGGGGGTGGGTATGGTCCAATAAATGTTCGGCAAAAGTAGAATGGTTTGTGCATGTTATTGCTCTAATATGTTCTTTGTACCTTATGTTAAAGTTTCTGGATGTCTGGCCAATAATATTGCTTTACACTGTTGACATGTTAATTTTGATTTATAATCTATTAACCAACAACTGCGGAAGATGGCCTACAACCAGATTTTCTTGTTTATCATTTAGTGCCATTTATGGATTTCACATACCCGATGACCATGGACGTTCCAGGATAATAACGCACCAAGTCACCGGGCCCAGCTTGTATGCTATGATTTGAGGAGCATTCTACATAATTTCAGTACATTATTTGACCACATTGATCACCAAACATAAGTCCGGTGGAGTATCGTTGGGATTTGATTGAGCACGAGATTTTGGGCGGCTATAGAGATAGTAAGGCTGCAGATCTCTGTTGGGGACTTCGGCCGACGTAAAGCGGCATCCCACGGCCCGTGCATTTGGCGGCCGCGCCGGTCCAGCTATCAACAGTGGGCCATGTGAACGGAGCAGCCTCTACTGGCAGGGATGGTTTGCCTCCATCTGTCGTCCAGTCGGTAAACATCAAAGGCCCGGGTAGCTGAAACGACACTAGGCAACGTGGCGAGAGTTAGCCTGTGGCGCGTGCTGATCTGTATAATTCGGCTGCATGGCGTGGCCTACAAAACCACGGGCTGTGGAAAGCCGTGGAGAGCTCATGCCATGTAGAGTTGCCGCACTTCATCCTACTGAAGGTGGAGCCACACGTATCTAGAGGTGCACCCATGACTTGGCACGTCTGTAAAATTCATCAGTTGTTCCTAGGTTGTGCGATGATAGCTAATGCAACTATGGCAGCAAAATTCTCCTGATATCAGCCGCCTCTAACATTGTAGACTATGACTTAGTTTCAGCAGCTAAGCAAACAATGTTCATCGCTTCGATCTTACCTTCTAAAAACATCTGTTGTGGACACAAAGTATTGTTTGTTTAAATTCGCTTTTAGAAAAATTAGGAGTTTTCACGTTTCACTGATATTTATATTCCAACTTTAATTTCCAGTTGAGGTGTAATCCCTCTTGTTATGAATTAAATTAATTTTGTTAGCATAAATTATCAATAAAAATACTATTAATGATTTAGATTGCTGATATGAGGAATCGGAATGTTGTTTTGCACATTAGAAACACCATTGTATCTACATTGAGATTAATATAGTTTTATTACGAAATTCTACTTCATCAAATGTTATTTAAATCCAACAATGGGTTCATTTTACATCAGTTCTAAGGGATTCCTATATGTTCATTGATTAATCTGAGCGGGGTAATGAGATTTTCTGTAGGACGACACTAGGTTAATCAGTATGATAATGATTTGCAGTGATCACCATATCAGCGAGGTTACCATTTATCTGAAGGCACCGAGTCTGCTGCCCGCAGTCGTCCGACGCGATGATTCTATTTTCTGCTTGCCTTCGGAGACCCACGTCCACTCGGTTAACGACATGGAATACAAGAGCAAACATACACCGCACCGGCGTTAGTCACCGCACATCTCTTTCTGCAGGCTGGCCACACACCCACCACACATCTCGCAATCCACTGTACCATCCCCACCGCGTCACCCTAGCAGTACGCTGCGTTCCTTCACAGAGGGCTACTCGTCCCAAGGTCACATTCCGGAACGCAGCCGGGCAGTTACCGTTACTATACTGTTCGCACCGTCCGACTGTTCGAGCTACAGGTCGAGATTCTCTCAAATATATTTCGATGTGGTGTGGAAATACACTAAGCAACTTTACTCTAAAAACTTACACTTCTCCTTCACTACCTTTTCTCAACATTTTGGGGTTGTCTGCTTTTGATTAATTTTACTCATCGTTGGCATGGTGAAATTTGGAGCTATGGTTTTACCAACAAAAATCCATGAAATTAAGATGCATGGTAAACGACGCAGAGGAAGACCAAGAGATGGATGGCTGAAAGGAGTGGAGGAGGGTGTACGGAAGAGAGGAGAGGACCCTAACAAAGTGGTGACAGAGAGGTGGTGGGATGAAAGAAGCAAATGGAGAGGCTTGTGCTTAAAGCAGACTCGGCCAGAGGCTGGAAACTGTTAAGGATGATGATGATGATGGTTTTACGAACACATGCCGTTGCTGACGCCAAGCATTTTATACCTACTGCCAGGTCGCACTAAGTACTAATAGGGGATGAAAAGTTCTGCCATTTGTCTTTGAAACGTGTAACTATGTTCAGTGTGTGATCAGTGTATTTTTTGTTCGTGAAATGTGTAGTTTATGATGCATTCACCTTGATGGCTGCTGAAAGCCACCTAAAAACCGCAGTTTGTACGGCCTGTACGCGACAACCTGGGCTCGTGCCTGGTCCGTTGTACCTCCCTCTGAGCACTGAGCCACACTGGCGGGTTCTCATTATCTTACACTAATGATTTCTAATTCTCATGCAATAAACATATGCAACTGCACAACTTCTTGGATATGTATTTCAGACTCAATGCGCTTCTTTCATTCCGTTTATCACCGATTTGATTGAATAATAAATATTATCGTAATTTAATATATTTTCAGTAATTTTTTGTTCCTAATAATACTGAGACCATCAAAGTTATCGCCTTACTAAAAGAGTTTCTCCCGCATAGATGATACATTATAATTTGCAGCAAGTTTGTGAAAACAGACCAAAATTTTGCGCAAAGAACGACATGTGCCTGAACAGTGGACGGTTTAGTTTAGTGACAGCATACACCTCCGAGGTCAGACCGCATTAGGACTGATCCAGTAATGAAAAATGACTGACAGCAGCTACAAGTTTTCGTCAACAACGCGCGCAGCTGTGCCTACAAGCACAGCAACAGGGTAGTGACAACTGTGTTCCTAGAATTAAATAAGGATTAATTTGTATGCTGAAACTATTTGAACCGTGCTAAGGTCAAGGTTAAGGAACGATAACAGCGTTCGCCTGGAAAGCCATAAAAAAATGGAAGAAGTCCGCAAGAACGTTAGTTTTTTCAAAACCTAGTCCCCTTGAATAACAGGTCATAAAATTACCATTCCCCAAGTCTGAAACGAACTGTATCCATATATTGTATCGTTTTCTAAAGGAAAAAGTGAAGATTAAGTTTAGCAATAGAAAATACATGTTGTTGAAAGCAGGCTGATGATAATTTTCTAGTAAATGGCATCATTAATATAGTATCAGGCGATAAAAACGTCTTAAGAAACATAATCTAAGACATGTAATAAATTTACTTTACGTTTAAATTCTAATATTCAACCAACATTTGCGGCTAATCCACTATTCACAATTGGGTAAATGAGACTCATTTTATAATAGAGTCTATTAGTTTCCATAAACGTACAAAACTCCAGAACTCCATTAAGATTTGTGTGAAGTGTATTTTTAAAATTACTGCTTACTAGTGGGCGTTCAAGCTTTCATGGTGAGCGGTAGGGAATTTTCCGGTACTGAGGCACCTCCCTTTTATTAATTTAATTGATTTTTTAAATTTCCAAGTAATTTAATAATGTCAAATAGCCCCTTTAAGGAGCTAATGACATTCTTATAAGTTGCCAAAGTACTGTCATTATATATTGACAAACTACTTCGTCGTTATTACCTATTGAAAAGAGAATTTCATGTTTCCTGAATTATCATCTATAAGAGATAATATAACTCCAGAGGATATTTGCATATTTAGTAGCTACCTCAATGAACTGTATATAGCATAACGACTTGAAGATATTTTGAAATTCAGGGAGTATGACTGGATGAAATATCCTTGAACCGCAACACCGAAGATACTGATATATCTTGTCAAGGGAGCGACCACAAACTACGTGTCTCAGTCTAGGAGGATGTGGAGGGGTTGGCTGTTAAGCTACGCTGAACTCCGTGGGGGGGGGGAGGGGAGGGGTTTCCGATCCAGACCACGTATCTTTTCATTCATATTGTGCTACGCGGCGGTGAAAATGGGGGGGGGGGGAGGTAGAGACAAAAGCGACGTCGGGCTATGTGAGGGGAGGGAGATTCACAGGGGGCCAAAATATGGAGCTACGTGGTTTATGGACGCTCCCAAAGAAGAGCTGTTAGGAATTAGATATGATAAAGAAAGAAAACACAAATTCGATAGTGGATGATGTGAAAACCTGTGACAAAAATAAATAAAAAATGTTACATCCAATTATGTGGGAAATGGTAATCAGTTTATTCATAATTTCCCTATATCATATTTCGTGTAATCAGGCATTAGTGCAGTTAGTCACATTATGACCGAAGAAAGAAATCGCTTCAACATTTCCGAAACAGAAGACATTCCTTTGTTCCTCAAAAAATTATTTAGTTTCATAGCGTCAATCTCAGGGGTCTCATTAATAATTTAAATAATTAAATTTAATATTTCTATGTATGCAAATTATAAATAACAAGATACATTTAACTACAATTTTGTTTTACAAAAAAATAAAAGTGCAAGTCCGACATAAAGTATTTGGTAAGCAATTATTACTATATGCTGTAATGTGCAGTAACTCTGATTTATAAACTTTATAATGTAAAATTACTAGCCTACTTTGTAAATCACCAATACTGTGGAACCGGGGGGGGGGGGGCGGTTAAATTTTTTTTCTACTAAAAGAGATACAAATATGAGCATTAGGTAAGAAAGGTTGACTACCCCTGCACTACAGTGTAATCTACTTTGGAGTTTCCACATCTTTTACATGGACCTGTATAGCTTTATCGTATCGCGCACTGACACGCTATTACGCGATAGTAACGCTTTTAACATATGAATGCTTCACAACACTATGGTCAAAGAACAGAAGTGAACGTGACTCAATATACGCGTCCAAAGTCCAAAACGGTTAATGACTTGCGGTTTCGAAATCACCGGCTGTTCATGCGTTTGGTCCGTTTCGTTCTTCACAGCCTTATGCTCAATTACGTGTCCCGTAAAATGTTGTATTTACGACACACTGAGAAGATGAGTGGTTGTTCATGGAAGTAGAAAATAACTACTAATTCATTCGTTGCGAAACGTTTTTTACGCCACTGCTCTCTGTGGTAGCTTTCGCTTTGGGGCGGTGGTCTTTTGCAGTTCCATGAGAACTGAATCGAATTTGTACTAAGGGGGAGTCCATAAACTACGTGAATCAGTTTAGAAAAAAGGGGGAAGGGGTGGATACAAAGCTACGCTGGCAATGCTGCCAATTAAGAACTTTTATTGCTAAATTTAGTATATTTTCGTGTGATTTTGCATGAAAATTTTCAATTCTGCATTTAGCATAATAGCATTTTTTCATGTCAAGTCAACGATTTTCTTGAAGTGATAAAATTTTAGTATTGTTCACTTATTTATTAGAATAACCTATCACAACTAATTATTGTTAATTTTCAGTTGATTGTACTATACATTTTACAAGTGTGAAACAAGCAACTGCATAAAGGGATTTAACAAAGAAAATTTTTTACAAATTTAAATAATTCAATTGTTATAAAACATTAAACATGCATTGTTTATTCTTGTTTTTAACTATATATTTTAGTTCTGTTCCAAATAATTTTTAGGATAAAATTTACAGATCATGATATGTGTCTTAACAGAAGCAAGCTAATTAATATTTTGTGCTCTTTTCGTTGCACGATACACAGACAAGTTTAGCTGCCTTGTAGGATTAAATTCTGATAGTTATTTTACGGTAGTGTTAGAAAATGGTAAAGTTACCTTAAGGTAATTTTTTTTGGTAAAGACGTTTGGAGGTACAGAATTATTCTAATAAAGTTTTATTGTGATAGGTTTACGATTTGGTTGACATGTTAAGTGTAGGTTTGTAATGGGTAGAGAGTAATAGTGGTTGACATATTTATGGTAGATATTGCGTCTGGTAGAGATTGCCGTGATAGAGACGTTAATGGCAGAGTTTTCAAGCTGTAGTACTCGTAAATGGTAGAGATGTTACTAGGTATAAATAAGGTTTGGTATAATTGCTTATTGGTACAGTTATTTTTTGGTAGGATTTCATTTTGATGGAAGTGTTGAATGGTAGTGATGATCATGGTAGACTTGTTAGATGTAGAATTTATTTTGGGTAGAGATTTATTTGGTATGTTTATGTACCCCATAATTTTGCTGGCATTTTTGTCAGCATTTTCTGAAAACTTTAGCATATTTTTGGCATTTTATAAACGTAGATTTGACATAAAATATATTTTACAGTTGGTAGCACTGTACGCTAGGCTATGTGGGGGTACGGGAGTGGGGGGGAGGGTTCTTCGAGCCAAGCCACGTATCTTTTCATTCATATTATTTTTAACAATTAAAATAAGGTACAGAACACCACACATCAGCATGTGGATATTTATTTCCGTCGTTTAACTATATCCGTATGTAATTTAGATATCTCATATACTAACAGTGCTGCGCTTGCGTGTGACTTGAAGCCATCGTGTTGGGCTGCACGCGACTGGAGCATTTGAATTAACCGACAAGCGACGGCGCATTACGAATCATAAAACATTAGATATGCCGTACCTAGAGTCAAATTCGCTTACAGATGTCACCCGGAATTTTCCAAGACAGTAACAGTTTGCATTGTTTCAACGGTTTGAAATAAAGCTGTTTTTATTAGGGTCGCCCGCTTCTGACTACATCTCATGTTGTTAAAGTAATCCTAATTTTGTTCTGTAAACTGAATTTCAAGATCAAAGTGTGCTGTAAAATAAACTTACAGGGCTTATCGAAATGATTTTCAACGAGTTTTCACTATGGAATGAGTTATAAAAATCTCTTAAGCAGATTAAAGGATCATTCGCTGGTAATGTAGAAAGAAGGGTGACAGAACTGCAGCAAAAGAAAAAAGAAAACAAAAAATGCAGCTCTTCATAGTTTTCATTACGCGGCAGGTATAGTTTGTTCTATTTTAACAACTGCTGAACAGTGATAAATGAGATACGGATAATGTTTTTAGTAGCACCTCAAGGAGAAAAGAATCCCTGATTGTATCTGAGAAAGAGATTTTCCCAATAATTCATTATTTACAGGAGTGGCTAGTATCAAGTATTCAGAACATTTATAATCATAGAAAATACATAACGCAAATATCAGTTGTGTTCAATGTATACGCAATAATTTTAATGACAATCTAACAAGGGAGCGTGCACTAACTACGTGGCTCGGTCCAGGGGTGGGGGGGGGTTGGCTGGAAGGCTACGCTGATCTACGTGGGGGGAGGGGGGGAGGGGGGAGGGGGGAGGGGGGAGGGGGGAGGGGGGAGGGGGGAGGGGGGAGGGGGGGTTCCTAGCCCGGCCACGTAACTTTCCTTTCATTATATTTTTCATAGTTAAAATGAGGTACAGAACACACAACAGCATGTGAATATTTATTTCCCTCAGTCAATTATCTCCGTATGTAATTTACAATAGTCTAACATAATAAAAAAGCACAAAATGTCTTCTGGAATCAAAAGGGAAAAAAGCTACGTGCTACGTGGGGGGGGGGGGGGTAGAGGCAAAAGCCACGTAAGGCTACGTGGGGAGGAAGGGGAGTTCACAGGGGGCCAAAATGGAGCTACGTGGTTTATGCAGAATTCCCAAGAGAAAACAGTACAAAAAATCTTCTGGAATTAATAGGGAAAAAGCTTCGTGCCACAGGGAGGGGGGGGGGGATGGGTTTAAGGGAGGCCAAAATTAGCCACGAGTATTTTTTTTTTTTTTACTTACTTATGCCTCGTCGGCGTCGAGGTCATTAGAGTCGGAATGGGACTGGGGACAAGGAATGGGAAGGATTTCGGCCATGGCCTTTTGAAGGAAGCATCCCAGCATTCGCCTGTAGTGATTTGGGGAACCATGAAAAACCCAAATCTGGATGCCCGGAAGGGGATTCGAACCCGCGTCCTCCCGAATGTGAGGCCAGATAGTTAACTGCTCACCCACCACGCTCCCTAAACGCTGTAATGTCATTTTCACTCTAATTTGATCTGACTATTAAGAGGAAGCGTTTATAAACAGTACTCATACACGTCTAGCGTGGAGACTTCACATGGTTGGTACAGCAATAAAAATCCTTAGTTGTGGTAAATATTCTGAATAATCCACAATCACGTAAAATCGCTGATATAGCGACTCTTCAAACTGAAGATAAAATTCTAAGTAAATACAGAACAGAACTTTCAGATGTTTTGTTGTTAGAGGTAGAGTAGGTTTAAACAAAAACCAGTTGCATGCCTCAACAGTATCGAAATTTGATAAATGAATTTGCAGGTTACAAGTTCAGTGGCGAACGGTGACCCCTAGTGGCGGGCCCCCCGGCCCACATTCCAACTTATAATTTGCATAATGCTGAGTCATACGCGGAAATCATGTAGACAGTTTTTTTGCGACCATAGACAAATGGGTGTAGAAGATACAGCAACTGAACAAACTCCTGACCTCTATGTTACCGTAATACAAATTAGACCAATCTTCATATTCCGATCCGTTGCATTGGTTATTGCCACATCTTTGTTCTTGTATTGTGGAACCAGTACTTAATATTCTTCGCCAAATTCGACTTATTCTAATGAAATATGGTAATATCAATTACTACGTAATATTTATAAAGGATGCCACCGAGTTTTTTAACGTATGGAATTGAAACTGATGGGATAATGACTTTCGAGACCTACCACATAAAAAACGAAACTTTGATGCAACTAAACATTTGGTTTACATGGAATTTTTCTTAAGATTTCTTGAATAACAATGAAAGACAATACATCAGTTGTTCTTAATCTTGCAAGAAAACAATCTCGGGGTATGAAAACAACAGAACGCCAGTTTTAAAAATATTAATTACAATAGATTTTAAATTAAAATGTGTGTCTCTGAATTATTTACAGTCTAAAACGAGCTATTATGTAAACATCCATCTTATCTAGGCTTAAGGTTATCAATCTTTTGTAACATTTTATAACTTGACCCCCATTTTAGTATCAAACACAGGAGTTGGAGTGGGTGCAAAAAAGGGCTGCTAGATTTGTTTCTGAAAATTACAATAGAACGCAATCAGTAACAGATTTGATAAAAGATCTGGAATGGAATTCATTGGAAGACAGGAGGAGGGTGAAGAGGGTCATGGGAATGTACGGAGAATGACTTGGTGATGAGGCGTGGAAAGATATTGGTGTAAGAATTCAAAATAGTACATGGAAGGTAAAAGATGACCATGACCACAACCTGGCACTTTATTTCAGGTACAAGGTTGTAGGAAGAATCTCTTTTTTAGGTTAGGGTATCAGGGTTTGGAATAAGTTATCAAGAGAAATGATGAATAATTTAGCAAAAACGTTGAAATAATTTAAAGTTGAAATTTGTAGAGGGCAAATGTAGGAGGGTGCAGGGAATGGATGTGTAGGCAAATTGCCACCGTAGCGTACGCTCCGTTGCAATTAAATTAAATAAAACTTTGGTTTTAGAGAGTATACTTGATACTAAATCTGCATGAAACTTTTTTTCAACGAAATCACTATTATTTAATGTTACATTTATTCTTATTATTATAACATATATCGGCCCCGAAATCATCAAAAATGACAAGGTCAATTATTTTGGTTTTTAGATACGTTTAAAATAATAACAGAGAGATATACGACACACGCGATTTTGGATCAAGCAGCCTGACCTTGTAATTCACCATTATACTTAGAGGTACGCTAATGTGCCGAGTATTCTGGAAGCATGGGGCGCGTTATATCATGGCCTGTCACATTATTCCAAGAGTAATGTTGGGAAGTGTGGCAGAATCATTCAAGAAAAGCAGCAAAAAAGGGTAGTCAGATGAATACTCGGCACTTTGAATGATTCATTAAACGAATATATCCATTCACACATACATTGCCCCATTTTCCCTACATTTATTTCGGCCGAAAAATAAAAAAAAAAAATTCCGCATAATAGAAAACTCCTTAATGCTGAACAGGGGAAAAAAATAAGTTGCCAAAGAGTAGATCTTTCTGTGTGATTCAACCTTTATTGATACTGTTGAGAACGGAACTTCGCTCGGGGCACAACTTGAACGAGCAGCAAGTATGTTAGTGTTACGACTGGCTCAGTAAAGGGCCATGATCGAGGCTGCTTTTTTTATGGTCTTACGCCTCGTCGACTTCGAGGTCATTAGAGGCGAGAAAGGACGGGGGAGGAATCCAGCCATGGTCTTTTGAAGGAAGCATCCCGACATTCGCCTGAAGTGATTCGGGGAAACAATGGAAAACCAATATTTGGATGCTCGACCTGGGATTTGAACCCGCGTCCACCAGAATGTGAAGCCAGAACGTTACCGTTCACACACCACGCTTTTATTTAATTGACGCCTATAAAAAAAAACCACTCAGAATGAAGTGCGGGGTACCGAATGCTTGTGTGTACTTTGACGTCGCTTCCTGTAGACTCGCGGAACGTGTTCGTGCTGATCATGCTAATTTCGCCGATGACCGCACACTTTACGTAGCGAAATAACCGTCGAAATGTTTATACGTTTTCACTGACTGCGCGAATTTAAGTGCTGAATGCATCGAATTACCTCCAAAGTTTACTGCCTCCTAGCCGATCGAAGCAAGTACATATCATCCAGCTAATTTTGAATTTAATTTAATTTCCATGGCGTGCATGCCCTGGTGGTAATTACCCTACACATCTATTTTTTTTATTCTAATTAATTTCTATCTTGAAGTGTAATTTCTCCTACAACCTGTTTTAGCCCTTTTACTAATTTTAATTCTTTCGTCGCTTTTGGTAAACTGTTCAGCACTAACACGGTTCTAAATTCAGGTAAGCATATGCCGCCCTTGTCCTATGCTTCACACTGGTAGCCTGTTTAAACATGTGGCCGGTGATCACGTGATCATCTCGTGGCAGTATCGAGTTTTAGATTTTCAGAAAATTACTCCTTGTAGAACAGTACTATTTCAAAATAGTTGAGTTCGTGAATCTTTGTTTTTCAATTATCTATACATATGAGAGATGAACGTAATTGTTTAGGAATAAATTATACGCGTAGTTGGCTCATGCGACAGGTCCTACATTTCTCGCGAACTATCATTATCACCTACGACTTATGCATACTTGAATGCTATGGCCTTAACCAATAATCACAATATTTTGATATTTTCCACGATTCTTCGTACAAATTTAAAAGCGAAATGGTCAAAACATCGCACATATGACACACTGGATACAAAATAATTTTGGTTTTCCTTTGTGATATAATTGAATAAATATTGAATATTTTTTTCTTTGTGTACCTTATTTAAAAAATAAACATTCATTAGACTCAGTACATACTTTATTGGCCAACATATTAAGATCGTTGGTAACAGAATAATTTTTAACTCTAAACAGACTTTTCAATTTATCGTGCCCACAAACAATTTCCGTTTCTAGTCCGCAATAAGTACCGTCATTTTCAATTTCTTCAGTTCTCACGGTCATTGCGATTTACATTGTAAATTCTTTTTTTGGCTTTACGCCTCGTTGATGTAAAGGTCATTAGAGACGGGAAAGGACTAGAGCAAGGAATGGGAAGGAATTCGACCATGGCCACTGAAGGAACCATCCCGGCATTCGACTGGAGTGATTTCGGGAAGCCATGGAAAGCCCAAATCTGGATTCCCGGATGGAGATTCGCACCCGCGTCCTCCCGAATGCGAAGCCAGAGCGTCATAGATTTCGTTTACAGAGCACATATCTGCAAGATATTGTTAAGATTTGATTTCCTAATAGCCCTAGATACAGCTACGTCCATCAGCCGTATTAATAGGCAACACGGAGGAACAGTTTTCTGCTTTTAACAATTATACATAATATAGATGGACGTAGAAATCATGCGGCAGGATCTTAGACTATAAGGTTTCATCTCTTACTGGATAAGAAACAACTCCAAATTGTGAAGATTTTAGAATTATTTCGGCCATTTGACAACTGTTTCAATTAGTTATATGTAGGATTCGGATCTTCAGACCAAAAAAAAATAGGGAAGTATAGATGTAAATATAACCTTCAAAAGGGTAGTTAGGACCTAAAAGTGACAAATTATGATCAAACATTTAAATTTACTGTACATCATTTAGTTTATCTCCTATTGTCGGTTTCATGTAGATATCATAATTTGCTTCGGTGTACTCATTACATTATGGGGAAATTAAATTTTAAATTTCTTTGTTGAAGTCATTTTAATTTCACATAATTTACGGAAAATAATTCTTTCGTCTGTACTAAAATACTCCTCTCCAAATTCCTTTAAGTTATTGTCACATGGCACTTTCAGAAAATTTTGGCTTGGTGGTACTCACTGATCACTGCAGATTTAACGCTGACAGTATTTTTTTTTTTTTTTACAAGTATTGGCATTGATTGACGCGGCTTGACATACGCATGCTGCTGCTGCATTGTCGAGATTAAAAGGCGGGCGGAACATTAACGTTTTAAGGACAACAATAAGATAAAATTTTAATTCTTGACTGGTGAATTCTGACCAATTCAGTGACAATTAGATTTGTCTTTTCTCCACTGTATAATAGGAATACAGTTCTGTGAATAATTATCTTAATTTCTTCTCATCTATAACTTCTAGTGAATTCGCGGTACTGTTAAAAAATTACCAGATTTTTTTTTCAAAATATGACTGTAAATATTATCGTAATATGACCATAACTAGGAAAATGGTCTGAATATGTATTTATATGCTATATAAAATATATTTAAATACAATCAGACACGTTCACTCAGTGTTTAATTCAGCATTACAGCTCAAATTTAAGGCAGGAAAAATATGACTTGGCATAAAGATCCGAACCATATTTATATGCTTTTTATGTATTGTGTTTCCATCAGTGATTCTCAATTATTTTTAATAAACCAAGATTTACTTTTCCTATAGCATTTCAGTTAACTTCTAACATTAGTTCCTTCCAATAGCAACAATTATCAGAGTTTTATTTGTTATCATTTCTCGACATAAAAGTCCGACATCTGTGCTGAAACTGACCTCAGAGGGACGGTCAGAACTAACTCACAATACCACACTCCATGCAGTACGCGGGGAAAAATTTCACCATTTGTTTTCTCTTTGGATGGAGGTAACCAAAAATTTTCTCTAAGGATGTGTCCTGTAGACTAAAAATTTCATCAGAAACGTTGCAAATGCGAGGGAATTAAGAGGCTGTGACGTGCGCATTGTCTCAGCGAATTGTGAGTTCCGTTTTTTCTCATTTTGGCTACGGACAGCTAGATTGTAGGAAAAACACTAATTAGTAGTAACAATTATTAAATAATAAAAACCTAAAGGTTTCGTGAATGATTGCATCGGAACGTCGAGAGACTCATGGAAAAGTAACCTCCAGCAGTACTGAGAATACCATTAGGCAGGTCGTCCACTGGAACCGAATTGGTCCGACCGATTGTTCGGCCGAATATGACCAAATATGACCGACAAATCCCGAGACAGGTAAAGGCACTGTTACGCGTCCACTGGACACGACCTGCTCGGCTGAATACAGCCGAGTTAAGGACCGATCCCATTGAAATGGGATTAGTCGGACGTATTCGGCCGAATCGCAAATGTTGGGATCCTAATAAACAAGTCTTCATTTTTAATCTTTTATTTGATTTGTATTTTTTCAAACTATATCATACACTGTGGTGGTACGCAGTCGCTATAAACATTTTAATAAAAATATCTACGTAAATGAAAATTATTGCAAGTGCGCCTACGCAGTTATAATAATTATTTTATTAAAAATTTGTACAGTAAACGCAATTATATGCATTTCGTACTGGAATATTCTCAAAAGATTTTGAGGTATCATTTTTATCGGGATCGCATTTAGACATAGGCTGTATAAGCTGCAGACTATGAGCCCAGATCACAAAAACAAAATTTGCTTGTTTCTTATAATTCTTCTTTTTGTATCCTTTTTTTATTGTATATTCATTAATTTTTAAAATTTAAATATTGACTTTTGCGAAATTGGAAACATGGACATAACTCTCAACTTTGCATTCTTTTTCTTCTATAATTGTTCAGAGCGATGTTAAATGCTTAGGTGTAACAATCCGTAATAATTTGTTGTGGAATGAACACACTGAGAAGGTAATTGGGAAAGCAAATCATATGCCCCGATTTCTAGGTCGTAATTTAAAACATTGTACACCGGAAGTTAAATCGATTGCATACAAAGCTCTGGTGCGTCCTCACTTAGAATATTGTTGTTCTGTACGGGGTCCCTATCAAAAGGGCTTAATGGATGTATTGGAGAGTGTCCAAAGAAGAGCCACTCGATTCGTTACAGGTATATATAGTTGAAGGGAAAGCGTAAGTGCGATGTTGAAGGAGTTGGGTTGGGAAGACCTAGAACACCGAAGGCGTTGCTCTCGACAGAAGCTAATTGAAGACTGACTTATTTCGGAATGACAACAAACATTCATATCTAGGAATGACCGCGAAAATAAGATAAGAGAAATTAGGGCCAGAACCGATACATTTCTGAGCTCATTTTTTTACCACGAGCGATTAGGGAATGGAATAGGAAGGATTTACCGGACGAGTAAACTTAAAATCCGACAGAGCAGTTCTCGATAAATTACTTCGGCCATCCTGATGTGGATTTTCCATGGTTTTCCCAGATCGCTTCTCAAAATAGCCGATGGGCGTCTCCTGCCATATTCCGTATATCCTTTCCAAATTATTATACTTTCGGATACATGCAATGCACCCTCCGCCACACACTTTTAATGAATCACGGACTAATAATAATAATAAAATACATTAGGCAGATTCAGCGTGATGCGCTTTCAAGTTTACTTAACTTTCATCATTTATCACAAGGGAACTCTAACATTTTTCGGGATAAAAAGTATTTTAAATGTTAATCCACAGTATCTGTTAAAATGACGTCAATTTTCATGCAAATTCATCTAATAGTTTCAGCGTGATGCGCTCTCAAAGATACAGACAGTGAAACGCGCTTCGCTGTTAACTTCTTCTTTAATAGTTCCTTTTAGAACCAGAAATAATTCCTATATATATATTTTCAACGAAAGAAGGCTCAGTTTTTCATAAATTCATTTTAATAAGAACAATAACTAATCTAAACCAACATCCCATCATACAGTCTATATGAGCCCTAGCTTAAACTTCATTTCCAAAAATTGCAGGTTAGTGAATTAGTAATCTCATTTTCCGAAGCGACGTTTTCTTTTAGAAGGTTCATCTGTCTGTCCGTTGATAATAACCAACGAGTTGTAACCGAAAATCCAAAGCACATACACATTTAATGTTATACATGGAACTTTAATCTTTCAATTAATTTTCTTAAATGATAATTAATTTTATAAAGTTATTGCGTTTTAGTATTTATCAGCCCCGTTACAACAGACAGACACACAAAAATTGAAAAAAATACTGTTTTGGCTCCTATATCATTATTAATTCTTCCTCCAATTAAAAATTTCAAAATCTATTTAACGTACAGGCTTCGGCCCGTTACAGTCGTGTAAGTACAGATTTTAAATAAGACGTTCGTTATTTGCACACATTGCTTTACAATACGCTTTAAACTTTCCTGCAGGAGTTTTCTTTCATGAATGGCATACATTATGCGTATGGAAATTGGTGCAAACGATAGAAGCCATCGGTTACCGGTGATATGCAAATTTTTTATTGTTTGGGAATAAATATGTTAAATGCATTGTTTCTGTGATTCAACAATCGTTATCAAGTCTTTGTATCACGTTCTGGGATATTCTTGCATTTCCCGTATACTCTGCAGTTCACAAAATTATGAGTGGTGGAGGATGATATGCTCTAAAATCTTTGCATTCCAATTGCTAACAGTACGAGAGAAGATAAAATACGTACAAGCTGCACTTCATTTCTCCGGTTTTATTTCTCGTATCACTGAGATCCAGTATGTTGATGGGCGAAGTATTTCTCCACAGTCGTAAATGAAGGTGAGCGTTTGCATGTTTGCTAGTAAACTCAATCGAGAATTATGTAATCGGTCTGCAAAAAGTACCAGCTTAAGCTCAGCACTAAGACGAAGACACTTCAGTAAAGACTATTGCAGGCCGTCACAAAGGAACGTCCTCTAAACCAATAATCAAACCCATCAAGCACAGCAGTATTCAAGATATGATACACGACAGTTTTTTTCGCATTCAAAAGAAGTAGGAACGAACATGGAAGTTCCACAGAGTAGTGTGCTGGGACCATTGATATTCATTATTCTAATAAATAATTGTGTTAAAGGTTTATTGTCAGAAGTTAGATTGTTTTCAGATGAAATAATGTTATATAAAAGGATCAAATCAATAGAAGACTGTAAACAGCTGCAGGGTGATCTAGATTGGATAACTAGCTGGGTGAGTAAACATGGGATGAAGATAAATACAAAGAAGAGCCAGCTTATTAGGTACACAGATAAAAGCTAAATACAGGTTGATTATGATTATAATATGGGGAAGGAGCTACTTATTGAAGACTCGATATGTAAATACCTCATCATAACCTTTGATAGCAGACTTAACTGGGCAGGACACATTGGACAGGTAGTAGGGAAAGAGTTCAAAATACTTCACCTGTTGGAAAGAGTGATGAGGGGATGCACTAGAGAAGTGAGGGAATTGGGGTACAAAACTCTGGTCAGACCACTGCTGGAATACGGTGGTCAGATACAGGAGTTGTAGGTGGTACAGAGAAGGGCTGCCCGATTTGTCTTTGGAAATTATCCCATATCACAATCGGTAGCTAATATGATAAAGAAGCTGGAGTGGGATTCATTGGAGGATAGAATGAGGGTGAAGGATGTCATGGGAATATACAAGGTCTATATTAGTGATGAAGCGTGGAAAGATATTGATGGGAAAATTAAGAGAGGTGCTTGGAAGGGTAAAGATGACCATGACCACAAGCTGGCACTTTATATCAGGCATAAGGTTGTGGGAAAATTTTCTTTTATAAGAAAGGGTGTGAGGTATTGGAATAACTTGTCAAGAGAAGTGATTAATAACTTACCGAAAAAACTGAAAGCATTTAAAGTAAGTTGAGTGAAAAAGTGGGTTGGAGTAAGAAGGGAGAAGGATAGGTGCGTAGGAAGATTGCCACCGGAGAGTGCACGCCATCGCAATTTTATCAATTATTATTATTATTATTCTCCTGTTTATAGAAGTTACAATTCTTCAAAATTCGACCTGTGTATTGTAATCTAGAATCCGCTTTATCTACGACCGCAGTTATGCGTTGGTCCCACTTCATCTTGCTTTTTACGTTTAAATCAAAATACTTAAGACATTCTTCATCATCAAGCTACGTTGTACTGGTGCAGCGATGCCAAAATAATATCAAGATCGCGCTGCATTTCTAAACTGTCGGCTCTTTACTTCCTATATGCATCATCAGAAATAAAATCTCAAACTGCTATTAAATTTTCCTCAGATTGTTTATGAAAATTAAGAGAAGAAGTGTCCTATTACATTTCATTGCAAGGACGGATTGTGTGGTACCTTGTCGAATGATTTCTGGAAACAACGATGAAAGTGTATCTCCTTACAAGCCTGAATGAATAACTTGTCAGGAGAAAACAGAACTAGCTTTGTTTCACGTACTTGAGTCTTGAAAAATCGGTTTTGGTTCGACATAATTAATTTATTTTCAACTTAGAATTTCATAATTTTCGAGCATTTAATAAACCGGTTTTTTTTTTAAAAAAAACTTATGGCTTTAAGCCTTGTCGACGGCTAAGGTCATTGGAGGCGGGATGGGATTGGGGACAAGGAACGGGAAGGAATTCGGCCATGGCCTTTTTGAAGGAAGCATCCCGGCATTCGCCTGGAGTGATTTGGGGAAACCATGGAAAACCCAAATCTGGATGCCCGGACGGGGATTAGAACCCGCGTCCTCCCGAATGCGAGGCCAGAACGTTAACCGTTCGCCCACCACGCTCGGTTTAACAAACCGCAATGCTTTCCTGCAGGTAGACGCTAGAAAGACCGGTCAGTAGTTGATGCGGTTACTTGTTTCTTGAAAATAGGAGCCAGCTTTGGAAGCTTTCATCACTGAGTTTTCATTTTTTTGTATTATTCAGTTTTGTCATTTACTGTGAAAATCTCTAGTTTCTTCTATGCGCCTATTACATTTCTTAATAACATCATTTCTGTGGCTTGAATTCGGTTTCTATACTTCTTCTTGAGAAACCATGCTTCACTTTCGTCTGAGACTGTTGCGACTACCAGTATTTCATAGTTGTATGTTTGAAATATGAAGTCTAATAGATGTGTAGCTTTTGTAGATCGTTTACTGAGAAGATATTTACATGATCATCAGAAACAGTAACGTGTTAAATGATTTGTTCCTTTGGATTTGAATATTTTTTTCTGTTAATTGCTTCCATTATTTTACCAGATTTCAAGATATAAAAAAACTATACCGCAGACTAACAACAACCTTTTCTAATCCCGTGGCTGGTTTTTATTGGTTTTGCCCTGACGATTCACCATTTCCTTAAGAGACTATTTAATCCACTTAACACTGGAGCTCCCAACTCTTAAAATCCCCTTCTGCTGTTGCTCAGAGATTGCGGTCTGAATAGCTAACAACTCACTGTATGTCTAGAGTGGAACTGATTCACTCTCCAGCAACACATCAAACGCTTTTGGACAGTGTCAGAAGCGTGGCTTCCTGGCTTCGAGAAACCTGCTAGTGACCGTCTGACTGTTGATGGGGATGAACCCCAGGAAGGCCTTGTAACTTCAGGGTCAACCTTAACTACGTCTGCTGGAGCCATTAACGGCTGCTTCCAGCTGACCAGCTGCGTGACTTCTGTCAGCAAAGCTATAAGATAAGTGCAGACATCGACCAGCACAACACAGCCACAAACAGACAAACTGCAGCACAGTTATCAGAATCTGTCAAGCCTAATGAAGAAAGCAATGACATAAAATATACGAGTGAAATCGGAAATAAATGATTAGGTGGTGTCAGAAACTGCACGCTAACAAACATACTAAAACCCAAGAACCGATTGCCGCACTAATGGAAAGGTAGAAGACCGAATGTATGTAAATTAACAACACGTCCGGCATTCTGTAACAACCGCAACATTACAGACGCAAAAAAAAAAAAAAAATAAAATTAAAAAAAAATCAAGAATTTAATAAAACAAAGCTACACTACTAAAATATATATTAGACGTGAAAAACTAATACTGGTCACAATCAGCCGCACTAACAAAGCATAGTAAATACGCAGAGAGTGATTATATATGAATAACACCACTAAAAGATAAATAAAATACGAAAGTTGGTTGAGGGTGTCAACGGTTACTATACAAAAAGCGACTAACGGTCTTAACGGTTATTCGAAACCAATTTTCACCCAACCTCCTACACACAATATTATTTACCTTGGAAACGTAATTAATGTTACCAACATTGCTCGCACTTAAAATTTCTAACAATAAATGCATATTTGTGCTGTTTAATCTGAGTTTCTTTTGAATTTGGAAATTGACTGAAGATTTTTAGCTTATAATAATGTCTTTAAAATGAGTGAAATGGGTTTCCGTAAGGGCCCAAATAGCTCAAAACATTTTTCCCCCTATTGTGTAGGAACATTTAGGTTGGAAAGCAAATGCAAGATTTCAGAAGATTTGTGAAGATGAATATTTAACTTGCTTCGATGTTACGAGATGTGAAATATTGATAAATCTTGGACCTTCAGAAATGATGACATACATGTGTTGAGGGGTATATTATGCAAGAAAGTACAGGAGATATATTTAATGGCAACAATTATTATGCAGCGGAACTGGACGTTAATCAGTAAGAAGATTCTACCCGTATTTATTTCATCAAATAATTGTTAATGCCATGTGTCGTAAGTTAAAATATATATATATATATTGTACTAACATAGTGACTGTCATGAATTAAACATATGTGAGTACTGAATGATTACTTTTATATTATTCTATATGGAATAAAAATAAAAATTAAATGTATATAGTACTATAGGTCTCAAAGTACCTTTGAATTCTCCTAAATCACTATACAAATTGTTATATGGAAATAATACATGGGACCAAATAATGTGAAAGAAGGAAAATGAACTGCATGACTCGAGACGGAAGCAAAGCCTGCCAAAACAAGCAGGTGAAAAATCTTTTAACATTAAGAACAAAATTTTGCTAGAAAAGTCTTTTAACATTCTTTAACTAAGAGGTTTATATTGTGTTTTGATGTAAATTGTATGACTTGATGAAATATTTCGGTGCTACATGCAATGCAAACCAGTGGAGGTTATTAAAAGACTCTTCAATATGTATTATAAAACGGTTCATCTCACATAACTGAAACAAATAATAGTCCATCCCAGTTTGTGATTCAATACATCTCAATGAAACTTACGATATCACAAAAACTGTTCTGAATATTGGGAACTACGAATAATTCTCTTGGAGTATATCGATATTTGAAAGTATTCACAATGTTACCACGACAAAAACTGGGCAAAACAAAAAGGCTTTGGATTATTTTTTTAGAGAAACAGTCACGCTAGAACTAAATATTGGAAAGTAAAAGATTGTACAAAGAAAAAGGATATAAAATCAGGTAAAAACATTATTTAAATTGACCCGCTATACAAGGAAAGTAAAATTGTTTTTCTTCTATTTATCTGAGGTTAATGAAGCAATTCTCTAACACTCTTCTATAGACGATGTTTGTTTTTAATACCTTACAACAAACTTTCCTAAGGTGTCTCATGAAAATTTCTCTTTAGAAGGATGCTTTGATGTCGTAAAAAGAGCTATACAAAACGTTTTTGGGAAATAGAAAATACAAAAACTCTCAAAGTATGGTCACAAATACTAGTTTTCTTATTCCCATATTGAATAAGTAAAATCAGATGCTTCCTAAGAAACTGGTAATAGACATGGAAAAAGCTATTAAAACTTCGTGATTTAGTATCACTATTATGCAATGTTTTCACCCACATAATTCCTCCGTAAAATCATTTTAGTATGTATTTTCTATAGTAAATGAATTTACACGTTAATACACTCATCAGCAGAGGACATCAAAGTGGGTAAAACGTTTTAGTAATGAAAAATTAATTTCAATTCGTGTTAAAATTAGAGGTGCCAAATGAAATATAATATCATTTCTGAAACCAACACCGAAAGAAACATCTAGTTTTAAGAACGAAGTTCCTCTGGGCATTGAGAGTTAATGAAATGCTATCGGGTAACTAGTCGAGTTAAGGAAGTGTTATCACATGATACTTCGGCGATCACATACATTGTCGCCATCTTCTGGTGAAGTGCCTAAGAAGATGGCGACAGTGTTTGTGATGGCCGAAAAATTAAAAAAAAAGAGCATCCTTCACTTCCTTAACAACTCAGAGTAGTGTTGATCGTGTAAAGAGCGTGTATCACCAACGTCCTCATAACGTGTATAAAATTTACTAAAACAGTGTGACTCTATAGTTGACCTACTATTGAGACAAAAAGAAAAAGTAAAAAGAATAGCCTCATCTGTACCTATACTTACGATATAATAAAATTGTTGAAAAGTTGGCTGTACATGATGTCTTTCAAAAACAGCAATTGCAATGTACAATACTGATGATAATTCCAAAACCGAAGTATATGGAATTTTTGTCGTGATTTAACCAAGGCTGGATGAGCGGTCTGATGGCTGGTCTGAGTGGGGGTCTAAACGCCTCCAGTTCGAATCCCTGTCTTGGAGGGGATTTTCAAAGGCTCTTAACTCGTGGTACAGCTTGCTGTGTGATGTGATTTACGCTAGAACTCTTACATTATTCTGATTCGACGTTAAATTGTAAGTCCTTGTACCCGGCAGAACTACCGGGTTAGATTAAGGCGGCTACGACAGGGGCGGAATGCCCACCGAATATAGACCCTGTCACCAGGTCATTACGACCACACGGAATTATTATTATTATTCTTATACCAAGCTTGGATAAGTGGAAACTGAGCGATGTAATTGGCGGTAACACACAAATTAAATGGCAATTCACGGGACACGTAGCTTGTGAGATATCTAGACACAAGCGAACGTACGAGTATGCTCTCGGCAAAGAACATAGAAGCCGTAGACCCAGCAACCTGCAGTCCGGTCCAGCGAATACAATAAGTGATGCTTTTGATGCAAGCTTACATGAAGGGAAATAAATGTGTTCTTTGACATAAGGATTTCAAGCAGGAAGGGTAACAAAGGAAGCTTGGCTTCGCTTTGCAACGAAGGAACAGCAGCACCCTAGGTTAAGTTATAAAAAAAAAAAATCACCATTTCCAGAAATTAAAGAATCTACAGAGCCCCGAATAAGTTTAAAGAAATGTGTGTATGAAACCTTGGTTAAAGCTGTACGCGAATAGCAACCCTAGATTGATTTAAAAATAAAAATAAACTTTTTTCCCAATTTTTTCCAGTGGCCTCTCGCATACGATCGGCATTTTGAGCATTTCCTGTAATTATTCTGATGAATATCATGTGTAAACATGTCGAGAACATTATATTAATTCTCAGCGACGAGAAAAACATCTATTTTAAATTATAGTAATGGTAGCTGATTTCTTTCTTCCAGACCAAGATGGTGGGTGAACGGTTAACGCTCTGGCCTCGCATTCGGGAGGACGCGGGTTAGAATCCCCGTCCGGGCATCCAGATTTGGGTTTTCCATGGTTTCCCCAATTCACTTTATGCTAATTCCGGGATGCTTCCTTCAAAAAGGCCATGGCCGAAATCCCTCCCGTTTCTTGTCCCCAATCCCATCCCGCTTCTAATGACCTTAGCCGTCGACGAGGCGTAAAAAAAGAAAAAAAAAATTCTTCCAGGGCGACCGAGAATGCAACGAGAGGTTATTCGGTGATTATCTAGCGACTCTGGAAGCTGGTCTGGGGGCGTCCATTAATTACGTGAGGTGAAATAGTGGAGGAGGTCAAAGAAATGTCTACAAAACCACTTGCGACGTCGATTCCAATGTTAGTGGACTGGTTTTAAGTACTTAAAAAGAGGAGAGCTACTAGGGAGGGGGGGGGGGGAGAGGGACGTCCAGATTTACGAAAACATACCTCACGTAATTAATGGACGCCCCTTTTCTTTCCGTTACGCGAGGAACGAACAGTTCACTGGCGCTGGCGCCCTGACATCAGATGTCCCGTTGGCTGTCCCAGCTGAAAACGAAAGCATTGACCAAGCGGTAATATTCGTCGATAAACACAGTTCAGTATTACAGGCAGGACCTCCACACGTCCTTTGACTAGCAATCTCAGAAGCTAATTATCCTTCTGTACCCCACATTTATTAGTCCATGACTATCCAAGAATTAATTGTTGTTTAATGTGAATAAATGATAATTTGATTTTTTCAAATTAAAGTGAATAAAACCCTGAGATATTGTTTGTAAATTACATTAAATGAGCTTTTTTGTGTTCTTCCGGGGACAATTATCCTTTCAGATCAATTTTAATATTATTAATAACTACATTAAGTAGGAATTCTTGGAATAAAATAAGTGGGTCTCAAGAATAGAAAATTTTGTCGTTTCAGAATTTTTGTTTGTCTGTCCGTCTGTTCGTGTATTAAGCAAAAACAGACAGATTATATTGAATTTGCTCATAGTAACGGCCTACGTCACTTGACACACCTAAGATACTTTTTATCCAGATTAATGACACAATTCCTGACGATAGAGGGGCGTAGACCGAAAAATCTGAACTTTTTTGTCTATCTGTACGTGCTTCTCGGAAAAATTAATGAACGCATTTCAGCGAAACTTAACTTAGTGATCGCTTATGTCATCAGATCAATAACATAGTTCTCGATGATACAACAGCCAAAACCGTAAATTTTGGAATCTTTGTCTGCGTCAGCCACACTCGAAAACTGTAAGTTGTTTTCTGTGAAGCTACAGTGACTGATAGTTTATGTGATCACGGGGTTTCGGATCTTTAGGACGTCATATTTTTTCTTGCCTTCATTTTTAGCTCTAATGCTGAACCAAACACTCATTGAACGCATCTGATCATAGCATATAAATGCATATTCAGGCCATTTTCTAGTTTTGGTCATATTACGATAATATTTATGGTCATATCGTCATATTTTGAGGAAAAATCTGGTAATTTTTTAGTAGAACCGGGAATTCACTAGAATTTATAGATGAGAAGAAATTAAGATAATTATTCACAGAACTGTACTCCTATTATACATTGGAGGAAACACCAAACAAGTTGTCACTGAATTGGTCAGAATTCACCAGTCAAGAATTAAAGTTATAATTGTCACTCTCTAAATGTTAATGTTCCGCACGCCTTTTAATCTCGACAATGCAGCAGCAGCATGCCTGTGTAGATCTACGTCAATGTCTGATCACCGCCAATACTTTTGAAAATAATTCTCAGTCAGTGTTAAATCTGCAGTGGATCAGTGAGTACCGCCATGTCGAAAACAAAATTTTCTGAAAGTGCGAAGTTATGGAGCTACGTAAAGGAATTTGGATATGCAGTGGGTGTACGGAAGCAAATTATGCTGTCTATGTGAAAGCGACACTACTAGATTAAATAAATGATGTCTTATTGAACATGTTTTGATGTATAGTAAATTTAAATGTTTGGTCATATTTTGTTATTTTTAGGTCAGATTTACCCGTTTTTATGGTCACATTTGCATGAATATTTGTCTATTTTTTTAGCAGTACAGATCCGAACCTTAATGATGAGTTAACGTGTAGGATACTGTTATCCCCATTTGTGCCATATTTTGTACATGATACAAAGACCAAAACCGAAAATTATGGGATGTGCCAAACAAAAACTAAACATTTCAACGAAACTGTACTATGACAGCTTATTTGACGGTAATGATACCTCACCTTATGTTTCGATGTGACATCGACACGTAGGGAAATTAAAAAAAAAAAAAAAAAAAAAAAAAAAAAAAAAAAAAAAAAAAAAAAAAAAAAAAAAAATTCAGTCATTGGGGATTGCCGACAAAAATGAAAACATAGAACTATTATTATCATACGCTGAACGTGTCATACTTAAAGCTACAGATATACTAAATAATAACAATTCCGTGTTGCCTTAATGACCTTATGACAGGGCTTCTATTGGCTGCGAATTCTGCCCCTGTCTTAAGGCGCGTCCCCACGATCCATTGTAACGAAGGCGAGACAGGACATCATTAGCCGAAGTGTAGGGGCCGCAGGTTAGTCCTAGCTTACCTCGTCGCCACCTCCGCACCACGTTGCCTAGTATCGTTTGGCACAGAGCACTTTACAGCAACAGAAGGGGGTGCGCACCACTGCTGCAAACCGATGGCA
>CM061921.1:97779192-97857378 GCA_031002005.1 Vandiemenella viatica | reverse complement strand
GCGGGCGGCTTTCTAAGAACAACGCCAGTCATGGCAATGGAAGTGGAAATGGCAACGCCACCCCTATCATTAAGAAGGAAGAAATTGGGCCTAAAATTCTGGACAAAAGTAAGGACCAACACCAGCCATCCTCTGGGGAGAAAAGTGCGTACATTGGTGCATGAATATACAGCGAAACCCCAAAAATTACATAAGTTCCCAAGTCTCATAAAATACTGGGAAATAATCAACCAATGGAACATAGCAACCTCTGAGATCAACGATATGTATAGAGAACGAGAACCGTGGCCAAGGATGGAAATGGATCAACATGTATACACAGAACTGACAGTAGATGTATCAAAGAAGAAGGAACAAAATACTGAAATCATAAAGCAGCTGACCCTGCAAACTTTAAACACAAGATGGGAAGGATGGAGACAAATATTTACCGACGGATCAAGAGAGAACGAGGAATCCACCACAACAGCGTTCATCGACATGGCGCTAGAAGTGCATGAGGCGTACCGACTACCAACCCCAATGTCCATATTTTCAGCAGAGATTATAGTGATACTAAAAGCAATCAAGTACATAAATGAAGTGGGTATTGTTAAGGCAATCATCTGCTCGGATGCTAAAAGCGCCCTACAGGCCATAAAAGGAATCCCCAGAGGCACGTGCAAAAACTACCTAGCGTTTGAGGCAGCCAGGCAAATAATCAAGGCAACAACGGAAGGAAGAAGAGTCAAACTACAATGGATCCCAGGGCACGTTGGCGTAAGAGGAAATGAAGCGGCGGATGCCATAGCACGGGGACAATTAAATGCAGCAGATATAGAGGAGATACCCATCCCCTACACCGACTACAACCACACAATCACACAAATAGTGAAGAAGGATTGGAAAAGAAGATGGGTAGAAGAAGAACCGACCAAGAGCCTCTGGTACAGAACCATAGCAGGGGAACCAGACCACAAACTATGGTACGCGCCCTTTAAAATAAACAGAAGTGAGATTAAAACAATAAGTAGACTGAGAACAGGACACGCACTCCTACGAGACAGAATGTACACCATGAAGATCGTGGACTACCCGAAATGCCAGCAATGCGACGATGTGGAAGATATATATCACTTCCTTTTAAGATGCAAGCAGTATAGGAACATAAGGCAAGAGATAATAGAAGGCGAACTTAAAATCAAGGACATAGCAGACCTAATACAAGTCTTATCCTCACCATCGCTGAAAGCAATAAAAGAAATGCACAAATACGTAATACAGACAAAAAATAGAATATAACAACAAAGGGATATTCAATGCATTGAGCAAGAAAATGTTTTCAAGATTCTCTGTGTATGTCATTAAAGTGTAATTCATAATCAGTTGAATGTACTATATGATGTTACTGGCTGTATTAGCCTATGGCTAAAGCCACAAAAAAAAAAAAAAAAAAAAAAAAAAAAAAAAAAAAAAAAAAAAAATATCCGCCGTAGTTCGCCATGCCATTAACACCGGGCACTAAATAAAATATGAAGAAACGTGGCTGCTGTGGAAAGAAGATCAGTGGTCGCCTCGACGAGTAAATGAGGTAGCAGAAATTTTAAAGAATTCCAATAACTTAAGTGAAGATAGCGGCCTTTTACTCTGCGATGCTTGGCGCTCGTTGCTATGTCTACATAAATAGTATCTCTGACGAAGGCTGTAGAATGGCAGCCAAAAGGTTAGACTATCACATAAACAAGGCGGCATTCCCGCAAAATCCAGTTGTTTTTAATTAAATTTAGTTTCTATCATTTTATGTATCATTATTTCATAGATCCCGGCTGAGGAAGGACCTCTGGAATGTGGAACATGTCATAGTTGATATATGTGTACATACCAGATGAATAATACCTAATCTTAAATAAAGTAGTATTATACGTTTCAAACAAAAATTAAACATTAAGTTTTACAGCTGAATTTTACAAAATGCGTATTAGATACAACTGGGTTCTTATTTACAAATTCTTGAATGTAGTAGAAGGAGTTGCCAATAAGATAACCTTTCAGTTTTTTTAAATACTTTTTGTCATATGCAAACTGTTTTATACTTTTAGGAAGAGTTTTGATCAGATATGTCCCAAATAATTAATTCCTCTTTGTACTAATGACAATGACGATTGTGTTTTGCGCTAGTTATTTCTGTTTCTCGTATTTGAATTGTGTAGCTGTGAGTTTGATGTAAACAAATTAAATGTTCTACGACGAAGCACATGAGACGATGTGTATGATGAGAAGTTGCTATAAGAATATTGAGCTTTTGAACGAGTTTTACACAAGAGGAGTTCTTGGTTTTAACCTAGACAGCATCTTTAGAGCTCTTTTTCTGCACTATGAAAACTTTTTTAGTTTGTGAATTGTTGTGTTTCGTTAATCTCAGATCTGCTGTCTGAAAAATTGTTCTTATTGCAAAGGTGGCACTACTTAATTTCTTTAGTAGTAATGTGATATGTTCTTGCCAACTGGGTTTATCATCTATTTGGATGTCAAGGAATTTTATAAACTTTATTTCGAAGATTTTAATATTTGTATTATTATTGTAGTTTATATGTAAATCTTCTGTGCATACTTTGCTTTAAAACTAATGTAATGTGTTTTATCAAACTTTTAATGAGCCTGCATTAAACCAGTTGGCCACTTTATTGAGTACTCCATTTGCCCATTTAATTCCAGACTGCCAAGTTCGCCTGAAGATCATTGATGTATAATAAAAACAGAAGGGGCCCTACGAAAGAGCCTTGTGGAGTGCGGTGTTGTATTTTTTTCCAGTCTGATGAAGCATCTCCACTGATTTGAGAATCAAAAAAGGGACACTTTTTTGATTTCCATATATGAATTAAACTATTTGCCTGCAGATTCATTCATGCTATAGTATTCAATTTTTTCCAAAAACACGTTCAAATGCTTTTCAAAGAAACAAAAATCTACCAGGTACACTTTATTATTTAGTTTCTAAAATGTGTAATTCAGAAAAGAATATGTAGCGACATATGTGGATGATATTTTTGGTAACCAAACTATGAAGTAGTAAATATATAATAGTATGTAACATTATTTATTAAGGGATGAAGTCTATTAAGCCGATTGTATTCACACCCGACCCTTATTGATCGGTGGATAGTATTTGCAAATCAGGTATGTCACAGACATGTGAGTGTTAAGGTTGGCGCTCACTACGGCGGGCCGCATCGCGTCGCATCGCATCGCGTCGCATCGCATCGCAGAAATGCGTCAGAAATCGCTTACACCGGTTCTAATGGGGTAACGCACACCACAGGCGGGTCGAGTCGGGTCGGGGCGGGACGCCTCGCGCCGCATAGTCGGATCGCCTCTCTAGGCGTATTTTTCCGCCTGTGCGCCTCGATGCGCTCAGTCGCGACCAAGTTTGCGATAGGAGCTCCAACAGCACTGACTGAGTTTTGTAACTTGTGTGTTCCTATTTCTGTGAACTAACTCCATTACTTCGACAAAATTGGCTGCAAATTTCCACGCAGGATGGTGAATGATTTTTGAAAAAAATATAAGTAATTGTAATCTGAAAATTTAATTACTTTATGAACTTTAATAAAGAAGAAAAAATTATAAAATTTCTAGCTCATGCCCACTTGTTCTTTTGCTTGTATGTTTTAACTTAATCTATTCAAGCGTAATGGATAAGTAATGGCTTTCAAAGAGTTTTATGATTTACAAGCCGCAAAATATAACAAAAACAAAAAAAATTTTTTGCAGGAAATAGGAAACTAGTTAAAACAACCAGGTATGTCATGTTTCGTATTTTATTTTTTGTTTATTATACGTGTGTATTATAATTTTCTATCACTTTCTTTGAATCCCGCTTGTAAAGCTTCGTGTTACCAATTAACCTAATTGTTTAAAAATATTTTGTGAAATTATTCCAAATCTTAATGATTTCTGATGTAACCTAGAAACCTGTGTTAGTCAATTTTGAAATTTATTTGTTGTCACTATCGTTCTTATCTTCTGCAACACAATTCAGATATCGTTAATCAGAAGGTTATGAATTCATCTTATTAGGTAACACCGACATTCTTCTTTATAGATTTTGAAACCTTCTACCTATAACACCAAAGCAGTTACCGATCACCCTCCATAGTTTATTGAGCCTGTAATTGAAGGTTCGTTTGTCTTCATTTCATTTTATCTGATATTCTGGAATAGGCCTCATCTCGAAAGTGGAAAAGCCTCATCCACTACTATTACATACTGCATTTTATCTCAGTTGTCAACGTGCAAATTCAGTTTTCCTGCAGCCACTGCCTCACCTAAATTGTTGTAGCTATATGTTTTGCCATCTTAATTTTTTTCTCAATCCTCCGACGTCCAAAATACCAAAACGGTATTCAGCAACAGCAAGGGCTGGTAAACCATGAAAAACATTCATTTTTCTGAATTAAAAATAAAGAGAACTGTTAGAACATGTTTGCCATCTAATGTGCCTAAGAAATGCGGAAAATTCCTTCTTAAATTAAACCCATTGCCTTTTCTGCTTAATTTTTTTTTCTTCTTCAATGAATATATAAAAATAAGAGCCCTCTGTCTGATGTGCCCATTTGCAGTGCAGAAGCGGCTGAGTAATCGTCGAGAATCGAAGGCGGCGACAATAAAAGAAATGCGACTCGCTGCGTCCAGATGTGCATTGCAGCATTTTCGCTCAATGCGATGCGACGCGAAGCGATGCGATGCGATGCGGCCTGTTGTAGTGTGCGCGTACCTTTAATCTGACTAAGGCACAAGCAATGCTAATTTCTCGCATTTTGTTACAGGAACTTTAAAAACAAATGTCCACATACTTGAATGCCAAATTTCTACTGTCACTCCACGTTGTAGAGTACACGGTTCCTGGAAATATACCGACGCAATTCTAACGGCGTTTGTAAACCACAAAAACTGACGAAGTATTTAACAACAACACTGCTTTCGCTACTGTTCAAATTAACAATAACGCATTTATGGTCATGAATTTTGCTGGGAAATGCGTCACACATGAATACACCACAAAATGTTATATATGCAAGCGCTTTACATATCTCCGAATATTCTCATTTGTCAGAGATCTCACCACTATTTCTTTAAAACCCAATACACCTTTCTGGTAAGGCTTCAAAAAGGGCCTTTACGCCTCCTTGCAAGTACCTCCGTTGTTTCTTTGTGACTCTCAGCCAACTTCTTGTTTGCGTGTTAAGCAGCTCTGTCAGCTTTTCCGAAATTTGCAGATCCACCAGCGAGGGCCATAGCTGCCTACATTCCGGCGAATATATGTAATAAATGGAGGAAACACATCCTGTTTCTTATTCTTTATTTTTTTAAACCGGCATCCAACTTCACCTTTTCAGGCATAACCTTGTAGACTAAAAATTCTGCAGATCGTTCCCTAAAGTTAGAAACCTTTGCCTTCAGTCTATACGATGTTTTCTCTGCCAATACAGGATCTGTTTTAGTTGTTTTTCATTTTCCCTTATGGCTTAACGCCTCGTTGGCATCGAGGTCACTAGAGGCGGGAAAGGACAGGGAGACAAGTAATAAGAAGGAATCCGGAGATGGTGTCTTGAAGGAACTATTCCGGTAATCACCTGGAATTTAGGAAACCATGGTGCTTTGGTTGCATCGATGCCCTGTGCATAAGCTATATTTCGTTCCCTACAGGCCACATCTAGTGCGTTGATTCCCGAATGTCCAAGTTTCAGACACTTTTCTTATTTAGGACCGGGCCTACAAAATCGATATGTACAGATACATGCCTCAAATTACATCTTATTGATCAGCTAGTTTACAAAACCCCCTACCGTGTTCCTCATTGTTAACAGCTGACACTCTTTCCATGTTTGCGTCTCCTTATACAGGCGACACGCTCCCACGACCATGTCTATATGCGGTTTAAGAAATAGTGTGAAACATTGCTGCGAATAATTTGGATGTTGCCAAGGACAACACTACGCGTAATCAAAGGAACGGCGCTCTGTTTACTGGAACAATAAGAACAATTGTGTGTGGTCTATGTCAGTGGTCCGCAACCGGTGTGCCGCGGCACACTGGTGTGCCGCGACAAGGTGAAAGGTGTGCCGCGAAATTTTACCAAATATAAGGAATTAATTGCCAAATTTTTTATTAATTACATTTTAGTTTCATGTGCCGAGAATTGTTACCTATAGTCGTATTTTAAGAAATTAAATGTTATTTATTTATTCACACTTGCTATTAGTTTTGTTTATTCATTTTTTAAATATTTTTATTCCTCGACTCTACTGCGGCGCTTTGAGGTTCCGTTATATTTACCGCATGTTCTGTGTATGTGCTTTTCACTCATTCTAAACTGCTGGGATTAACAGAACTTTCCCAGCCTTATATTATTTTATTAAGTTGTCGGTGTTGGTGCTTCTCCAACAACACTACTTTGTTCCTGTACCGTTGCACCGGCGCATTGTTTGACATCACTGTAAAAACAATCGTCACCGTATATGTGGCTTCTTTGAAGTGTATAAATCCCGCTTCTTACAATTACTTCAGTCCTATCGTAGCTGTGCTCTGAAGTGGTCCGAAAACTGTGATAGTAGTTTGTCTCGACATTTTCTATTACAATTAGCAGACTTTTATTTCTTCAAGATTGACAAATTCCTTGAACGGAGTGTTCCGACTATGAGTGCAACTGATGAAAGCTTTGAGTCAGAAAGAAAGAAACAAAAGTTAATGCAGCGGAAATATAGTGATAATTACTTATCCTATGGCTTTTCTTGGTGTGGTGAAAAAACGTGCCCAATCCCCGAGTGTATCGTTTGTGGTGAAAAACTCAGCAACGCTGCAATGGTTCCCAGTAAACTGAAACGACATTTGTCAACAAAACATTCTTCCCTGTCAAAAAAAGATGTCAATTATTTTCGTAGATTGTTGGAAAATAAGAAAAAACAAAGAACTTTCATGACCGCTACAGTACGTGTTTCGAAAAAAGTACAGGAAGCTAGTTATAAGGCAGCCGAACTTATCGTAAAGGCCAAAAAACCACATACAATAGGTGAAACGCTGTTAAAGCCTGTTTGTAAAGAGATGGTGAGAATAGTTCTGGGTTTAGAATCTGCTAGTGAAATTTCAAAAATTCCTCTTTCTGCTGACACAATCAGTCGCCGAGTTATTGATATGTCTCGTGATATTGAAGAAATATTGAGAAAATCAACAACAGTCAGAAGTTCTCACTTCAGATCGACGAGTCCACAGATATTAGTCGCCATGTACAACTTCAGGCTTACATTCGCTACATCGAGGGAGATGTCATTGTAAGTAATTTTTTCTTTTGCAAAGAACTTCCAGAGCATACTACAGGTGAAGAAATATTTCGTTTGACTGATGAATATTTGCGCCTTAATGAATTAACATGGAAGGATTGCGTTAGTGTTTGTACAGACGGAGCGGCTGCTATGACAAGCCCAGTGAAAGGATTTGCAGCTGAGGTACGCGAAGTAAATGCGATCATTGTCTCATTCACCGCGAAGCCATTGTTGCTAAGTCTCTGCCACCTTCTCTGAAAGATGTGCTGGACGAAGTAGTAAAAGTCGTGAACTTCATAAAATCGCGGCCCCTAAATTCATGCCTATTGCAATATCTTTCCATGCCTCATCGCCAGTATATGCCCTGTACACTCCCATGACCCTCCTCATTCTCCTCCTGTCTTGTAATGAATCCCATTCCAGCTCCTTCATCATAACCGTCACTGATTGCATTCTGCGATAATTTCCAGAAACAAATCTAGCAGCCCTATTTTGCACCCTCTCCAACTCCTGTATTTGATACGTAAAATGAGCGTCCCATACTACACTACCATATTCGAGCAATGGTCTGACCTAAGTTTTGTAACCCAATTCCTTGACTTCTCTCGAACATCCCCTCATCACTCTCTCCAACAAGTGCAGAACTTTGAAACCTTTTCCTACCACCTGTCCTATGTGTCCTGCCCAGTTAAGTTTGTTATCAGAAGTAATTCCAAGATATTTACATTTCAAGTTTTCAAAGATGACCATGACCACAAGCTGGCACTCGATTTCAGGCACAAGGGTGTAGGAAGATTCTCTTTTTTAGGTAAGGGTGTCAGGGATTGGAATGAGTTACCAAGAGAAATGATGAATAATTTACCGAAAACTTTGAAAGAATTTAAAGATAAAATTTGTAGAGGGCAAATGTAGGTAGGTGCAGGATAGGGGGAAGATGGGTGTGTAGGGAAATTGCCACCGGAGCCTGTGCTCCATTGCAATTAAATTAAATTAAATTTGAGACTATTTTCTGTTTTATGTCAGGAAATAGGTTCAGAACACACTACACTGCTGCTACATACAGAAGTACGTTGGCTGTCACGAGGAAAAGTGTTAACGCGAATATTTGAACTTAGAGAAGAGGTCCAGGAATTTTTGACTGTTGAAAGACACAAGTACGCGGATTTATTTGCAGATGGCGAATAGGTATGTAAGTTAGCATATCTTTCCGACATTTTCGTACACTTGAATGAGCTGAACATCAAAATGCAAGGTAGGAATGAAAATATTCTTGTTAGTATGGATAAGATTAAAGGATTTGAGAACAATCTGGATTTGTGGTTACAGAGGATTGAAAATGGGTCGTGTGAGATGTTTCCGACTGTATGGTCACTTGATGACGGTAATAAAATGGTGATGGACTTAATTAAAGAACATTTAGAAGTCTTGCAGCAGATATTCAAAAAGTATTTTGGAGAAAGTGTTGAAGATTTCGACTGGGTTCGTGATCCATTCGTTGCAAATTCGGAACATCTTCCAATTAATATTCAAGAGGAACTCGCAGATTTAAAAGCTGACAGAACTTTGAAATTAAAGCTTCTCAAAGTTCCTTTAGATATGTTTTGGCTAACAATAAGGAATGAATATCCGGCTGTCTCCGACATGGCAGTTAATGTTTTATTGCCATTGCCAACAACATATTTATGCGAATTGGGCTTCTCGACTTTGACTGAAATTAAAATATCCAAGAGGGAAAGACTCAAATCCGTCGATGAAGAAATGAGGCTTGCATTGTCAACGATTTCTCCACGGATCAGCCACCTGTGTGCAGTTAAGCAGGCACAAGTGTCACATTGAAGGTATGTACAGTTGTTTACTTTAATAGTAATATAAAACTGCCTGATTATTAATTTTATGCAACCGCTGTTTGTAGCTATAATTCTTTGTGTTTAGAGGCTGTATACGCAAAAAAATCGTGTTGTGAGCATGGGCGTATCCAGCGAGGGGGAGGGGTGCTGTTGCCCCGCCCTAGAAGAAAAATCGGGTATTATCGAGTTGGGGATACCGCTGCCTCGCGACTGTTAACGTGACGTCACGTTCACGTACATTCATCCGCGTAAAAACTTATGTCTATTGTGACCGAGCGTAGCGAGGTCACAATATTTTAAAGCTGTACAATATCAACATAAACTGATATCCCGAAGGTGGATCAGATGCAGGCGGTCGCTGGTAAGCGGCCGCAGATGTTCAATGTTTGAGGTGAAGCTCGCATTTCATCATAGAAATATTATAAAATATAATTGAACATCTGGTTGTGTTATCGGACATCTGCGGCCGCTTACCAGCGGCCGCCTGCATCTGATCCACCTTCGGGATATCAGTTTATGTTGATATTGTACAGCTTTAAATATGTTTTTACGCGGATGACTGTATGTAACGTCACGATGACGTCACGTTAACAGATGCGAGGCAGCGGTATCCCCAGCTGGATAATAACCGAAAAATCAAGTTCCCTTCAGCATGCTTCGACGAGTGAAGAACTGGCTCAGGAGCACTATGGGAAAGGAAAGATTGACTGGATTATATCTGATGAGTTAGCATCGAAATTTAGTGGAAGCACACCGTGAGATATTGACAAAGTTATTGAAAATTTTTCTGAGAATCCGAGACGATTAATGTTTTTACATAAAAAACTATAATTGAGTTACGATCTTGATTAACTGCATAGCAGGTCCTTGGATTACTATGTTAATCAATAATAAAATAGGTTTGAGTTTTATTTTGTAAGAAATCGTCATGCTTCAGTCCCCCACCCCAATAACTCAAAAAAAATACGAGTTCCCCCCCCCCCCCTCCTAGTTCTGATCCTGGATACGCCGTTGGTTGTGAGGACACTTTTTTTTTTTTTTTTTTTTTTCTCAACCATCCGTCCGGCAAGGTGTGCCGCGAGATTTATGGATAACCTTATGGTGTGCCGCGAGATGGAAAAGGTTGCGGACCACTGGTCTATGTATCTGTAGGGAAACTAACCTTGTGATTACATTGTTGTCACCAGAATGAACCTAGTTTTGATAACGTATATATGTTTTCCAAGTTGCTGTACCAGGAAAAGTATTTGTTTGTAGTTGCTATACTAAAACAAATTAAGGGATTCAGAAATTCATATTTAGTGTTAGTCAAAATATTCCATTTTCTAGTGACGTTCTACCAAATTTATTAGCTGTGTTTAATGATATTTTGTAGTAGGGTGCAAAAACAGCTGGTTAGAGGTAATGCTCATTTGGTAATCCTCTTCAAACAAGACGATATGAATTTCTAAATATTTACAACTACCATGTCAACACTGATATACCGTTCGACGAGTTTAGAAACGTCTATACATACTTCTCGAATAGATGCAAGGGTAGATTCTTGATTACTGATGAAGTTTGTGAAATGTTTCATAAGAGGTACCGCATTGGCTTTGTGTCCGTCTTAAAAAATAGCTGAGCACACGTGATACCGATATCATTAAAAGTATTGATAAGTTTGGGAGGATTACTTTTTATAGAGTAACGGTACATCACCCTCCACCCATAGAAAGTAGTTTCGACTGTAAGGGATGAATTCTAAAACGTGTAAACGGTGGCGATGATGCCGTAATCTACGATATGTTGATGAAACGAACAAAAAAACTGGCAGTTGATGACTTTATGAAGGAATTAAAATTGACATAATTAGTATTGCCTTGCCTTTTGTTTCGTCAGGTGTTTTTGATTGACCTCATACAGTTGGGTCAAAATTATTGTAATATCTCAGTCAACAGTAAAATCGTCTCTACAACCGTGCCATGTAAAGTACACATGTAACTTAACTTGGGAAAAAATTGTTACATTCTACTAAACTTGGTTTTCACCCAGCCAGTCTAGATATCACACCCTCTGAACGGCATATATGTAAATCTCAGATTTAAAATAAATTGCTGAATACAACTGCTAACAATAGCACCATGAGTATGAAAAAATTTGGAAGGACTTTTTCTTGATTACAGCAGAAGAGAATGTTGATGTACCCACCCCTACTTCGAATTTTACGAAAGAAGGGAATTTTGATAGCCAGGATAAAATTTTCAAACATGTACATTATCACATAATGATGTCGCAAACAAACGATACGTAAATAAAATAGCAAAAAAACTGACAATTAAGGATGATATCGCTTTTCTGAAGGAATTAAAATCAACAGAAACGACTATTGTTGTACCTATTATATCAATGGTTGCGTTTCGTGATTTCGCACGCGTAATGAAGACAGGCCTTAATCATTATCAAATTCCTTCTGATAGATACAATAGTCTCAATAACCGTGTCGAAAGTGGTAGATGAAAGACTGAACTGTTTCAGAACTGTAATTAGGATTCCACCATTCCTTGTGAAAGGTATGGATACATTCCAACTAATCCAAATTTTCGTTCTGTAGACATTATCGCATATGTAAATCCAAGTATAAAACTTTACTGTAAATAACCATCAGTTTCATTTAATGTACAAACAGAAGCCATCAACAACAACCAAAATTGATGTAATGAAGACCATAAATGCTATTCGACGAGAGGCACTCGAAATGCAAATGGGCAAGTATACTGTGAGCAATTTTTAAAGGAATCATTAATTCCAGCCACAGATTCCATGGGAAAAGCCTTTTCACCTCCACAGCATCAATAGCAGCAGTCTTCTTCAAGCTTAATTAAAGAAATCTTGACGTCTATAAATCGAAGTGTGAAAAATTATGATTCAGTATAAAGCATAAAAGCGAAAAAGAAATAACTATTAATTGCATACTCGCCATTGACTATTTACAAAGATGTTATTGTAATCGATGGTAATAAATATGAATCAAAACAATAAGTAATTGAATTTTTTTAAAAAATCCAGTACAATATACCGACGAAGACTGGAAAAGTATTTCGATAAATTGAACGACGAAAGTTGTTAAGGAGTATAAAAAATTAAATACTACCGAAAAAAGTCTTTGCTGTCGAGACACCAGTTTCACCTACTCGCTTGTTAATTACCAAACATATCTGCACACTTAGAAAGTGAATCTTTAATTAGTTTTAGTAACATCTTTTTGTCACTGCAGACCATTTAATCGGATTAGCTCACAAATTTTCGTTTTCGTCGCTTACCCATCCTGCAGTCGGCTCTTCCTTTAAACGCTTCATAAGCTCTTAAATTTGGCCCTTAAACCGGCTCTCAGTAATCTCTTTTTTGCTAAAACTATTCAATTTTTACTCGTCACTTAGGTTGACGTGTAATAATCTTACTAATTTCTTTTTTTATCAACACTACATCCTGTGCGAAATATTGCAACACATCGTGACACGTAGCGAAACACACTTTTAAACTACACAGGTAAAAAACTAAAGACTTGAAGACTTAAAATGTAAATTCCCTGACATAACATTTGATAACAAACTCAAATGCGCAGGACACTTTGGAGAATTAGTAGGAAAACGTTTTAAAATACTTAACTCGTTGGAAAGAGTGATGAAGGGATGTACCAGAGAAGTAAGGGAATTGGGTTAAAAAACTTAGGTCAGACTATTGCTTGAATATGGTGGTGTAGTATGGCACCCACATTTTAGATATCAAATACAGGAGTTGGAGGGGGTGCAAAGAAGGGCTGCCAGATTTGTCTCTGGAAATTACTGCAGAACACAATCAGTAACCGATAAGGTAAAGGAGCTGGAATGGGATTCATTGATAGACAAGAGGCGGGTAAGAGAATTATGGGAGTATACAAGGCGTATATTGGTGATGAAGCGCGGAAAGATATTGATGTAAGAATTAGGAGTAATGCATGGAAGAGCACAAATGACAATGGCCACAAGCTGGCACTCAATTTCAGGCATAAGGGTGTCAAAAGATTTTCTTTCGTTGGAAAGGAGATCAGGGATTGGAATAAGTTGCCAAGAGAAATGATGAATAATTTACCAAAAAGATGAACGAATTTAAACTTGAAATTTGTAGAGTGTAAAAGTAGATGGGTGCAGGAAAGGGAAAAAATGGTGTGTAGGGAAATTACCATCGGAGAATGCGCTCCATCGTAATTAAATTAAATTAATTATTCTGACTATACTCTGACTATTCAGTTTAACGAGTTTTACTTATTCATTTCAAAGTCGCCTTATTTATTTATTTGTGGCAAGGGCACTCTAAAGAAAAAAGGTAGTTCAATTTTCCATCGAGGTCTTAATTTCACAATGCAAGTTCGAGCTCTTTCAGTGTTGGAATATTCCATCAGCTTACTAAACAAGCAGACGTACCAAAGATAGTGAACATACGCATTCCTCGTGTAGGCTCACTGTACGTGGACGTATAGAATTAAAACAATCTATCCATTGTCATTGACAGCTTTAAATACTCTTCACGGCCCATATCTTAACTGATTCTCCCAGGACACGTGCGGCGCTCTCCAGTCTCTCAAAATACTCGGCTTAATTTCAAGGGGCGGGAGCACTGGACACAGCTGAACGCTTCAACCGGCGCAAACAATATGTTTCTACGTCAGATAATTCTTTTTATTGTCAGGCTATCATAACATCGCTTCTGCAGACAATCTTCTGGTCGCAACTCTCGTCCCTTTCCAAATTCCTTTTCGGTGTATACCTTTACCGCTAGACTTTGCACAAGTGTTGCAATGCTTGCAGTATATTCTGCTTCCCATCTCCTGCAAGTGATGAGTCCATATGGACTATCTTTGGAGCAACATTTCCAAACCTACCGATAGCCGCATAAGCAGAAAAATTGTAATAATTTATGTTTACAAAGCTCTCGAGGTGTTATACAATAACTGCCAACAAAATTAATTACAGCCCGTCCAATTCAGTTTCAAAAAATGTTGGCAATATGAAGTATAAAAATATAGTTGCCCTCTTTTATAGCGCGTGGTTCTGTCCGCGTTCCGCGCTCGGAAGTCGAAAGGCAGATCATGAGACAGTTCGTCCGTTTTTATGTATATACATATATACCCGGAGTACGGGTAAGTTCTTGCAGGTGTCTGCATCTCATTCCAGATAATACTCGGCTGTTATTTATTTTATGTCATTAGTTTCCAGGCCTGGTGTACATAGTTGAAAGGCTGGTTGCCAGTGGGCATGTTTAGTTTTTGTTGCGGCCCGTGGATGCTAATATGGAGCCATCTTATACCGGCAGCTGGACAAAGGTACGACATTCTGTCTATAGTTTTGCTAAGCCCGGTTTCTAGGCATCACCAAGACGTAGCGTACAGTCTGCTAAAAGTATCAGCTAGTCGAATTTCAATAACTTCTTTGACTATATAATCCCAAAACTGCGATGGCCTTGAAAGTATCATAACGTTATTAAAAGAGGAGTACGGCACCTGAAGTGACTCTTTAGCTGTCGGTCAGCAGACCAGTAAGGACGATTTTACACCTAACGAAGAATGTGGGGCTACCCGTCGAAGTATCCTGTTTTTTACAACATAATCCGGCGCTTCACCCGTGGTGATTTTATTGCAATCATACGCCGGAAAAATCTCCGTTCTTATATAAAAACGTAATCTCTAAACTTGACAGTCAGGCACTGTTCTCCCCAAGAAGGAGTATATATATTGGGATTATTCGAATGAAATTGTTGAAAGAATGAGATTACATACAAAGCCGGCATCAGCATTACGTACGGCGCATTCCAACGAAATTATTTCAGTGATTGAAGAACTTCGTAATTGAGGCATTAAATTGTAACACGAAATCGCCAGTGTGGCTCAGAGTGCTAAGGTTCCACATACTGGATCTGGAAGGTACTGCGGGCAGGATCGAGTCCTGGTACCCGCATACCGGCCATCCTGATACAGTTATTAGGCGGTTTTCCTCAGCATCAGAGCGAATGCCGAGACTATCCCCAATCTCCGCCTCATAAACTACGCATTACACAAACAAAAAATACACTTAAAGCACACAGAACATAGTTACATATTTCGCAGATACCTGACTACATCCACTTCCCTCATCAAACTACGACAGGTCTAGCGAACCGGTTGTTTGACAAAGACGCATGCTTCAAAAATGCAATAGTTATTGTTGGAAACTTATACAAGAGATACGAGATATGTTTTAACACGGATAAGGTTGTAGTACAACTCCACAGAAGGGAATTACCGAGAAATTGACCTGATGGTCTAATGTAAAACAGATATTGTGTCAATGATACCGTTCTCTCGTAAAGACATTGGTCACGGGTTCATATTGACATTGACTTATACATATTCAACTTTTGCTTGGGTTCTATCATTTAAAAACAATACTGGTAGTGTTGTTATCACCGCTACAAGGAATATACTAAACTAGGTGTTACCCGCGACTTCGTACGCTTGGACTTAGAATTTCATTGCTTGAATTGGATATAGAAAGCTGTAAGTTACGTAAGATTTGTTCCAAACAACGCAGATTCGGCATAATATGACAGGAACGCCATCACTATACCACTCTACAGTCGAACCTATCTCATGAAGAGAATCAATTTCCAACATGTTTAAAAATAGAAAAAAAACGAAGGTGCGGGGAGATATGGGAGATAAGTTGAGGGCAGTTTCAATTTCAGCTTGGTCTTCTCTTCTTTCTTCAGCATCAGATTCTTGCGTTCTAATAATTTTAGCTGCTCGTGCTCTGCTAGAGCTACACATTAGGTCTGGCTTACGCCCTGTGAGACATGTAAAAGAAGAAGACAAATTAAACTGATGCCAGGAACTTTAAGGTACACACAAAGTAATAGTACAGTGCAGCGCAAATCTGTACTGAATTATCATTTTTGTTTCTAAACGAAATTTAATAACAAATCATACACTAACAGACTGCATGAGAAGCACAGCTTGAGCAACCGACGTAACATAGTGGACTATCACACGCATCCGTCTGTCTGTCACCATTCGATAAGTTCCCAACATTTCGTGACTAAAACTATTATTCATACCGAAAGGAATGTTCCGTGTATTTTCTTCACATACAAAGTATTTCCTTGCCAAATTCCATCAAAATCGGTATAGCCATTCAGTCGTCAAAACGTAACAGTACGATAGAGACTTACTTCCGCATTTGTAATTTTACTAGTGTAAATCACACCCAAACTAACTGGGGAGAAGCTAATTCTGAGGGATCAATTTAGTGTAAAAATAAACGCGTACGACATCGTTCGGCCATCTACGATTTGCCACGCATTCCACCCCTGAATTTGTGGGACCTACATTTTAACATGGAATCCAAACAATGTACCGTCCAGGCATTACTCATACGTTCAAAAACAATTCTTAAAAGTTTTTGCTCTCACCGGGTTTTGAATCTGAGAGCACACTCGGAACGTTAGAAAGCACGCGTTTTAATCGTTGTGCTACCAGCGCACTCTTTCAGAAATTATTTCAGATACTTACACATGCTATGCGAAACAAAACACAGTTCAGTTGGTTTTATTAAAAATTCTATTACTATGTGTAATATTTAAGTAGCAAGATGTATTCTGTGTCCTTCCTAATGACAAATGGTATCTCCTAGTCAAATTTCATCAAGATTGGATAAGCCGTTTAACTCTGAAAACGCAACAGAGTTAATTTCGCCTTTATAATATTAGTATGGAGGGGGCGGTGGTGTAGTTATACATTTACATGCTGATAGACCGGTCTGGTGGTTCAGTGGTCAAGGCACTTGCTTTCTAATGTTCGTTGTCCGGTCCAGGGCTCAAATTCCAATGGTGGAGGAGTTGTGTTTGATCACGTGGTACGGATTTCACGTTAAACTGTAGGTCCAGCCACGACAGAGGAGGAATGCGTGGTAATCTAAACTGCCACGCAGACAGACGAACAATCCTTCCCGATCTCACGGTCAACAATGCCATACGCGTTTACTTTTACATTCTGACAGTGGGAAAAGATTTTATAACTCAAAGTTTAAGACACTGAAGACCTGCAATAGTATAAGTTACTAAGTAAAATACACTGAAGAACCAAAGAAACTGGTATAGGCTTGCGTATGCAAACACAGAGATATGTAAAAACTCAGAGTACAGCGCTGCGGTCGTTAACGCCTGTATAAGACAACAGGTGTCTGGAGCAGGCTTTAGATCGGTTAATGCTGCTACAATGGCAGGTTATCACGATTTAAGTGAGTTTGAACGTGGTGTTGTAGTCGGCGCACGAGAGATGGGACACAGCATCTCCGAGGCAGCGATGAGGTGGGGATTTTCCCGTACGACCATTTCACAAGTGCACCGTGAATATCGAGAATCCGGTAAATCATCAAGCCTCAGACATCGCTGCAGCTGGAGGAAGATCCTACAATAACGAGACCAATGACGACTGAAGAGAATCGTTCAACGTGACAGAAGTGTAACCCTTCCACAAATTGCTGAGGATTTCAATGGTGGGCCATCAACAAGTGTCAACGTGCGAACCATTCAACGTGCGAACCATTCAACGAAACATCATCGATATGGGCTTTCGGAGCCGAAGGTCCACTCGTGTATCCTTGCTCAGTGCACGAAACAAAGCTTTACGCCTCGCCTGGGCCCGTCAGCACCGACATTGAACTATTGATGGCTGGAAACATGTTGCCTGGTCTGACGAGTCTCGTTTCCAATTGAATTGAGCGGATGGACGTGTACGGGTATGGAGACAACCTCATGAATTCATGGACTCTGTATGTCAGCAGGGGAATGTTCAAGCTGGTGGAGGCTCTGTAATGATGTGGGGCGTGTGCAATTGGAGTGACATGGGACCCCTGATACGTTTATATACGACTCTGACAGGTGACACGTACGTACGAATCCTGGCTGATCACCTGCATCCATTCATATCCATTGTGCATTCCGACGGACTTGAACAATTCCAGCAGGACAATGCGACACCCCACACGTCCAGAATTGCTACAGAGTGGCACCAGGAACACTCTTCTGAGTTTAAACACCTCCGCTGACCACCAAACTTCACAGACATGAACATTATTGAACATATCTGGGATGGCATGCAACGTGCCGTTCAGAAGAGATGTCCACCCCCTCGTACTCTTACGGATTTATGGACAGCCCTGCAGGATGCATGGTATCAATTCACTCCATCACTACTTCAGACATTAGTCGAGTCCATGCCACGCCCGGTTGCGGCACTTCTGCGTGCTCGCGGGACTCTACGCGATATTAGGCAGGTGTACCAGTTTCTTTGGCTCTTCAGTGTATATTCCTCTTAAGGCGTCGATGGTTGAACGGTTAAACAGACTTACAAAAATGTAATGTTGTGAGAATTCAGGAAACGTGGTTATCGTCCATGATTAAATTCCAGTTGCATCACAAAGTGGCACAGTACTTTTAAGATAAAACCGTACGGTGTTGAAGAGAAATCGCCACTTTCAACCTTATACATCTGAATTCAAAATTGATGATCATCAGGAGATTTCAGTTACCATAAAAAATAACTGCTCATAAATATTTGTTAAAAATTTAATAAAATAATATATACAATTTTTAAATAATCACCGTTACTACTCGCTGTTATTTTTTTCGGCATTACACGTATAAGAAAAATAGGATCTTAGCTCTGAGTGTTTGAAGGAACCTCCTCGGCATTGGGCTTGAATGATTTCGGGAACCATGGAAAACTGAAATAACGACGGCCGTAGAGAAGAGTTGAACCCACGCCATCCCGTTACCGCTCGCCCACCAGACACGCTAATAATCTCTGAATTTAGCTATTTACAGGTAACTCTTGTAATTGTACTGGTCACTATTTACATGCTTAAGTTTTTGTACAGGCCGCTATATATGGGTCACAGTTGTACAACCAACTATTTACAGGACATTAATTACATCAGGAAATTTTTGTACAATACACTAATTACACGTAGCTACTGTGCAGAAAAGACTTTACAGTTCACTATTTACAACTTGAAGTTTTGGTTCAGTCAAATATTTACTCTGTTTACAATATTTACAATTCTGATAGTATTACAATTTACAGCCTATGACATTTACAACCAAGAAAACTATTTACAGTGCACTATAATGTTTTAACTGACATGTATAAATGCTATGTTTCTTCTCCATTCACACAAGAATATTTTAATCATTCGTGTACAAATGTTTATGGCTTTGTGACAGGGTTTCACGACCTAAGGGGAAGGTGCCTCCCTGGGTAGGCATAGGAAATTTTGAAGGGAGGCTTGGCGTGTTAAGAAATGAAACATATATAACCTTGGTAGACATATAAATGTTTGAGAAAAGGGACAAATAATGAATGTGTTGTAGTTGTTCACTAATATGTTTAAAAAAACCTAATAAAACACACTTTTAGTTTGTTTAACCTAAATAACATTTTTTGTATTTCAATATAACATTATGGGATGGAAAGGTGTAATCTCAAACAATAGTCCAGAGAGGGGGGAGGGGGCGGGGCGCATGCCCTAGAAGTTTGAGGACCCGTGATCTAGACAGACCCAGCTTGGATACTTCACCAATCTTTACATCGTGGAGACGGAATCAATGTTGGACGCGGTATATAAAGTATTCTCCTATCAGAAAATTGACAGAATTTTCCATACTAATTTTTTTCATCACGGAGCCCCCAAACCATTAGCCCGTCTTGAGTTATGCTTTGTTTCTATTCAGAATGTATACATTTTCCACCTCAGACACACAAAATCCATGATCATTCACTTCATATTGAACATCGACAATTTTTTCAGTTTAGGACATTGTTTTAAAACAATTGTCGGTCTTATGATCAGATATGCGAATTCATCATCGTTGCTTTTAATTACTTTGTACGGATCACAGAGCTCATTAAATAAAAGAAATTGTCTGTATCTATAGAAAGCAGCAGCGGGCTTCTAAATTATGGAAATGCAAATTCATATTCAAACGTGTATATCGAAATTTTGAAAGATCAAGAATACTTATTCTGACTTGATTGTGTAAACTTTCGCGGTTGTTTTCAACGATTTATTCGTTCTCATGGTGGAGCCACGTCGACATGGCTAAGTTCAAAGAACTAAGAAAACATTATACAGACTTGTAGAGTGCTTTCACCATCTCTAGAGCCACAATTTTTTCGTCAAAAATATTAACTCAGGCGAAATTCGGCTTAGCTATGTGTTTGTGGGCACCGCACCGGCCCACCCAGGAATTTCAGAATTTGTCCACGGTTTCCCAGAAAACTAAATTGTTCATTCACTTGTAGCAGTCTCCCTCAAAACCGGAAATCGGAGAACGTTGCAAATGCGTATGGAGAGAGATGTTTCTTTCAACCACGGCGACTGAAAGATATTATGTGATAAATTTTTACCCAGCTCTATTTCCAATCTTATGTGCTGTTGGGGAACATATCGACTTGAGTCTTGAGAGTATTGGCCCCTAGCCTGACTTTGTGCTCTGGATGGTGGTAGGTATGGTATATGGTAGTGCATTTTCAATGAAGTTATTCTGATGTGATGCTTATGAATTTTACGGTAGCAGTCTATACAGCTATGAATCATCAAAACTCTCCAGAAGGTAGATGTTCTGACATGGCCCAGCTGTACAAGCTGTTTGTGTATAATTCAGACGCTTTGTTGTTGTACCGACTATTTTGCTTAGCGTACCTGTTGACACTCTGGCAAACATCACCAAGAAGAATTTCACTTTCGAAACGACGCAACATTACTACGTCTGTCAAAAAATCCATTTCAACGTATGTGCTTCTTAACGTGGCCCGTCACGAACGGCTGGAGTTGTATAGTAGTTGGCAGAGTCAAGGTTTATCTGCAAATAACGGCACATCAGTATCCACACACAGACTGGCATATTCTGCTAAGGTATAGATATGGAAAATCGGCCAAACTTGTGGCGCATGTTCGTAACAATTGTTCGAATGTCTTACAACTACTCGTAACAGTATAATTTTGACTTTGGTGGAGGCGTAGTTTTGGAGACTTATCCCATGGATCCATTTTTTCGTATGAGGAGACTGCTTTCCACTTAGCCAACATTGACTGTTATGGATCAGTGGAATAGGTCCAATTTATGTGAATATCACCGATTTAAGGTCTCAGTTAGTTTATTTAATCGAGCATATATGATAGACCAGAAACTGCAAAGTGGTTGACGTAGTTTTAATCTTTTTTCTAAAATTAAATGTTTCTTTTAGTGGTAATAGGAAGAACATCCATCCCCTTGTCGACGAGTTATGGCAAAACCCTATCTTTGAAATTTGAATCATAGCCAGAAAATATGTGATAAAAAATGGGTATCTATCTTAAAGAATTTTACTACAAATTGTAGTCATGGTGTGCAGTCTCTCTAAATACCGCTGTGGTATAACAATGATCTGGATCTCGAACAGTCACCTATTCGATGTTTTTCTCATACAAGTAAATTGTGCTTCCTGTCATTTGCTAGCTGTCATTTCGAGAAGAAGGATCTCCTTACATACGTCACTAATTTTTCTGGCGAGTTTGACAACTTCGTTCACAAGCTATTTTTCAGGGTCTCTTCCTGAAATTAGTTCAACGGAGATATTCACGAGCCGTAAGCGCTAAATGCTAGTTAAGCCACTGAGAAAGGAACTTTACACTGCGCGTCTACCATCGATTAAATAATTACATGCAGCCAAGAGAGTATCGAATTCAAAATACCGGAAACATCTTTCACATAAGTACAGAGAATGGTTTTCTCTAGTTGAAAATGACAGGTCACTTTTCCAGCAGAAATGAAATAAATCTTTTCCGAAGACAAAATTGTTTATATGATTCTCACTTTCATCTTCAGTGTGGCGTAGAGGTCCAAAATCTTCATTAATAGGTTATAGCCGTAGACATTGATCAAGTATTTTGTTTTTTGTCTTTCAAATTTTGGAATGTCTGTTTATTTCACAGGAAACTCAATATTTTTGAAATCGAAATAACACTTTTTGTGTCCTTGTAGTTATTTGGTAACTCTTTTCACGTATCATGCATGGTGCCTCTACATGAAAATTCAGAAATTTTCGTCATTGTTCACAACTTTGACCACTGCATTCTGTCTTCTGATGTCACGTGAAAAAGGTATATAAGCGATTTTCGATACAACTGTTTAAAGTTTTGCTATATTGGTGTCTATGGAAGCGAAACAATAAAGGTATTATCCACTATCAACACATAGGCAGCATGGCAATGAACTAAGAAAGTTCTCTTAGCGATCTCTAGCATCCTAGGAGGGTTCAATTTACCTGACTCTGCTATGGCATCGTTTAGAGTGGTGAACCAGGCTGCCGTGAATCAACGGAAATGGGTGAACCACAGGTGGACAGACATTTGTAGGCTAGTATTGACAGGCTGGCAGGTGGAAGGTTCGGTCGTCTCACTGCTGGCTGTCCTTGGCCCAGGGTTAGCCTGTGAGCCAGAAGTGAGCAATGGCCGGTCAGAGACAACAGTTGACTCCGTCGAAAGTCCTGAGGTAATGGTACCTGCTAACTCCCGAAGTGGCGAATGGAAGGCCGGCAGGTTCTGTCCAGTGGTACCTCGCAGCGCCATAAACGGTGAAAGTGTGGAGGGTGGTAGGGAACCATCACTCTGAACTCTGCATGCATGCAGAGCAGGCTGATGTTCACATGGAATTCATCGTTAGACAATGGCTGACCAGCTAGTGGTGACTTGGGTATCCATCTAGACGTTGAGGGGCCGTGACTTGTCAATCGATCTGTGAGCAGGCAGTACGACAATGACGCATGGTACGGCTCTAAAACAAGTGAAAATGAAGCGCTTAGTAACGAACAATCTTCGTTACAGTTTACTAGAATATGATACTTGCCATCAAGTGTTCTTTGTTTCGGGGAAGTAAATTTTTCGTAGTACGTATCAAGATTCTGTGATCAAGGACCACAATCTAAGGAAATTTAATAGAAATTATTTCCCAATAATTTCCCCGGAATCCATGAACGCCAGACGTTCGGAAAACTCCACGTCCGCAAATATTTGATCAATAGGCAGGGTTGTTGAGAGATGCCTGACGAATGCGGGTCCCATCTCGCGTCTCTTTAGTTTACAGCTGGGCGACGAGCCTGTATGATGACAGTGCTCTGCGCACCGTGAAATAGCAGAAGCAGTCAAAGAGAAGTTGCTTTCTGCCCATATTGTTGTATTTAAAATAGACTCTGGCACTTCTAAATATTGTACAGCAATCTTATTTAAATTATGTTTGTTCCATGTCTTAAAATGATTATATGATGACCTTTTTCTTGATTCTCGTTTGTTATAAATCAGATCACGCTGACATAGCGAGCATTATTCTTTAATAAGTACTGTATTTAAATAGCTTGTGGTGTGAAATATCTGAGAAGTTAAAACGCCTTTCTTAATTAATGGTTTTACCGAAACGAAAATAATACCTCATTTATCGATTTTGGTTAAGTATAAAGGGAGGAAAATAGCGCGCTACAAAAAAAAACTCTTAGAAATAATATATACAATACCGACCGTGGTGAGTGAGCGGAAACGCTTTGGCCCCGTATTCGGTAGACGCGGGTTGGGATCCCCGTCCGGCCATCTTTTCCAAGGTTTCCCTAAATCACTCTGGACGAATGCCGGGTTGGTTCCTTCAGTAGGTCCTAGCCGAATTCTTTCCCGTTCCTAGCTCCCACCTCTAATGAGCTCGACGTCGACGAGGCGTAAAGCTATAACCACAAATAATAATAATAATAATAATTAAAGCACGCCATTTGAATTACGTATCGATTGCCATAATAGTAACGTTACAATATCTGACAAGGTGTGCATTTCATCGGAGCTAAAACTTCCACTCAGCCTGCTATCAGAGGAGATGACATACTTCAAACATTCTGCGGGGAAAAATGGCCAGAGCGTGGCGCCAACCTTGTCATCTCCAAGGTTCAGTTCATCTACATCTACATATATACTCTGCAATTAAAAAAATTGTGGGTGGCAGAGGGTGCTCAGCACCAAAGCTAATCTCTTTGCTGTGCATTCCAATCCCTAATGGTACGAGGGAAAAAAGAATTCATATAAGAATCAGTCCGGCACCTTATTTCTCTAATTTTATCTTTCCTGTTCTTCCGACTCAAATAGGTTGGTGGAAGAAGTATTTCACTACACTCAAAAGTGAAAGTGGGAGTACGCATGTTTACCAATAAGTTTAAACGAAACGTGTGTCGTCTATCTACCAGAGACTCCCAACCTAGTCTACTAATCAGTTCTGTGACGCTTTCATAAGGACTGTAGCAAGCGGTCACGAATCGAGCGGCTCTTCTCTGTACTTTCTGTATACTTTCGATCAACCCCTTACGAAACGGGTTCCAAATGGCACAACAATAATCCAAATGTGGACGCACAAGAGATTTGTACGCTATCTCCTTTGTTTGTTCATTACAATTTTTCAAGATTCGACCTATGAATCGCAGCCTAGAATTTGCTCTACCTACTAACGAATTAATGTGTATGTCCCATTTCATGTTCCTTTGTACTGTTACTCCCAAATATTTCATAGAATCGACCATATCAATAACTGTATTGTTTAACTCGTATTTCTGAACAATTGGATCCTTTTTGTTAGTTATGCTCATTGTCTTGCACTTTTTACAATTTAGAGTAAGTTGCCACTCAACGCACCAAGCCAAAATAACATCCAGATCGCGCTGAATTTCTAAGCAATCGGCCAAATTTCTTACTTCCCTATAAATAACCGCATCATCAGTAAACAATCTAAAAAGGCTTTTCACTTTGTCTCCGAGATCGTTTATAAAAATTAAGTTCGAAGTGCTGAGCTCTACTTCCGCAAATCCTTTGGGGGAACAGTAGTGAGTACCTTGTACGAAAAAAGGTAATTTTTATAAGAATAACGGTAAATTTCCTGGTCTCGAACGACAAACTCGATTTTCACGATGACTATTGTCGCTTTGATAAAGAGACGTGGCACGTCGTAATGTTTCACGCCTGTCATCATGTCACGATCGCGCGGGGTAGTTTGTTCCCGCGTTATTTAGTCAGAACCGTTTAATCGTATATGATTAATGACAAGCAACTAAGCAGCGAAAAGACTCACTGTATAAAAAAAATGCGAACTGACAGATGCTTCACGCATAGTCAGAAACATGTTTCGCAAGATAATCTGAATATACGAAGTGGGTAGAAACCAAAAAGCATATTTAAATATTTAGCAGTATATTCTAGTACATATTAACCTAACTGTAAACAAAATATAAAAAAATATCAATATAGATTCTTGAGATTTTAGCTTTGCTGACGTTTGGCAGTGAGTGACAGGTAACAAGTTTTGTTTTAGAGAACTGAGTTGTTATGTTTCTCTCTCTCTCTGTCTCTCTCTCTCTCTCTCTCTTTTTTTTATTTGTTGCTTTACGCCTCGCCGACGTCGAGGACTTTAAAGGCGGAATGATACTGTAGACAGAAGGAATTCGCCTGGAGTGATTTGGGGAAACCATGGAAAACCCAAATCTGGATGCTCGGACGGGGATTCAAACCGACGTCCTCCCGAATGCGGCTTTCTCCTAATTTATCTTTTAGTTTGAGTTATTAATAAGTGAAATGTACAAAGACGTTGAATCACAAGAGTTCTAATTGAACTAGCGAGCATGGCGGATGAGTGGTAAAGCTTTGGCCTCATATTCGGGAAGACTTGTTCCCAGTCCTTTCCCGCCTCTAATGACGTCGAAATTTGCAAAAAAAAAAAAAAAAAAAAAAAAAAAAGAAACACAACAAATCAAACTGAATAAAGCTTTGTTTTACTTTTAAGCTAAGATATTTGGGTTAAGGTAATTAGCAGAATTCCAGGCAAAGCATTGCAACATACCTGAAGCGTGATACGCAAGGATGAGCGTAAAGATGATTGGCTTCTGTTCAGACTTATTATGAACAGCTTTGCTCAACCGATATGAACAATTCAAAGGGCAGATTGCTCTCTCGGAGAAGGGCGCCCCAGTTCACCTCGCCATGTTGAATCTTCAGAGACTTCCGATAAAGGTGAGTCATTAATAAACAACCAACCCTTTCACTTTTGCTGGAGACTAATGAACAGTGTGAATAACTCACACTATTGTTCCTTTTTTTTTAACTGCTTTACTTCTCTCAACAGCTAGGTCTTTAGAGACGGGAAAGGATGGGGGGCAAGCAATGGGAAGGAATTCGGCCATTGCCTTTTGAAGGAAGCATCCCGGCATTTGCCTGGAGTGATTTGGGAAACCATGGAAAACCCAAATCTGGATGCCCGGACGGGGATTCGAACCGCCATCCTCCCGAATGCGAGGCGAGAACGCTATCCGTTACACTCGGTATATTGTTCCTAGGGGTTCCAAAAGTTTCTGATACTACACCCCCATCAGTCAAAACAAAAATGGCCACACCATGTTATTCGCGTTATGGCACTTACAAAATACAACCAGAACGGGTTATGGCATACTCAAAATGGCCACAACGCGAAATTCTTGTTTGGTCCAGGTCGCATACTCCACATATGACAACTCACATTTTCTTTTCTTCTTAGAGCCTTGTAACGCGACGGGTAAGATGAATCATGTATGTTAAATGCAGCCTGGACGGATTCGTCGTGAACACAAAGAGTTAGATACTGATAAGCCGTTATTTTTCGCTCGATGAGCGTTCAGGCTTAACATATACATGTTTTCTCATTTTCCATCGTCCCTTTTGCAAAACTGACATTTGTTCGTCCATTGAAGTAATAGGTGCAATACTTGTTCGTATTGCTTAAACTTGCACCTCTGTCCACTTAACCTCACTAACCTTAACAACATTTAACCGAAATCAACCCTTATCAGTCATTAAATTCTCTGGGAGTTTATTTTATCATTAGGAATTACGAAGGATTAAGCCATCATAATAATTTCTAGTTGATATGGGTCTTTGATGCATTGATTTCCCAATGCATTCGGTATCCCAAATCCGTTGATCATTTTTCGATAATCACCCTTTAGAAACAATTTCCAAAAACCAAGGACAGGAGCATTATACTTTTTTTTTCTCTCTTATTTCTTAAAGGAGACCGTTCGAAAGCAATATATAACGTTTTATACAGGATGCCATTCAGCGGCCAGACCATTTTTTTTTTACAAAAATACAATCTTTCATATGAGGAGTGGTTGATAATACGTATTTAGTTCCCAAACTTTTGTATTTCCTGCAACACAATTAATTTTGCTGATGTTTTAATTTACGCTGTGAGTGACGCGTTTCGAGAAGTGATTCTCATTTTCAAACGCATTATTATTACATTTTCGATTTGAGAAGTGTTTGTGTCAGTTTCTGCTGGATATTAGTAAATCTTTCGGAGTGTTTCGTTTTTGAAGCCTTCTTAAAACACATCACAGAAACTCACACTTACACACCCTCATTACATTAAATATAGGTTCTAGGCGATATACAATGTTTGAAAGTTAAACAATATACGGTATACCGTATTACCATATGTAAACAATATACGGTAACGTTAACTTTCAAACATTGTATATCGCCTAGTAACTATATTTAATGTAATGAGGATGTGTACGTGAGAGTTTCTGTGGTGTCGTGTTTTAAGAAGTCTTCAAAAACGGAACACACCAAAAGCTTTACTAAAGTACACGGAGTTCCATGGGATAGGTTAGGGCTGAGCATTAGGATTTCTCTGCAATTATGTAGGTGGTTCTTAGGATGGTTTTCGGTTTACACCTCAGAAACTAAAATCATAACTAATACAAAAATCGCGGAAGAAATTCATGGTTGAGTCTCATTGGTTTGGAATAGCCTTGCTATTAATGATACAACTTTCAACAAGTCATAAAGTTATAACACTTGACTTACATTTTGTATTATCCAATACCTGCGGCCATATCAGAGTTATTTATACACCGTTGGCAAGCATACTACTGAGGTGGTTTTCCGCTTTTTACTTCTGTTCTGAGGTAAGAGACAGCTGCACCAAAGAGCATATTCCACTGAACGTGGTTGTTTAAACCATGATGTGAAAGGAATTTATATTAAAAATGTATGTAGTCTTTATTCCAGCTCTACGCCTTCACGATACCAAAAACTCTAATAGTCATACCATGTAACGCGAAACGTCAGTGGTCTTAATTTCCGTGTATCTTGTAGTGTGATCTAAATCCTAACATAAGACTAAATGATTACGAAAGATAAAAATGCCTTCCGAAACTCTGCTTCACATAAAAATTGATTTGTCTTCAGTAGAGCATTGAAGAATTTGTCATCAGGGATCTAATTCATTAGCTGCCTTGCATGGAGGGCGTACATGCAGGCAACTTCTTAGCTCCGTTGCGACCTTCCAAATAGTGTCTAACATTTCCCGAAATCACTCAGTGTAACGTCAAAATGGTTTCTTAATATATGTCATGACTCAAGAAGCACCACTGTTGAAGAGCCGTAAAGGGCTAAGTGAAATATAATTAGTTTCTTTATGTTGATGTACGGTAAACTGTTTTGTGGATTCTCAGATATTATAGTATTTACTAGATACTTACCGTTCTTCCCTGATTGTCTTTTGAGTGGATGTCGGCATTCTTTTCTATAAGGTAGTCTACGATCTCAGAGTGCCCTTCTCTCGATGCATACATCACCGCTGTAAGACGGTATTGATCCTTGGCATTAATATCTGCTCCATGTTCTACCAACAGCTTTACACACTCTAATAATTTACATTCTTCTTTAGTTGACGTACACGCTGCCATCAAAGGCGTGAAAAACCCTGAAGGAAAAGATACTTGACATTAGTAACAAAATAATATTTTTTCTGTCTTTCTAATAGGTTGGTCATTTTCAAAGATACCTTTGTGGAAATTAGGATTAGATCCATGTTCTAGGAGACATCGAACAATATCTGCGTGCCCCAGTGAAGAAGCGAACATTAGAGGACTCCATTCTCCTTTGAGTCTCTCGTCCACATGTACTCCTGGAAAAACAAACACCGAACTTCAGCAGACAAGAGCATCTGTTCCCGGCAGTTAGTTATAGGTGTATCCGTGATAGATTACTAGATTCTGGCCAGTCCTATGGAGGTTCCAATATATATTCGTGAATTCAGTTTACAACGTTGAAGGGGTACTATCATCATATCTAAGTCATTTTGCGAAGGAAGGATAGTCGCGAAATTAATCAGTTTCGGTTGCTGTATGTCGATAAAAGCTTTATGGGCACTACAGCAAGGAATTGCTTAGAACAATAGGTATGAGGTTGGAAAAAACAGTCGTGTCCTGCGAAGAAGAAAATAATCATGCCTTCGAAAAACTGAATGATCACAAGACCTCGGATTTTAGGCAAAAACCTATTTTGTTGCTGATTGAAACACATGAAAGTAACGTCATATATATAACGATTTATGGACATTTATGACCGTTATTCGTGATTTTATAGTGCCTAAAATGCCTAAATTTTCTTTAGGACCTGTTTTTTGCCTATATACGTGTTTTTCTTTCGAATATCAACAACAACATTTTAACCCAGAAAAACGTAAATATTTTTTTAAGTATTTGTTTCCTACAATTCAAGTGAACGTGAATGGGGCATTGTTACTCGGTGCCTGTTTCATACAGAGGCTGCAGTGAGCCATGTCTTCTCGCAAAAAAAACACGAGTATGACGAAGGAACCGATCACCAAATCGTCTTTCGTTAAGCAGTGGATTAACTAGTTTTCCAAATTCGCAATGGATAGAAACATTATATATTGTGATGTGTGCAACAAACAGCTGAGTAAACAGTAACAAGTGTTGAATTATTATACCAATAATACTTTAATAATTTAATGAAAAATAGGATGGTCATCATTCGACAGTATAGGCGCTTTACCTACCGAGTTATGCAGCCGCCTGTTCGAAGCATTTAACTTGATGCTATTAAAAGACTGTGCAGTTATATCAAAATAACTCAAATTTAAAAAGTCTGTAAATTTAACATTTCGCACCGACAGTACTACATTGCTAAAGAATATAATTCGCTAAAAGTGGTTTTTAATTACAAACATGGCACGATTTGGTTATTCAAAATAAATGTCTAATTGTGTTTGGTCAATACTTTAAAAATCCACAAACTGTGTAATTTACAATCTGAAGATGTTGACGCAACTATCTGCATTGTAAATTTAACTATCTGTTTCTAAATAATACAATAAAAATAATATACAAACAGTAAAAATAGTAATATATCTAATAAAATACGTAAATATAAACATACAATTTTTTATCAATAAATAAAAATCCAATAGATGTCTAGTTCAAATTTATTTCTACATCAGTAGTAAATACGTGACAAATGCACATTATGAGTTTTAATGATTTTAGAAATCCCAGTCGGCTAAAATCAATTAAATTAAATAATATTCTGATGAATTACGCTTCTCGATGCTACATTATAACTCATCGAATGTTTATTGATTATATTTTATAAATATATAAAAATTTTGATAACCTATTTCCACATTTTTGAACCTACTTTGCATAGGAACATTTAGGCTAATTTAGGCACCTAAAATAATATTTTTAGAAACAAAAAATCCGAGGTCTAATGATCACACAGGGAGCTTAACAGTTTGGTTCTATATGTTAAGGATTCGCCAAACTGGCCTCTCATCAGTGGCTGTGGAGCGAGAGCATATGAACACTTATCTCGTCCGTTGGCGGTCCCAAAGTAGGTCTCAATAAGCGAGCACTGTGTTAAACTCTCTCCATTTTCATTGTCAACACAACACAACTCATCTGCACATACGCAAGATTTACGAGCGTGGAGGAAAAGAAACAAGCCTCAGACGACATTTATAGTAGTATAGTATAGTCCAAGGGCAGAACATGTTTTTATCGGCGAAGAAGCTATATACAGGGTGTTACAAAAAGGTACGGCCAAACTTTCAGGAAACATTCCTCACACACAAACAAAGAAAATATGTTATGTGGACATGTGTCCGGAAACGCTTACTTTCCATGTTAGAGCTCATTTTATTACTTCTCTTCAAATCACATTAAACATGGAATGGAAACACACAGCAACAGAACGTACCAGCGTGACTTCAAACACTTTGTTACAGAAAATGTTCAAAATGTCCTCCGTTAGCGAGGATGCATGCATCCACCCTCTGTCGCATGGAATCCCTGATGCGGTGATGCAGCCCTGGAGAATGGCGTATTGTATCACAGCCGTCCACAATAAGAGCACGAACTAAAATGAGCTCTAACATGGAAAGTAAGCGTTTCCGGACACATGTCCACATAACATATTTTCATTGTTTGTGTGTGAGGAATGTTTCCTGAAAGTTTGGTCGTACCTTTTTGTAACACCCTGTATTGAGCCTCAATCACAGACTAAAAACAACTTCGACAGCATATTATCAAAACAGGAAGTTTGCAGGAAAATCGGAGAAAGATAAACGCTCATTCGAAAAGAACGTGAAACATTAACTGCTTAGAATGCTTAAACGAATTAAGAGGAGAAACACAATTTGTGGTGCATAAAAATTTCACTGCAATACCCTATTTAAGGGCCTACCAGGAAACCCAAGGAAATTTTAGCCGTCAGCTATACTCATATGTTGTTGCAAGACAAACTGAAAATCATGGGAGAAGAAATAAACAGGAAATTCACGGAATGTCGCACCACCATACGGGGGGACACCGAAACTTTGAATGCAAAAACGGATCAGCTGAGGATGAGATTCTACAGATTGCAGAATTTAAATTGAGAGCATCAAAGGATTTACATAGGACGAGTGGTCACCAAGTTCGAGCAGGCGTTCAGAAAACAGCGAAAAAGAGTGAACAGGCGAACGCTACAATTGCAGACCGTTGACAGCAAATAGAGCGAAAGTAGACCACGCCGCCGAAATTTTCGAAATGACGCCAGTGGAGCGTGTCCAGATTAAACAGAACCACAATGAATACAAAAGTTCAGTTAGTGGAAAATTGAATGAGGAATTAATTGCCCTGTGACAAGATGTCTAAGGGCAATTACCAACTGTATAAAATCGGAGCAATGCTTGTAGTTCAGTCGAACTAGATCTCCCTAAATTTGGCATTAAAAGAAAAAATAACCCATGATAATTTTTTACGGGTTTATAAAATTATTTCAAGATTAAAAATATGTCGTAACCATTAAAAGTGTTTTTTTTTTTCATGCTACGGAATAGGATGAGAAAGCGTGGTTTATAGTATCGGGTTTCACCGAAGCTACTTATCTGAAATTCAAAGAAATGTTTCTAAAGGCGTTTTAGGATACTAGTGCACAGGGAGAATTAGGAGTAAAAATATATGAAGGGTTTTATAACCCAAGATTTGAGAATTGGCTGTGGAGAAATGCTTCGAAGTTGGCAATATTGTCCAAGAATTTGTATAATCCACTATGAGATAGTAAACTAAGTGTAGTATGAAGTTCACATTTCTCATCACATGTCAAATGTCAACTAAACCACGTCATCATACGCTAATTCGATCATTTCCTCAGTATATTGAAAAAATATTGACGCAGCGTATATGAAAGGCAGAGGGACAGAAAAAAAATGGAAGGCATTAATTAGCCAAAAATCAGTCAAAGTGGGACGAATATAACCACTATAACCTCTAAAGTAGGGATATGAAGAAACCTCAGTGGGATAGTAATTATGACACCGATAAAACTAAAATTTTGAAACACAAAACCCGTCAGAAAATAAGCCAGATTATAATAGTCAATCTATTAATGTTATTAAAATGAGGAGAAAAGAGCACGACAAATAATAATCCTTATCTTCAATGAGTGGTCCTGGACAGGAAAATATCAAGAACAATGAGGGAGAATGGAACAAAACGGACGCACCTCAATAACCAAGAAATGATTTACAACAGATAACAGGTATGCACAGTAAAATAAAGAGCTGCGAAGACTGAGTTATTGGACCTCAGGAAGGTCAGAATATACATAAGTTCTTCTCCTAAAATTGTAGATTAGTTTAGTAATAATTAGTTGGGGTTTCGGGAAGATATAAAGTAATATTACTACTTTGGAAATGCCACACTTATTTTAAAGGAAACTTGCCTTTTTTGTGCTGAGAGAAATCTGAAAATTTATAAATTCTGTGCATTATAAATAAATGATGGTGATGATGTAATTGTTATGGAGGTAAGGAAGTAAGTCCAAAGTTATTTTTGGTATGATATTGAACAAATTTCCATTAATTGTCAAGTCGATATTTCAAATCATGTGTTAGGGAAGGAAATAAATTCGTTGTGCGGGAATGTAAACCCCAGTTCGGGAGCATGGTGCGCTTGGTAGGAAGAGAATAACCATCGTAAGAAGTAATGCACAGGCTTGCGGCAGTCCATTGTGAAACGTGAAAGTGAACAGTCCAAGTCGATGAGACCACATGTTTCCATTTCGTCATGCTGATAAAGATTTAAGCTTAGGGAATGTAAAGTGATTTTTTAGTAATTAAATTTTTCGAATGTAAAAGTTACTTGGAAAATTCTAGGAAACAGATTTCTTTGGTGGACGATATGCACGGCTTAAGAACTTAAAATGAATTAGGAATGAATGAGAAGTGTGCTTGCTTTTTCAGTTTAAATTTGGTTTGAAATAAAATCTGCAGTTTTCAAAGATCGAAGTTCCGAAGTATAGTTTTATAAAATTTTGCAAGTTGGATCGTGAATTTCTCTAAATCAAGGCTATCCGATCTCAGGTCCGCGGGCCATGCATTTGAATTTGCCCGTCAACAGCAGCGGTCTATAATGTCCTAGCTTAAAAACCTCTGCAAAGGTCTCATTGATGGTTTTCACTTTTTGATTGTAATTAAACTGTGTTACTTGTATCTTTGTTTTATTTAAAAATCTATTGTAACTATAGGCAAGTATTATGTGGCCCGCAACCTAACTTAGAATCGAAATTGTGGCCCATCTCCAAAATTGGTACCGAGCGTGGTGGTGTAACGGTTATCGTTCTGGCCTCGCATTCGGGAGGACGGCGGTTCGAATCCCCGTCCGGGCATCCAGATTTGGGTTTTCCATGGTTTCCCCAAATCATTCCAGGTGAATGTCGGGATGTTTCCTTCAAAAGGCCAAGGCCGAATTCCTTCCCATTCCTTGCCCCCCATCCTTTCCCGTCTCTAAAGACCTCGCTGTTAAGAGACGCTAAGCAGTTAAAAAAAAAAAAATTGGTTGGGCAGACTGGCTCTAAGTAATTAAGTGCGTATGTATGTATGAGCTTAGGAAGTGCTTAAGGCTTGTCGGATGTTTCTAAGTGGAATACAATAGGATAAAATGTGCACAAAATTTTGTAGTTTAATCTTTAGTATAGAATAATGAGGCGTGTATGAGTTAGTTGATGTTAATTCCCCATGGAATGGAAATGTTTAAAATAAACGTAAGTTGAAAGACAAAGTGAATGGAACTATGTTACAACCAAAATATTTGTATATGTATGTTTTTGTTGTATATTTATAAATGGTAATGTCTATGTGACTTGTTTATTTGATAGTGCCTCATTGCCCTTGACAAAATTTGGTAGTTTAAAGAAATTGAATTTACGATTATACAAAATAATAGAACTTTAACCAAATAATGTTATTTAAGAATAAAAAGAGTTTCTTACAAAATGGTATCTAATGTAAGGGTCTATTAAATGAATATTAATTCAATATTTTTTTTTACAGTGCTTATAGCGAGTGTATTCGACACTGATGATGGCGATAGTACCGTCGGATGGGAATGTTAAACATGGTGGTCCGCTTGATGTCTTATAGAGAGTATTCCGCAATGGACCGTCGCCGACCTTCATCTTTTCTTTCCATGATTTAAATATAAGCAACACAAATAGTCCCTACATTTAATAACAGCAATTTAAAAAGGTACAACAACTCTTGTACCCAGGAAGGAAAAGAAGCGGCAACCTGCCTCCATATCCGGTCTAGTATGAGGTTCTCCTGTCTGCCCCTGTGCAGAATACTATGAAGTAAAATTTAGAGGAAGCAATATAGGACTTCAATGAGTCACAAGGATTCAAGGAGCAATAATAATTATGCTGCACTTTGGTGATAGTATTACCCAGTTGGCATAAAATGGTAGGGAACCGAAAATATTATGAATCCTGCAATTTAGGAGAACAAAAAGTAAGAATGTTTGAAACATTTTCAATGAGGTGCTGTAGAAGGATGTTGAAAATTATGTGGATAAATTAAATACAAACTGAAGTACTCTAAGTAAGAGGAGTGATTAAATAATATGACAAAGAAGGGGCAAGATTTTTGTTCATATTATGGACTAGTTACTTTGTTAACGATGGGAACAATCGAAAGTAAGAACTGTAGAGGAATTAAAAAATTTATTTTAACTGCGTTGCAGCACACACCCCTATCTTCCAACGTCATGATTTTTCACCATTGTAAGGAAACGTAGTTCCTTACACTTAGGCCTTTTGTTTGGTTATTTTTTTTTTTTAGTGTATATTGTGTAATATGGTTAGTTCTTTCAAATTTATTAAGAATATTACTAAATTGTTTTTGTATAATAGAGAAAAAGTAACTGCCTTGAGTTGATATGCTGGGCGCGTGAACCAGAGAGTAGTGTAAGTATATCTGGAAAGTCAGTCAGTCATGGAGAAGATAATCTTTGTGGGAGTCCGCGAAATGAGAAAATGGTGGGCTGAGGCTTGTTTTCGTTGCCTCGCTAGGGCAATAGAGTACAGTAGAATTTGTAAAGTGAACTAAAAAGGACATTGAGAGAACTGGGTAAGATAGAAGTGAGTAAAAAGTAGTTGTACGAACAGTGTTAAAGTCATATGAGAAGTACACGGTGAATATATGCGAACTTAAATAGGAATGAAGTTTATTTGATTGTTGAGAGTCCGATGAGAGCATTGTCCTAGGTTTTATTCCTCAAATCCAATTCTTCGAAATTGCAGACGGAGTGTAACCAAATTTGAATGAATAGAAGAGGAAGCACGTGTACCAGGTAAACATACATGTGGCTTCGCGAGAAGCAGTAAGAAGCAGAAGAAATATTACACTATCCACCTATTTTTTCCCTTTAAGAAATCCAATTTTAAGCTCTTTTAGTGTTATTGATAAATTTTTCATCTTTTCCTTTGCCAATTTATTCCAGTTCCTTACTCCTATACATACAGAAAAAAAATTCCCTCTCCCTTCCTCTTGAAATCGAGCGCCAGCTCATGATCATCTCCTCTCTTCCTTTTAATACTCCTAATTCTTCTAACAATATTAGTTCACGCGTCATCTCGATTATAACCCTTATACAATCCAAACACACTCTGCGCCCGCTTTCTATCTTCCAATTACTCCCAACCTAGTTCATTCATCATATGTTATTAATTGCTTTCTGCGACAAGTTCCACAAACAAACCTAGCTGCTCTCCTTTGTACCCTCACCAACCCCCTCAATTTGATACCCGTAATGTAGGTCCCACACCACTCCACCGTATTCAAGCAGTGGTCTGACTGAGGTTTTGTAACCCAATATCCTCACTTTCCTGGTACAACTCCTAGTCGCTCTCTCCAACAAATCGAGGAAAAATTTACCGGCCTACCATCTGCCCAGTGTGTTCTGCCTAATTGAGCTTACTGTCAAATGTTATGCCAAGATATTTACAGTTTTTGGCATAGCATTTGAAATATGTGAATTTATGAAGCAGATAATAGAGGAGGTGCAAGATATAGGACGGCTTTTTGAGAAGAATGAGATATTCTGAAGACCGGAAGTGATTGAGGATTGCATCAAACCGGCCTACAACTATTTGGAGTGTGTATTGACGTATTTTAAGACGGTTCCGCTGTCAACGCGTTTGATTATAAGAAATAACTGTGGTATGGAGGAGCATCAAAACTAGTTTAGCTGCGAGGCGGATGTTATGTTCTAGATCAGGGGTGAACAACCCAAATGATCTTGTGGGCCACTTTGGAAATGCATCATAACTCCGCGGGCCGCATATAAATTTATATATCCCCATATTTGATTTAGACCCACTATAGATATTTTTTTTGTAGTGAAAAATTGAAACATAATGAGTTATTATTGTGTTTACTATTATTCTTATATGTAAATTAGCCTCGTACCCGCGACTTCGTACGCGTGGATTAAGAATTTTTTTGCCAGAATTAAATATAGAAAGTTATTGGTAATGAAGGATTGGTCCCAAACAACACCGAGTCGGCATAATATGACAGGAAAGTTATCACTATATCATTCTACCGTCAAACCTGTCTCTTGAAGAGAATCAATTTCCAACATATTTCTGTCGCCATTCGATAAGGTCTCAAAATTTCGTGACTACAACTGTTAATCATACTGGAAAAAATATCCTGTGCCCTTCATACAGATTTCCTTATAAAATTCCATCACTACGATATAGTCATTTAGTCGTCAAAACGTAACAAAAAGCCAGAGACTTACTTCCGTATTTATAAATAATATTACTGTGGTTCACACTCACACACTGACTGCGAACAACACCTGAGGGATCATTATAACGTAAAAAAGTGTACACCTACATCATTGCAAGACTACCTACGATTTACCTCGCATTGCACCCCTAACTTTCTAATATCTACAGTTTAACATTCAATCCGAATAACCTACTGCCCAGGCCTGACTCTTAAGATGAAAAACATTTTTTAAAAATCTTAGCCTCCACGAAGATTTGAACCGGAAACCACGACGTTGGTAAGCAAGCGCTTTAGCCACTGAGCTGGCAGGCCACTACACGAAAACATGGTACGGAGACGTGCATATTCAACGTGTCTGTCTATCGCCGTATTTGGAAGTTATGAGACAAAATGTGTTATTTATACAGATAATTTTTCAACCAAATGTAGACAGTATTTTTCTCCTTGTTTTAAAGGATAAGTGTGCAAAGTTTCATCGAGATCGGATGAAAACTGTGGATTTGTATGAAGAACAAACAAACAAACAAACAAACACATTCATCTTTATATATCCTCTTCAGTCCCGAGGTATCATATATGATACCTCCAGGAATTATTTTTTTCTCGGGCCACTGCACAGCTGACCCTTTTCTGGAATATCGTATCATCTACAATATACATCGCGCTTCTCACAGCTCATATGTTCGATCTTCTGCTTTTGGCAGCCCTGATTAGAACCTTGGGATCCTGCAACTGTACAACGTGTCTCGTAGAAATTAAGGTAAAGACATACATTTTTTCCATGAAATAAAGTAACATGAAGCAATAAAGTTGTGTGTATAATTTTCCTGCTTGACTCCCAAAGTATCATATATATACCATCTATAAAAAATTAATTATTGTTTCAAAAAAAATTTTAATGGTCATTCATTGTTAACTAGCATTAACACAAAGTAAATAACACAATAGTACTTCTCTTGCGCTTTTAGTATGAGCTCGGGACTGAAGAGGATATAAAGATATAAATAATGTAATAATAATGATACTAAACGCACATTGTAAAGAATTATATAACACTAAAAGTAAATATATGGATGCACAAATAATTTATTTTTAATACATTGTTTTTCACTACTTTGGCCATTATAAAATAAACATATTTTGTAAAAGTAAGATGAAACTCGCGGGCCCGAAAAATGTTTTTGGTGGGCCGCATGCGACCCGCGGGCCGCGGTTTGGCCACCCCTGTTCTAGATCGTGATAACGTTTGGACAAAACTCATCACCGTTCAGTGCAGTTTAAGAACAGGAGCAGAACCCTCCATCTACAAAATTTAATAGCACGGTACTTCCCTCTTCTTGTGGGCACCTACACCGCCCCCCCCCAAATTCTAATTTAAATGTCTGCGAACGTCATCTTGTTTAGGCAGAATCAAAATACGTGCTACATTGGATGATCTAACGAGGGCCATTGTCGTCAAATGACCCCTGTAGCAAGGTGGCAGGTCTCGCGTTTGAAGTGTACAAGTCCGGGCTTGGTCGGTTTTAACCGAACGTTGCGTTGTCTTTACTATGTCGATCCTTAATTGCACAGCAGAATACTCAAAGCAGTGGTGACTAGTAGATGAAAAGACATGCAGGCCGGACGCCATTTCAAAAAAGCTCTTAATCTGAAGTAAAGAAGAAGAGAGCGAGTGGAACTAACTGCATGCAAAATGTATAAGCTTTGCGCTAGTGTGTTTATGTAATTCTGTTTTAGAAACGTCAGTTGTTGAAGCATGTACTGGATGCAGTCACCTGCGCTGAACTGAGAAATCTAATTGAGATGGTCGGTATGCTTTGATTGGTGTGCTCATTTTTCCAAATGACCCGAACAATTCTTTGTTCATTTCCGCAGGCAAGTTATTCAGCTGTTTATTCACACTGAAGAATACAGTCATAAGTGGCATAATAAGCAGACTGTTCATATTTCAGAATTCTTCAGCTAACAAAAATAACGCATTATTCTAATTAATCGTTGTATAAACTAAAACAGTTACTTAATTTCGGCGATGAAGGTGTTGTAAAATTACAAATAACACTCCCCCTTATTTCCGTAGAATATTTGAGAGACATCTTTCTACAAAATATAACATCATATTTTCCAAACGATAATGCAGCATAACTGATGTGCCACAAAATAATTAAAAATGACCAGAAATACACAATGTGATTAACTTTTTATATTGCATTACTGTTTCCTGGATGAGTGCAGACGAAAAGATTATTTATATAGAATTATGTCATCTTCAAACAATCTAATTTCAGATAGTAAACAATCAACATAATTATTCATTAGAATAATGAATAGCAATGGTCCCAATACGCTACCCTGCGGAACTCCCATTTTTTACTTCCACTTCTTTTGATACTGCATTTCCTACCCTAACTTTCTGTTTTCTACCTTTTAAAAGTTCTTCTACCCAGCAAATCACTTTTTCATCCACTCCAATAGTTTTTACCTTATTTACTACCATTTTATGGCTCACTCTGTTAAAAGCCTTTGACAGATCTAGTGCTACACTATCAATTTGGCCTCCCTTGTCCATTTTATCCGAAATATCTTGCATATATCTTACCAACTGAGGAATATCCTTGCTTAAAGCCATGTTGCCTACTTGAAAAACACTTACATTTCTCACACATGTTTCTTATGTGGGTGCATATCAGTCTTTTCTTTAATTTACCTACCACTGATGTCAAACTGATTGGCCTATAATTTTCGACTCTATTTCTCACCCCTTCTTTATTTACCGGCACTACTGCCGCACTTTTCCAGTCGTGTGGTAAGCAGCAAGTATCGAGACTCAATTTAAATAATATGTCAAGATAAGTTGCAATGTGACATCCAGCTATCTTTAAGATGTCTGTAGTAATATTATCTACACCAGCCCCTTTGTTTTTTCAGCTTCCTTATTTCCTTCATGATTTCTTCAGGATAAATTTCAAATTTTTTGGTCACTTCATTTCTAATTTTCTTTGTTACGTTCGTTCTCCGAATTAGATCCTCCCGTTTCTGATTCATTGTCCCTAATGCTCTCACTAAACCAGTTACTTAAAATCCCTGCCTTTTTCAAAACCTCAGTAACTTCTTCTTAATCCTTATCTATAAGCGTCTTAACACCCTCACTTCCCCTCAGTTTTCTAACATAGCCATAGAAATTTCTAGATGCATCAGTCGATGGTCCTCCTGCACTGACAATACTCTTCATAAACCCATCTTTAGCCACCTTCTTAGCTATTATTAGGTCCTTGTTTAGTTGTTTTAAATATTCCCTACTACCCTGCTGTCTCTTAACTCTGTTATTCTCTTCTTACCAACCTCTTTAACCTCCTCACTTCCCTATTATAGTACACAGATTCTCTACTTCACTTTATTTTCTGCTTTGGAATACATTTTTCTTCCCCCTTTCTTATTATCTCCTTGATCTCTTCCCACATTGACTCTACTGTACTTTTTTTTTTTAAATTTTTTTTTTAACAGTTTAACGTCCCTTTTTAACAACGTGGTCTTTAGAGACGGGAAAGGATGGGGGCAAGGAATGGGAAGGAATTCGGCCATGGCCTTTTTGAAGGAAGCATCCCGGCATTCACCTGGAGTGATTTGGGGAAACCATGGAAAACCCAAATCTGGATGCCCGGACGGGGATTCGAACCGCCGTCCTCCCGAATGCGAGGCCAGAACACTATCTGTTACACCACCACGCTCGGTCTCTACTGTACTTGTGTCTTCCTTCCATTTGCTAAACGTTCTCTGAAATATCTCTTCAAATTTGAAATCTGTACCTTTTTATAATTGTACCTATTTCCCCCTTCAATTTTGGCTGAATCCTCTAATATCCATCAGAACTGCTTCATGATAACTTATTCCTTCTGTTACTTGACTCCCTACAAGGTTATCATCGGGATTTATTAGGAATATATCCAAAATATTTTGTCCCCTAGTGTTTTGCTCTACCACTTGTGTAAATCCTCTTTCCCTTATTAAGGTATTTGCAAATCTCTGTTCCCTTGTGTTATTAATCTTATTTCCTACCCATTTTACACCTGGTAAATTTAAATCCCCACCAATAATGACCATTCTGTTATCACGTCTGAAATCAGAGTATGAATTTAATTTCTCCCCAAGAGCCTCATCTTCATCTGTCATTCTTCCACTGCGGTAAGCAGGTAACACCATGGTTTTTTTCTCTTTTATTATCTCAGAAATCTACCCCAAGTAACTAATGATCTTGATCTACGAAAACCAGTGAACTGTGGTAGTTTTTGCTAACTACTATGTAAACTCCTCCACCAATTGCTCCTCTATCTATGCGGTACGCTATGTAACCATTAGGAAAAACCTCACTGCCTAGAACTACTTCTTTTAACCAACTCTCTATCCCAATTATTACTTGTGGTTCGTGTATCTCTATTAAGTTTGCAAATTCGATTACTTTGTGCGTTATACTTCTACAGTTCTCCATTAACACCCTTATTACTGCCTTATATTTTCAGCATTAAAACCTCCCCTTTCCCAGTTTTACCCCCGTCAGTTATTGTTTCAGCAACTTCATCTATTTCTTTAAGATCTGTGATTTTTCCCATCGTGGATCTGCAATCAGAATCACTTTGATCATCTATTTCCGTCCCTTCACCAGCAGCCCCTATCCTATAAAAGGAACAGTCCTGACCCCATCATCACTGGAAATGGGCTCCCTTACTGCTTTAGTTAACAACTCAGAAAGTACCCCCTTGTCCCTACTATTTAGGTGTAGGCCATGCCTAGTGAAACCCCACCTACCAATGGTGTTCACAGACACAACTCCCAACACAGAACTAGTGCCTTTCCCAAGTAGCACTTTGCATTCATCTGAAGCAGGATCCGAATGTAGGAGGTTACATGTACCAACTTAGCCAACATACGGCTCATGTTTCATATAACAGTTAAAATGTTTGAATTGCTGAACAGGTTTTAAATTCCTGCTCATGCGCCAGAGGACGTAGTGTCATAAAGCATATGTCAGATCCTAAGCGAAAACCTTATCAAAACTTGTTCAGTAAGTTTTACGTAATGTCGGAACAGACTGACATAATGCAGTCACTGACTTACATACTTGTGTAGTTTTGTTAAAAAGAAGTCACGTTGAGAGTTTAAAGAGAGGCGGGGAGGTATGAAAGGAGTTACAGTCGAAATTGTAATTTAATGCTGAATTCGTTTGCCCGCTCAGTTTGCAGAAAAATTTCTCGGTGGTTAAGCATTTATGTTTATTCGCATATCACATGTAAGGTCAAACGCAGGGAAAACCGTCTACAGATTCAGCAATATGTTACTTGTGGTACAGAGTAGAATACGACCAATACTTGAGATGGAAAAAAAAAACCCTTCGTTCTGTATCTAACAGTCACCAAGCTCGAAGAAATCAAGAACCGAACATTATTTCTGGAGTTAAACTTTTGTGAAATGACAATAACTGATCTAGTAGAAAGAAGCAAACAGAACTCAAAGTATGTTTATTTCTAATTGGCGATAAGAAAAATTACTGCTCTAAGAAAATTCATTTCTTTAAAGTAAATCGTCGTATCAAATGAATCATATAAAGAAATTGTAATTTTCAGAATTTGCTATTTATTTGAGGCAAATATGATGGGTATAAATCAATAAGAGTTAGGACCGATTGTTAAATGAAACCAGGAATTTGAATAAATTGTTTCAAATTATAGTAAAAGATTATTTCATGTCACATTTTCATCAGTAAAGGACTGTAATGAATTATGCCGTTATCGTTTTCGCAAATTTAGTGTTAATGGATATCAAAACAATATGTAATCAAATTCGTTCTTATCCTTGCTCTGAAAGTAATGCTAAGCGTTTTGAGATTTTTTGGAGCGCCACCACGGATTTGGCGCAATCCAGTACATCGATCCTAATTCATTGTTCAGAACATAAACACAATTTAATAAAAAAAAATCTGATTCTGTTGTAGCACTCACTGTATCACAGTATACGCTTGTTACTGTTTCATGTCAACATGTGGAGAACAACAGAAGAGAAGGATGTAAATTACATATGCCCACCCTTATTCACTCAATATATGTTACCGCTAAAGTGCAGAAATCAGTTACTCTGAAGATTATCTAGGTAATGTGCAGATTAACTAGGGTGACCCGTTAAACTGCCGAAAATTGTTTCATTTCTCAAATTACGTAGGTAATCTGCAACTCACCTAGATAATCTGCGCATTACCTACTAATCACTCATTAAAGTGAAAATAAGACATTTGCTGGAACAACAGCAACGTTTCTGTGCGTTCAAATTAACTTAATGTTATGTTGTTGCAGGCCATGTTTCCACAGTTGCTTAGTTAATTTCTAGTTGAAAATATAACGCCGATGCAACTGTTTCATTTATTTATTTTGCGTCGTACGCGTTTCACCTCTCATCGAGGCATCATCAGCGACGAATTATTTACATTTGTTACTATGGTATGCAGCTGCGCATCACCGTTTTCATATACAAAGCATGTTTTGCCTGTATCATATTTACAATATTGTTTGTTATCATCGTTCAGTTTCCAGCTGACGCTAACAGACGACTGAACGATGATAACAAATATTGTAAATATGATACAGGCAAAACATGCTTTGTATATGAAAACGGAGATGCGCAGCTGCATACCATAGTAACAAATGTAAATAATTCGTCGCTGATGATGCCTCGATGAGAGGTGAAACGCGTACGACGCAAAATAAATAAATGAAACAGTTGCATCGGCGTTATATTTTCAACTAGAAATTAACTTAATGTTATTTATTTATTTTTTGATATCTAAAGAATCAAGTTAGTACAATCACACAATCAACAAATTAGTTGACAGAATCAATCACTCAGAAAACTATAATACAAAGAATCAAACGGTTTTAAATATTATTACAATTAAGGAAATGGATGTGTAAAATATATGATAAAATTATGCTTACTTATTAGTGCAATCTAAAGATTAGTAACACTTTGAATTATATAGTAACTGGTTTTTGCAACAAGCACAGATATTTGTGGTACATTTAGATTTGCAATCACATTTTCTGAAATCCTGTCCAGTACCAAGGGATTGCTTTATTACTGTTTGACGTCAAGATATTTGTAGATATTTGTATAGCAGGGAAATCTTCTTTCGTTAAAAATATCTCTTTGCAATCACTGAATTCAGATTTTGCACACAACTGTTTTAAAATACCCGTTTTAGTATTAAGTTTATAAAAGCCATCCTCTGTTTTATTAAGAACCACGGCTAAAATCGAGCGGGCATCAGTTTTTGCTCTGTTTACTTCGGGCACTAGCTAGAGAAATAAAAACAACCGGCGACGACAAGACGCTGGCGAAGCCAAAATAAGTTTTGAACTATACGGAAGCCGTTAATGTGGATATTACATAAGTAAAATGCGGAAAACTCTTGATTCCGCACGTTAACGGAACAAATCTGTTAATCTCTAGATTAGCTAGGTAATGTGCACATTAACGGTAACATGTATACAATACGCAGCTGGTATGACGGCAATACTTACTACAGTTTTAGATGTATTACCGTAATCATTAAAGATGATTCTGTACGCATCCCATTTACAGTATAACACGATCAATAATAGTCCCACAAAACAAAACTCGTTTTCCTTCTGAGTCTAATAACGGTGCTATCAGTCGTATATTAACTTCAGAAAACTTTACCATTACCGTATTAAAACATGCCCAGGATAGCACTCAATAGATCTATTTGAGAAGGAGACAGGATAAAGGAACCTATTTGTTTAAAATTATTTTCTCCAACCTGTGAACATAGTATCACAACAGAAAACTCACCAGCCTTAAGAGATTCCTTCACTTTGGTCACATCGCCTTTTACAAGATTCAGATGTAAATCATCGATGGCTTCGGAATTGTTCTTCCCCTCTATCACGATACCTTCGTTCGACTGCAACAATAGAATCGGGAGATTTAGTGAATAGCAACACTCGCCGCAAGAAAATAAATTTCCTATCATTTACAAAGAAATACATCTACAAACTTCAATACTTTTATGAGTTAGTAAGTGGTTTAAAGTCACTAATATCCTAAAACTAAACCGTACAACAGATAGCGTACACAATACTTTTATTTAGCAACAAACAAAATAGAACTAAAGACGTTGAAGAACACGACGCCAGTGGTTTTTGAGCGTAACTGTTTTTTCAACAATAAATATACTGTGGTATTTTTTACGACGGGTAATTACGTAACAAAATGTGTGATAAGATTTGAAACATTTGAGGAGGGTAAAAAATATTAACGCACAGATTTCAACGTAGTAGAAACATCAGATGTTTCTGAACATAAAATAGTGTGCACCGGTGATAAAATGGCTTGTCTCTTACACTTGTAACTACGTCAAAGTATTCTAGGGCACATAAAGAAATAAACACAAAAGTAATTCTTCTGTTCGAAACCGACAGTTTGTCGTAACTGGAATTGAGAAACAGTAATGTTGCTTACCGCAGTAAGCATTGTAGTGCGGAGGGGACGCTGGTTGGCGACCCACTAACTTTAGGTCTGGCTTCACTCCAGCACTGAGCGAAGCGGTCGGAATAGCCGGCAAAGCAAAAATACTACACACGTCCATCAAACATCGATTCCACTGCAACCTCCAGTGCTTACACAGTAACATTGCCCTTGGGCTTCCGCGACTCAAAACACAACGTATTTGTACTTAACATTCCGTTTCTGCCGTTTTCTGCTTTGAGAATCTTGCTTAGTTCTCTCAATCTTCGAACTGCTTATTTTTTTTTTTTAACCAATGAAGCGAAATAGCAAGGGGGTGGATATTATTGATAAAAGTGACTACAGGTCTTGCAAACGTACCCTAAGGTATAAAACATTTATATGGTTATTAACTTTTTAGTTTATTAAATTTTTAATTTTTCAGAATGAAATATGTAATTTTTTATTGAAAGCAGTTTATATTTAAAAAAATTAAGAAAAGAGTTTAGATGTTAACAAATCTTCTCGGGTTTGCATCCGGATTTTATTACAAAGCAACAAGCTTTCGGCAACTAGCTCAGTAGCCATCTTCAGGTCGATTATGTATCGGCGATCTTGCCGTTACGAATACCAGGCGCCTGGTAATCGTAACGGCAAGATCGCCGATACATAATCGACCTGAAGATGGCTACTGAGAGAGTTGCTGAAAGCTTGTCGCTTTGTAATAAAATCCGGCTGCAAACCCGAGAAGATTTGTTATCATTTATTCGCCAGGAAAGCCTGCATTCGCAGTTTAGATGTTTCTGGGCATAATAATATTGATGAATGTGATATATTAGATCGTCAATGTTATGATAATTTTTAAAAATATTTAATCATTTTGTAACCTAATTTGTCGGCAATGTTCTTGCCGTATAGTTTCGGTGGTGAATGCCAGTAAAAAATGGAAAGGCTTGATTAAAGGACGATCAATAAAGTTTGTGTCCGAGTTACAAGTCTGAAAAAATGGAAAGCAAATTCATGAATGGAGTAAAATTGTTACAGTCCAGATACCAGTTTCCAAAGACATTTCAGAAGCCAATAGTCCTGAAAGCATGAAGAATAAAGACAAAACCACCAGGAAAGTTCCAGCAAAAAATCACTCTCCCATATTAAATGATGATAAATGCTGGAGAAAAACCAAAACAAAAGAACAAGGCTGTTTACGACATTGAGACCCTGAACAACGTATCACGGAGCATGGTGGGTGAGCGGTAACGCTCTGGCCTCACATTTGGAAGGATGTGGGTTCGTATCCCCATCCGGACATCCAGATTTCGGTTTTACATGGTTTCCCCAAATCACTCCAGACGAATGCTTCCTTCAAAAGGCCATGGCCGAATTCCTTCCCGTTCCTCAATTGTGTTTGATTCACTGGTGCCAAGTCTCTTCATGCTCTTCAATAACTATAGTCGAACAATGACGTGCCCTGAAACGAACAGAATGAAGCAATCATTTACTAAAATTAGTATTTTAAAAACAGGGTAACATTGGGAAATATCTCATGTAATTAATAATTTTTTCTATGTTTATGTTTCTGAGGCTCATTTCAAAACATCACATGGAAAATTAAAAGCAAGTTAGATTTATCAATAAGATTTTTCTCTCTTACTCTTTGTTTAAAATTGAAATATGTCTTTGATAATAGCAGTAGGACACAAAAATGGGATAAATTATATATGTTTGCAGTTAGAAACAAACACATAAATGATTAGAAGACATAATTTTAAATCTAACATGGACTTTATAGTCTGAGAAGACTTCTCAGGTTTCTCCAGCAGTTATGATCACAGTAGTAGTAGAAAGACAGTACTTACACAAGCGTGAGAAACGTTAGACGGAAGATTACTGGGGTGATTAGTGACTTCCTGCCCCGCCCATTTGCCTACGGTGACTCGCAGAGGGAAACCTTTTGTAACATCAATTCCACGTGGCCAATAGTTATGACATGAGATTATTAACTGCTTCCACTCCAACGCTGGCGTGCTAGTAACACCTGCACCTTTGTAAATCTCAATTGCTTCTAGCCGGCGGTGGTCCTCTAAGGAAGGTGATTATTGATGTCACCCAATGGCCGACAGCGAACAACGGCACCTACAGGAAAGTAATTAATAACCACTTTCATGCTGACAAAGAGACTCCTGCCTTCCTGACTCTCAAGGCTTCAGGATCACCTACAACTTTCTTAATTTTTATAAACGATCTGTGACAACGTTAATTGCAGGATGCGATTTTTTGCTGATGATGCACTTATTTATAGGGAAGTGAGGTGCTCCGACGATTGCTTAGAAATTCAGCGCGATCTGGTTGTTATTTCGGAATGGTGCCGTGAATGGCAGCTTACACTTAATTGTAAAAAGTGCAAGGCAATGCACATAAGTAATAAAAAGACCCCGCTTGCTCAGGAGTACAAAGTTAACAATTCAGTTGTTGACACTGTGGATTCCCTGAAGTATCTAGGCGTAAACGTACAAAGCAACATGAAATGGGACTTGCACATAACTTCCTTTGTAGGCAAAGCTAATTCCAAACTACGATTCATAGGACGTATTTTGAGAAGTTGTAATGCTCATACAAAGGAAATAGCGTACAAAACACTAGTGCGTCCGCATTTGGAATACTGTTGTGGAATTTGGGATCCGTATCGCAAGGGATTGATTGAAACGTTAGAGAAAGTACAGAGAAGAGCCGCTCGATTCGTGACTGCTAGTTACAGTCATTACGTAAGTGTCACAGAGCTGATTCGTGGGTTGGGCTGGGATTGTTTGGCGGACAGACGACGTCGTTTTCGTTTGAATTTTGCTGGATAATATGCGAAAATCTTTAAGTTACGAGTGCAACGAAATACTTCTTCCGCCAACCTATTTAGGTCGCAATGACAGGAGGGATAAGATTAGAGAAATAAGATGCCGTACTGATTCACTTATGTATTCCTTCTTTCCTCGATCTGTTCGGGATTGGAATGCGCAGAATTAGGATTGGTGCTTAGCACCCTCTGCCACCCACAGTATTTGTGATTTGCAGAGTATAGATGTAGATGTAGATGTAGAACTCCTGGAAAAATATTCTGGAAACCAGTATTAACAAACAGATTTTAAAATCACTTGAAAATTAAAATTAATATCGTAATATAAAAGGGATTAAAGTATTTTATACTTGCAGTACAGTTGTTACTATGTTAATAATGTAATGGCTTCCTTGTGAGCCTGATGGGCCAACTAGTCGGGGAGACACGAGCTCTGTATGAATACTTTTCATATATATAAATTCATTATTTTTCATACTACAGCATTCATGAACTTCACTATCTGTTTCTACTATTTCTGATTCCACGAATCAGGAATCAGCGTATGAATAAATTTAATATTTTGAAAGATAGAATTCTACCATACTGTGCCCGTCTTGCAATAGAGCCCAACGCAACCGGGAAGGGACGGGGGGGGGAGGGGGGTGAGCTGTACAAAAAAACTTTCAGTTCGACACATACGTCTTTGGAACCGTTTAATTACAATAACTTTTTTGATATTTGTGCTACATTATCCATCAACATTTCTATGTGTACTTTTTATGACTCCATGTATCAGGAATCATCGCCTGATTTAATTAGTATTTCAAAAGAGGAAGACAAAAAAAAAAAAAAGGCTCTGCTCAGAACTGAACTTTGAAATAACAACTTCCGTAATTTTTATGCTACAATAACCATCAACATTTGTATTTGTATATATTTCTTTTCTGTCTACTCAATAGTCAAATCACCGTCAGATTAACATTAATAGTTTAAAAGATAGATTAAGCTTTAACTCTCTGTTCTCGTATACGAGAGGGCGTCGGTTCGAATCCAGATTTCTATTTTCCATGACTTCCCGAAATTACTCCAGGCGAATGCCGGGATGATTCCTTCAAGAAGGCCCCGGGGGAATTCCTTCCCGTTCCTTGCCCCCATTCGTTTGCTGCCTCTAACGGCATCCGACGTCGAAGAGGCAAAAAAAAGAAGATAGGTTTCTCAGTTACAGATGCCACCGAGGTCGGGTAACAATGCACAATAGACGTCTTACCATATTAGCTGTTCACAACCACCGATCCTCAAAAAATAAGGTACGCAATTATTTCCCAGCCCTCTGACTAGAACTTAAACGCTTTGTAGCAACTTTGGAAATAAACAGTTTACTGCATTGTTTATAAATGGGATTCCGCCGAAGGCTTGAAGTAACAGAAGAGATGTTTTTTTTTTTTTGTAACTGCTTTATGTCTCTTTTTAACATCGAGGTCTTTAGAGACGGGAAAGGATGGGGGGCAAGGATGGGGGGCAAGGATGGGGGGCAAGGATGGGGGCAAGGAGCGGGAAGGAATTCGGCCATGGCCTTTTGAAGGAAGCATCCCGGCATTTGCCTGGAGTGATTTGGGGAAACCATGGAAAACCCAAATCTGGATGCCCGGACGGGGATTCGAACCGCCGTCCTCCCGAATGCGAGGCGAGAACGCTAACCGTTACACCGCCACGCTCGGTAGGAGAGATGTCGTTTTTTCGGTAATCTGCTTGGCAGTTTGCGATTCAGAAGGAGACAAGCATTAAGGTTCGGATAACAATGATACAAGTGTTCACAAGGGGTCTGCATTAGAATTGAATGTCTTGTTTAACTCTTCAGCGACTTTCAAGAAATACATTTGGAAGAAAATCATACGGACATTTATCCTTCAAAGTCCAGTGTGCCCAGGAATTTTTCGGATTAATTGGTTCTGTTACTAGGACATGTCGAAAGTGCGACTTCTATTTAACAAGCCTGTGTATATCGGAATGAGCATTCTTGACTTATAAAAGCTAAAGATGTATAGATCTCATTACGAGTTTATCATTTCTCAGTTTAGAACCTCCAAATTGTTTCGTATGAACACAACTTTCATATATTTCAGTTGAGCGATGCTTGTTTCGAGCAGCCGTTCGCCTCAGAGACGTTGTGTAACAAGAAACGTAATTTATACCACCAGGTGACGCGTTTCCATTGAACCACGGTCATATCTTGATGATCTCTTGCCCACTGCAATTACAACTGACGATATCATTGGGTCGTCATATGAACACTTAGAGGCATCTATCATCTTGTCACTTACACGAGAATTCCCCTTCCTTCACACACTTTCCATAGATTCTCACGAGAACAGCCGAAGAGTCTCGCCGTTTCCGAGATGCTCGTTGGCAGGTGCCGGGCCGTAACAATATGCCCTTTGTCAAAGTCAGGGAATTTCTCCATTTCTCACATGAATCGTCGCTAGAATGACTCCTCCATTTACATACTGTTCTTATAGCATGACGTACCCGAAACGTCACTAGATGACACTTAGTCTCGCGGTGTGCAGTGCTCATAATGTTTTCGTTCATCACTGTATATACAACACGACGTTAACGACAGTTCGACTACACATTCAAATTTTAGAGCGGTCAGGGCTTTTATTAACCGTATGAGAGTGCATAAAACAGACATTGTACAAAAATCTCCGTAAACGATCCATTATATTGTAGAAGTTTTTTTTTGTAATTTAGTGTAATAATCCCTAAATTTGGTAAATACTGGGGAAATTGGAGATGTCTTTTGGTAAATTAGTGGAAAATTGCGTAAACCTTATAAATTTTTTGTACAAATCCTCCATGAATCACATGTATTCTACAGCACTGAGGTATATTAACAACCACCATCACAGGGGTTATACCTGGTTTTTGGTTGGACATTAAGATTCCCTGTTATCTAGTAAATTCAGATAAAAAAAACCGCCTAAAGCTAATCAACATAGTAGGTAGACCGGTAATTGGTGTGTGTTTTTAAATCAATCCACAGTGCCTATCGAGTGAGGGTATACACTTTTGTTGGTTAATGGTGTGTCAGGTGGGAGGTTAAACTTGATGATCCCCTTGAACAAGTTGTTATTACTATGTATGTAAAGACGATTACACAACAAACGATATTCATGATAGGAGTATTTATTGTACTACCAGAAGTCTCGATCTGAGCCATCGAGGCACGTAGGAGGCTGTGGGCATGGATATCACTCGTCAATACCACAACAGTGTTTATAGTACAATCTATACCAATATTATAAATGCGAAAGCAACTCTGTCTATCTGTCTGTCTGTTTGTTATGATTCTTAGGCGAAATGGCTAATCCAATCGTGATGAAATTTGACAAGGAGATGCTATCTGCCATTATGAAACGACATGGGATACTTTTTTCGTTATAAACAATACATACTGGCATGTAATTTTGAAAAATTACTGAACGGCGATAGACAGAAGAATGGGATATGTAAGATCTTTAGTACCACCCGGCATTGCGGCCTGGTAACTCAGTGGTTAATGCTCTTGCTTACTAATGTTTGGAGCATGCTCTATTGTTCAAATCCTGATGGAAGCAAGGATTTTTAAGAATTGTTTTTGACCGTATGAGTCACGCCTGGACTGTCAGTTGCTTGGATTCCATAATAAAATCTAGATACCACAAATTTAGCGGTGCAATGCGTGGCAAATGGTAGGCGTTCTAACATTGACGTGTGTGTACACTTTTTGTGCTATATTGTTCCCTACAGCTTGGTTTCTCTCGCAGTCAATGAGTGTATGATCTGCACTAATCTAAACTAATATTATAAATACAAACGTAACTCTGTCTATCTGTCTCTCTGTCTGTTTGTTACGTTTCTTGTGCTAAACGGCTAATCCAATCGTGATGAAATTTGACAAGGAGATGCTATTTGGCATTAGGATGGACATAGGATAATTTTTCTGTTTAAATAATACATATTGTCATATAGTTTTGAAAAATTATTGAACGGCAATAGACAGACACATAGGATGTGTAAGTCTGTGTAGTACCTTCCTATATGGAGGGCTGGTAGCTCAGTGGTTAAGGCGCATGCTTACTGATGTTTGGAGTGTGGTCTCCGGTTCAAAGTATGATTCAAGCAAAGATTTTTAAGAATTGTTTTTGATCGTATGAGCCACGCCTGGACGGTTAGTTGTTTGGATTCCATGTCAAACTGGAGATACCACAAATTTAGGGATGCAATGTGTAGAAAATCGTAGGTGGTCTAACAATCCTGTAGGTGTACACTTTTTTACGTTATATTGATCCCTCAGGCGTTGTTTCTCTTGCAGACAGTGTGTGTGGTCTGCACTAACAATATTATAAATGCAGAAGTAAGTCTCTGTCTTTTTATTACGTTTTGACGACTAAATGGCTATACCGATATTGATGGAATTCGACAAGGAAATACTTTGTTTTGTAGGAAGGACACAGGCTTTGTTTTTCGGTATGAATAACAGTTTAGTCACGAAATTTTGAGAACTTATCGAATGGTGACACAGACGGATGCTTGTGTTAGTCTGTAATGTTACGTCGGTTGCTCAAGCAGTGCTTCTCGCGCTGTCTGTTAGTGTTTGTTTCGTTAGTAAATTTCATTTAGAGACAATTTATTTAGTATAGATGTCGATTTGCTCTGCACTATACTATGACTTTGTGTCTGCCTAAATGTTTCTGGCACCAGTTTATTTTGTCTTCTTTTTAGACGTGTCTTGCGGACGTAAACCTGGACTGAGGTGCAGCTCTAGACGAGCACGAGCAGCTAATGTTATTAGAACCCAAGAATCTGATGCTCATGCTGAAGAAAGAAGAAAAGAACACGCTGAAATAAAGATGCCCTCAGTTTAACACCTCCCCTCCCCCCCCCCCCCACACACACACATCCCTGCACTTCCGTTTGTTTTACTATTTTTAAGTATGTTGGAAATTGATTGTCTTCATGAGACAGGTTCGACGGTAGAGTCATAAAGTGATGGCTTTCCTATCATATTATGCCGGCTCGGTGTTGTTTGGGACAAATCTTACGTAACTAACAGCTTTCGATATCCAGTTCTGGCAATGAAATTCTAAGTACAAGCGTACGAAGTCGCGGGTGACAGCTAGTTAATTATAAAGTTAACATTCTCTGTCACAGAGAGGAGACTGTGCAACAAATACAATCCCAAACGTCTCCCAAATGTGAACTGAGCGAGTGCATATCGCACTGTAGACGATCTACTCACTGAGTACCACGCAACGTATGTGACAGTAATAAGGACATCATCCAGCCAAACAGTCAAATCCATCGAAAATTAAGTCGAATGATTCGTTAGTCCGTCTGTTTATCGCAATAGATTGATGGTCCAAATATTTCCCTCCTCCCCCCAACCTACCTGTTTATGAAACTGTTTTTGTATTTTCAGTAAAATTCCTACTGTGTTCCAATTAAAAGTATGTAACAATTCTGTAACACATTCGTAAAAGTTGAAATGAACTTCTAATTGCTATGGAGCGCATGCTGTGTTGACAACTTCTCTAGTCATCTGTTTACCCCTTTCTATTCTTATTTTTATTCTTTTATTATTATATTACTTACTTTGTGTGTACATTCTACTTTTGCCATTTAAGAATTGTAATTTTAAATTATTTCAGCATTTCTGTTAAATTATTCATCACTTCCCCTAGCAATTTATTGACTCACTTATCTAGAGAAGGCATGAAATTGAGTGCCATCTTTTGCTCATAGTCATATTTTTACTTTCATGCATTACTCCTAATTCTTCGATCAATATCCCTCCAACCCTAATCACCAGCATACGCATTTTACACTCCCATTACTCTCTTGACCCTTCTCCTGTCTTTTTGTGACTCTCAATCCAGCTCCTTCATCATATCAGTTATTGCGGCAAGCGTTCATATAAGGAGTGACTCATATCTCTACTTGTCCGATATTATGAAGAAATCCTATGGTTTACAGAATTCAAACAGCAAAACAGCACTCCAGCTGTTTGCTGAAAACTTGTAAATATCTTGCCACATCATTTGATGATAAACTCAGCTAGATATACCGCACTGGGTTATTACCGGTACGGAATTAACTGAGTTATAATCCGTGCAACATGCATATTTATCGGTGGGTTCAATGTGTCAACAACACCAGAATGCTCAGTGTACTGACCTCGGCACTTACAAATGGTCTTTCGTGTATGAATTTGTGTCATACTTAACATGAATGGTTTGAAACGTGTAGTGAATATCTGAGTTTGTTGACATATATGAACCAGAAACATCTATAATAATACTATAAATGTGAAAGTAATTCCGTCTATCTGTCTATCTGTTTGTTACGTTTTTTGGGCTAAACGGCTAATCCGATCGCGATGAAATTTGACAAGGAGATGCTATTTGGCTTTAGGATGGACATAGGGTACTTTTTTCTGTATAAATAATACATATTGTCTTGTAGTTTCGAAAAATTACTTAATGGCGGTAGACTGAAGCATATGATGTGTCTCTGTACTATTTACTGGTGTAGCGGATTGGTAACTCAGTGGTTAATGCGCTTGCTTACTAATGTTTGGAGCATGCTCTACTGTTCAAATCCCGATGGAAGCAAAGATTTTTAAGAATTGTTTTTGATCGTATGAGCCACTCCTGGGCGGTCAGTTGTTCGGATTCCATTTTAACTGTAGATCCCACAAATTTAAGGGTGCAATGCGTGGCAAATCGTAGTGCGGTCTAACAATGCCATACATGTACACATTTTTACGCTATATTGGTCCCTCAGGTTTTGTTTCTCTTGCTGTAAGTCTGTGTGTGATCTGCATTAATAATATTAAAAATGCGGAAGTAAGTCTCTGTCTTTTTGCTACTTTTTGTCGACTAAATGGCTATACCGATATTGATGAAATTTGGAAAGGAAATACTTTGTATCCGTAGGAAGGACACAGGACATTTTCTTCGGTCTTAGCAAATGGTGACAGACAGACGGATGCGTGTGTTAGTCTGTAATGTTACTTCGGTTGTTCACGCCGTGCTTCCCGTGCAGTCTGTTAGTGTATGATTTTTTAGTAAAATTCGTTTAGAGACAAAACTTATTGTTTAGTATAGATGTCGATTTCCTCTGCACTGTACTATTACTTTGTTTCTGCCTAAAAGTTTCTGGAACCAGTTTATATTGTCTTCTTTTTTGACATGCCTTGCAGGCGTAAACCTGACCTGAGGTGTAGCACTAGAAGAGCACAAGCAGCTAAAGTTGTTAGAACCCAAGAATCTGATGCTCATGCCGAGGAAAGAAGAAAAGACCAAGCTGAAATATAGCTGTCTTCAGTTAACCCCCCCCCCCCTCACCCCCACATCTCCGCATCTTCGCTTGTTTTTTGTTTTTAAATATAGTGGAAAGTGATTCACTTCATGAGACAGGTTCGACGGTAGAACGATATAGGGATGACTTTCCTGTCATATTATGCCGATTCGGTGTTGTTTGGGACAAATATTACTTGTAATAGGACCACTTCTTTTCTTAATTTTTATAAACGATCTCGGAGACAAAGTGAAAAGCCTTTTTAGATTGTTTGTTGATGATGCGGTTATTTATAGGGAAGTAAGAAATTTGGCCGATTGCTTAGAAATTCAGCGCGATCTGGATGTTATTTTGGCTTGGTGCGCTGAGTGGCAACTTACTCTAAATTGTAAAAAGTGCAAGACAATGAGCATAACTAACAAAAAGTATCCAATTGTTCAGAAATACGAGTTAAACAATACAGTTATTGATATGGTCGATTCTATGAAATATTTGGGAGTAACAGTACAAAGGAACATGAAATGGGACATACACATTAATTCGTCCACATTTGGATTATTTTGTGCCATTTGGGACCCGTTTCGTAAGGGGTTGATCGAAAGTATAGAGAAAGTACAGAGAAGAGTCGCTCTGCTTGCTACAGTCCTTATGAAAGCGTCACAGAACTGATTAGTAGACTAGGTTGGGAGTCTCTGGTAGATAGACGACACACGTTTCGTTTAAACTTATTGCTAAACATGCGTACTCCCACTTTCACTTTTGAGTGTAGTGAAATACTTCTTCCACCAACCTATTTGAGTCGGAAGGACAGGAAAGATAAAATTAGAGAAATAAGGTGCCGGACTGATTCTTATATGAATTCTTTTTTCCCTCGTACCATTAGGGATTGGAATGCACAGCAAAGAGATTAGCTTTGGTGCTGAGCACCCTCTGCCACCCACAATTTTGTGAATTGCAGAGTATATATGCAGATGTATGTAGATGTAGACTTACAGCTTTCTATATCCAATTCTGGTAATGAAATTCTAAGTCCACGTGTGCGAAGTCGCGGGTAACAGCTAGTCACTGATGTTATTTCGGTGTCCTGTGAATTGGGAGATGGATTTTGCACAAATCATAAAACAGTTTAATCCTTTATTTTTTATTACAATATTGATTTCACAGTTCGCAGGGTTATTAAAATTTATGTTGGCGATAAAAGTTAGTGGTGGTCTGTAGCATGTTTTTTTTACAGGAGATATAGGTATCCTGAAATCCGCCCGTGTGCTTCTAGGAGAGGATCAGGTATTCGCCGCTGACTATGGCACGTCATTAATATATCCACCGCTAGCTAGAGAAAGTTGAGGATTACAGAGGCGCAGGTTATCCTTATAGGCTTGAGGAAAGTGCTGAAGAAGTTTCTAATCAGTTGTCATCACCACCGACCATGTGGAACTGAGTTTACAAAAGGCTTTCATTTGTGAGCCACCACCAGCCATGGGCCGGAGCCGAAAACCTTTAGTCACATGTCATAATCTGTCAAAAAAAAAAAAAAAAAAAAAAAAAAAAAAAGAGAGAAAAGAAAAGAAGCTTGATGTACTGTCTTTCTCCTACCACTGATCACATAATCTAATCATCGCACTGCATTAGTTATAACTTTGGCTTCTTGACCGCTGTGTTGTATGTGTAGGTGTATACTGTCTACTGCATTTCAGAATTGGAGCTTCGTTTTTAATATTAATCGTCTTTAACAAATAAGAAGCTGAAGAAAATTTGTGCCCAACCCAATGAAATTATTCTGAAATCACGATGGCTATATTAGTACCATCTAGCGCTCTAACTACTTGACACTTGCTATTTATAACTGATTTTGAATCTTAATAGCTATTTCGCGTTGTAGTTATTGATGTCGAAACGAAACTTGTTAGGATATAGATATTTCTTGCAGATCGTGTTTAATCAGTTAATAGTGATGTAACTGGTGTTACTTACTTCAAACCGAGCATAGTAGGTGAACAGTAACGCTCTGGCCTCGCATTCGGGAAGACACTGGTTCGATTCCCCGTCCGACCATCCAGATTTCGATTTTCCATGGTTTTCCTAAATAATTCCAGGTGATTGCAGGGTTGATTCCCTCAAAAGGCTATTGTTGAATTCCTTCCCGTTTTTTTCCCCAGCCCTTTCACGTCTATAATAACCTAAACGGGGAGTAAAGCCAAAAAGTAACTAAACAAAATTCGCCAGAAGTGACTTTTCAAAATTAAGGAAAAACAAATTTCGTATGAGGTGACTGGTATGGTATCAGGTTCCATTCAATAGAGCTTAGAGCGCTAATGACTACGCCGTCGACGCACCATAAAGCCCCAACAGCAATAGAGCTGAATTACCACATGAATGGACCGGAAACAGCTGAGATTCTTATAATAATTTGTTTGTATCGCACAGCGTTCATTAACCGGAAGATATTCTTGAATTATATATCACTAACATGTCTTTAACTTAAATCTGTTTAGAACACGGAACAAAAACGTTAACGACGGTTTGTCCTTGAAGTTTCTTTTTTTTTTTTTTTAAAACAAAAAAAAAAGAGAAGCAAATCAAATATAAGAATTGAACCTATCACTGAGAACCGCCGTGCATAGCGTTATAGCATAAGCGTGCCCTATTTGCTGATGAAGTCAGTTATCTATTTTCAGTGTGGTGTGGCATGCTTGTTTTTCTTCTGGGACTCGTCTGGATGTAACTAGGCTGGTATAGATACACCAGTATCTTTCGTTTCTCTGAAAAAAAAATGATATATATATTTTTTTTAAAGAAAACAACAACAAACTCTTATTTCATTAATTCGTGTGGAGTTTGATTTCGATACGCCCATCCTCTGATTACGAAAACAGAAGCACAAAATAAAAGGTAAGAAAATGAAATGAGTGACCGGCAATGATTTCTGTGTCCCGCGTTTACTTTTTATATTTTATTACGTAATTTGTTCATATTACTAAAAACAAAAATAATAAGAAATAGCTAATAAGAGTCAAGGCACACTTTTCTTCACTTCAGTAAATGAGCAGTTAGCGTGGATATAAAACGTAGTTGCAGCATTGCTTATGTTTTCTTGAAGATGAGAAAGCGTTGGAAGATCCCTCAGGACCGTCTACTTCATATCACCGCTGCTTATGTTAGTTGTGTTTTAGGCCAACAACGTGATTCCGCATCTCAGCCTCTTTATCCGTGTGATATAATCCTAACAAACTTGCCCAAACCAAAAAGTTCTTTCAAAGATACTTCAAAACACACACAAAAATAAAACGATATTTTCTGGCAGAAGCTCGTTACAAACCAAAAAGATTTTTAGATTTTACCGTAGAAACCTTCAATATAGTGCACTTACCCTATGAATGACTGCAGCATTCAGTAACTTCTAGGAGAATTTAAAATATTTCTGTTAAATTTATTTCTAAACCTGCCCAACAACCGTCATGTGTATTACTAATCCCGAAACAGTAAGAAATCGAGAAATTAATCTTTTGAGTTGAAGAAGGTAAAGGTGAAGGGGCTTCTGCAGATAGTTGCCGCTTTCTCTAGCTAGAGCTCCGCATTCCGATTGGCACTAGAAAGATGTGGCGAGGTCAGCAGTATGCTCCGGCCATTACTTACCTTCCCGCGGAGTTTCCTCCTCGGTACTCATCGGATAGCAGGCTGAGTGTAGCGGTGTCGTGACAATCGCGCACAGTGACAATAACGCACAGCGACAATCGCGCACAGTTTAAAGGTCGGGCCACACTCTCCCCTCTCCCGTGTACTTTATAATTTACGGAACTCAGTATTGACAAATCATCATCACACAAAAGCTTTGCCAGAGGTGAACCTCAATTTTAAGGCCTGTAATAATTTCATACAACGGAGCCCGGGATTTGGACCGAGGACCTTCAGTACCCAAATCGTGCGCCATAACACCGTGAGTCACCAGAGCGAATATACAGGTAATGGAAAATAAATATTCAACCACAATAAAACAAACTTTTTTTTCTCTACAATTTATTTTTGCTATCTTAAAACACAAATATAATCTTAGATTTGTCTGCTTACGGGGTGCATTTCAACAAAATCTGATTTACCTGAAAGTGATGTTAAAGAGAAGAAAGACACTTTTGTAAGTCAATCAGTAACATCAGAATAAAATTTGGTTGTAAGGGACCAGAAATTTTCGCAATCTACCTATCGCTTCTCCATATTCACCAGCCCGACACCGGAAAAAGGTAAACAAAACTAATGACTACCGAGTGTCGGACGACATGCGGTGTCGTTTGAAGTGACCTCCAACAATAAGAAGAGTGTCGGTGCGCTGACGGTGCGGGCTAGTGTGGCCAGACCTTCAATCACACTTTATCCAGGCTTTGCACTGGATTAACAACTGTAAAGTTACAATTATTTAGGCGTGTTTAAAATCAGCCAAGAAGCTTCGTCATAATAAATACTTACAACTTATTTACATTTATTTACAGTAATGAAATTATCTAAATCAGCCATAATTGATTATTATTTACAGTAGACCTACATTTACTCAAGCTTGTGCATGTAGGACAACGCCTTTGGACATGATCTGATGTCGCCGCTCTTTTCATATCTGTCAACAGTTTTTACAAATGTGTCGTCCAATTTCTGGTATGTGGTTTTTCTTCTCTTTCCTTGAAGAATCAATTCAGATCTCATATACATGAGACCTGAAGACTCGGCTTCCCTCTTCAAACAAAGTAACACGTCTCTAAGCTTCGGGTTTGGTCTGCCAAGTACATTGTTAATCCTATTATTCCATCCTTCAACATCAATAGTCGTGCGATGACGTCTTTTGTAACAATTGCACATGTGAATTGGAATTTGTTCATTCTCAAGTCACGTGTCTACAAAGTAGTCGAAAAACTCCAATAGTTTTGAGTTATTAGGAGCCTGTGATTGGATCTCCAACCAACCATCTGTCACATCTTCTGGTTTAAGGAAAGCCAAAGCTGGGCCATACGAATATGGAGGCGAAGTTCCTCATTTCCTTTGTACTCACGCGCTAGTCCAAGCTCCTGAACCTTTCTCCATATACATTTTTTTCATGTGAAAAACACAGCCTTTTACTTCCGTTGAGGGAAACACTTCCTTGAGGACAGATACTGCAGCACTTTCAGAATCTACAGTCACCGTCTTAGGGGTCCATTCTGGTACGGCTTTGATAATTTCACGAAACATAGGTACATAAGTAGTCTTCTTTTTGTCAGGTAGAAGTGTAAACACCACAGGATGTATGTTTGTTTCTTCGTCAGTGATGCCGTAATCCACATGTATCGTGTAGATTTGGGGGAACTGTTTACTGGCACTTTTAAAAGTACAATCCATGAAGAAATGTTCGAGTAATTTTAAACTTTGTTTGTCTCTTTCACCACTCAGAAATATTAATCTTTCACCTTCAATATCATCCGTAAGAAGAAAATTGCCTCTATCTCCTATCTTCAACAATTCATCATCCAAGACTACTTCGTCAGGATTATTTGGCTCCTTTTGGTTTCCTTGTGATATACTCCTCTGACGGTACAAGATTCTCTTGACAGTTGACTGGGCTGGCATTTCAGTTACAAAGTTGTAGCCTTTATTATGGAGATCTCCTAGTTCCTCAGCGTAGATTTTTTGGAATTGAACTATGTTCCGCTCGAGCTCTCTTCTTTGCCGCATGAAGTTTCTGATGTACTTCAACGCGTGCGTCGTCAGGGGGTCCACATATATGCTTCTGTAGCATTCAGCATGGCAGCATCCTTACTCTTCAAAATTCCACGACATTGTTGTGATCTTTCTTTGATATTGCGCCAGGTGATCGTTCCGTCTTCTTCCATTCTATACTCTAGATAGCTGTACCCGTCATAATGCGCACACGGCTTTCCATGTGTAGTTGAAGTAACTTCCATGACTAAAACTGTGATACTCAAGGCAGCAGTGAATGCGAACAGTGGTGTGCGGTCCGGTTAGGAGGGGATGGGGGTTGTAATTCCAAGAATCCAGCATGCTGCTGTAGCGGTGACTAAGTGGTAACTAAAAGCAGGTAGCAAGAGACGACCCGGTTGTGCGCGATTGTCACTGTGCGCGATTGTCGCTGTGCGTGATTGTCACATATCCGAGTGTAGCAGGCTGAGTGGGCCTGGGGAGTCGTTCCGGACATTCAGCTTCGAAGACAAATCATCAGGTTCGTCCGGGCCGTAGTCAGAAGCTTTACAGCCACTCCTTTTGAGTTATAGTTAAATATATTAATGCTCATCGAAAGTAAAATAAAATCACTAATAAACAACTTTATTACCCGCCAGTGTGGTTGCGAGCGTTGACGGGCCACCACACTGTATCGGGGACCAGGCTCAAGTCCAGGACCCCTTGTACCAGCCGTCTGATTGCGGCTTTTAGTCACCTAGGTTGGGCCCGTCTCCAACAAAGATGTAGGAAAATTTTCTTCCGTAGGTAAAGGTGTCAGGGATTGGAATAAATTACCAAGAGAAGAGATAAATAATTTACCTAAAGCACTGAAAGAAATTAAAATTTGCAGAGTGCTAAATTAGGCGGGAACAAGAAAGGGGGAAAATGGGTGTGTAGGAATATTGCCACCGGAGCGTGCGCTCCTCGGTAGCGTAGGGGCTGGAGTACCAAGGGTGTTGGTGCGTATGTGTTGTGTGTGTAAATGTCGTGTCCGTCCTCTGGTGTCGATACTTAGTAGCAACAATTCATTAGAGAAAATAATACACTGGGGAGCGTGCACAAACTACGTGGCTCGGTCTGGGGGGGGGGGGGACGGGTTGGCTGGAAGGCTACGCTGGGCTACGTGGGGGTAGAGGGGCTCCGAGCCAGGCCACGTAGCTTTCCTTTCACAACATTTTTTAGAGTTAAAATGAGGAACAGAACTCACAACAGCATGTGAATATTTATTTCCCTCAATTAATTATCTCCTTACGTAATTTACAATCGTCAGACAAGAGAAAACAGTAAAAAATGTCTTCTGGAATCAAAAGGGAAAAAAGCTACGTGATACATGGGGGGGGGGGGGTTCACAGGAGGGCAAAATGGAGCTACGTGGTTTATGCGCGCTCCCCTGGATGTCATGATGATAACATTGAGCTGGCCTCATTAGCCGAATGCAATAAAAAATTAAATCATTAAAATAAAGGGTATCGAAGGTCAGAATTTTTTGTCTATAAAATTGTAAACAAAGATCTGATATTTCTTAACTGAAGTGGCTTTGTATGAAATATGCCAGAACAGTACCAGTATTCCAGAATGTAATGTTAACAACAATCCATAATATCGGTGTAATATCACCCCCCCCCCCCTTTTTGAAGAACTATATTTATTATATCGTTCTTCCTTTGTTATGTTATCTTCTTTATAACATTGTAAACCTTACAGGCTGCAGTTTACCCTCTGTTAGTTATTATTCTTTATCTGTAGATTCCTTTTCAGAAGAATGAAACCATTCCGCAGCACTTTTATCAATAGGATTTGACAGGATAATTAGTGGGTTAAATTACAGTAATTAATTTTATAGTTTGCTTTCACCCATTAATTCATTAATTCACTCTTGCATTAGGATAATATACAAATCACTTCTATTAAACTGAACGTGTTACATGCAGTAAAGCTCTTTCAAATGTTCAATATTACACTTCACTCTTGAAGCAGACATACCATGGATAAATTACCCGTTTTACCTTTGCTATTATTTATCAGCATAACTGATTCTTTATCGAAACTCTCCGTAATAAGACATTTATATCTGAGAGTATCATTGATTCATATTAACTGTCAAATACTTATTCATTGTAGTCAGGGCTTCTGCAGACGCATTGGCTTCAGTTCATGTTTCAACATAACAATACTTTAAAATTCAATGAGGAACTAATACTATGAAGACAAGACACCTGTGACAAGTGATAAAAGACCTCACTTTGTATTTGAGGAAGATTTATGTGCTTTTTCGATTAACGGTACTTCAAAATTTGTTGCCAATAATGGCTTTCTTATTCTCTTCCTGCAATCTGATACTACCAATTTTACGCATATGTGATTAACAGACTCCTTCTATTAATATGGTGATAGGCCATCTTCCCGCAGTTGTTGAACAATAATTTTGTAAATAAATCCGTCGAAAACAACTGGTTTGGGAATTTTGTTTTTTATTTAATTCCCCAGACGCGTTTCGCCCTTGTGGTGTAGGGCATCTTCAGTGGCTGTAAAGTGTTTTTACATGTGTTGTTACAATAATTATCTACAATATAACTCTTAATAAATATGTATATACAAATGTACACACTGTACTCACAGATATAGTGGTATTCCTTTACATGTCGGTCTGGAACAGCACTTCACACACTTTCACATAACTGTTCATTACAGTTTTCTTTAAACTATTGTTACACTAGTTGTTTTTTCCTGTTGCACTTGTTCTTAATGTTAATCTTTATGTGTAAATGAACGAGTGACGAGGAGGCTTTTTCCTGCGGACGTGGGAGGCACTTGAAGCCGAGTCTTCAGACTGGAAGGTGCGGATCTTCCGAGGTTGGAGATCGCCCTGCCTTGGCATCGAACCTGAGGGTCGTTCTCGCCTCGCATTCGGGAGGACGGCGGTTCGAATCCCCGTCCGGGCATCCAGATTTGGGTTTTCCATGGTTTCCCCAAATCACTCCAGGCAAATGCCGGGATGCTTCCTTCAAAAGGCCATGGCCGAATTCCTTCCCATTCCTGGCCCCCATCCTTGCCCCCCATCCTTTCCCGTCTCTAAAGACCTCGATGTTAAAAAGAGACGTAAAGCAGTTACAAAAAAAAAAAAAAAAGAACCTGAGGGTCGATATGAGCGTCCTGTACAGTGAGGTCGCTATGCACTCATTCAGTTCGTTGACTGAAGGACGTGGTGCACTGTCCGCTATAGCCAAGGGGCTATAATAATTCCGAGGGAAACATACCGCCGTCACGGTAATCATTCGACAGTGTAGTGTGGTATTTTCATTCAGTCATTGGGTACACCCTGTAACGGCTTTTGAGTGATTAGGAGTTCTCGCTCCCCCAAATATTGAGCTAGCTGGGACAGTTTTTCAGGAGCTTTCCCTTAATCACTTGGTGGAAAATTTAAATTATCCTGGCGCCCGGCATTTGAAATCAGATGCAGTTTATGTTAATATTGTATTTGATTTATGGTTCCCGATCGTTATGAAGGGAACCTCCAATTAAAACCAAATGTGAAGCTTTCTTGTTTGCCTATTAATGTTGGGAATTCGCTTCACGATCAATTGAAAATGTGGTTGTGTTTTAATGCTTTGTTTGTTTTTTAATATGTTGGCAATTGTAAGACGAGGCTTTGCTTAGTTCTTTTTTAATAATTGAATGTGTTAATGTTAAAAATAAATAAGCCTCACCTGTACGCCCGCCAGTATGAGTACCCAAGAAATTAGCACCTTAGGGTTTTCTTTGAATGATAAAAAGAAGTAAAAAGGTTTTCACCCTTTCCTCCCAACCACAAGCACCCATCGCTACACGGTGTAATACTGGCTCAGTTCACGAAAGTGCGAAGGCGTCGCGAAATTTCCACCCAATCAGCAGCTTATGTCTGTGAGTGAAAAATGAAGGAATGTCTGCAACCTATGATAAGCTACAAAGTTTTGCTGACAAAATAGTGATCAATGTTTATTCATTATTCATGACCAACCAACAGCGTTTGTTGTTTCTGGAGTTACCTTTCGTGCTGGAAGATTTGATTGGGCGCTAATAATTCTGATGTCTTCTTTCGTACAAATATGGCATGCTTTGGTACTGGCATGGGGGCATAGAATGTAATCTTATAGAAAACTATGATAATACGTTTTGGACAATGAAAGAGTCGCAGTAATTCTGTGTTCAGCACTGTGCACTATCTGATTAGATTCATTCAGTCATGTGATTCCACTTTCAATCGACGTAGTGGATGAGGTTTCGTCTCCAAATCGACGACTGAACGACTCACCGACCATCACTGTCCATCGGATTATGAAGTAGTGCCCAGTAACCTTCCATGTTGACACACGTCAAACGATTAGCCTCTAGGGAGCGTCCATAAACTACTGCGCTCCATTTTGGCCTCCTGTGAACGACCTCTCCCCTCTCCCCCCAGGCTTTTGCCTGAACCCACCCCTCTTCCCTCCGTGTGGCTTGTAGCTTTTTTCCCTATTGATTGCAGAAGAAATTTTGCACTGTTTTCTCTTGTCAGACTATCGTAAGATACATACGGAGGTAATTAAATGACGGAAATAAGTATTCACATGTTGTTATGTGTTCTGTACCTTATTTTAACTGTGACAAATAATATGATTGAAAAGCTACGTGGCTTAGCTCAGAACCCAACCCCCCACCCCACGTAGCTCCCCAGCCAACCCCTCTCCGCCCCTCCGCCCCTCCGCCGACCGAGTTACGTAGTTTATGGACAGTCCCCTAGCTCTATACATTCATGACAATTTGAAACCTGCTATAAAAATGTTTTGTTGTTTCTCTATTCAAAAACGTTTCTTTCAATACATCTATATATATAAAGATGAATGTTTGTTTGTTTGTTTTTCATACAAATCCACAGTTTTCATCCGATATCGATAAAATTTTGCACACTTATCCTCTGAAACATGGAGAAAAATAGTGTCTACATTTGGTTGAACAATTTCCCGTCATGTTGTCATGTAATTTTGAAAAATTACCGAAACGAACATAGACCGACGTTTAGGATGTGAAAGACTAGTTTCATGCATAATTGTGGGTTGGTGGCCCATTGGTTAACGCGCTTGCTTGGTATGCAAATGTGTATACCGCCGCATCAAATCCCAATGGAGGCAAAGGTTTTTAAATATATATATACATATTTTTTGATCGTATGAGCCATGCCTGGACTGTCAGTTTTACGGATTCCACATTAAACTGTAGATCCCACAAATTTTGGGGTGAAATGCTTGGCAAATTGTACGCGGTCTAACAATTCTGTAAGTATACAATTTTTTTTCACTCGGATTCAGTGTGTGTTTTATCTTCTCTTCTCTATCTATATATATAAAGATGAATGTATGTATGTATGTTTGTTTGTTTGTTTGTTTGTTCTTCATACAAATCCATAGTTTTCATCCGATTTCGATGAAAGTTTGCACACTTATCCTTTGAAACAAAGAGAAAAATACTGTCTACATTTGGTTTAAAAAAATTTCTGTATAAATAATACATGTCGTCTTATAATTTCGAAAAATTACTGACGACGATAAACAGACGCGTAGGATGTGTAGGTCTCTGTACTGCCTTTCCATATAGCGGTTTGGTAGCTCAGTGGTTAAAACATTCGCTTTCTGCTGTTTGGATCGTTGTGTCCGGTTCAAATCTCCGTGAAGGCGAAGATTTTTAAAAATTGTGTTTGGTCGTTAGAGTCACGCCTGGACCGTCGGTTATTCGGATTGAATTTTAAACTGTAGATATCACAAATTTAGGGGTTCAATGCGAGGCAAATCGTAGGTAGTCTTGCAATGCTGTAGGTGTACACCTTTTTATGTTGTAATAATCTCTCAGGGGTTGTTCGCAGTCAGTGTGTGTGTGTGATCTGCAGTAATAATACTATAAATGCGGAAGTAAGTCTTTCTCTTGTTGTTACGTTTTGACGACTAAATGGCTATATCGAAATTGATGGAATATGATAAGAAAATCTGTAGGAAAGGCACAGGACATTTTTTCCGGTATGATAAACAGTTGTAGTCACGAAATTTTGAGAACTTATCGAATGGTGACAGAATATATGTAGGAAACTGATTCTCTTCAAGAGACAGGTTCGACGGTAGAGTGATATAGTGATAGCTTTCCTGTCATATTATCCCGACTCGGTGTTGTTTGGGACCAATCCTTCGTTACCAACAACTTTCTATAATCAATTCTGGCAAAGAAATTTTTAATCCACGCGTACGAAGTCGCGGGTATCAGCTAGTATACCATAAGAATTCATGCTTGGGAAGATTAATACATGTTGTTCGCTAACATCGTTTATGAATTCATTGGGATCTCGATTCATTACAACAATATTAAACCGCTGTATGACATTTTATTAACAATCGTAAATTTATACTCATGTCACGGTAATTTTTGGAAATTATAATAGTTTGTCAGAAACAATTATCAACTTAGATTTACTATTAAAACCTCAATGTAAACATTTCATTACAAGTTTAAACATAGTTATGAATTAAATTCCAAATCTATGCTACACAAATGCAATAACTTTATTTATACATATCATTCTGTGTTCAAAGACTCGTAATAAATCATATTTATAAAAGATTACATTTCCAGAAATAGTCATCAACGGTAACTGTAAACAAACCGCATTAGATCTTTTTACAGCTGATGTTAAGCCGGTATCAAAGTAAATTTTCCGTTATAGCAGGCAAGAGTCTCGTTAAGACCGTTTACTATATGAAATTCAAACAAGTAGTCATCAAACATAAGCCATCGATATGGTAGCTTTTGGTTCTTTATCTTGTGTTTGACCAACCTGTGAGTACCCTGAAAAGTAAAAAGGAAGAAAAAATAAAATTTTAAAAATGCTGTGACTTTACTTATCGAAAGAAAACTGAATCATTTTGTACAAATTAGATTTGCTTACCTTCTTGATTGGACAGATAAATTTCAAACCAAAAATTGAATTACAGAGATCAGGAAACTCGCATGTTCCATACAATCCATGCTTACAGGGGATCTCTGTACAAGTCACCAGCCGCACATGCGAGACATCGTTATTTTTGCATAGCCTGGACTTACCCTGCAAATAACATGCTCAACTTAATTCGGACATTGTGGACGGGGACAAGGAGAATCTGGATGAAAATTCCGATAAAAAGCATATCATATTGTCTTATCAAAAAAAAAAAAAAAAAAAAAAAACTAGAACAGTCAGCAATATAAATATTTTGTTTCTATCAAATAGTTTTAATCTCAAACATGTTTCCAAACAGTCTGCATTCGACTGCACATGTTTGTGTACAATGCTGAGCAGCGTCCATAAACCACGTAGCTCCATTTTGCCCTCCTGTCAACGCCCCTGAACCTCCCTCTTTCCCCCCCCATGTAGCACGTAGCCTTTTCCCCTATTGATTCTAGAACACATTTTGTACTCTTGTCAGACTATCGTAAATTACATTCGGAGATAATTAAATAATGGAAATAAATATTCACATGCTGTTGTGTGTTCTGTACTTCATTTTAACTGTGACAAATAATAAGAATGAAAATCTGCGTGGTCTGAATCGGAATTCCCCCCCCCTCCCCCCCGCGTGGCCCAAAGTAGCTTTACAGCCAACCCGTCCGCCCCTAGACCAAGCCTCCCAGTTTATGCCTGTGAGTAAAATTCAACCATTTTGAAAAATTAACCGTTTTCCTATTCAGTAGTAAGTTTTTTACCATGACTAATACTTTATTTTGAATACATAATTAATGCACTAGTGGTGAATATTTATTTTACAAAAGGTTTCCGGTTAATAGATTTAATTTTGGTTGTTATTATATGATTTAGAGTTTTGCTACATCTATGAAAATAAGCATATAAGAGCTAGCTGTGTTTTTCTATCACTTTTATTTTTTGGAGGTTGTGGAATTTTTTTTCCAGCATAAAATCAGTATTTATAACGTTCTATGGTCTCCTGTACTCCATGACCGAGTGATGGTGCATTGATATTGGAAAGACGAGATGTCACAAGAAACCAACCTAAGAAAATAATATTCAGGTTCGGTAGATATTGAAAGACATTCGACCAGAACCTCCTCCTATCAAGTCATAGGAACTGAATATCTGATCTACCTTATTCAATTTAATTATTAATAAAAACGTTACACCAGGATGCCTTTTTTTTCATGGTTTTAAACTATTATTTTAAACTGTTCCTGCAATTACAAACGCAGAATTCGAATATTAGTGCTATGAATTACAAACTGTAATTTTCTAAAGGTGATATTTTTAAAAAATGTTTCCGTTTTCGGAGAATAAATCCATGTGAAATGTATTAGTGAGTTTTCGGGATATATTACTTACAGGGTAGTAGGCATCGGCATTAGTATGTTTGTGGGCATGAAGATTTGGTAATCGTCAGTCTTCATTGTTAACAATACAGAAATGAATCTCCAAAGATCTCTGGATGTTACATCTGTTTGTAATGTTCGTGTGCACTGCAAGGCTGCCAGCACAGGTGAAAACGTGAGAATCACTAATCGACAATTTACTGTAATTCTGACTCTCCTGGTTATTAGTGAGCAACCGGAAAACATGTCCTTAATGACACAGTCTTAAAATTATCATTGAAATGAGAGGATCCCACATTTATTTGTGAGGGAAATGTTCAATGCCCAAAGATAAACAATTTGACTTGGATCAGACTGATCTTCGTTTGTCATGGAAATATAATGGAAATAATTTATCTCACTATTTTGGTCTGGTTTTTGAAGTGACTGACTACAAAGTGAATCGTTTGAGCTATTTTTGTATTAGTATGAATGAAATTGCCTCTAAGGCTTCAGAGTGGCATACACGGATAAAAACATTGTGTTTACCACCATTTCATGGCTCACTGTGATAATGTCTATCACAATTCAACTTGGCCTCCTTTGTCTATTTGCCCATTAAATGAGATTCGCATGAACAGCTGCTCCTAACTCACGTTATTAATTCATAGTCCAGGGAGAAATTGTACAGGGTTAGATTGGTTTCACACAAGGATGAAATAGTTACAATCGCAAGCAACAATCTGTCTTGCCTAAGTATTTAGGAATACACGGCTTAAAAATTAAAGAGATTGTTTTAGTAAAATTATTTATTCATTTACAACTGTACCCTATCACCTACAAAATGGGTATCTTTGAAGGTGACACAGCGCGGCAGAACTATCTTCCACTCACAACAGTGCCTGAACTCGGTTAGTTCTATCGCTTTAGGATTTGGGTTAATCCTTAACGTTGTCGTGTGTATCTTAAAACTAGAAGTTTTCATAAAACGTGGTCCCCACACTTTCACGTCAACTTTTTAAACGATACAGCTGCATTTTCACAGAGTTTGCAAAAATAATTAATTAAACAGCACAACGTCGCTCTAATTGATTTCTCTCTTTTTTCTGCGTTTAAAGGCGTATAAAAGTTGTGCAGTCATGATACGGTGTTGAAACTATTACCACAAGTAGAACCGATGTTTATCTAAACGAAAAACAAAGACTGGAAGACCACAGTTTTGCCCGGTCGTGCCGCACTCATGGATTCTCCTTGGTTTTCAAACTGTCTCGTATGTTGCAGGTTTGCATTATCAGAACATGACGCGCATATGTCGCTTCAGTCACAATAGAAGCTCTCATCAGCAGGTTGAAAAATAAGACGCGGTAAAGCATACATATCAGAGATATTACTTACCTTTACCGGAGCAGTTATCTCGATTTCAGTGGTAATAGTCATAGTTAATATAATATCATTATTTTCGTCGAAATCGACTTCCATTTCATCGATTCGGAAGGGACCTTCTTTATTAAAGCAGGGTACGAATTCTAAGTCTTTTATCTTCGTCAGCACCTGGAACAAGCAACTTAAAGTGAACGACAAAAAAGTTGCTTCTGGAAACTCATCTACTGTTCGAACAAGCAAGGATAGGGTGCAACTGCGGAACAGAAAAATCGTGAAAAGGTCTGCATATGTTTTACTTATTAAGGTGGCAAGGCTGTTAAGTTTTTCCGGCACATGATGGAATTCAATCCAAGTTTGCAGTTTGATATTTGTCTCTTTAGAATTATACATAAAATTTGAGTGGCTCTATGAAAAAAATACATCTAAACCAACGTTACTCAACCTGTGGTCTGCGATGATGGTGATTCGCTGGCAGGATTTTTTTAAAGTCATTTTAAATGAATTAATGATTCAATGATAAAAATAAATTAATAGACATTGTTCACATAAAATGGATACAGTACTCGTATTGTATAAGGCTATAAGCGAGCATAAACTATAAGCAAATCTTTTTAACAGACATGAATATTTCAACGACTAGCAAACATCTGGATATGAGAATATGACTGCATTGTTACTATCATAATCTACGGGGCGTCCATAAACTACGTGACTCCATTTTTGCTTTCTGTGAATACTCCTCCCATCCCACGTAGCTTGATGTGGCTTTAGCCTAAACCCCCCCCCCCTTCCACCCTCTCTCCCCCGCCTGGCACTTAGCTTTTTTCCAATACCAGAAGACATTTTGTACTGTTTTCTTTTGTCAGACTATCAAAAATTACACACAGAGATAATTAAATGACGGAAATAATTATTTACATGCTGTTGTGTGTTCTGTGCCTTTTTTTAACAGTGTCAAATAATATGAATGTACAACTACGTTGCTTGGCACAGAGTTCCTTACCCCTTCCACGTAGCCCGGCGTAGCTTTCTATCCAACCTCCCCCCCCCCTCTCCCTCCCCTCCATTGACAGATCCACGAAGTATATCGACGCACCCGATATATCGCGGTATGTGCCGGTAACAATCAGTCATTTAGAATCAATCGTTGATAAGGTTGCGATGTTTATCGTCTGTTACAGTGATCGGATGTCCGCTACATTTTTCATTAACAATTGTGGCTTTTCCAGGTTCGCAATAAAGAATTTTTACTGCCCATTGATTTGCAATAGACCTATCAACAGCATCATCGCCACAAACAACCTTTAAGAAGTCTTTTTCGGCAGTAAAAAATTCGAAAACAGCACGCTGCTTAACTCGCGTTGACATATCACTGAAACACATCTCCATACTTCCGCTTCTCAAAATATACTGGATGAATTCAACGACTTCAAACCTGCGAATGCGTATGGAGGGGGGATCTTACTTCCATATGCCACCGAGCGCTTCTGAAGGTCATTTCGTTCGAGCTCTACTAGCTTGTGTGCAGGGCCGCCGTAAGCGGGCGTGCAAGGCGTGCACCGCACGCGGGTGGCACTTCGAGGGGGGCGGCAAAACGAGCAATTCGACAGTCGCCGCCCCGCGATAGTTACCACTCGATTGTCGCCGCGACGAAATTTGCGGCGTATTATGTAGCCGGCGACCATATTTTTTTTAGCTCAACAGCTGCTTCGGGCGGCCGGCGACACTTGGAATGGCAACAATTGGGGCGGCAAATAATGTTCAAAGGGGCGGCAATCTCACAGTTTTTTGACCCGGTTCCGAAATTTCCTAAATCCACCACTGGCTGTAGTTAGACAAGGGGCGGCATAATCGGTATTGCACGCAGGCGCTCAAACAGCGAGCGGCGGGCCTGCTTGTGTGCATTTCTTTTCAGTCTGCCCTCGAATTAAGAAATTAAACATGTAATAATTTAGTGTCTGTATACCTCTGTAAATTATTTATATACTAACTACAATTTTTTAGCGATTTTTATCATTGATACTGAATCGCTAAATTAGTGGTGAAAAATTATGACGCATTTAATTTTTCTGGGATGTTGATTCGTTTCAAAATTCTTGCCAGATTTTAGTAAATTATTAGTCTGCTGCCCTATGGCATGATCTCATATGGTTGCTCTCTACGTTTTCTTTCACATGTAGGGTCATGCTCTACTAAGGAAGTTTCAGTGCGGTAGTATCCCGTTTCTTTTCACATGAACTGGAGGAATGTTGTGTTGCCATCTTTCTGCGAAAAAACTATGTTCCTTGTGTGATAAGTGCGTTTTTTGTTTGTGAGATGTGTGGGTTATGAGGTGGGAGTTCGGGGATCCTCCCAGCATTCGCCTTTATGATTGTGGAAAACCGCCTAAAACCGCAATCAGGCTGGCGGGTAAGCGTGGACCAGGACTCGTGCCTGGCCCCGTTGTACCTCCTAGATGCGGGGCCACTCTGACAGGTTCATAATAAACAAACGACACTGTTACTTCAATAAAAAAATATGCAGAAGGAATCATTTAAAAGATTTGCATAAAATCTCTAGTATTACACACAAAGATAAGAACTTAATATGGAACCAACACAATCATCAACTTCCCAATAAACTTATTTAAGCAAATTTGCTTCAAAAGTAATAGTCTTGTCAAACGCGCAGTTACAAGAAAGTAAATATATCTGTTTATTTTAACTCCTCACATACGTATGAGATCAATTCTGGGGAAATTCCCCACTAGTGCGGAAGACATTTAAGTCTCAAAAGCACCCCTTGATAATTATTTGCATAATAAGCCCCCAGACTGACTTTGTGAATCTGATCAGGAAGCTGGCTATACAGGGTATTAAAAAAATATAAAGTATTTTACGAGGTGTTACTAACTCCAAAAGTAAGCGCTTGCATCCCAATGTTTATTAGACTTTTTTGTCTTTTTTGATGCATACCTCCCAAAATATTTTGCACTTTTTTAAACACCCTGTACTTAGAAAGCCAAGACAGTGGGCGTCCTGCTTGTAGTGCATCTTGAACACGTCAGTAACAGGATTTTTTCAGATCCCATTGAATTCAGTTCAACAATCTTTATTTTTACTTTTTGGTAAGTAATAATGATTAAGAAAGAAACGAATACTTTGGGGAAGATAGCAAAGTAGTGTATGACGTTTTTTTGAATGATTTTGGGAAACAATCAGATTTCGTAATGTGTACGGCTGGGTTTGAACCAAGGATCCCTTCGCAAGGCAGCTCTAATTTAGGCAGTCTTCTCTGTTTCCTACCAGCACCTTGACACAGGCCACACAGTCAGTATATGACTTGTTCGTTCCCAGTACTCACTTTAACCACCTCCTGGTATACAATATATTCCAAACCAGCTTCTTTATCAAATTGAACAACTTAATATTACCTCCCATTTCAGCGTTCGATATCCATAACATCGATCCGTTAAATCACACAATACTCAAGCAATTGTATCACCTTATACATACATTCACTAACATTCCTAAAAGATTCCAGACTTTAAAAACTTTCCCTATAATCCTTCTAAAATATATTTGGCAACTGAATTTATTATCAAACAATAAGTTAACATATTTACATTTACAGCTCAATAAGCAGTTACCCATCCGCCTTTTATCCGTTTGAAACTTTGTTCCTGTGTAGGATAACAATAAAAATATTATTTTTAGTACTTAATCGCACATAAATGCATCATATAATGAATGTCAAAACTACTTTCATCTACTGTCTTTCAGCGTTAAGGCTGGCATTTAAGCTGCGGTTGCCAACAACGAACCCTCGTGCGTTCGAGCAAAAAGATTTTCTTTTATCCCGTCTCCGAGAAACTTCACAATGCAGAGCTCTTTAAGATATAAGGTTCACACCTCAAATTCAGTAACTTGGTAAAACGGTAGAAAAGTCCAACGTTTGCACAGCATTCACTTACCTTTGAGATACGTTTTAAACTACGTGGGCTTCCACGTGTTGTTCCAAGTGTAAGCTCATCACTCTGCAAAACAGGATGAAATATTTAGAACAAATTGAGCACATACATTTTGCGACTTGCATTAGTACTAAAATATTACTTATTTATTATTATTATGTGTGGATGGACCCTGTCAGTTCACTCAACACCTTGATTCTCATTATGGTTTGTGATTGAGAATTGCTACAATGTTTCCATCTGGTTGTTAGAACCAGGGATTTTCATTTCCTGGACGAATGGGGAGAGCTTAGTGTTGTCACATGTCTGCGATTTTTATAACTTATGTTCTCTATGTGTATTTTTGTTTGTGAAATGTGTAGTTTATGATGCAGAGATTGGGGCCCGTCCTAGCATTCGTCTAGGTGACTGGAATCCAGTCCCCTTGTACCTCCAAGATCCAGTGCAGCCACACTGGCGGTTATTCATCCCTGCAAAATGAGGGATGTAAGCCGTCTCTTACATAGTACCAACACATGTTTCCACCTTAAATAAATTAATAGTAACAGTACTTACTCACGTTTTACTTTGAAGGGTTATAGCGCCTATACACTTCTAAAATATATTTCTTTTGTGCCTATCGCTCTAAACGGGACACTACTGAATTCTTTAAAGTATGATTTGAGCATCGTAGTAACTTTGTAGCCTGGTAAAACAGGGAGATATTTCCTGAGATCCGACTTACCGATCCTTCCTTCAGCCCAACAGTTGTGACATCATCTCCACTGGCGTGATTCTGAAAACGAAGTAAAAATATTTAGAATAAATTGAGGAGACACATTTTGCGACTAGTATCAATGATTCAAATCTCTAAATACAGTTGACGTTACTGAGAAACATAACACAGGTGGAAATACAAATGTTTGGAAATGCTTAAGAGAACCTAACTGAAAACCGTACGAACAGGAACGGGGGATTACAAAATTGAAAAGATAATATATTACCAAGAAATAGATGGTAATGGGGAAAATAAATTTTAGATTGTCTCTCTAAATGGTAACATTGATGCAAAATTCATCATTATTACGAATATCATTTCCTTAGATCTAATCGTGACTAACCGATTCAAACGAAGCTTGCCACAGTACTACTGTTTAGTACCTATTAAAGCTAGTTCGTCCCCACATGGTGCATCGAGCATAGTGCTACATAAACCAGTAACTGTTCACAAAGAGATATTGATTTGATCTCCTTGGTATACTTTTGTCGTACGATAAATAAAAAGTACTTTTCTGTAAGGAAGAGAAAAAAATAGTTCATATTCAGAAATCACAATGATGGCGAAACATATATACATAATGGCTATAGTCTAAAAGAGCGCGTGATTGCTATTAACATTCTGAATAAGACCTTTCCGAATAATTGAAGTATCACCATGACAGAAAAGCCGAGGTCGTCCAGGTTGGACGTTTTAGAATGGGAAGGTATTCCACCCTATTGAGGCGTTTGAAGGGAGCCATCGAGTGGACAGTTTCATGGTGATGACTTTGTCAAAGTAAAAGGAAAACTAAAATGATTTAAAATGTATTGAACAGAAGCTCAATGAACATCAGGGGAAGCTTTACACAGGTTATTGGAAAAAAAAATGTTTACTCGTGCTTCTTATTATGAAAGTTAAGAATAAGCTGACTGTGAGAAGCACAATGGACATCGAGTACCTCCTACTTATTTGAGGTGGTGTAAGCACAGGAAAACAAAGCACAAGTTGGTACAGTGATTATCATAGACAGGATACTTAGAACTACTGGCAGCAGCTACGTCTATGTAAATGGAAGGGTATTGACAGTAGACATGAAAATTAGGGGATAACTTCTGTCAACAGAACGTATGCTTCAGAAGAGAAAAAACAGGAATCTCACAACTTCTGTGATGATCTTGGAAGTTATTAAAACAGCTGTAAACTTACCTCTTTTATGTAGACTTAAATTATCAAGGATATGAATTTGCATACGGGATGTAAAACTTATTGCTTCATTTGATCTTTTACATTTAACTACAGCACTTAGTATTTACAACACATAAATAAAATATTTTATTCCTCTTCTTACTTCAAGGAAGGACATTACATTCTTTATTTTACCAGTTCTAAAACACAGCAGACAGCTTCTTATTTATTAATGGTAACGCAACAATGTTCATGCCGCTTTTCTTCTTGTTTGTCAAAAATACTCTACCACCGCAGACTTACTCCAAGGATGGTGTACGCATACATAAGTTAATAATATGGCGACGGATAACACCTGCCATCTTACAATCTGTTAAAAATAATTTCATAATAGTTGCAGGAGGCTCAAGTGCAATGATCGGTAACACCCCGATTTCAGGATGCATCAGTAACCGAGATCGGTAAGTAGTTAATGAAAATGAACTACTGGATCTTACCAATTTCTTTATTTTGCATAGGGCTTTGCGAGTCTTCTAGGTTGATGTTATTAAAGAGGGTAGTACACT
>CM061921.1:97757728-97778192 GCA_031002005.1 Vandiemenella viatica | reverse complement strand
CACTTATTGACCCATAATTGTCAAAAACTAAAATTGTCAAATGGTTGGAAATTCCTTTTATGAAGTAATCCAAAGACACTTGCTAAATTACTGACTAACATCCAACTTTCAAGATTAAATACATACCTTACTTTTAGTCAAATAGTTATGTGTGCTTCTGTATGGTAATGAACGAACCTAAATACTGAATTTTTAAAATAATTTCTCGAAAAATCTTGCTGTTTGAACATACTCATGAATCTACTAGACTTATAATATTATGCATTCTCATACCCCTTAATTCTTCAGTCATTAACTCCCTTGTACACTACATTGCTAATAGTCTATAACATATTTTCTGACACTATTCACATCGACACATGGCTCATTTTATTCCAAAAATTTCTGCTTTTCCATTATTTACAGCAAGATGGTTCTCTACTCAGGTAGATGGTTCACTTATGTGCACATTAATTCATATAGTGGTTAACTTAAAGATTGTATTACTTCTTACTTTACATGACAATCAATGCTAAGAAAAACAATGTTGGACTTCCTCAATTTCTTACAAAGATCTAACATGTGTTTTTTTAAACTTATTTTGAGTTTTTCCTTAACTTTTTTCAACCTCACTTATATTCTAATTCACTTACCAATAGTTCTAACCATACATACAAATTTTCCAGTTGTAATTACATGTCTCCTTGTCGGTGTTGCGATTTTCACAAACAGTATTGTATTACCACAGATGTGTTAATGATAGGTGGGCTGTTATATTCTATACCCAGAAGCATTATTTAGGTTGAGTCTGGAACTGTTGTATTCCAGAGGATTGGGAATGAAATATACGAGTTCAAGTTCATAAGAGAGGAGAAGCAAAAAGATTTAAGAATTATAGATTCATTAGTTTGTCTTCAATGGTGTGCAAGAAGATAGAGAGTTTTGTATACAACTACATTAGTAAAATCTGTGAGGAAAAGAAGTGATTTGTAATTCATCAGTATGGATTTAGAAGAAATTACTCACATGAATCACAGTTATTAGTTTATTTGCAAGGATATTTCAGATAAAATTGGGAAGAGAGACCAAGCTGAAATGTAGCACTCAATTTTTAAAGGAATTAGACAGAGTCATGAAATGGCTCTGAATAAGGTTTGATCAGTCTACATCTACATATATACTCTGCAATTCACAAAATTGTGGGTGGCAGAGGGTGCTCAGCACCTAAGCTAATCTCTTTGTTGTGCATTCCAATCCCGAATGGTACGAGGGAAAAAAGAATTCATATAAGAATCAGTGCGGCACCTTATTTCTCTAATCTTATCTTTCCTGTCATTCTGACTCAAATAGGTTGGTGGACGAAGTATTTCACTACACTCGTAAGTGAAAGTGGGAGTACATATGTTTACCAATAAGTTTAAATGAAACGTGCATCGTATATCTACCAGAGACTCCCAGCCCAGTCTACTAATCAGTTCTGTGACACTTTTGTAAGGACGGTAGCAAGCGGTCACGAATCGAGCAGCTATGTGACTTGTTGTGTGGAGAAATTCTTACGAGCAAGGAACCCAAAAGCCAAGGTGTGAAATGCAATATCACAGGACATTGAAATGGCAACAGGATTTCCATTAGGTAATGTGTTGGGACCATTGCTATCCATTATTCTAATGGATGAAATTGTTGTTGATTTACAGTCACAGGCTGGGTTGTTTGCAGATGACATAAGTTGTATAACTATACAGGGCCCGCTCTAGCGGTTTTGCCGCCCCGGACAAATAGACAAATTGCCGCCCCTTAAGATTATGTAGAATTATATATTTTAAAAAATAATAATTAATTTTTAGTTGAATAAAATATTTTTTTTTAATTTTAATAAAATCATATATTCATAATTAAACTTATTTAATTCTGATCTAGCGGCATAAAATAGATAAATTAATTATGAAATATCTGTACATAGCCACAAATTAACCATATTTTTTAAATTTTTAAATACTATTACGGATGGATATTATCACACAAACAATCTAAATGTCATTATTTTGAAAATAAAACGAGATTACATCAAATACGCTAAAATCACAAAAAACCCTTTTTTTCTTACTTTCAGTTTGCGAATTTTTTATTACGTCTTTAAATTTACTTCATCAGCAATTTCATATTCAATTGCCAAAATGGCTAAATCATTAAATTATCAATTTCTTGGTTTTTGTAAATGCTTAGCAAGGTGTCGTATACATCTCCCAAATGAAGTTTTAAAGGGTTTAATGGCTCTATCCTACTCTCCCATGTAGTGTCACTCCATGTTTTCAAACTTGAACCCTGAACATGCTTTAAAAGTATTGCCCATCGAAAAGTAGATGCCAAAAAGAATAAATATATGTTTTGCACCATGTTGAAGAAATTAGCGGCTTCCAAGGATGCTTTTGCCATTAATAACAAGATTGAGAGAATGGCTACTACACGGAACAATGAATGCTCGCGAATTATATAGTTTAATTCTAAATTGCACTCCTGCTTTATTGCCCCTCATATTGGACCCGTTGTCAGTCCCTGCCCTCTGATATCCTGCAAATTTAAACCCAAGTCATTAAGTTCCCCAACTATAATATCAGACATTTGTCTTCCTGTGGATCTTTCGACTGGTAAGAAGCCATAAAAGCTTTCATTAATTTTAATTTCAACATCAGGATTAAATTTATTGGTTGAAACATATCTGATTACAAGAGTAATTTGCTATATCTTACTAAAGTCAGGAGTACAGTTTAAAATTATGGAAAAATATTTGAATTATTTTATTTCATTAATAACATGAGACTTTACACTTTGATGCAGCAGATCTACTATCCCGGTTTGTATATTTTTCCCAAGATATTGAGCTTTAGTCTCTACTTTTTGGTGCACTCAACGGACGTGCTCTTCCATAATGGTATCGTATTCAGACAGTAACTCAACTATTTTTAAGAAATTACCGTTATTATGTTCAAACAACTTGTCGCTTGTACCTTGAAAAACCAGACAACTTTTACCAAGCATTTTGGTAATTGCAACGATTCATAGAAGCACCTCATTCCAATGAGTTATTTCGGCAGTAATAACTCTTTGAGTGGCAGCATCTACAGTTTTACAACAATTTGGTCTTTCGTTCATTTCTAGTCTTGATTTTTGTACCTGAATATTATTTTTCGAAATTTCATGCTCTTTTAAAGTTTCGTCGAGGTGCTTCCAATTTTTAAAACCCTTCTTTGAGAGAGAACTAACTAAACAGCCGAAAATTTTGCAACAGAAGCAGTAAACGCAGTTTTGTGAAAGATAGTAGCTAATCTCGCAATATTTGCTCTCCGTTGCTTAAAATTCGTGCATAATATTTTGCGCGAAAATGTCGACCTGTGTCATTGGAAGGAAATTTGTAATAATGCAATAATTTAGGTGGACCTTGCCTTACTAAAAAGCTTCTTACGGCGTCTCGAAAAATTCTTGGCCACCCAGGTTTAGAACGCCTTCTGTGAGTCTCACGTTGGTGTCAGTTCCAATTGGTTTAGAAACTTCGTTGATTTGTTTGCTATTATTCTCTGTCGATTCTGTACTTCTTTTGTATCCTGACCTGATATTGGATTCTAAGATTTGTATGGTAAACCCTGAATACAGTATATTTTTTTAACGCGCCAGTTTGATTCTGCTTTTCCGCTTCCTTCCCCAACCTTCTTTTTTGTACTGGTAACCAGATAGTTTTCGTTGACCATCAGACATTTTGGAAGAGGCACGCACGTAACTCAAACAATGTACACTATAAAATAATATAAAAAGTAAATATTTATCCTTGTTCTAAATAAGCTAAAACCATAACTAAGATAAATTATTCTCAGTCGATATAAAAAAATATTTATGCACAACACAAAATATTTTTCATACCCTGTGAACATAAAGAAAGTCTAGTGTTACTACACATAAACATGTTACACACTATAATATCCTAACTAATTCACAATTTGGGTTCAAAAAAGGATCATCCATAGAAATGGCTATATATTCATTTTTAAATAACACATTTGAGGAACTGAATAATAAAATGAATCCTGTAGGAATATTTTGTGATCTTGCAAAAGCATTTGACTGTGTAAATCATGAATTACTTTTGAAAAAAATGGAATACTATGGTATTTTTGGGACCGCAGGTAAATGGTTTAAATCATACATTGAAAGCCGAATGCAAAAAGTTTCAATTTTTGATTCTAAAATAAGTAAAGATGCTTCATCAGACTGGGAGAAAACAAAACATGGAATTCCACAAGGCTCTGTCTTAGGTCCCCTCCTCTTTCTGTTATACATCAATGACCTTCCTGGAAATTTATCCGACAAAGTTAAGAGTGTTTTATTTGCAGATGACACTAACCTGACTGTGCGTAAAACACCAAACAGTACTATAGAATTTAATGTAAATGAAGTACTTAGAGTAGTAGCAAATTGGTTTAAGGCAAATTCATTAAAATTAAATTTTGAAAAAACACATTATATTAGGTTTAAAACAAAAAACTATGCACAGCCAGATATATGTATAAACTATAAAAACAACAAAATCTTAGAAACAGAGAGTATAAAATTTCTTGGTATTAAAATAGATCAGAAACTCTGTTGGCATGATCATATCACTACACTACTGGCAAAGTTAAGTAGTGCCACCTTTGCAATACGAACACTTTCTCTAACAGCAGATCTAGAATTAATGAAACAGGTGTACTCCTCATATTTTCATTCAATATTGTCATATGGCATAATTTTTTGGGGAAACTCTTCACAAAGTAAAAAAGTTTTCATAGCACAGAAAAGAGCTATTAGGTTTATGTGTAGGGTAAAACCAAGAACTTCTTGCAGACAACTCTTTAAGAAACTCAATATTCTTACAATGTATTCTCAGTATATATATTCTCTCATGAGCTTTGTCATAGAAAATTTTAACCTGTTTACACCTAATTCACAGGTACACAGTTTCAATACAAGAAACAGAAATAACTTGCATAAAACACAAACATCTCTGTCATTAGTACAAAGAGGAGTTAATTATTCTGGGATACATCTGTTTAATAAACTACCTAATCGTATAAAACAGCTTTCAGATAATAAAGATGTATTCAAACAAAAACTTAGAGATTATCTTATTGGCAACTCCTTCTACTCCATTCAAGAATTTGAAGAAAATAATTAATTGTACTCATTATGACGTTAGCAAAACTCAGTTGCAAAAATGTATGTTTATTATTATTTCTTGTATTTGTAAAATATGTATATATATATATATATATGACTCATATTATGTGTATATGTATCAACAATGACATGTTTCACATCCCAGAGGTACTTCCTCAGCAGGGATCCATGGAACAAGATTGATAAATAAATAATAAATAAATAAACACAGTCAAAGCTTATTCGCGTGGGATACGATCAGTAAATTTGCTGCAAATACAGAATGGCAATTTCTATAGGCTTAAACAGAATAGGTTCCAAGTTCACAAAAAAATGATTTGTGGACTGATTGTTGCGCAATGCACTTATTAAACCAACTGACAAAGTTATTCACATTCACTAAAATAGTTAATGAATTTCTTTTTATTGAAACGGTTTACAAATGCAGCAATTAGAGTATCTGGAAACCGCATTCGTATATATAATAAGCATCATGGGTTATTATATATTAGCAGTTAACATTCGAAATTGAATATATTAATGGTATGTGAAGTAACTAATCGGTAATCAGCAGCTGGTAATATTATTTATTTATTAATGATTGTAAGTACTGTCCCACACCCATTAAACTACAGTATTTTCACAAGCGATCAAAGCTAGCGTATGTAATTTAACCCAACCATAACACTTTCAATGCCTGTATCTAATTTATACAACAAATATGTGAGGCTCGGATTAGGAGAAGAAATTATTATGCAAATTATTCCATTTCCAATAACTAAGATCCATATTGATTTGGCTCATCAATTCAATAAAATAAATACTCAGCATATCCCACCAAGCACTATCAATTCCATGTACTAGAGGCTAACTGCAATTGCGTGTCTAGTAACTTGTGGACAGTATAACGTCGGAATCAGTGCAGGTAGCCGAGGTCAGGTGTAACAGCCCCCACCTACCGCGCTTCTGTTGTGCACTTTTGTCGTTGTGCACTTTTGTCGTTGTGCGCTTATGTCGTTGTGCGCTTGTGTCGTAGAAATTATGAAATCCTGAAGTAAATTTTATGAACTTCCACTTATCACTAATAACGTAATAGTAAGACTAATGCTTTGTGTAATGAAACCACTTTTATAATTAGCAATAATAAGCAAGTTGAGACAACAAAAGTCGAAACAAGCGTTCTACTCGCGTGCTAAGGCCCAATTCACACAGAAGAGACGTGGCGCGGACGCGATGCATTTTGAAGTTGCTCCTATGGCGCAATTCACACAGAGGCGGCTGGGCATGGCGCGTCCCTTTGAGGTCCGCGCCCCGTCTCTTCGAAGTCTCTAGGGGAACACCCAAATAGCTAAGAACTGTAAGTTTTTAACGAACGAAAAAATCGGTATGTGGATTTTTTTTATTAATTGGGTATTTAACACATTAATATTATTAATATTTTTTTCAAACTTACAGCCGAAATGGCGCCCCTAAATTTTAGCGCCCCGGGCAAATGCCCGGTTTGCCCCTCCCCCTATAGCGGGCCCTGAACTATATTACATTGAGAGAGGATTGTGAAAAAATGTAGAGTATTTAAGACAGGAAATCTAGTTGTGCGGAAGTATGGAATGAATATAAATGCCAAAATGAGTCAGCTTATTAAGAACAAAAATAAAAAAATAAAACTTTTGTATTATTAAAAATTGGAGGGGAGGGGATGTAAGGCTTTGGGAGAGACTATACTAGCCTCTTCCAACCAAATATCAAACTCTCCTTCACGAGGTGTGCCCCGTCTGCATAGTCGAGGCTCTGGCGACTGAAAGATTCCAGGTGGAAGGAGTCACCCACTGCTTGCCAATGGCCTCCTGAAGGAGGACAGAAGAGCAGGGAGTGGTGCAGGGAACCCTGTTGCCCTTGGGGTTGAAAACGGCTCCTAAAAATGTTAATGGTATCCCAAGGCCATGTAGACCTCTGAAATTATATATACTATGATGCCTTCTTCCTGGGTAAAATATTCTGGAGATAAAATTGTCCACCAATTGGACCTTTGGATGGAGACTGCTCAGGGAGGAGTTGTCAGATCAGACATTCTACGAGTTGTAGTGTGTCATGTTGGAAATCTGAATAGGGCAGGGAGGTTAGAAAACTTAAAAATGGAGATGGAACAACTTTAGTTAGATGTGGTTGGTGTTAGTGAGATTAAGTGGAAGTACGTACAGAATTTCTGGTCTTAAGAACACAGAACAATTAGCAAAAAACCTGTCAGTGGTGTAGGATTTGTAATCAAAAAGATAGTAGGGAAATGGGTGGGTTATTATGAAAAGTTTAGTGACAGGATTATTTTGATGAAGGTAGAAACTAAGCCCACTCCAACCACATTAGTACAATATATTAAATTAATTATTTTAATTTAAATGCTATAGAGCACATGCTCTGGTAGCAATTCCACCTTCCCCATGTCTTTACCCACCAAATTTTGTCTTTACAAATTTCAACTTTAAAGTTTTCAACACTTCTGGTAAATTATTAATCATTTCTCTCGGTAACTCATTCCATTCCCTGACCCCCTAACCTATGAAAGCAAATATTCCCACAGTCAGAAATCCATTGCCAGCTTGTGCTCATGGTCATCTTTTTCCTTCCATTCACTACTCCTAATTCTTACACCAGTATCTTTCCACACCTCATTACCAACATACACCTTATACACTCCCATGAATCTCTTTACCCTCCTCCTATCTTCCAATGACTCTCATTCCAGCTCCTTTATCGTATTGGTTACTGTTTGTGTTCTGCGGTAATTTGCTGACCATATTCAAGCAATGGTCTGACCAGAGTTTTGTAACCCAATTCCCTTATTTCTCTGGTACATCATCTCATCACTCTCCCCAAGAAGTAAAGGATTTTGAAACCTTTTCCTACTAACTGTACAACCCAGTTGAGTTTGTTATTAAATGTTATGCCAAGGGATTTAGATTACAGTTCTTCAACAAGTAATTCTTTCCTTACCTCATAATCATAATCAACCTTTAGTTTTTTATCTATGTACCTAATAAGCTGACTCTTCTTTGCATTTATCTTCATGTCATGTTGGAATACGCAGCTTGATATCCTGTCCAGATCACCCTGCCGCTGTTCACAGTCTTCTACCATTTTGATCCTATCATATGGACAGCATTATGTCATCTGCAAACAATCTAACTTCTGATGGTAAACCATCAACACAATCATTCGGAAATAAACCATCAAAACAATGATTTGTTAGAGTAATGAATAGCAATGGTCCCACAAAGCTACCCTGTGGCACTCCCATTTACACTTCCACTTCTTTTTATACTGCCTTTTCTACCCTGACATTATGCTTTCTACCTTTTAAGAATTCTTCTACCCCAAAAATCACTTACACATCCACTCCAATACTTTTTACCTCAGTTACCATCATTTCAGTGCTCACTCTGTCAAAAGTTGAAAGATCAAGTGCTACACTATCAATTTTGCCCCCGTTGTCCATTTCAACTCAAATATCTTGCATATATCCTACTAACTGATATTTGCATCAGTATCCTTGCCTAAAGCCATGTTATCGACTTTGTAATGTTACATTTGGTTTGAGAATAAATAACAGTTGATGTTCAGCAACGTTAAACGAAATGTCCTGTGTTATAGAAATGAGCAGACGTAGACAGGATGGGAGCGAGATCACCTGATGCTCACCACAAACACAAAAAAAGTTCTGGTTGAGCAGAGGCCTGGGCAAGCCTGATGGCTAAAATGGTGTTGCCACTAGGGAAGAGAGAAGGGGAACCTTGTGTAGCGCTCGGGAGATAAGAGTGCTTCAGACATGGTGTGTTGAATTTATTGCTGGTAGTCTGATGGAGGACTGGGGTACTGAGGAAAGATGTGTTTCAGGGTGGTGTGACGGGAAGAGGGTCATTCGTGGCTAAGAGTCCGGCTAATCAGGTTGTTTGGTGTCGGAACGTGGACCATGGCTGCAGGCTGTTCAGCAACCGAGTCTCACTGGTGCTGACTACCTGACGCCGATGGAGCCGGGCTGCCACCAGGAGTGTGCCGATGCCTTCCCTACACAACGTCACACCGAACAGTTTAAGTTGCAGTGGGCGCTCAACTCGACAGCTGTTGCAGTCCAGGACGACATTACTGCATAATGGACAACAACAACCCTTGCATCTCGCCTCTTCCAACAACCTCTGAAGCACGGTAAAGGAGCCCAATTCAAGCCTCATTTGCAACCAGAATCCAGTTTGCAAAACCCAGTAACACCTATGGGATCATTCATGCGATCCACTGAGCAGCAATTATGAATTGCTACGAGTTTATTTGATTTACTTTGAATTATTCAATTAATAGATTCAGCATTAGATATTTTCTCACTTTCATTAATTTTTACATCAGTCAAATAAAAACATTTCACGTAAACATGTTTTAAAAAGAAAATAAAGATTACTGGAATTTCATTTCTTAATTTGTGGGTTTTCAATTCATAATTTGGTTACATTAATCACCTTTCCTAATGATCCATTATTTAGTATCAATGTATCAAGGTATTTGATTGAACTCACTGGTGCCAAAGGTATTGTCTAAATCAACCTACTTATCAACTTATCAATCACATGCCGAGGCAAACACAGAAATTAATAAAATCACATAAAACGGTGGGTATTATACAACTTGAAAACCATTTACACTCCTCACATATATTTCTGATGTAGTTGCACATGGATTTCTCCATTAATTTACCTACCACTGATGTCAAACTTATTAACCTATAGTTTTTACCCTACTTGTTATCCCTCCTATACTCATGGCCGGTGCTAGCGTTCTCGGGCCCCGCGTAAGTGTTCTTAGACTCCCACCCCCCGAAAAACTTTTTACTTTTTGTTAGAAAATTTTAATGCTAAAAATAAAACATCTTTTGCCTTGCTTAACTCCCACTCCTCTCTCCTGATGCCGACACTGTCTGTAATCGAATGCCGGCTTGTGGTTATTGTCATCTCTTCCTTTCCATGCAACTCTCATGATTGCTTCATCAATACCTTTCCACCCCTCATCACCAATATTTGCCCTATCCATTCCTAGCACTCTCTTCATACTCTTTCTGCCTTCCAATGAATCCTATTTACTGGTTGTGTTCTGCATTAATTTTAGAGACAAATCTAATAATCTTTCTTTGCCTCTGCTCCAACTCCTGTAATTGTTTTGACGGAAATAACAGGGCTCACAAACCATTGGGTTCTGTATCTTTGATGTTAATGTTGTTTTGATTTACTCCTCTAGCTTCCACACTAAGGAATAGCAGCACATTCTAATTACCTAACACATAAAGTGCTGATAATATATGGTGGTACTGAAGAATTTTTGTTAAATCACAAGATTCATTTAAATAAAAGTAATTAAACAAACTGTTAATCACTTGTCCACAAAGATTGAACTGGAAACTGGATTGTTTGCCGTGGCATCAAATTTAATGTAGAGTAAAACTTTCTGTCAGTAGACTGACCATCTAAACTAGTGGGTTAAATTATTTACCAACAGTAAGAATCAGATACAAAGGGAAAATACAAATAACAAAAATATTAGTATTTCAAACATCTAGAAGAAAAGCATTTGCAAACGTGTAACACTTGTTCCCAAATTAATTCAGGATATTTCAAGTTTCATTACCTCCTTAAATTATTTTGAATATTATAATGCTTAAAGAAATTTATTCACTTTTTGTTGAACTATTTTTATTGCTACATTGAAGCATTAGGCCTGTTTTCAGATGTAGCCATATTAAATCCAACTCAGATTAATATAAACATTTTTTTATGACAAACTGCCAATTACTCATTTACCGGTATATAAAGTGCTTTAATTTATATGCGGAAACATGTTATCATAACTATTAAACATGTTCACATTCATAAAAAATTTAAAACACCTCCTCTCTCACATAAAAAAGCTTTTGAATCCAACAGAAATTGTACCTACTATTATAGGTAAATTTTGATGCAACTTGTTTGCTGTTACTGTAACTGTACAGAGTAATAGGGCAGTAACAGGATTCTCGGGCCCAGTTAAGTGTTCTTAGCAGTGATGCAATCAGTTGGGGACAATGACAAATTCATCGGATGGGGCCGTCCATTAGGTCAGATGGGCAACCTCTTTTTTTTTTATGCCCTACCACTGCCTGGGCAGATTTTTGGGCCAGGGGACCCCTCTGGCCAGTCATCGGAGCCCCCCCCTCGGCTGGCGGGCCTAGGGTACCTCTCCCTATTGCTGGCCATGCAGAGTAACACTTTAAAACCAGATTTTAGGTCAATAAATAGCTCTCCACTCTATTGTTTCAATGCAGAAAAATTTACAACACAATGGAACAATCAGAAATTGGATCAAGTATACACGTCAAAATGCTCTTAACAGACAAACTGCTAGACCTTTAATTTTTCTATAGCTTGATTCTCATACATAACTTAAAATGGTATTAATTGATTGAATGAACAATTATTTCAAAATTAAAAGTTTAAAAAAATAATGTTCAGGATATAATGAAAACAGATATGACAGCTCATTGTTAAAATTACTGTAAAGTTAGTGAGATTTAATTAATTAATTAATTAAATTCATGAAAACCAGTTTTTAAATAGTCTTTCAGGGAGGTAATATTGAACATGTAAAGAATGTTTCAGGTTTGTTAACCCAGTATGTCCATACCCCTTTCTGAGAAAATCAGTTTAAGCACAAATTTTCCAACTAAGATATTGTAATTGAACAGTACATTGCACTGATGGTCATATATGATTTGATAATCTACAGGGTGATTCAGGAGGAATGGTAAATATCAAAGGAGTTTGTAGTATAAACAATATTGTCTAAAAAGTTCATATAAACATGTCTATGATTTCCATTCATTTTAGAGATACAGGCGCCGGAATGTTATACATTAAATTAACTTCAGAAAATGTTTAAGAGCACACAAATAACTTTATTCATGCAAAAACTCTTATATATTTTCCAACAGTTTAAATGAAATGTTCCAAAATCCCACCATCGGCTTCAAGACACAAATTGAAGCACTTCATTGATGCTTTAAGTTGACAAATACAGTCCCAATGCATGAACATCTCAGAAAAAAAAGTGGTTGCAGTTGCCATGTTATGAGGCTGAGACAACAGTCTACTTCTTGCACGTAACCTAACCTAATGAAAATGATGTTGCACATTTTTATACACGCTGAATAAACAGACATGGTATTTGTTTACATGTTCTGCAATGGAAATGCTCTTGCTGCTTTTGCAGAATACCGTAGATGATTTCCTAACTGCGGAGTACTAGATTCAAGAGCTTTTACTCGTGTTTTCAACAAACATCAAGTGACACAGTTCTCAGTACACACATTTCTTCTGAATGTGCAATTGAACAAACAATGGGTGAAGTAGAAGTCAGTAGGTGCAACACCTTCAAGCACGATGACTGGAATTTGTCATTTGGTAATTGCTAATCATCAATTAATTCCATTCATACTATTGGCTGATAAGCTACTTTCATGTGTAATGGCATTAACAACACTCATAACTCACATGGTCAAATGAAAATACAAATGCCACTGTGGAAACACATTTTCAACATCACTTCTCAGTAAATGTGTGGTGCGGTGTCATTGTCAATTGGTTAATTGGGCCTTTTGTCATATCGAATCATCTGACGGGGCTCATGTATTTGAACTTCCTGCAAAATGAGTTGCCACTGTTATTGGAAGAGATGCCTTTGGCTACAAGACTGGGCATGTTCTTTCATCATTATTCCAGTCATGTAACCAAAAATCTAAACCTAACACTCCCTGACTGATGGATCGGCCGCACCGGTCACGTTCATTGGCCACCAAAGTCGCCGGACCTTAATCCCACCAAATTTTTGTATTGCGGGGATGGTTGAAAACTGAAGTTTAGAAAGGAAAAGTAAACACAAGAGATAAATTAATTAGTTGAATTGTAACCACTGCTGCCCTCATAAAAGTAAACCAAGATGTACTCAGAGGAGTTACATTTATTGTTGCGCAGAGAAATGTATATTGATGTTGACTGTGGGAGTTTCAAACATTTAATTTAAACATTTGTAAAATATGAGTGTATGTTTGCATGAATAAAGTACTTCAATAAGTTCTTTGTGTGCTCTTGATCATTTTCTGAGATTTATTTTATACATAACATTCCCACACCTGTATCTCCAAAATGAATGGAAATCGGGTACATGTTTATGTGAACATTTTTACTCAATATTGTTCACATTACCACCTCCTTCATTATGTACCATTCCTACTAAATTATCTTACATAGTCAATCACTGCAATATTGTATTCATGAATAACTGCATCTGCTGAAAATTAGGTTTTTAGAATTTTCTGCATATTTCTGAATTCACTGCAGTACTACTTTTGACTGCAGTCAGAAATTTGCTCTCAAGTGTCTTCATCTTTTTTATAATAAATAAGTGCAAGAATCAATATATAGGTATAATGTGCAGTCCTCAAACACAGATCACTTATATGGAAAAGGTATTTGTAGTAGAGGCAGAAAAATTGATGAATTTTCAGGACCGACAGAAGATTAAACTTCATATATTCATTAAACAAGGAAATGTTCTAAGAGTTTTGCAAATTTTGCAAACTAACAACCAAGAAAGTGGAAGAAGCTTATGATTCATTGCATAATATATACATCATACATTATTTGGCGGTAGTCATTTGGTGAATTTCATTTGCCTACCTAACTAAAAAGATTATTTGCAAATACTACCAAAAGCATATTTATCGCAGAAATTACAATTCTTTTCTCAATAAAATTGTTTGAAACTGTATTCAAATTGTTACTTTTCCTACACCAAAAGTAACTGATGAGTAAATTAATTCAATAGATTTTGACATGTACTATGTTAGACTGATATTTTGGGGCAAACAAATTTCAAACGATTGATATAGGATTTATACACACTTCATCAACAAAAAAACAAACAAAAAAAAGAGTGTAGTGCACGCAATGCAAATTCTTCCTCCACAAAAATATCTGCACATGTCTACTAGCTGCGGAAAATCTAAATCTCACTGTCGTTTTACAGTTGGTAGCAAGTTTTCCCAATACCTCATGGTACATTCCATTTAAGATAGGTCACCATATAAACAAGATCTGTATGATGGAAATCTCTAATCTAATATGATGGAGAAAGGTATGAATGCATTTGACCTGTCATGTATCTCTATATCGTTATTTAACATTTTCCATAGTTGGCTGAGAATAATAAATACTAATAATACCTCTAATAATGTTGTTTTATTTAACTCTTTACACATATAGGAGTATTAACTTTAATTTCTGTTGCTAAACGTACATTTTTTTTGGATACCACTACTATATCATTATTTCTAAAATTATTTTGTAACAGCATGGAATAATTTATATCTTTAAATAAGAAACATGTTTTTTCAAGAAATAATCCCTATAGAAATGTGAAATATTCATGCAAATCCATACACAGACTAGTCTACCTTTGTGTCAGGTATTGTAAGTATTAATAATTATGAATGCTAAGAAAACTGAAGGCAGTTTAGACAATGGACATACCAGTAGGAATGAGAGGAAGACTGCAGCTTTATTAAATAAAGTCAAATTTTCTTCAAGGACTAACAAGGAACTCAGACCATCATGCTGCCACATTGCCTATCCAGTATGTCTAGGATACTCAAAGAGAGTCTCTTTCTGTGACCAATTTTAAACAAAAATTGGTGCTCCAACCTATCTGCTGACAAAATATCTGACCCATCTCTTGAGTACATTGCGACCACCATTTCAGGAAATCCATGGAATTTGATAATATCATGGAACTGAAGGATTCAGATATAACGGTCATCTTTGACATCATTCCATTATTCACCTGTATCCCTTTTAAGGATACACTGGAGCTGATGCGCCGCCAATTTGAACCAGACATTATGAATCTTTTCAAACCTATGTTGATGTCCATATATTTCATATCCTTAGTGGAATAATTTGAAGAAGTGGACTGAGCTGTCATGGTGTCCCCACCTTTTCCTGTAGTCACCAACACATAGTACATGGAGCATTCCAAGGAAAAAGCTCTGGTAGGAGCAGTTCTTAAGCCAACTTGTTTATTCTTATATGTCGATGACCCGTTTGTCATGTGGTCCAAAAGTAAAATGGTCTTAAATGATAAAGTTTATGAAGGAAAAGGAAGGTTGCCTACCCTTCCTTAACATACTAATTGAAAGGAAACTGGATGGAACACTAGGCCATAGTGTATACAGAAAACTGACTCACTGGACCAGTATTTGAGAGCCACCATTCTGTATGGTATAGCACTATTTTAAATATGCTTATACACAGGACAAGGGCAATTTCTGACAAAGACAGCCTTCAGCAGGACTTTGAACAACTCAGAACTTTCTATAGGTAGAATGGATTGTAAGCGGGAGAATATTCCAATACAACAGGAAGAAACACCCAAGGCTACTGCCTTTATGTCATCCACCACTAACATTTTGGAGAAATTTGGTAGAATCCTTGCATGCCACGGAATAAAAAATTTCTTCCAACCACCAGCCAACATATGGGACTACCTCTGCTCAGTCAAGGATGATCTTGGATTAAGATTTCCCAGAGATTATAGCATTCCAACTTCCAAGTGAGTGTGGAAGGACTTTCATTGCCTGAACTTATAGCTCTCAAAAAGAACATAAATATTACCTCTCCCTAGGATTATACAGCAAATCAGAACTCATTGAGCATGTGTATGACCATTGCCACAGGGTACAATTTAATGATATTAGGATACTAGCTAGAACTTCACATTTCTGGGACTCAACAGTGAAGGAGGAAATCGAAATTCAACTGACTAATACCTTCAGTAGAGACAGTGGACTAAGTTTTACCGAGGCCTGGAAGCTAGATTTAGCAAAACTCCACAGAAAGCATTGTATCTGGGTCTAGCTGTTGCCATAAGACAGCTTGATATTTGGGTCTGTGGGGTGCAACAAAGACCTACATGTATGCTCACTGGAATCCAGCCTCTAGGTGTAGTCCCCGAACAAGACCACTTAGTATATAAGAGGTCTACAGCACCTGAGCTATCTCAATATCTAATGGTCAGTGGAACATTACAGATTCATAATATCACACCGACCTTGGAAGACATGATGCGTATTCCCCTCAATTCTCACGGGAAACTTTAACGTTAATGCCAATGGCCATAAGACAGTGCTGAATGACTTCATGCTTGAGCAATATGGTATGGTGCCCATGACGATTCCTGACCCGACAATACTCGGCAACACCAGCACTGATACGGCTTTCAGTAGACACTTGAATTTGATGCAGTGTGAGGTGTACTTATATTGGTTTAGCTACCACTTACCTCTGATACACTTCTAATTAATCCATTCTGTAACTGTTATAATACTCTGTGTAACCACTGTATTAAAGAGATTGGTAGTTAAATTAAATATTAATACAAAACATGTGTTGTAATTTTATCATGACGTTTTTACGAATAATCTATGGCGTGGATACAAACTGTGCCTTCACAAATTTTTTAAGTACATTACACTGTTAACGTCCCAAAACAATTGTAAATCATATCAACTAGCTGATAGTGATGTTTACGTTGCTGCAGTAATTACAGAAAGCAATAGTTTCCTATTATATATCAAATTTTTCACTATCAAGTAGCTACTCATTTTATTTGGAAATAGTGCATAGGCCCAAAGATGTTACTTACAATATTAGTATATTACCAAACGTACATTTACGGAAGTTTTAGAAAGGGAACTCCTACAGCAATCAGAATATCGTCGGAGAAATTCCATGCTTTAGAATGAGAGAAAGTTTCATACGAATAAGCCTTGATTGCTTTGATGCTCTTTGTAAGTACCATTTCTGCACCACAATTTCTGTTCCACATAACGCTTAATGAGAGTAACAGTGATAAATAATAAAATTGTATTATGCTTTATAGTGTTGCTCTCCATATTGTTCTATTCTTCCCAGCTGTCACTTAATCCTTACCAAATTACTCAGAGGTTTTTCTTTTTGTTTCAGAATAAACTATCATCACTGTTTTTATATACGTTACGCTCAAAGACCGAAAACAATTGTTGAGTGAAAACAAAAAGAATGACCACAACGCGTTCTGGTTTCTTGAAAATGGCCACAAAACATTATGACTAAACACTATCTAACTCTTTGTGTTCAAGGCGAATTGGTCCATAGTGCATGTATGATTCTTATAGGACACATAACATCAGGGGTGGATCCAGGATTTTGTTTTGGGAGGTGCTTGAGGCTGACTTTGGTTTGGAGGGGGGGGGGGGGGGCTTGGCTGGAGTGGAGTTTCGTTGGGGTGGTTTGCCTTCAGTGGATTTTGGCTTGGGGGGGGAAGGGGCTTGACTCGGGCAAAAGGTAGTATTTATAGTACCCTCAGGCCTGGAATCCGTAGAGCTAAAAAAAGGGGGGGGTCTCCATAATTGCAATGCTGGAAGTGGGCCTAGATAAATTTGGGGGGCCTTGAACCCCTAGCCCCCCCCCTGGATGCGCCCCTGCATGACATCCCACCCTTGTAATTAAACACCGGTCGTGTGCGGTCAAGTGCTGGTGTCCCGTGGTCCGCCGGGGCCGATACGGAAATATGTTACGCTCAAAGACCGAAAACGATCATTGAGTGAAAAAAACGACCGCAACGCGTTCTGGCCACAACCTCGTGCTATGGCACTTACAAAAGACAGTCAGAACACGTTGTGGCTAAAAAAAAAACGCCACAACACGAAATTCGTGTCTGGTCCAGGTCGTATTCTCCACACATGAATGACTATATATATATATATATTTTGCGCTTGACCGCAGACGACCGGTGTTTAAATATGAGGGTGGGATGCCATATGTCCTATCCGTGACAGAAACGTAGCCCCTCGAATAAACGAGATAACATAATCCATAAAGAAAACATCCACCAATAGTGAAACAGCAGCTACTGGACCTATTGAAATGACACGCTAGCAACCACATATGTGCCGGAACAGAAGAAGAATATCCAGATTATACCAGTCCTAAAGGCGAACAAGGACAAACCTAAAAGTGACTTTTATAGACCGATCCTGTCTAGCAGTGCATTGTTCAGCGGCATACAGATAAGCTATGTTAGGGGGAATTATAACCTCGCCGACTTTCTTTAATTAAAGACGCATATAGTAATTCAGTCCATATTAACAGCCTCAGGCTTGGACAGCATCAGTTTACCAAGAGAAGTCGTTAAGAGCACTTGTTTTGCACAAATATTCTGATCAAATCTGTTTTACTGCAAAGCTACTATACTCTTAGCTGCAACTCCCCGTTTTTACGCACTACACGTTATTGAGTTCTACAATGTACTTATCACAGAATTATTCTTTCTTACTCAGTATTAATCATGATATAATAGCCTAGCCTACACTCGCTGTACATAATAGAAATTGCAAATACCGAACACTAAAGGTTGTACAAAGTCTTGCGTGGAACACACGTTTCTACACCCCCCCCCCCCAATTTTTTTTTAAATTATGCGCTTCTGTAGATTACCTTTAGGGACGGTGTATACGCGGTTTTGCAAAACCGCGTCGTTAATCATAAACCAAGTATAACCGATTAATTTGTTACTATTTACAAGGCATATATTCAAATAACTATCGCTATTGACAAAAACTACAGATGTGCCGTTCTTGTATTACTCCCAATCTAATATATAATGCTCCTGGTATTATGTGTAAAAGTATTATACTTGTGCCAGTAGTTCTTGAAATTCATAATTAAAATAAAATTTCGTCACTAATGCACGGTAATAACAAACCTATCCAGGTATTCATGCAAAACACACTTAATTTGAGTGTTGCTGTTTACATTCAAGTTATGTTGGTAACGCTATGTGAAAACATGAAAAAGAAACGACATTCATCCATCTGGATATTATGAGCCATTTCCTCAATTGCGATAGGATCAATTTTATGAATAATTGTAACGCATTACCCATAAAATTGAACATTCTTCCAAACACAGCGTTAACCCTCAATCCCATGCTTTGATCAAAAGTACCTAATATCAAATTGTCTAAAATGAGAGCAAGTGAAAATGTGTTACTACGATTTGAAATACGAATTACAAGACAATAAACAAATACGCCCATTCTAATTTATAATATTCCTATGTTACTAAATCAGTGCGAGATGTAAAACCAGTATACTTAAAACTATTGACAATTTAGAAGAAATTCTTAATATGTATAATTAAATTACAATTTTACTATTAAAGCGTGATAAATAATAAATCAATCTAGTTAATCGTGTAAAACAGACGTAATTATAAGGTTGTGGTTCCACTTTTTAAGGTGCGTTGGTGGCGCTATCTGTTGGCAGCAGGAAATTTACAGAGATAAAATCATTAAGCCTAATTTGGTGGAAATCGTGGTCTGTTTCTTCCCACATTCATTTTTACTGATACCGTTACATCAAACTACTTTTGTATCTATAAAAAATTATTATAAGCCTGCAAAGTATACAATTAGAAACTCCGAATACTGCATTACTGTTCATAAACTGATATTGATGCTAAAGTGTATCATTGTCAATAATGAATTTTCAGGATGATGAATGACTCAAAAACCTTTTTTTCCTCTGGCTTCACACCTGATTGACATTGAATTCATTAGAGGAAGAGGAGAAACTGGTTTGTGTTGGATGTCCCCAAAGGCGCCATTACGCATTGTACCTAGGATGTTTTTCCACTTGCCCACTGTTGTGATACATCCTGATTTCTGCTTATGAAGGACATACCCCATTCACTGAAAATGTAATCTATACTCCCTATGTGAATAAAAACTAATACATTATATCATTAAGCAACAATTAAAAAAACTTTATCTTGGTCAAAAAAAGCTGACATTCATTCAAAATGTCTTCCTCCTTTAAAGTCAATCAATTTTTTTTCAAATGCACTAAATCAAGTAATTAATTTCAATAAATTATTGTATAGTTATCCAGTCATCCGATGCGTCTGAATGATGTTGTAATGGAAGTCATCTTTGCAGATGCGAATGCCTAGCCGAGGTTCAGTGTTTGACCTTTTGCGGAGGTGGAAAATACACTTATTATCATTTGGTATATCTTTAAAAATGAACTTAAAAAGCAACAATATTGTTTATCACTCCATTTTGCGCAAACATTGCATATTTCCAGGTTATAGTGATAGATTGATTTTTCAAAAACTAGAAACGCGCGAAATTTTCATAG
>CM061921.1:97635403-97756728 GCA_031002005.1 Vandiemenella viatica | reverse complement strand
TAGCTACTTGATAGTGAAAAATTTGATATATAATAGGAAGCTATTAACAGTGTAATGTACTTAAAAAATTTGTGAAGGCACAGTTTGTATCCACGCCATAGATTATTCGTAAAAACGTCATGATAAAATTACAACACATGTTTTGTATTAATATTTAATTTAACCACCAATCTCTTTAATACAGTGGTTACATAGAGTATTATAACAGTTAAAGAATAGATAAATTAGAAGTGTGTCAGAGGTATGTGGTAGCTAAACCAATATAAGTACACCTCACACTGCATCAAATTCAAGTGCCTACTGAAAGCCGTATCAGTGCTGGTGTTGCCGAGTATTGTCGGGTCAGGAATCGTCATGGGCACCATACCATATTGCTCGAGCATGAAGTCATTCAGCACTGTCTTATGGCCGTTGGCATTAAAGTTAAAGTTTCCCGTGAAAATGAGGGGAATAGGCATCATGTTTTCCAAGGTCGATGTGTTATTATGAATCTGTAATGTTCCACTGACAATTAGATATTGAGATAGCTCAGGTGCTGTAGACCTCTTATATACTAAGTGGTCTTGTTCGGGGACTACACCTAGAGGCTGGATTCCAGTGAGCGTACATGTAGGTCTTTGTTGGACCCCACAGACCCAAATATGAAGCTGTCTTATGGCAACAGCTAGACCCAGATACAATGCTTTCTGTGGAGTTTTGCTAAATCTAGCTTCCAGGCCTCGGTAAAACTTAGTCCACTGTCTCTACTGAAGGTATTAGTCAGTTGAATTTCGATTTCCTCCTTCACTGTTGAGTCCCAGAAATGTGAAGTTCTAGCTAGTATCCTAATATCATTAAATTGTACCCTGTGGCAATGGTCATACACATGCTCAATGAGTTCTGATTTGCTGTATAATCCTAGGGAGAGGTAATATTTATGTTCTTTTTGAGAGCTATTAGTTCAGGCAATGAAAGTCCTTCCACACTCACTTGGAAGTTGGAATGCTATAATCTCTGGGAAATCTTAATCCAAGATCATCCTTGACTGAACAGAGGTAGTCCCATATGTTGGCTGGTGGTTGGATGAAATTTTTTATTCCATGGCATGCAAGGATTCTGCCAAATTTCTCCAAAATGTTAGTGGTGGATGACATAAAGGCAGTAGCCTTGGGTGTCTCTTCCTGTTGTATTGGAATATTCTCCCGCTTACAATCCATTCTACCTATAGAAAGTTCTGAGTTGTTCGAAGTCCTGCTGAAGGCTGTCTTTGTAAGCAATTGCCCTTGTCCTGTGTATAAGCATATTTAAAATAGTGCTATACCATACAGAATGGTGGCTCTCAAATACTGGTCCAGTGAGTCAGTTTTCTGTATACACTATGACCTAGTGTTCCATCCAGTTTCCTTTCAATTAGTATGTGAAGGAAGGGTAGGCAACCTTCCTTTTCCTTCATAAACTTTATCATTTAAGACCATTTTACTTTTGGACCACATGACAAACGTGTCATCGACATATCAGAATAAACAAGTTGGCTTAAGAACTGCTCCTACCAGAGCTTTTTCCTTGGAATGCTCCATGTACTATGTGTTGGTGACTACAGGAAAAGGTGGGGACACCATGAAAGCTCAGTCCACTTCTTCAAATTATTCCACTAAGGATATGAAATATATGGACATCAACATAGGTTTGAAAAGATTCATAATGTCCGGTTCAAATTGGCGGTGCATCAGCTCCAGTGTATCCTTAAAAGGGGTACAGGTGAATAATGGAATGATGTCAAAGATGACCGTTATATCTGAATCCTTCAGTTCCATGATATTATCAAATTCCATGGATTTCCTGAAACGGTGGTCGCAATGTACTCAAGAGATGGGTCAGATATTTTGTCAGCAGATAGGTTGGAGCACCAATTTTTGTTTAAAATTGGTCACAGAAATAGACTCTCTTTGAGTATCCTAACATACTGGATAGGCAATGTGGCAGCATGATGGTCTGAGTTCCTTGTTAGTCCTTGCAGAAAATTTCACTTTATTTAATAAATCTGCAGTCCTCCTCTCATTCCTACTGGTATGTCCATTGTCTAAACTGCCTTCAGTTTTCTTAGCATTCATAATTATTAATACTTACGATACCTGACACAAAGGTAGACTAGTCTGTGTATGGATTTCCATGAATATTTCACATTTCTATAGGGATTATTTCTTGAAAAAACATGTTTCTTAATTAAAGATATAGATTATTCCATGCTGTTACAAAATAATTTTAGAAATAATGATATAGTAGTTGTATCCAAAAAAAATGTACATTTAGCAACAGAAATTAAAATTAATACTCCTATATGTGTAAATAGTTAAATAAAACAACATTATTAGAGGTATTATTAGTATTTATTATACTCAGCCAACTATGGAAAATGTTAAATAACGATATAGAGATACATGACAGGTCAAATGCATTCATACCATTCTCCATCACATTAGATTAGAGATTTCCATCATACAGATCTTGTTTGTATGGTGACCTATCTTAAATGGAATGTACCATGAGGTATTGGGAAAACTTGCTACCAACTATAAAACGACAGTGAGATTTAGATTTTCCGCAGCTAGTAGACATGTGCAGATATTTTTGTGGAGGAAGAATTTGCATTGCGTTCACTACACTTACTTTTGTTTTGTTTTTTTGTTGATGAAGTGTGTATAAATCCTATAACAGTCATTTGAAATTTGTTTGCCCCAAATATCAGTCTAACATAGTACATGTAAAATCTCTTTAATTAATTTACTTGTCAGTTACTTTTGGTGTAGGAAAAGTAATAATTTGAATACAGTTTCAAACAATTTTATTGAGAAAAGAATAGTAATTTCTGCGATAAATATGCTTTTGGTAGTATTTGCAAATAATCTTTTTAGTTAGGTAGGCAAATGAAATTCACCAAATGACTACCGCCAAATAATGTATGATGTATATATTATGCAATGAATCATAAGCTTTTTCCACTTTCTTGGTTGTTAGTTTGCACAATTTGCAAAACTCTTAGAACATTTCCTTGTTTATTGAATATATGAAGTTTAATCTTCTGTCAGTCCTGAAAATTCATCAATTTTTCTGCCTGAACTACAAATACCTTTTCCATATAAGTGATCTGTGTTTGAGGACTGTACATTATACCTATATATTGATTCTTGCACTTATTTATTATAAAAAAGATGAAGACACTTGAGAGCAAATTTCTGACTGCAGTCAAAAGTAGTACTGCAGTGAATTCAGAAATATGCAGAATATTCTGAAAACCTAATTTTCAGCAGATGCAGTTATTCATGAATACAATATTGCAGTGACTGACTATGTAGGATAATTTAGTAGGAATGGTACATAATGAAGGAGGTGGTAATATGAACAATATTGATTAAAAATGTTCACATAAACATGTACCCGATTTCCATTCATTTTGGAGATACAGGTGTGGGAATGTTATGTATAAAATAAATCTCAGAAAATGATCAAGAGCACACAAAGAACTTATTGAAGTACTTTATTCATGCAAACATACACTCATATTTTACAAATGTTTAAATTAAATGTTTGAAACTCCCACAGTCAACATCAATATACAGTTCTCTTCGCAACAATACATGTAGCTCCTCTGAGTACATCTTGGTTTACTTTTATGAGGGCAGCAGTGTTTACAATTCAACTAATTAATTTATCTCTTGTGTTTACTTTTCCTTTCTAAACTTCAGTTTTCAATCATCCCCGCAATACAAAAATTTGGTGGGATTAAGGTCCGGCGACTTTGGTGGCCAATGAACGTGACCGGTGTGGCCGATCCACAGTCAGGGAATGTTAGGTTTAGATTTTTGGTTACATGACTGGAATAATGTACAGGGGCTCCATTATGATGAATGAACAAGCCCAGTCTTGTAGCCAAAGGTATCTCTTCCAATGACAGTGGCAACTCATTTTGCAGGAAGTTCAAATACATGAGCCCCGTCAGATGATTCGATATGACAAAAGGCCCAATTAACCAATTGTCAATGACACCGCACCACACATTTACTGAGAAGTGATGTTGAAAATGTGTTTCCACAGTGGCATTTGTATTTGCATTGGACCATGTGAGTTATGAGTGTTGTTAATGCCATTACACATGAAAGTAGCTTATCAGCAAATAGTATGAATGGAATTAATTGATGATTAGCAATTACCCAATGACAAATTCCAGTCATCGTGCTTGAAGGTGTTGCACCTACTGACAATATAAAGGATACATGCCAGTATGACGTAATGTTCGCCATACTCTTGTTTTTGGAACACTGAAATGTGTTGCAATTCTGTGTATGCTTTCATAGGACTACGTTCCACTGACTGGAATATGGCTTCTACTTCACCCATTGTTTGTTCAATTGCACATTCAGAAGAAATGTGTGTACTGAGAACTGTGTCACTTAATGTTTTTTGAAAACACGAGTAAAAGCTCTTGAATCTAGTACTCCGCAGTTAGGAAATCGTCTACGGTATTCTGCACAAGCAGCAAGAGCATTTCCATTGCAGAACATGTAAACAAATACCATGTCAGTTTATTCAGTGTGTGTTCACTAGGTTATGTTACGTGCTAGAAGTAGACTGTTGTCTCAGCCTCATAACATGGCAACTGCAACCTCTTTTTTTTCTGAGATGTTCATGTATTGGGACTGTATTTGTCAACTTAAAGCATCAATGAAGTGCTTCAATTTGTGTCTTGAAGCCGACTGTGGGATTTTGGAACATTTCATTTAAACTGTTGGAAAATATGTGTTTTTGCATGAATAAAGTTATTTGTGTGCTCTTAACCATTCTGTGAAGTTAATTGAATGTATAACATTCCAGTGCCTGTATCTCTAAAATGAATGGAAATCAGAGACATGTTTATATGAACTTTTTTAGTCAATATTGTTTATACTACCAACTCCTTTGATATTTACCATTCCTCCTGAATCACCCTGTAGATTATCAAATCATATATGACCATCAGTGCAATGTACTGTTCAATTACAATATCTTAGTTGGAAAATTTGTGCTTAAAACTGATTTTCTCAGAAAGAGGTATAGACATACTGGGTTAACAAACCTGAAACATTCTTTACATGTTCAATATTACCTCCCTGAAAGTCTATTTAAAAACTGGTTTTCATGAATTTAATTAATTAAATCTCACTAACTTTACAGTAATTTTAACAATGAGCTGTCATGTCTGTTTTCATTATATCCTGAACATTATTTTTTTAAACTTTTAATTTTGAAATAATTGTCCATTCAATCAATTAATACTGTTTTAAGTTATGTATGAGAATCAAGCTATAGAAAAATTAAAGGTCTAGCAGTTTGTCTGTTAACAGCATTTTGACGTGTATACTTGATCCAATTTCTGATTGTTCCATTGTGTTGTAAATTTTTCTGCATTGAAACAATAGAGTGGAGAGCTATTTATTTACCTAAAATCAGGTTTTAAAGTGTTACTCTGCATGGCCAGCAATAGGGAGAGGTACCCTAGGCCCGCCAGCCAAGGGGGGGCCCCGATGACTGGCCAGAGGGGTCCCCTGGCCCAAAAATCCACCCAGACAGTAGTAGGGCATAAAAAAAAGAGGTTGCCCATCTGAACTAATGGACGGCCCCATCCGATAAATTGGCCATTGTCCCCAACTGGTTACATCACTGCTAAGAACACTTAACTGGGCCCGAGAATCCTGTTACTGCCCTATTACTCTGTACAGTTACAGTAACAGCAAACAAGTTGCATCAAAATTTACCTATATTAGTAGGTACAATTTCTGTTGGATTCAAAAGCTTTTTTATGTGAGAGAGGAGGTGTTTTAAATTTTTTATGGATGTGAACATGTTTAATAGTTATAACATGTTTCCGCATATAAATTAAAGCACTTTATATACCGGTAAATGAGTAATTGGCATCATAAAAAAAATGTTTATATTAATCTGAGTTGGATTTAATATGGCTACATCTGAAAACAGGCCTAATGCTTCAATGTAGCAATAAAAATAGTCCAACAAAAAGTGAATAAATTTTTTTAAGCATTATAATATTCAAAGCAATTTAAGGAGGTAATGAAACTTGAAATATCCTGAATTAATTTGGGAATAAGTGTTACACGTTTGCAAATGCTTTTCTTCTAGATGTTTGAAGTACTAATATTTTTGTTATTTGTATTTTCCCTTTGTATCTGATTCTTGCTGTTGGTAAATAATTTAACCCACTAGTTTAGATGGTCAGTCTACTGACAGAAAGTTTTACTCTACATTAAATTTGATGCCACGGCGAACAATCCAGTTTCCAGTTCAATCTTTGTGGACAAGTTATAAGTGAGGTGATTAACAGTTTGTTTAATTACTTTTATTTAAATGAATCTTGTGATTTAACAAAATTTCTTCAGTACCACCATATATTATCAGCGCTTTATGTGTTAGGTAATTAGAATGTGCTGCTATTCCTTAGTATGGAAGCTAGAGGAGTAAATCAAAACAACATTAACATCAAAGATACAGAACCCAATGGTTTGTGAGCCCTGTTATTTCCGTCAAAACAATTACAGGAGTTGGAGCAGAGGCAAAGAAAGATTATTAGATTTGTCTCTAAAATTACTGCAGAACACAACCAGTAAATAGGATTCATTTGAAGGCAGAAAGAGTATGAAGAGAGTGCTAGGAATGGATAGGGCAAATATTGGTGATGAGGGGTGGAAAGGTATTGATGAAGCAATCATGAGAGTTGCATGGAAAGGAAGAGATGACAATAACCACAAGCCGGCATTCGATTAGAGACAGTGTCGGCGTCAGGAGAGAGGAGTGGGAGTTAAGCAAGGCAAAAGATGTTTTATTTTTAGCATTAAAATTTTCTAACAAAAAGTAAATTTTTTTTCGGGGGGTGGGAGTCTAAGAACACTTACCTGGGGCCCGAGAACGCTAGCACTGGCCATGAGTATAGGAGGGATAACAAGTAGGGTAAAAACTATAGGTTAATAAGTTTGACATCAGTGGTAGGTAAATTAATGGAGAAATCCATGTGCAACTACATCAGAAATATATGTGAGGAGTGTAAATGGTTTTCAAGTTGTATAATACCCACCGTTTTATGTGATATTATTAATTTCTGTGTTTGCCTCGGCATGTGATTGATAAGTTGATAAGTAGGTTGATTTAGACAATACCTTGGGCACCAGTGAGTTCAATCAAATACCTTGATACATTGATAAAAAATAATGGATCATTAGGAAAGGTGATTAATGTAACCAAATTATGAATTGAAAACCCACAAATTAAGAAATGAAATTCCAGTAATCTTTATTTTCTTTTTAAAACATGTTTACGTGAAATGTTTTTATTTGACTGATGTAAAAATTAATGAAAGTGAGAAAATATCTAATGCTGAATCTATTAATTGAATAATTCAAAGTAAATCAAATAAACTCGTAGCAATTCATAATTGCTGCTCAGTGGATCGCATGAATGATCCCATAGGTGTTACTGGGTTTTGCAAACTGGATTCTGGTTGCAAATGAGGCTTGAATTGGGCTCCTTTACCGTGCTTCAGAGGTTGTTGGAAGAGGCGAGATGCAAGGGTTGTTGTTGTCCATTATGCAGTCATGTCATCCTGGACTGCAACAGCTGTCGAGTTGAGCACCCACTGCAACTTAAACTGTTCGGTGTGATGTTGTGTAGGGAAGGCATTGGCACACTCCTGGTGGCAGCCCGGCTCCATCGGCGTCAGGTAGTCAGCACCAGTGAGACTCGGTCGCTGAACAGCCTGCAGCCATGGTCCACGTTCCGACACCAAACAACCTGATTAGTCGGACTCTCAGCCACGAATGACCCTCTTCCCGTCACACCACCCTGAAACACATCTTGCCTCAGCACCCCAGTCCTCCATCAGACTACCAGCAATAAATTCAACACACCATTTCTGAACCACTCTTATCTCCCGAGCGCTACACAAGGTTCCCCTTCTCTCTTCCCTAGTGGCAACACCATTTTAGCCATCAGGCTCGCCCAGGCCTCTGCTCAACCAGAACTTTTTTTGTGTTTGTGGTGAGCATCAGGTGATCTCGCTCCCATCCTGTCTACGTCTGCTCATTTCTATAACACAGGACATTTCGTTTAACGTTGCTGAACATCAACTGTTATTTATTCTCAAACCAAATGTAACATTACAAAGTCGATAACATGGCTTTAGGCAAGGATATTCATGCAAATATCAGTTAGTAGGATATATGCAAGATATTTGAGTTGAAATGGACAACGGGGGCAAAATTGATAGTGTAGCACTTGATCTTTCAACTTTTGACAAAGTGAGCACTGAAATGATGGTAACTGAGGTAAAAAGTATTGGAGTGGATGTGTAAGTGATTTTTGGGGTAGAAGAATTCTTAAAAGGTAGAAAGCATAATGTCAGGGTAGAAAAGGCAGTATAAAAAGAAGTGGAAGTGGAAATGGGAGTGCCACAGGGTAGCTTTGTGGGACCATTGCTATTCATTACTCTAACAAATCATTTTTTTGATGGTTTATTTCCGAATGATTGTGTTGATGGTTTACCGTCAGAAGTTAGATTGTTTGCAGATGACATAATGCTGTCCATATGATAGGATCAAAATGGTAGAAGACTGTGAACAGCGGCAGGGTGATCTGGACAGGATATCAAGCTGCGTATTTCAACATGACATGAAGATAAATGCAAAGAAGAGTCAGCTTATTAGGTACATAGATAAAAAACTAAAGGTTGATTATGATTATGAGGTAAGGAAAGAATTGCTTGTTGAAGAACTGTAATCTAAATCCCTTGGCATAACATTTAATAACAAACTCAACTGGATTGGACAGTTAGTAGGAAAAGGTTTCAAAATCCTTTACTTCTTGGGGAGAGTGATGAGATGATGTACCAGAGAAATAAGGGAATTGGGTTACAAAACTCTGGTCAGACCATTGCTTGAAAATGGTGGTGTAGTATGGGACCCACATTTTGGGTATCAAATATAGGAGTTGGAGGAGGTGCCAAGAAGGGCTGCTAGATTTGTCTCAGCAAATTACCGCAGAACACAATCAGTAGCCAATACGATAAAGGAGCTGGAATGAGAGTCATTGGAAGATAGGAGTAGGGTAAAGAGATTCATGGGAGTGTACAAGGCGTATGTTGGTAATGAGGTGTGGAAAGATACTGGTGTAAGAATTAGTAGTAGTGCATGGAAGGAAAAAGATGACCATGAGCACAAGCTGGCAATGGATTTCTGACTGTGGGAATATTTCCTTTCATAGGTTAGGGGGTCAGGGATTGGAATGGGTTACTGAGAGAAATGATTAATAATTTACCAGAAGCGTTGAAAACTTTAAAGTTGAAATTTGTAAAGACAAAATTTGGTGGGTACAGACATGGGGAAGGTGGAATTGCTACCAGAGCATGTGCTCTATAGCATTTAAATTAAAATAATTAATTTAATATATTGTACTAATGTGGTTGGAGTGGGCTTAGTTTCTACCTTCATCAAAATAATCCTGTCACTAAACTTTTCATAATAACCCACCCATTTCCCTACTATCTTTTTGATTACAAATCCTATACCACTGACAGGTTTTTTGCTAATTGTTCTGTGTTCTTAAGACCAGAAATTCTGTACGTCCTTCCACTTAATCTCACTAACACCAACCACATCTAACTAAAATTGTTCCTTCTCCATTTTTAAGTTTTCTAACCTCCCTGCCCTATTCAGATTTCCAACATGACACACTACAACTCGTAGAATGTCTGATCTGACAACTCCTCCCTGAGCAGTCTCCATCCAAAGGTCCAATTGGTAGACTATTTTATCTCCAGAATATTTTACCCAGGAAGAAGGCATCATAGTATATATAATTTCAGAGGTCTACATGGCCTTGGGATACCGTTAACATTTTTAGGAGCCGTTTCCAACCCCAAGGGCAACAGGGTTCCCTGCACCACTCCCTGCTCTTCTGTCCTCCTTCAGGAGGCCATTGGCAAGCAGTGGGTGACTCCTTCCACCTGGAATCTTTCAGTCGCCAGAGCCTCGACTATGCAGATGGGGTGCACCTCGTGAAGGAGAGTTTGATATTTGGTTGGAAGAGGCTAGTATAGTCTCTCCCAAAGCCTTACATCCCCTCCCCTCCAATTTTTAATAATACAAAAGTTTTATTTTTTTATTTTTGTTCTTAATAAGCTGACTCATTTTGGCATTTATATTCATTCCATACTTCCGCACAACTAGATTTCCTGTCTTAAACACTCTACATTTTTTCACAATCCTCTCTCAATGTAATATAGTTATACAACTTATGTCATCTGCAAACAACCCAGCCTGTGACTGTAAATCAACAACAATTTCATCCATTAGAATAATGGATAGCAATGGTCCCAACACATTACCTAATGGAAATCCTGTTGCCATTTCAATGTCCTCTGATATTGCATTTCATACCTTGGCTTTTGGGTTCCTTGCTCGTAAGAATTTCTCCACACAACAAGTCACATAGCTGCTCGATTCGTGACCGCTTGCTACCGTCCTTACAAAAGTGTCACAGAACTGATTAGTAGACTGGGCTGGGAGTCTCTGGTAGATATACGATGCACGTTTCATTTAAACTTATTGGTAAACATATGTACTCCCACTTTCACTTACGAGTGTAGTGAAATACTTCGTCCACCAACCTATTTGAGTCAGAATGACAGGAAAGATAAGATTAGAGAAATAAGGTGCTGCACTGATTGTTATATGAATTCTTTTTTCCCTCGTACCATTAGGGATTGGAATGCACAGCAAAGAGATTAGCTTAGGTGCTGAGCACCCTCTGCCACCCACAATTTTGTGAATTGCAGAGTATATATGTAGATGTAGACTGATCAAATCTTATTCAGAGCCATTTCATGACTCTGTCTAATTCCTTTAAAAATTGAGTGCTACATTTCAGCTTGGTCTCTCTTCCCAATTTTATCTGAAATATCCTTGCAAATAAACTAATAACTGTGATTCATGTGAGTAATTTCTTCTAAATCCATACTGATGAAATACAAATCACTTCTTTTCCTCATAGATTTTACTAATGTAGTTGTATACAAAACTCTCTATCTTCTTGCACACAATTGAAGACAAACTAATGAATCTATAATTCTTAGTTCTTTTTGCTTCTCCTCTCTTATGAACTTGAAATAGTATATTTCATTCCCAATCCTCTGGAATACAACAGTTCCAGACTCAACCTAAATAATGCTTCTAGGTATAGTACAATAACAGCCCACCTATCATTAACACATCTGTGGTAATACAATACTGTTTGTGAAAATCGCAACACCGACAAGGAAACATGTAATTACAACTGGAAAATTTGTATGTATGGTTAGAACTATTGATAAGTGAATTAGAATATAAGTGAGGTTGAAAAAAGTTAAGGAAAAACTCAAAATAAGTTTAAAAAAAACACGAGTTAGATCTTTGTAAGAAATTGAGGAAGTCCAACATTGTTTTTCTTAGCATTGATTGTCATGTAAAGTAAGAAGTAATACAATCTTTAAGTTAACCACTATATGAATTAAAGTGCACATAAGTGAACCATCTAACTGAGTAAAGAACCATCTTGCTGTAAATAATGGAAAAGCAGAAATTTTTGGAATAAAATGCGCCATGTGTCGATGTAAATAGTGTCAGCAAATATGTTATAGACTATTAGCAATGTAGTGTACAAGGGAGTTAATGACTGAAGAATTAAGGGGTATGAGAATGCATAATATTATAAGTCTAGTAGATTCATGAGCATGTTCAAACAGCAAGATTTTTCGAGAAATTATTTTAACAATTCAGTATTTAGATTTGTTCATTGCCATACAGAAGCACACATAACTATTTGAATAAAAGTAAGGTATGTATTTAATCTTAAAGTTGGATGTTAGTCAGTAATTTAGCAAGTGTCTTTGGATTACTTCATAAAAGGAATTTCCAACCATTTGACAATTTTAGTTTTTGACAATTATGGGTCAATAAGTGTTCATTGTGATCACAAATAAGGAAATCAAACGATCCATGTGAGTAACTTAGATATAAAACATGACTTTACTTTTATTAGGAGCGATTTAAAAAACACATGGAGAGTTCTCCTGTGCACAATGTATGATCAAAACGATGCCTGTGAATATGCTGTAGAATTTCTGAACTCCCCGTACGCAGCCAGACTCTCAGTGCATCGAAATAGATTTAAGGTTGATGTTATAACTGTGCTTCTTAAATAATTCTACAAAATTGTGTAGTGGAATTTAACTCAGTGTGATTTTGGAAAGGAATATGAAGGAAATATAAATTTTGAAGTGTTGTGGGTCATATCAGATCCCACAAAAACAATTCTTGTAAAAATAGGCCAAGTCTCGTGTTCGTGCAGTGACAAAAAGTTATGAGATCTTCTTCTGAGTCAAAGTCTACACTTTACAGTGTGTATTCACTTCACTTTATGAAGCAGAATGTTTTTTTTCGGTATCATAGATCGTTTATTTAAGATAAAAAATCTGATGACTTGGCCATATGCATGTCATAATTTGAATTTAAATTGAGGGAATAATATATATACTTGTCAAATTCGAATAATAGCGAGGGAAATCTTGGCTTTTACGTTTTTATAAGTTTGTGTAGGTTAGCTAAAACATGGCGTGCATAATGGCCAAGTCATCAGATTTTTTATCTTAAATAAACGATCTATGATACCAAAAAAAAACCATTCTGTTTCATAAATGAAGTGAATACACACTGTAAATTGTAGACTTGGCTCAGAAGAAGATCTCATAACTTATTGTCACTGCACGAACACGAGACTTGGCCTATTTTTACAAGAATTGTTTTTGTGGGATCTCATTTCTTTTTGTAAGTTTATCGCTTATCCTGAATCACCAATCAAATGTAATGATTCCACTTGAAAATCGGTTATTAAGAACATTTCAGATTTTAAGACATAAATATACGTTTACCAACAATGAATGGCCCAATCACTGAAAACAATTGATGTGCCCGATAGCCGAGCAATGCAGATTGCCACTGGCTTAACTACCACCATAAATAAATTACTAGTAACTTCCAAACTAAACATAAGACCAAAGTAAAATTTAAGATATCACTTAAACTTGCTTATCTCTTAGCATTAAAAAATTCTCAGCCATGTAGCTTCATCGGGAGCAAAGCAATTAAGCCACAAATATGTACAAGAATTTTTCATGTTTGGGATTTTAATTAAATAAATACGGGAGAAAACTCCAATATTAGAATTTTCTCATGATATTGGGATGAAATCATATATGTATACCAAATTATTTGTTTCTGGGATGACTGGAGGTACAGTGGATTTTTGATATCGGGGTGTCGTGGTCGAAATAAAATTTTGAATTTCAGTAACTTCCAGAATAAGAAAAGCAAATAAGTAAAATTTAACACAGTAGTTGAACTTAGTAAGCTCACTCTACAATTGAAATCTGAAGTGTATAAAGTTTTTAGGGTAGGAAGCGATTTCACATTAAGGGTAAGTAAGGGATAGATATATGGAAATTTACGAGTTTGTGGGTATGTATGTGAGTAAAATTTTATCTGTGTAGCAAATTTCAGCTTTCCACAACTACAGGAAGAACCTTAGAGTTTTGATGATGATCATCAGTCAGTCAGTGAGTGAATGAGTGACAAAATCGCTGTAGTTTGCATCCTAACAACAACCGAACTAAGAACACTATCAAAAAAAAAAAAAAAAAAAAAAAAAAGTATGTTTGCTAAGATAGCTGATATCTATGCACAACAGAAATTTGATATATGTAGCATAAATACGACCGAAGATAAATCGTACTATTATTTTGTGTCTGCTTAAAAGTTTCTGGCACCAGTTTATTTTGTCTTCTTTTTTGACATTGCTTGCTGGCTTAGACCTAGCCTATAGTGTAGCTCTAGCAGAACGCGAGCAGCTAAAGTTATTAGAACCCAAGAATTGGATGCTCATGCTAAAGAAAGAATAAAAGACCAAGCTGAAATAAAGCTGCCCTTAGTTAAACAACCCCCCCCCCCCACACACACACACACACAAACGTCCCCACACACCCTCCGCCCCACCTTCTTTTGTTTTTCTGTTTTTAAATATGTTGGAAATTGATTCTCTTCATGAGACACGTTCGACGGTTTGAGCATACTGATTCATCCAGAACAAAGCAATTAACCTGCAAATATGTACCGGAACGTTTCACGTTTGGGTTTCCATTGAATAAATACAAGGAAAATCAGCAACATCATTTCCAACAATGCCCCAATCTCTGGAAACAAATAATGTACATCGTAGCCTAGCAATGAGCATTGCCGCTGGTTTATCTACCACCTCAAATAAATAACAAGTAACTTTCAAACTAACCATAGGAACAAAGTAAAATTTAAAGCTTTTTTTTTTTTTTAAACTTGTTTGCCTCTATATAGTATAGAATTTTCAGGTTTATAGCTTCATCCGGAGCAAAGTAATTAAGCCACAAATATGTGCCAGATTTTTTCATGTTTGGGATTATAATTCAATTAGCTGATACCTGCGACTTCGTACGCGTGGATTAAGAATTCCTTTGCCAGAATTGAATATAGAAAGTTTTTGGTAATGAAGGATTGGTCCCAAACAACACCAAATCGGCCTAATATGACAGGAAAGCCACCACTATATCATTCTACTGTTGAACCTGTTTCTTGAGGAGAAAAAATTCCCAATATATTTATATATATATATTTAAAAAAAAAAAAAAAACCCCGACAATATTGGGGGGGGGGGGTGTTAACTAAGGGCAGGTTTATTTCAGATAGGTCTTTTCTTCTTTTCTTTTTTTAGCATGAGCATCCGATTCTTGGGTTCTAATAACTTAAGCTGCTCGTGCTCTGCTAGAGCTACAACTAAGGCCACTTTACGCCCGCAAGGCATGTCAAAAAAGAAGGCAAAATAAACTGGTGCCAGAAACATTTAAACAGACGCAAAGTAAGAGGACAGAGAAAATCTACATCTATACTAAATAATACGTTTTTTTCTCTAAACGCAATTTATTAAGAAATTATTCACTAACATAATGCACGAGAAACACAACTTGAGCAACCGACCTAACATTACAGACTAACACACACATCCGTCTCTCTGTCACCATTCGACAAGTTCTCAAAATTTCGTGACTAGGCTACAATTGTCAATCATACCAAAAGAAATGTTCTGTGCTCTGCCTACAGATTTTCTTGTTCAATTTCCTCAATACCGGAATAGTCATTTAGTCGTCAAAACGTAACAAAAAGAAAGAGACCTACTTCCGCATTTATAGTATTATTACTGCAGAGCACACACACACTGATTGCGAATCACCCCTGAGAGGTCAATATAATGTAAAAAAGTGTGCACCTACAGCATTGCAAGACTACTTACGATTTTCCTCGCATTGCACCCCTAAATTTGTGATATCTACAGTTTAACATTCAATCCGAATAACCGACGGTCCTGGCGTGACTCTTACGATCAAAAACAATTTTTAAAAATCTTTGCCTACCTTGGGATTTGATCCGGCGGTATAAACATTAGTAAGCAAGCGCGTTAACCAATGGGCCACCAGCCCACAATTGTGTATGGAACTACAGAGTCTTCCACATCCTAAACGTTGGTCTATGTTCGTTTCGGTAATTTTTCAAAATTATGTGACAATATGACAGGAAATTGTTCAACCAAATGTAAACAGTATTTTTCTCCATGTTTCAAAGGATAAGTGTGCAAAGTTTCATCGAAATCGGATGAAAACTGTGATTTGTATGAAGAATAAACAAACAAATATTCATCTTTTTATATATAGATAAATACGGGGAAAAACTCCAATATCAGATTTTTCTTATGATTTTGGGATGAAACCATATATGTGTACCAAATTACTTGTTTCTAGGATTACTGTAAGTACAGTGGAATTTTGATATCGGGGTGTTGTACCGAAATAAAATTTTGAATTTCAATAACTTCAAAAGTAAGAAAAGGAAAGAAGTATTATCAAACAGTTTAGTTAAACATATTAAGCTCACTCTACAGTGAAAATTAGAGCTTTATAAAGTAATTAGGGTAGAAAGCGATTTCACGTTAGGGGTAGGAAAGGGGGTAGGTATATGAACATTTACGAGTTTCAGACTTTTCTTATAATATGTGGGTAAAATTTTATCTGTGGACCAAATTTCAGCTTTCTACGGCTACGGGAAGTGCCTTAGAATTTTGATGATCATCAGTCAGTCAGTCGGTCATTCAGTGAGTGAGTGAGTGAGTGAGTGACAAAATCTCTGAAGTTTGTATCCGAATAACTTACGAACTAAGAACAGTAATAAAATAAAATTAAGTATGTTTGCTAAGATCGCTGATATCTATGCATAACACATATTTGAGACATGTAGCATAAATATGACCGAAGAAATTGAGGTTCAAAAATTGCCCGAATCGCTTCTAGAAAAGGGTAGGAAGTGCCGCCGTTGACTAGACTTGGCGGGTGCACTGCCGTGCACCCAAATTTATACTCCTCATTTATAACAATTTTTGGATTGAAAGAGTATAATTTCCTAAAAGGGTCTACTTCACCAATTCAGTTAACAAATGGAAGAGGCAGCAGATAGCCTAAAAACCAAATGCTTTTCTCTGGACCAGTTATAAGTTCTTTCCTTTTGTGAGGACAACCTGAAAATTGTGTTTTTGTTCACATTAGAAAATCTGCAAATATTGTTTTCAAATAAATTTTGCTAAATACTGTTTGGTGTTTTCTATTTTCTACTCTGATCGTAATAATAATAATAATATGCACAGTACTTAATGCTCTCTTGCATATAGTTCTGTCTTTCAGCCAAAGATTGAAGAATCTATTTAAGTGACTTGACAAAATAATCCATGTGAGTGAAACCACGGCAGCAGCTAATAGGAAATATAATCCTATTGTACTCTTCAAAATGGTTACAATGGTTCTCTCTATGGTTCAAATCCCAGAATGTATTAATGAAATGACATTGTTAGAAATATAGCTTGAGATTTCCTTTCAGAGAATTATATTTAAATAATGAAAGGTAATCCAGAAAAATGTCTTGATCTTGTATTTAATGAAAAAGATTCAATAAGTTATTTCATGTGAAAGAATTTTTATGAGCCAACTTGCTATATATGCAGAATGGAAAAAAACATGGGTTAATTGGAAATAACAAAAGTTAATACCCAACTAATTAGAATTATTTATTTACAAAATAATTACTTACAATAACATCGGTCCCTTTTGTATTCAGTATTAAGTTGTCTGTTTATAAGAAAAATTTGATCACAGGAACTGTTTTCTTTAACAATTTTTGAAATGTACCTGCTTATACAATAAGTTTCTGTGATTTTATATTTAAAATTAAGCTCGAGACTTTGTGCAACCAATTCTGCAATTAATCTAAAGTACAACTTTAAATTCTGTAACCAAACAATCCTTTGTAACCATCAATTAAAAAAGAACAATCAAAAATATGCTCTGTGAATGAGATAATAATTTCCATTAAGGACAGCAAAAGTGAACTAAATACTTAGCTAAGTGGGAAGCAGGAGTTCTGCAACATAAGACAAAAGATTTAACATCAATAAACAATATTTTGTTTGCTTCACTACATGTTCCATTTACTATTTCATATGGTTTAGGGGTCACACAGACCATTGTTAATTTTCAATAATCTGTTGTCTCAAGACATTGCAACTCTCCTGCCTCCAACTTCGTTAAGTGAATTATTTATTTTCGCTACCCTTGCTTGTATTCACAGTGCTGTATAGATTTTTTTTACTATATTTGCACTGAAATAATAGTTTCCATTCACTTTTTTCCTACAGAAATGTTTGTATTAAATAGTGACTAAACACAGAGCATTACTAACATTTACTAGGTAACTTTTAATTATAAATCAAATTAGCTTCTCTCAAATTTTGATTTTTTAATTGAATTATTTTCAAAATATGGTTTGTAGTATATCCTAAACACAGAAACCTAAGATTGGTCCATGAATTGTAACTGTACTGACATAAAAAATTATGGTATTATTTTAATATAGTACAAAGTTTTTCTATATATATGTTTTCCTCTGATAATGTCATTCTGACAAGAACCTTTTCTTGTCAGAATTTGATGATTATATTATACAAAAATTCTCTCTTTTAATATACATTTAATTTTGCCTACAAAATCCTTCATTTTGTTTCATTCTGGAAGACTTTACTTTATTTATCACATTTCTACAGAACAGAAACGTTCTGAAATATATTTGTTACCTTCCACTTGAGTTGTTGATTTAAATATCTATTGTGTACAAAATGATTTTAACTCTAAGTACACATTTTTGTTGGATATCATCAATGGAATCTTATTTTCATATCAGTATTTACAACAAGTTTACAAAGTATAACATTCTTTGGTCTTCATTAATATATCTTATGAAACATATATGTTATTTACAAATGGAAAGAGTTTCATGTTGATTCAGTTTCATCACTTGCCGGTTTTCTTTGAAATAACTAATCCAAAAGTTTTAGCCTTTTTTTATGGCACCAAAACAAAATTAGAACTACAAACTTTGGGCTATACACAGTTTTTTTGTGATTAGTTCACTACCATTAATCTTATCATTCTTCTGCTCATACTTTTAGGAAACTGAAATCTTGTAATTATCAGAAAATTATCTTTCCCCACATAATGAAAAACAATGAACAGTAATAACAACTGGAATATTTTGCTGAAGCTCCTGAATCATGGAAATATTTCATTTTGGGGGGGGGGGGAGGAGGTGAATAGTGGCCAGTGGCCGCATTTAAGCCTATGCTACATAGGCAGCCAGGGCCACTGCCGACAAGGGGGGCCCGCACCACTTGTATAGCCTAGGGGACCACACAGTCTAAATGCGGCCCTGCTGAGCAGCTTGTATTACCTCATTTTTCTATCATTAATTAGGAGTTTCAAGAACATTTAATAGATTTTGGAGCTTCAGAGGTGATAATTCTTTATCCATATATCAACTTGTAGCTGATCTACTCAAAATGAATACAAGCAACATGAAAAGCATTTTCATACAAGAAAACCAATGATTTATGCAACAGATATACTGTTGTAAAATGCACCAGCCTTTTTTTGAACATCATTAAAGAGAAAAGTATTGGGTGTAAATTACCTCATAAATCAGTTATCTCAATCTTTCTAAAAATTTGTCTTCACATACTCTATTGCTCTATTAAACAAGATTATTTCTAATCCCTTCACATTTAAGTGAAGACATTTCCATCAATTAAGAGTACTCTCATTTTTGTGATAAGTTTAAACAGATGATTATACATTTTGTAAGAAATGATGTTTTTAAAAAACGAGCAAAATCAATATTATACTTGTGACTATTTTAAAATGAAATCAAATTAGTTAAAACAAGTAAATACAATGAAATTTTGCCATATTGTTTTTTAAAATTGGTCTAACTGATTACCACACAAATATGAGTTGTTGTTTCTAACAAAAGAATAGTCAGCACTTAATTCTTAACTTTAAAGTTGTCTGTTAATTTTTAAAAATACCTCACTTCCCATGTCACTATTTTATATGCTCACTGGCCCTCCAGGACAAATTCAGAAATACAATCAAGATATTTCAGTGTAAAATTAAATGACAGCCAGTCACTCTGCCCAAAAATAAATAACAATAGGTAACATATAATTAATAACTTCAAGAATTAAAGAAAATAGTATTTTGGTACTCTTGCATTAAGACCATTTTGTAAGTTTCCTGGGAACAACATGTAAATAATACAGTACACCGTATGTTTTGAACTGACCAGGGGACCTTACAGTCTTGGAAATTCGGTTCGGGATGAGACTTTGCAGCTTGGTAGCAGGGCCGCCGTAAGGGGGCGTGCAAGGTGTGCACCGCACGCGGGCGGCACGTTGAGGGGGGCGGCAAAACGAGTGATTGACAGTCGCCGCCCCGCGTTAGTTGCCACTCCGTTGTCGCCGTGACGAAATTTGCAGCGCATTATGTGGCGGGCGACCTTTTTTTTTTTTTTTCTTCTTTTTTTCTTTTTTTTTTGGTCAGCAGCTGCTTCGGCGGCAGGCGACATTCGGGATGGCAACAATGGGGACGGCAAATAATGTTCGAAGGGGCGGCAATCTCTCAGTTTTTTGAGCCAGTTCGGAAATTTCCTGATCCACCACTGGCTGTAGTTAGACAGGGGGCGGCATCATCGGTATTGCACGCGGGCGCTCAAACAGCTAGCGGCGGGCCTGCTTGGTAGTATACCTTAAAGGTGTCCACCTAGTAAAGTAGTAAATCACACTAGAAAGAAGATTCTGAGAAAAACTCTAAAGTTTTGCAGGTGGCTCATATACTGGTTTTTATGCCATACCAGAACAGTGAAGTGGCTGACTCTGTAGCAAACTCGCTTACCACACAGGCGATTCGGGTTTGATGCTACTTTGGGTAGCTTCTTTTTTAAATTGTTTTAAAGATTATAAAAACTTTTAAAATAAAGTTAGTGGCCTAAAAATATTATCAATTAAATCATAAATATTTTTTTTGGTTATGAAATGACTATTACTACTAATTACAATATGAATTAATGACAATATTTTATTTTCAAAAAGTTGAATAATTCCAAATGCATTTTTAATGGAGGTAAATTAAAATTTTACTTTAACTAAAAAGAAGTTACCCAAGGCAGCATCCAACCCAGATTGCCCATGTGGCAAGTGAGTTCGCTAAAGACTCAACCACTGGCCATTGGAATGGCATAAAAACTGATAGGCCTATATGAGCTGCGCGTTAAACTTTAGAGTTTCTTTTCTCGGAATCTTTGGGCTAGTGTGTTTTACTTCTTTACTGGATGGAAACACTTAAGGCATACTACTAACCTGTGAAGTCTCATCCTGAACTGAATTTCCGAGACCGTAAGGTCCCCTTGTGAGAGTGAAACATAAAAAATTACAATCTTAGGATAACGAAGAAAACCACTTGCCTTAGTACAAGAATCAATACTGATAAAAAAATAAAAATAAAAAAATGTAAAATGTTAATTCTATTTAGATGGTTATGGTATCCTCAACTTTTTGTCAGGATGCATTGTGTCTGCTTTTATGTCTCCTACTAAAATAAGCAGTGAGTCCTTTCACTATCCTCAACATTATCGATACTACACTAGGAAGCATATCTAACTTTCCATTCAACCAATTACAAACTAGCTCAGAAACAATGGGGCAGAAAAAAAAATGCCACGAAGCAATATTAATGTGGAAAGAAAAGATGAAGTAGGCCTATCACATACCAGAATTTTAGGAAAGAGGGCTGAAATGACCAAAAAACCTATACAAACAGAAAAAATACAATCTTCAAAGTATAGCTCTAACTCATGATAGCAGAGGATAAAGCACATGGCTAGTTTTACATGAACCACAAGAATTATGGTTTACTCCTGTGTCTGTATTGGACTAATGTGTATGGGGTTAACAATGGGTGCTCATGTGAACCTTGCCATGTACTTCAGTTTCTATAATCATGAGTAAGGACTGTACCAAAATATTTTTCTTTGGAGTTCGCCTAAAGTTTTAAGTTTTTTTTATCTTTCCACAGCCCTCCTTACTGTAACTTCGATAATTAGGTCTACTTTATCTCTTTCCTTTCCATATCAATTACTAAATAAAATAGTTTCATATGTTGATATTTGATGAATAATTTATTATTAATTGTTTGTCTGCTTGAGATAATTCAATCACTCCTTAAGAACCCTGTGCAAAACCCTTGAAGACTGCTATAAGACTTATTGTCATTGTAATGAGTCTAGAGTGATTGCATATAACCTTTTTAATTAACTATAGGTTAATAAAACCACTGTTAAGAGTTATTTACCTTCGGTCATCACTTCATTGTATCACAAAGAGTTATAAATCCTAACACACAAAACACACTTCTTAACGGATTATTATCAAAAATTATCTTTTCAGTTTTACATGGTTCCTATTAAATATTTAATGTCTGTGATCTTGCCACCATAATGCTTCTGTCTTCAGTGTGCTAACTACATTGGTTAAACTCAGTGCACCTGTGGATTCAGCACTATAGCTTGTCTCGTTTCTGTCAGAACACCACTTTCACTTATGTTTTTACCTGCAGGATATGTCAGTACTGAATTTTTCATACAATAAACAATGAGTCAAGTTATGAAGCTTGCATGGTTTGAATATAATTCCAAGCAGGCAGTTCTTTTCCTACTGAAATTGAGGATAATTCTGTACTACAAGTGAGAAACTTCATTTTGAAGTTTTCGTGACATAACTGCAAAGAACTATAAATTTGGGAAAAAGAGAAAGCGCTTTACACACAAAAATTAAATGTCTGCTTTTTGGCCTAAAAATAACATTGGATCTTTCCTCTAATATTAGTAGGAATCTCATATTTCTGTGCAAACTATTATCATTACAAGAGAATTTTATAGTTTCATTTTCTGCCTTAAATTATAACTTAATGTGTTATGAAATCTGTAAGAAATGAACAAAAAGCTGAAAGTAATTTTTACCAATATATACAAACAATAGAAATTGACACATCACACTCTCAGAACTCGGTGATATGGGAACAGTGATCGTAAGAAAAGAGTAAACATTATTTTCTGTTTAGTCTGTGCCCTAATATAAATTGGATAATAAATAATATAGTGCAGGTGAACAGCCACTGCCCTTTCTGAGGAATATCAGTCTGAATGTGCCACAGATGTCCATTATGAAGGATGAATTGAAGTTATAGCTTCCTCCTCCTCACTTAGGGGATGCTAGCATTTTCATGAAATAATATAATACTGAGGACAGTCAATCAGGAATTGAAATTATTGTTGCTGTAAAATTTACATACCTGGCTGAGATTCAGAATTAAATTTCTTTGTAGTGATTTATCTGAATTATCAGTTACTTTTGCCTTAACTCCCCATCCAAAATTAAATAACCAATAATCATTTAATCCTACAATTCTAATATCTTGGATTAGGTGTTATTGACTGAAAATAAAATCTCTGTAGGCATCCCAGTGGAAGAGTGCAAAGGAATAATTGCAAGATTTAAAAAACAGTTCAGAAGAGTTCATAGGTAAATTTATTTAGTCCAGTTAAAGATCTTACTGGCGAATTTTATGGAATTAATGTTCAATACTGCTTTTCCCCATCAAGACCCTGTGGACAATTTAAAAAATATCAATTTTGTATAAATCAAAAAGTAGTTACACTTTTATCAGAAAATTCAAGCAGAGCACAAAATGATTTTTTTTTTTTATTATTTAGATAAAGCGCGTGGGGGAGCGGGGGGGGGGGGCAAAGAAACTTTCAAATCAAAATTGATTTTAAACTAAATGACAGTTTCAGCAACCATGTAGCAGCCAGACATGGTAAACCTTACACATTTATACAAGCTCACCTGTTCATTCAGCTAATGATACCTGTGTTTTGGGCAATTTATGGATATTAACTAAAGTCTCAATAAAATTTTTACCCTGAATCAGAACTTTTGAGTCAGAATATAACATAGCATGCCTAGGAAACTAAAACATTCCCTGCCATGGCAACATTTTTCACATAACAGATGTGTAACATTCTAATAAATTTTAGCTCTACATCCTCATTATTAATTATGCCATCAAAAAAGGCTATTAGTTATATTTTAACAGTATCCACAATATGAATTTTAAACCAGAAGAAGACATCAGGGTTTATATAAAAGTCTGTACTCTGTAGCAACATCCCTTTCAAAGAAGCTTATCTGTTTATTTGGTATCTCTTATAGTTGACTGGGATTAAAACATATACTAAAATATTATAAAGACATAACTGGCAAATAAACTTTTGTGTATGTTTTGAATGGTGCTGCTGACACTGAGATCTTTATTAACTATCTTCTGAAGTTGTGTCACAGCTAGCAGGCCGAGACTGAAATTCGCTGTCCGTGACAGAATGTGACAGTGGTAGTCAGCGAACGTACTCATTGGCTAGCTGGTACTGTTGAGTGTCCACGATAACACTGGTATAGCCAGCCTGAGGGAGCGTACTTTGTTGCTGGTGATGGTGGTGGTGGTGGTAGACTTGGCTCCCACTTTGTTGTCCTTGATCATCTCCAAAACTACAGGCGACACCAAATTGCTGCTGTTGCTGTCCGTGTGCGTGAATAGGCACGCAAAACTGAAGGGGTTGGGCATCACTCTCAGAACTGCTACAGCTACTAGAGGACGAGCTGAAGGGCCGCTGCTGTTGTGAATGTGGCTGGTGAGACATTGACAACTGTGTAGTGCCACCAGACTCAGTGTACTGGTAGAAAAGGTCGGAGTAAAAGACCGGGTCCTCGTACCCGGTGGAGCTGGTGTACTGAGACAACTGCGTAACGTATTCTGGTGTGTAACCCACCAGTACTCCACTGCTCGAGTCACTGTAATCGTCGTCCGGTGTCGGCACAGATGCAGGAACAGTAAGAGAGCGATACTTGGTTTGCCTCCCTGGAGAGCGTGGTGCCTTAGGTGAGGGCCCTGTCTCAGAATTTGTTTCCTCACGTCCTGCTATTTGTTCCAAGTTCAGGATCAGCTCTTTTGCTTCCTGGTCACTGAAATAAAAGTTTTTAGTAAAAATAAAAGTTTTCTTAAGCCATATACATGTTTACAGAGAACACTTAGGAAAGATGAAGGCAACAGCACATCAATAATGCAAAAAAGCTGAACACAATTCACGATATTTCAGGTGAAGCTTTAGCCATGCTTAAATCAAATGATATCCATGCCAGAGTATCTTACTGACACATGCCTAGTCCCAGCACATGACTTAATTAAATCTTAACCATTCTGGGCAAGGCAGGAATATTTTTTTGGGAGGAGGGGGGTAGGGTGAGGTGGAGGTAATACACAATCATTAATTATGGAAAACTATTATCACTGGAATGGAGATAAATAGAAATAATTATAATAAAATATTTAGAAATGAATCAGTGCTTGTAAAGTTGTGTGTGTGTGTATGGGAGAGGGGGGCGGAGGGTAGGTGAAGGGCATAACAAGTAATTGTCCAAGTAAACTGAGGCCTTGGCAGTGTGAAAGTAACAGAAAGTAACACCAATAGAGACAAGGAATAATACATGTTCAATTTTTATTATGTTGCATGCCATATGGAGTGGGAAGACTGCTGGCTATATATGCAGTTCTTTAAGAAGTAAACTGGGGGAAAACCAGTATTATTACAGTCAAACCTGGCTGAGTGCGAACCGGATAAGCAAGAAAACTCTAAAAGTGAGAATAATTGTCAGGTCCCGTTGTAACGTTCCCACCCGTCCTTCTAATTATTTCCGGCTAATTTATTAATTATTTAGTATCGGACCTCTTAGCCGAAGATTGACTTGCATTCATTTCATCATTATCACCTGGTGTCGGGGCCCACATGGCTTAGCCGCCATGACAGTATCTGTAGCCACTTGAAATCTTAGACTAAAAAATACTCTCCGCCTCACTCTCGCTACCTAATTGAAATTACTTAATCCTAACCTTATTCTAATTAAATACTACCTCTTAAAGTTCCTAATTATGGTTTCAAATGTCTTGTGACATCACACCATCATTTTAACCTCTATAAACCTCTATAAGTGAGAAACAGAAACCTCGAGGATCTATAAATGAGACTGTTACTTGCCTCTAGCTCTATAAGCGACAGTCAAGCATATTTAACAATTGTTATTTATGACCCATTCTTAAATTTCGTGGAACTAACTTACATTGTTATATCGTATACTGTTTGAATCGCCAATTGTTACTTCAGTTGATAATTATCAATTGCAAAGGAAGGTTCGACACAGACTCAAAATGTCAAAACGAAAAATCAGAGCATTGTTGTTAAGTGATAAACTTAAAATAGTGACTGCATTCGAGAGTGGGAAATCGCGAAGTGAAATACAGAGTGAGTTTGGTGTACCAGAATCGACCTTTTATAAAATTATAAAATCAAAAGATTCCATAAAGTCTCAGTGCTCTGAAGGACATGGAAATATTAAGAGGAGTCAACTTTTTGAATTTCCAAAAATTGAAAAGTTGTTAGAATGGATAAAACAAACCCTTGATAAGAACGTTTCCATTGATGGACCTATGTTGAAAGAAAAAATCTAAAGAATTTTCTACAAAACTTGGAATTCAGAACTTTTCAGCTAGTAATGGCTGGCTAGAGGGTTTCAAAAAGCGTCATGATATTATTTTCAAAAAAGCAGCTGGGAAAAGTAAATCTGTGGACCAAGGCATGTGAAACCAATGGAATGAAGATCTGCCAAGTAGAAAGGTATGATACAAACTATATTTACAACACAGATGAAACTGCTTTGTTCTTCAAGTGCCTTCTGGGTAAAACATTTAAATTTAAAGGTGAAAAATGCTATGGAGGAAAACAAAGCAAGGAATGCCTTACTATTCTCCAATGTGTAAACGTGACTGGTGTGGACAAACTCCCCCTTTTCATTATCAGGAATCAAAGCGACCTAGGTGTTTTAAAGGCGTCAGGACTCTACAAACTTGACAAGGAAATGAAGATAAAATGGAAAAAAATGTGCTTTTTATTGACAACTGTGCTGCCCACACGGGACTTACCAATGCTTGCAAACGTAAGAGTCATGTTCTTGCCTGTCAATACCACCAGTAAACTTCAACCATTAGATCAAGGTATCATACACTCATTCAAACGCTTTTATTGCAGAGAAGTCATTAAACATACTCTTATGTGCCTGGAAAAAAACAATAACCCTGAGATTAACGTACTTCTAGCCATGAAATTTTGTAAGGAGGGCATGGTACACTGTAAGTGGCGTTACTGTCAAAAATGACTTCAAGAAAGCTGGGTTTTGGGCCAGTACAGATAAACATGACCTATTGCCAGAGGAAAATGAGGTTGAAGATGGACCTACCAATGAGGAATGGACCAAGCTTGTGTTTCACGAAACCAGTATATTAATGCCAACCTTCAAGGACTTCGTTCAGATTGACTGACGACGTGGCTACCACTGGGGCACACACTGATGATGATATCTTTAAGGATTATGTGAGAATGTGTACTGATGGAAATTACAGTGAAGATGAAGCTGACTGATCGCAGATTTTGGATACAGAAGTAAATAACATACCAAAGAAGCAAGAAGCTTTGAATGCACTGGAGACGCTCCACCATTTTTTTGAATACTTGGCGGTTGTTGAGAAAACAATATTTGATAAGATTTATGAACTGGAAAAACATGTACTAAATGCAGAAACCGAAACACAGAAGAAATTAACGGATTTCTTTAAGTAAATGTAAGTGTTAGATTTTTTGTTTTCTTTTTGTAAGCATATATGTCAAATTCTAATGAATTATACCTACAGAATATATACATATCTATCACTACATATTTGCTGTATTTTTTAAACCTCTATAAGTGAGAAAAGCCACTCCTGTACCTCTATAAGCAAAAAAACCTGGGTTAGTGAAAAACCTCCATAAGCGAAAAAAAAAAAAATTGCGGTCCCTTGAACTCTCACTTACCCAGGTTCAACTGTATTTGTTTCTTTAGGCCTTTGTTCCAAAAGCAGAACTGATTTGTTGATTTACAAATATTTTAAGTCTCAGTATTATTTTCTGTTATTATTTAGATATCTTTTATACAGATGCCAACCAATATTATTGTTTCACTGCATAGTAGACTGATAAGATTATTTTGCAAATTGATGAGATGAATGTAACATGACTAAAGCATGAATACTTGCTATATTTGTTTATTTAGTTAAATACTAGACTCAGATTTAAATGCACAAAGGTACTGAAATCTGTAAGATAAATTTATAGTATACAAATTTTATACTTAAAAGAAGGTAGAAATTTTAAAATAATTTCACTTTGCAGCTCAAATAATGTTAACTGTCAACTTTTATTATTTAACATTTATGTTGGTTAATTAGTTCATCAAATAGACATTTATTATTTAATTAATACCAGTTTAAGAACCAATTCTGGATCCCATGGTTTTGACTCCAGTTCCACAAATGTCCTGTGAGATTGAAATCACCTCTGGATTACAATCATCAGCCACAGCCCACCCTTCATTCAACCACCCCCATCATTCACCTCCCGAAACTGACCACCAGTTCAATCAATCCATTGATCAAATTAATTATTGTGGGCTTAACTTCCTTCACTCTTTCCCTGAAATATACATCCTTCTCTCCAAATCCTCCCCTCTGTCCCCTCCCCCCCATTCCACCCATGTCTTTAGAAGCCTGTCCAGCCTCAAGATCATTTTGATCAATAAGTTGTTTACCACCTCAGTCTTCCAAACTACCACACGGATCTTCTTACTGCAACATATCTAGCTGTAAACCTTTTGGCCTACATCGAGGCTGTACCATCTATGTCAAACCTGCTACAGAGGAAACCTTTCCCATTATTGGCCAAACCATATCCAACAGATCTCATATATCCTGTCTCCTCTGACCTACCTCACCAGCAGCCAACTAGGCATCATGATGAATAGCAACAGGCAGAGAGTTTATACCAGTAACTTAGAACTTCCAGGAGCTGTTCATGCCTGTCTCCATAATTTCAAAAACTTTTTCACAATTTTAGCTACCAACATATCTTTGACATCAGGCATCCTTCTGGCCTCAGCCTATAGCTATAATGTCATTATTATTTATCATAATTTGCAGTGGTGATACCTTTACATAGTTATCAATGTTGACTTCTCATCTCCAACCCCCACCATCACTGCTTTTCCCACAATGGTAACTTTTATTTTAATTGGGTGGTGAGATTGAATGTGAGCAAATCTAACCCTGTGGTTGCATATCTTCTTGGTCTTAAGTATGAGTATGGTTTAATCAAACATATTGTGAATTGGGCTTATCCTTTTTTTGTATGTTTCTGCATCTATCATAGTCCCAACCGTTTCTCTATATGTAGCTTCCTCCTGCTTTGTTGTGTGTTTGTCAGCCATTTCATTTTTACTTATTCCTACATGGCTCAGAATCCATTGGAGCTTAATTTTTGCTCCAATGGCCTTTGTTTAGAGGATCTATGTAGTTTTTTCATAAACTAGGTAGACTTTTCTTTTTCCTTTGGGTATCCCCAAAAATTAATATCATGCAGTATTGATTAAGTATGCTATCACATGTACTAGCCATGCAATTTGCATTACATATTCTAATAATTACATTGTTTTTTAAATCATTCAACAGCGGTGTATTGTCATATTTGCACAGCAAGTTCACACTCACTCATCTGTGGGGATCCACCATGATTCCAGAGATTTCATTCAATTAAGCATTTGGTTGGTCTGTTCCATTTTCTAAGTTTGTTGATGTATCTCTAATGATTTTGGCAGCATATGCCAAAAAGGGTTTTCACTGGCTTACTTCAATAAAATTGGTACTAGCTAGTCTGCTATATCTAGTAAGTTAAAATATAAACTAAAACCTGATTGGATAGTTTACCTACAAATGAAATAAACTGCATGTGAACTGGATCAGAGATTTTGAATTTATCAGTTTACTAATGAAAAATGAAAGTGTAAAACATTTTTATAAATTACCTATCAAATATAGAACTATTGGGAAGAAACTAAATGCATTCTCAAGATTTTAGAAATGAGAGTAGAATGGTCATTATTGGTGGGGATTTAAATTTAATTCATAGGAAATAAGATTAATAACACAAAGGTACAAAGACTTGCAAATAATTTAATAAGGGAAGGAGGCTTTAAGTAAGTGGTAGAGCAGAACACAAGGTAACGTAACATGTTGGACATTCTCCTAATTAAGCCTGATGATAAACTTGTGGAGTATCAAGTAACTGATGGAATATATGATCATGAAGCAGTTGTGTTAGATATTAGAGGATTCAGTATACCAGTGGCTAAAACTATATAAAGGCACATATTTTGAAATTGAAGAGATATTTCATGGAAAGTTCCAGCAAATGGAAGGAGGGCACAAGTGGTGTGCAGTTGAAGTGGGCAGTGTCCAAGGAGATAGCAAAAAAGTGTGAAGAAATATTAATTCCAAAACAGAAAATAAAGAGAAGTAGAGAACCTGCATACTATAAAAGGGAGGTGAGGAGGTAAAAGAGATTGGTAAGAAGGAACATAACAGAGTTAAGAGATAGCAGGGTAGCCAGAAATATTTGAAACAACTAAACAAGATGTTAATAATAGCAAACAAGGTAGCCAAAGATGGGTTTATGAAGAATATTGTTGGTACAGGTGGACTATTGACTGATACATTTAGAAATTTCTATGGCTATGTTAGAAAACTGAGGGGAAGAGAGGGTGTTGAGACAATTGTAGATAAGGATGGAGAGGAAGTTACTGAGGATTTGAAAAAGGCAGACCTTCTAAGTAACAGGTTTAGTGAGAATATTAGAAACAGTGAATGAGAAATGGGAGGGTGTAAATCAGAGAAGGAGGAATCCATCCTGAGGATATCATGAAGGAACTAAGAAAGCTGATAAAACATAAAGAGCTGGTGTAGAAAATATTACTACAGATGTCTTAAAGATAGCAGGATGTGACATTGTATCTTCTCTTGAAATATGGTTTAAATTGAGTCTGGATACTTGCTGCTTTGGATACTTGCCACTTACCAGAGGAAGTGTGATAGTAGTACCAGTACCGGTACATAATAAAGGGGAGAGAAAATTATGGGCCAATCAGTCTGACATCAGTGGTAGGTAAATTAATGGAGGGATAGATATGCGACATCAGATATATTTGTTAGGAGTGTAAGTGGTTTTCAAGTAGGCAACATAGTTTTAGGCAAGGATAATCGTGTGAATCTCAGTTAGTAAGATATATGCAAGATATTTTGGAAAAAATGGACAAGGGAGGCCAAATTGATAGTGTTGCATTAGACCTTTCAAAGGGCTTTGACAGAGATAGCTTTGAAATGGTGGTAAAAAAGGTAAAAACTATTGGAATAGATGAGTAAGTGATTTGCTGTATTGAGGACTTTTTAAATGATAGAAAGTAAAAAGTTGGGGTAGGAAATGCAAAAGAAATGGAAGTAAAAATGGGAGTGCCACAGGGTAGCTTATTGGGACCTTCATTTTCATTATTCTAATAATAATGATATATTGACAGCATTTCTATAGGCTGCGCATTCTACCCATATTGTAGCCTACTTAACCTAGCCTAATAATGCTACCAGGTAAAGGGGACCTACAGTTTAATGTGGAATCTGAACCACGGAAGCTTTCTGACGTACTTCACATCACATAGCAAGCAGTGCCGGGGTGAAGGTTGGGTAAAGGGCCTATGAAAATTCCCACTGGAATTCAACCCGGGGAATTATTCTAATGAATGACTGTGCTGATGGTTTACTATCAGAAACTATGGTGTTTGCAGATGACACAATGCTACATAAAAGGATCAAAACAGAAGAGGACTGTGAACAGCAGGATGATCTGAATAGGACATATGGCTGGGTTGGTAAACATGGGATAAATGCAAAGAAGATTCAGCTTATGAGATACACAGATAAAAAACTAAAGGTTGATTATTATTATAAGGTGGATAAAGAATTGTTTGCTGAAGATACCTAAATATTGAAATATTCCTTTGCTGAAGAAATCTAAAAACCTTATCATAATGTTTGATAGCAAAATCAAACTTAACTGGATAGGTAGTAGGAAAATGTTTCAGAATCCTTCACTTGTTGGTGAGAGTGATGAGGGGATGTACCAGAGAAGTAAGGGAACAGGGTGGCAAACTTTGGTCAGAGCATTGCTTCAATATGGTGGTGTAGTATTGGACCCACATTTTGGGTAACAGATATAGGAGTTGGAGCAGTTACAAAGAAAGGCTGCTAGATTTATCTCTGGAAACTACCTCAGAACATAATGAACATTATGATAAAGAATCTAAAATGAAATTCACTGGAAGACAGGAAGAAGGTGAAAGAAAGTGCTGGGAGTGTACAAGGCTTATATTGATGATGAGAAGGAATAAACGATAAATTAATTCCTGTGGGAATTTTTTGTGACTTATCTAAAGCATTTGACTGTGTAGATCATAAAATTCTGATACAGAAACTAAAGTATTATGGTATAAATGGCTTAGTTCTTACCTTCTAAAAAGAAAACAGGAGAATTTTAAGGTTGCCTTAAGAGGTCCATTGTTTTCTGAGTGGAAACTAATCAGATGTGAAGTACCTCAGGGTTCTATATTGGGGCCACTATTGTTTGTAATATATATAAATGATCTACCCTGTTTCATCCAAAAATTCAAAATTTGTCCAATTTGCAGTTGACATAAACATAGGAATTAAAAACACTCCAGATTTATCCACAGAATATATTTCAAATTATGTCTTTGAACTGATTAATAAATGGTTTACAGCCAATGGCTTGTCTTTAAACTTTGATAAAACTCAGTATGTGCAATTCAGTACATCACACAGATTAACACCTGATATAGACATAAAATTTACAGGCCAGTCCATTCAAGAGGTAGAGAGTGTGAAATTTCTAGGTTTGTATATTGATCATAATTTAAATTGGAAAGTACATGTTTCAGACTTACTAAAGCGATTGGGTGCAGCCACATTTGGAATTCGTACAATTTCAGCTATAGGTGATCTCCGTATGAGGCAGCTAGTTTATTTTGCTTATTTTCACTCCTTATTGTCATATGGAATAATATTCTTGGGCAATTCGACCCATAGAGACAAAGTGTTCAGAGCCCAAAAGTGTGTAATACGAATTATGTGTGGGGTTAGCAATAGAACTTCATGTAGAAGTTAGGGATTTTAACATTAGCGTTTGAGTATATATACACATTAATGTCCTTTGTAGTCACAAATTATACTTTGTTTGAAACAAATAGTAAAATACACAATTATGGCACAAGAAGTAAAAATGATCTTCACAAGGATTACAAGTCATTGTCATTTGTTTAAAAAGGGGTTCGATATTCAGGGATACATATCTTCAATAAGCTCCCAACACATATTAAATGTCTAGCAGATGATAAGAATAAATTCAGGAAAAAATTGAAAGAATTTATAATTGACAACTCCTTCTACTCTGTTGAAGAATTTATTTCTAAGGTATCTAAAAAATAACTGCCAGTAGCTTGTGTAAATGTAGTTTACACAATTAATTTACCATGTACGCTATGACTGTACATCTCCTAGTTTATGTATTTAGTTTGTTACGCAATTGTTTATGGTACCATGTATGCTATGACTGTACATCTTGTGGTGTATGTATTATTTTGTAATGGAATTGTCTAATGTACCATGTATGCTATGACTGTAAATATTCTGGTGTATGTATTATTTTGTAATGGAATTGTTTAATGTACCATGTATGCTATGACTGTACATCTAGTGGTGTACTTATTATTTTGTTATGCAACTGTTTATGTGTAAATTGACAACTTTCAACATCCCACAGAGCCAGTCTCTTATATTGGGATCAATGGAAAATGAATGTATTGTATGGTATTGAGGCATGGAGAGATCAAGAGAGGTACTTGGAAGGAAAAAGATGACCATGGCCACATGCTGGCACTTAATTTCAGACATAAAGATGTGGGAAGATTTTCTTTTTTGGGTAAGGAGGTCAGGGACTGGAATAATTTACCAAGTGAAATGGTGAATAATTTACCAAAATTGCTGAATATGTTGAGGACAAAAATAGGCATGTATAGAAAAGGGGAAAAATGTATGTGAAGTGAAATTGCCACTGAAGTTTGTGTTCCATAAAAATTAAATTAAATCTACTGCAGAACAGTTATAGAACATGTAATGCTACAAGTTTTGCATACTGTACATTTATTAATGTACTAGCTTTTCCCGGCATGTGTTGCAATGTCTCTTCTTCTTTTGTAAATGGTTATGCAGTTAGAAAACAGACACATTTATGTGTACAAAACAAATTAAAGACAATGATTTTTATGCATTAAATAGTTATTGAAAAAGTTTATTTTGGTGCTTTGGGATAAACAATATTTTTGGTCTTTCGTTTTCTGCAAAAGCAGGCCCATAGTATTTATCCAGTTTTGATAGTACTTAGCACATCTATGTTTAAAAACAGAGCAGTGCTGTCGCTCAGTGGTTAAGGCTCTTTATTTCAAATGTTTTTTGGTCTGGCCCCAGGATCAAATTCTAGTGGAAGCAGGAATTTTTAAGAGTTGTAGGCCTATACTATTGATTGCTTAGTATGCCCCCTTCGATTGGATCTAACCAACCTTCGGGTTGTGGACTAAGTTAGTTTTACTTTTATCTTAAAACCAGGGCGGGGGGGGGGGGGGGGGTAAGCGGGTCAAATGTACCCGGGCCCGCCGGTTGATGGGGGCCCCGATCACCGCCTGCAGGGGCCCCCAGGCCTCAAATCCAAGAATCCGCCCATTGTCGCCTAAAAAAAAGGTCCCCCATTTTGACCTGGGCCCGAAATTGCTAGCACCGGTCCTGCTTAAAACAAAGAGAAAAAGTCTACAGCGTTTCTTGGCTGCTGGATGTGAAATTTCCAATGTTATATCCCTTTTGATTGGATTGTAGTAAAAATCCTCCAGCACCATCCACTTTGGCAGATTTCTCTACCAATACAAACAACAGAAAAGTTGCTTGCGTAAATTAGTCTTAAATGGGGAGAAGAAGAAGAGCAAGTGCTGTTTTGTAAACTAAATTTAAACAGCATTTTTCATTTATTTTAAAACATCTGTGTGCAAAATTAGTTCAGGATTGTATAAAAACTGTAGATTTTTAAATTTCAAGTTCGAGTTTCTTGGTCAGCAACAGTCCAATTGGAGTCAGTCCAATACCGTTTGACATGAAATGTTATGGGCTCTCAGAATATCATGCATATCTCTATCAGCTTTTGTTATTTTTGTTATTTTCGTTATTACTTTCGAGATATTTGCAAAAAAACTGAATAGTTCCAATTGTAAATTTTTATTTAGGGAGAGTAATATTTTTCTCACTGTATCAAAGTAAACATGTGCAAAGTTCAATCAAAACTGGATACAAACAATGGGTTTGTATAAAGAACATTTGCTAAAATTAAGGAGCATAAAGGGAAAGAAGTGTTAGTCTACAATTTAAAGGATATTATTATCATATTGATCATATACTACTCTTAAAAATTCCTGCTTCCACCAGAATTTGAACCTGGGACTGGACCAAGAAACTTTTGAATGTAAGAGCCTTAACCACTAAGCTACCTGATCGCTATGTTTTTTAACTATAAGTGTGCTAAGTACTATCAATGCCAAATAAAAGTTAGTATGGACAACAATAGCTAAAACTGAGGGCAGGGGATTCTGAATTAGATGATGTGGAGTATTTTAGACAGTCACTTAATAGTGTTTCTAAAAAATTTCAGGGTCATATATTAATCATGGGAGGCAATTTCAATATACCTTCAGTTAAGTGGGACACATGTACATTCAGGTCAGGCAGAAGAGATAAGTTAATAACTAAAACATTCCTAGAAACATTCGTGGTAAATTCTCTTGAACAGATGGTCAAAGAGCCAACGCAAAGTGACAAAGATACCTTGTACGTTCTAGATCTTTTTCTTACAAGCAATCCAGATATTATAGACACAGTTTGTATATAAGACAATATAAGTGTCACAAGGCAGTTGTGGTGACTTTAAAATCTAGTCTGACATTGAAACATGTTGAAGATAAGCTCGTATATTGCTTTGATAATTCAAATTAGGAGGATATGATTGAACACATGGTGAATAATTTGGAAACATACATGCTAAATACGAATGTTGAGGATCTCTGGTATTATTTGAATGAAATAATATGGACCAGTATAAATAAATTTGTTCCTAAGAAATTTATTTAGGTTAGTAAGAACTTTCTGTTGCTCAATCAGGAGGTGAAACATTTATTCAGGAAGCAAAGGTGTTTACATACCACAGTAAAGAAATTGGAGGACTCATCTCATCGCCTTAAATTAGTCCAGTTGCGAGCGGAAGTGCACAAGGCAATGCATGAAGCTTATAAAGAATTCCGAGTTAGGAATTTATCTGAATTTCCAATTACTAATCCAAAAACGTTCTGGTCGTGTATCAAAGTAATAAGAGGCTTCTTTAAGGTTATGCCATCACTAATTAGGGAAAATTGGGAATTATCAGAATCTAGCATAGAGAAAGCAGAAATTTAGAATAATATCTTTAACAAATCTTTCAGAACACAAAATGTAGAGGAGATCCTGCTATTTAATAAGCGTACCAACAAAATTATAAAAGATCTCATTCTTGACATCGATGGAATAACAAAACTGCTAAGGAATGTAGAAACCAATAAGGCTCCCAGATTTTACTCTAGGTACGCAAAGGAAATTGCACCACATTTCATGAAATTATATACCGCCTCCTTGGTTCAAGGAAACATACCTGCTGAGTTAAAGACTGCCATCGTATGTCCAGTATTTAAAAGTGGGAATGTTAATGATCCTCAAAATTATATACTGATCTCAATAGCTTTAACATTTTGCAAGATTTTAGAATATCATCTATTCAAATGTCATGCAGTTTTTGAATGAAGAGGACCTTTCAAACCCAAGCTAAAATAGATTCAGAAAAGTCCGATGCAGTAAAATACAACTTGTCTTTTAATTCACAACTGGTGCTGGATTATAGATAAGCAGTCCCAGATTGACTTGGTTCTATTAGATTTTAAAAAAACCTTCGACACTGTGCCTCATACAAGATCACTTACAAAACTTTATAGTTATGGCATATCTAGACAAATATATTACTGGATTGCAAACTTTTTGAAAGGTAGAACACAGTGTGTAGTTCTCGATGGTGAGTATTCATCACTGACCAAAGTGAGGTTCGGGGTTCCCAGGGGAATGCGATAGGGCTTCTGTTGTTTCTCATAGAAATTAATGATTTCTGCGATGTAATAAGGGGAAAAAAGACTATTTGCCAATGATGCTATAATTTGTCATGAAATAAAAACCCAGGACAACGCACTTTGTTACAAGACAACATTATGAAAGTAATCGCTTGGTGCAAAGACTGGCAGCTGGAGTCAAATGCTAAAAAATGCCAAGCCATGCATCTGAGTATAAAAGCGACACCATTTAGCTCTGAAAAAAAAATTAATGGCATTGTCCTTAGAACAGTAGATTCCACTAAATGCCTAGGGGTAACAATTTGTAATAATTTATTGTGGAATGAACATACTCAGAAGGTAATTTGGAAAGCAAATTATGTGCTCTGATTTCTAGGTCATAATTTAAAACAATGTGCATTGGAAGTTAAATCGATTGCATACAAAGCTCTGGTGTGTCCTTGCTTAGAATATTGTTGTTCTGTATGGGGTCCCCATCAAAATGGGTCAATGGACGCATTGGAGAAGGTCCAAAGAAGAGCCACCTCATTTGTGACAGGTATATATAGCTGAAGGGAAAGCGTAAGTGCGATATTGAATGAGTTGGATTGGGAAGACTGGAACACCAAAGACATTGCTTTTGGCAGAAGCTGATTGAAAAGTTCATGACTGACCTATTTCAGGTTACTACCAGCTACATTCATATAATATAGGAATGACCGAGAATACAAGATAAGAGAATTCAGGGCGATTAGGTGGCGAAATAGGAAGGAGTTATTGAGCAAAAAAACCTAGATTCCAATAGGAGTAGGCATCTATAAACCCCTCCAGCCATCCTGATCTGGGTTTTCCATTATTTTCCCAGATCGCTCCAGTTGAATGCCGGGATGGTTCCTAAAAATAGCCTATGGGCGCCTCCTGCCATATCCCGTATATCCCATCCTATGCAAAAATGATTACACATTAGAATTGGTGCAATGCACTCTCCACTACTCATGTTTAGTGAATTGTGGAGTACTAATAATAATAATAACAGGGAGAAGAGAGGTTAGGTTTTTGCAAACCAAATATAAACAGTATTTTTCTATTTGTTTTAAAGTACACGTATGCAATTTCCATTAAAATTAGATAACACTGTATAATGGATATTGGCAAATATTAACATGGGGGGGAGGAGGTATAGGGGAAAAGGGGTTAAATTTTAAACTACATATAGGCATTATTTTTCTCTTTGTTTTATATTATTTATATAAAAAGTTTCTGTCAAAATTGGACAAAAACTGTGGGTTTGTAAAAAGAATATTTGAAAAAATTGGGGGGTGTAGAAGGGGAGGGGTTGAGTAATTTTTGATTTTTTTTTCCCTGAAGCCTTTGCAGGCACGCACACAATAACTTACCAAAATTTCACCATAATCAGGTGAATGGTATAGGAACGCATAGAAGATGAATAAACCAACCAACAATCATTCATTTTTGTATACTAGCTTTCTAACAGTTTATTAAAAATATGCCAAGAAAATTTCAAGGGGAAATGATCAACAGTTTAAGCAAAAGTATTCATTCTTAAATCTCTTTGAGGGATAAAAGATACTAACATTAATCTCTTAAATACACCAATTATTAATCTTGATTACTCAAATGTATTAAGATCAACATACCTTAGAACATAATTAACACTGACAACACAGTGAGGTCTGGATGAGCGGCTATTGTGAACAATTGTGGCATAGCTCTGCATCCACACCCATCCTGCATCTTTGGTCAAGAAACGGTAGTATTTAGTGGTCACCTGGCCCTTGTACAGCACTGTCAAAACAGAGGAACTTGTTACAGGTTTGTAAACAGCATCAAATTTGAACACATACATTTGTTTCCTATGAAAAACACTTCGTTAATGTTACTCAAGGATGAAGATCACCTGAAAGTTTTTGCTGCCATAATAATTATTCTATAGATCACATTTCAATCAGTCTTATTAACATCAGCAATTCTATACAATAAATAATGAGAACACACTCAACTATCCTGGCTTTGAATCCTTTCTTGTACATTTCACAATCTATTCTCTAGTCACAATAGGTACAACTGCATTGATTCAGAAAACCAACCATATGAAGAATCGATACTTCTTATTGGCTAGTGATGAAATGTTTTGTGACAGAAAGAAATTTCAAGACTGAGAGCTGAAATTGTATTTTTCTGAATTTTCACTTTGATCGTAACTTCAAATTCAGAATGCATTTTATATTACAGCTTACATTAGATTTAATATTTAATTATATATGTTATTTAAAATAATACAGATATCAAAACAAACATAGAACCACAAGGTATTGTCCATAGCGAAAGCTGTTATAGTTGACATCACATGTCGCTTGCTGATTCATTGTAAAAGGTGTATTGAAAGTGAGATAGTTAATATCAATTTCTTTAAAATGAAGGCTTAAATAAATTCGTTTTCTTTATGAAAGTCAAGAAATATTGGTAGCCAGTATATATAAGCTATACATTTTATGCAGTATCTTTCACATCTCAACATTACACTCCACATTATAACTGTTCATGTACTGGTTCAGGGGAGCCAGGTTAGATCCTTTGTAGTGCTTTATTTGCTTAGAAATTAATAGAAACAGGAGAAGGTTTTGATCTGGCTAGTGTTTCATCTCATCTCACAGTAATGACTGAAAGGAAACTATAATAGCATCTTCCAACCAAACATCAACCTCTCCAATTCATGGTGTCTGCAATTTATGGAGGTTTGGCTATGGGATCTGCCATAAGATTCATACACTAGTTGCCAGTGGCCTAAACAGAAGGCATCTCACTTTTTAGTTTGGAAATGGCCCTTAAAATGAACCAGAAATAATCAGTAACATATGGATGCAGAAGTCAATAAGAAATCACTTATGGAGGAATTGTCACATCACAACTGAAAGAAACATTCAGTGAATGAAAGCATGGATTCTTGGAAGCATGAATGTGGCAAGTAGAGCAGAGATCTCAGGAAGGGAGATGGAACATCTTTGGTTGGATGCAAGTGATTTCTGGTCTCCGAAGTATGGAATAATTGGCATCCAGGCCATTAACAGGCTTACTGTATGAGACCTATGATGAAAAAGATAATAAAAAGCTGCTAAATTCTTATGAACAGTTTTGCAGTTGAATTATTTTGATCAGAATGGAAACTGAGCATGAATCAAGCACATTAATGCAAGTAAATATGCCAAATTCACAGAAAGATGATGATAAAATAGAGAAAATATATTTTGGAATCTAAGAACTAAGTCAATTACTGTTCATAGCTTCCACCCAATGGCTAGATTTTGCTAACACACAAGCCTCTCCTTCCACCATCTCTCCATCATAACATTGGTCAAGTCCTCTCTTCTCTTCTGCATACACTACTCTAATGATCTTAGCTGTCTATCTTCTGGTCTTTCTCTGGTATATTTATATCATGTCTTCATTTCATGTATTTTTTTGGCAAATAATAATAATAATACTCTTAACATGTCAATATCATTTGATTCTTCCCATGTATATAACCTGCAAGATTTCCTCTTTTACTGTATACTCAGTCTTCTCATTCCATATCAAGCCCAATCTTGCTACACCTATTCTGCTTCTAAACTCTTCATTTTACTTGCCATGGTTTTGTTAATATTCTGCTATTTCTCAGTTCACTTTTTGGCAACGTACATGATAAAATAACATAATAAAGCTGATAAATTATTCTTTTACTTCTCTTTGGTCATTCGTATACAAATCAGCATTTTTATGTCTTAAAAATGTTTCCAATGTGCCTGTCTTTCTCTTATATAATCATAATTCCTTCCACTTTCTTTCACGGAATTTCCAAAGTATTCAAAACTATTCTTTAGCTGCTCTGCTATCATAATTCTCCTGTTTTTCTTAATTTCTCCCTAACTTCCCCTGGACTTCCTCTCCTACACTCCTCCACACCATAAATCATCAGCAAAAGCTATTAAAATAATATTTTCTTTTTGAATTCTTCCAACCTCCTTCCACACTATTTCATTCACGATAACCATAAAGATCAGAGATGTGAGTGCACTTCCTTGCTTTAAACCTTTTTTTCTCTCTCTCTTTCTCCATTCTATAACATACGTCACTACTCCACTCTTCTTTATATGCATTTTGGAACTTCTTTGTTGTCTAGGGACTCCCAAACCTTGCTTCTGTATATGCTATAATACATTTTACAAATATCCAGGAAGACCATCAGAATTGTCTTTCCAGTTGATTCCTTACAGCAGGTTTGCTGGTGACCTAAATGGTCTGAATTCTCTTTGCTCTTTTTTGACTTGTCTGTCATATTTTATTTTCTCTAGGATGTTTCAAAAAACTTTTGTATAGTGATATATCAGTGTAACTCCTCTACAATTTTTACATTTTTTCCAGCTATCCCTTTCTTCCAATCTTATGGGGTGGTTCTCTACTTCAGTATCATTCCCATCACATGATATAGCAACTGCTTTTCTATTACCCCTGCTGTTCCACCCTTCATCTCATTGAAAACTGTTTCCATTCTGCTGGCTTAGGTCTTTTTCTGTTTCTCTTTCTTGGTTGGTTCACTCACCCCCTCTTCTATAAATGTTTCTTCTACTTTCTAATTTGGGTTCAGTGGGGTTTTAAAGTAGACTACTCATTCTATATCCAATTCAGTTTTATTACTACTATCATCCACTTTTTTTGTGGGACATTTCTGAGGCTGACTTTACTTGAAAACGATGTTCAATCTCACTGGCTTGCTATGCTTGTCATCGTTTTAATAGGGGAGTGGATGTGTTGCTGTTTGTCTGTTAAATGTGTAACTTGTGCTTTGTGTGATAAGTGTATATTTTTCTTTGTGAAGTGTTCGTGGGATGGAGAATGGAAATTTCTCCAGCCTAAGTGATTGTGAAAAATCATTTAAAAATATAATCAGGAGGCTGGTACACCAGGCCCGAAACTTGAACCTAGGCTCATTGTTCCTCCTTCCAGTGTAGTGGCGTCCTAACACTTGCAGTCACATTGGCAGATTGTTTTCATTTACCGTTTATCTCATTTCAGTTTTCATTCAGCATGTTAGGGTTTTCACTCACTCATCTTCTCTTCCTTTTTACCATTCCAAACAGTAATTATTAACTTTATTATGCTCATTCATCATCTCTGTCCATTTCTCCATATAACTTCTCTCTCTCTTCTGATGCAATTCTTTTAGCCTCCTCCTCTTTCTTTTTATACTTTTCTCTTGACTCTGCCACCATCTACTTGGATACCATTATATACTGTGATAAATACAAACTGGTCATTCCAGATATGTTATTTACCAATCTTAGAAAAAGAGGACAAATGTGGAAATTTCAGTTGGACTATAAATAGATATCAGCTAGATCATCTGGCAATGAACCTGTGAACATTGTTTCAAAGCTGAATTAATTGATGAAATTCAAACAACACTGTTAAATTCTTCAAGTGATGAAGGAATTAAAAGTGTAGTGGTATCCAAAGTAATACTTAAAAGTTTTAAACCATGAGAGATTGCAACATACTCCATTTTGATCATCGTCATCACCCCAGAAAAGCACAAGCTGAAACATGTGAAAACTATCGTACAATAAATACGACTTAAAATGAATCAAATTTCTGATGAGACAGAAGAGTAGATAGGAGGGTGAAAGAAATATTACATGAAGACCAGTGTTTGGGTTTAGAGAGAGAGAGTTTAGAGAGAGAGAGAGAGAGAGGAAAAAGAAAAAATGTTACAACAGAAGCTGTCCTGACATTGAGATTAAAGTTTTATGATGTTTTTGGAGTTTGGGAGAGGACAAATGTTCAAAATTTTAAAGTAATCTTAAATATCTAGAAAGAGGCATAATCAATGCAGGAATAAGGCAGTTATAATAATAATTATTAGAGATAACCTCCACTTAAAAAGAGAGAGGCAGTAATATTCCACTCTTTGAGTTTGGGTTAAATATAAACCAAAAAAAGACAAAAGTCATAAAGTGTAGCAGGAATGATAACACTAGACTAAAAAACAGAAGTAAACAAATTCTATTATTCAGGAACTAAAATCACAACTGATTTCCAAGTGTTCTCATAAGAAGAGTTGCTATAGTGCATGATAATTCTTTTCATTCCTGCAATGACATGAATGGCGCATTGTGCTTTATGTACTGGGGGGTTTCTGAGCCAGGCCACCTAGCTTTCCATTCATATCATTTTTCACAGTTAAAATGAGTTAGAGAACACACAACAGCATGTGAATATTTATTTCTTTCATTTTTTTTTTTTTTTTTGTAACAGTTTAACGTCCCTTTTTAACAACGTGGTCTTTAGAGACGGGAAAGGATGGGGGCAAGGAATGGGAAGGAATTCGGCCATGGCCTTTTTGAAGGAAGCATCCCGGCATTCACCTGGAGTGATTTGGGGAAATCTTTCATTTAATTATCTCTGTATGTAATTTACAATAGTATGGGAAGAGAAAACAATAAAAAAAATGTCTTCCGGAATCAAAAGGGAAAAAATCCACAAGCTACGTGGGGGGAGGGGGGGTAGAGTCAAAAGCCTCATCGGGCTATGTTCACAGGAGGCCAAAATGGAGCTACATGGTTTATGGATGCTCACTTATAAGAACCACAAAGGAGAATTAATGCGCTTGAAATGTGATGCTATTGAAGATTGTTTAAAATCAAGTGGAAACGGAAAATACAAAATAAATATATTCTTCAAATTCTTAATCTAGAATTAGCTCTACCTACGACGGAAGTTATGTGAAAGTCCCATTTCATGTTCTTTTGTACTACTACGCCGAAATACTACAGGGAATCAACCGTGTCAACAACGGAGCTGTTTATTTTGTACGCGGAAACAAACGGATAGTTTTGAGGTAAGTTGCCATTTTGAAATAACATCCAGTATGATGTTAGTAATTGATTTCTCCAGGAAAGCACGATTTTATTTACATTAGTTCCGGAAACAGACAAAATCCTTTGTACCAGGATCTGAACACGCGTTAAAAAAGAAAAACTGATTGCCACTTTGCAGTTATGAGTGTAGTTGAGTTTCTCTCTGCTGGCGTGGATCACATACGAGAGGCGTGCTTAAACTAACAGAGCGTGTCGTTTAATTTTCCGTGGGGGTGAGCCATTCATCCCTAGGATCAGCGGAACGCGGCGCACACGCACAAGGATATGTAACTAAGCTATTTATGGATGTCTCCTCCGGTGAATCAGATAATGACATAATACGAGCGTCCCGCCTGAGCAAACACGTTTCCGATAACGGCAGTGCCCTGCCTCCTGCACTAATGATTTAATACGGCCACCTGCAAGCAAATCGCTGCTCATATGGAAGACAAAAACCTAGCGGTTCTACCATACACATCTTCACCCCGCAAAAAGCAGCCAACTATCAATTCTTTTATATTGTAATTGCTGAATCAACGCTGGAACAATAGTTTCTTCTGTTGAAAGCAAAACATTTCTTAATTTATTAGTCCGATATAAGAAAACAGAATACGAATTTTAGAAATTGGCAATGCAAAGCCCAAAGCTATGTCCTTCAAAAATTAGCTTGTCGCATTGGAAATTACACGAAATTTTTTAATCTCTCGCTATAATAGCTTGGCATGAACGTATTGCCTACCGGTAAGCGTGTCTACTTCAATCGGTATTTAACTACGTTAAATTTAACGATTAAATAATTACATAATTGTTGTTCAGCTATTTTATGATCCTCTCTTAGATTTTTTACCCTTATTTTATTAGATAAATTCGAATCAATTTTAATTGAAAACCATCAATTAATCATGATGGAAAATTGTTTCAAAATTCTGTTACACTTTTTTTTTTTAGGTTAACTGATACAGGTAGACTTGTTCTGAAGGGAATCTATTTTTATAGAATATATTGTGCTCATTAAAACTTTGCAATGTAGCAAACCCCTTTTCAGGTGAACGTTTATATGTTATCAAAAGTGAAATTTGTAAAGCGCTTCTTTTTTTATTTTTACAAATAATAACTGCAGATTTTTTTTTTTTTTTCCCTCACATGACCTTCGGTAATCGCATGATGCTTCACTGCCTATATGCCGTCAAATTTAACAGTTAAAAAAACTTTACTAATTTCACAATGTGGGGTGCAATCGTTTTCCTTATGCAGCTTAGTAGAATTACCTTGTATGCAGCCGAGTTTTAAACACATTTGACAACCACTCGTCTCTGAAACTACAATAACGTTTCTGTATATTCTTTGGTAACTCATTATATATTTGTGACGTACAGCATGACTTTCCGTCATTGAAGTAAGGAAAATGAAAGAATAATCCAATCGCTCCCCTCCGCGAACAAAACGAGCATTACCTTCCGTCGTTGGAGTATTTGTAACTGAAACAATAAACCAATCACTTCATGATAATCAGATGAACTGTCGTCAACTTTTGAACAGAGAGCGAAACAGATGACTCACGCTCAGCGGAAGGAGGAATAAGGAGCGAGACGCGGTGAACTCGTTTACTTCCTACACATCTGAGAAACCAGTGGGCTGCTTATAGAGAAAAACTATTAATCCGAAATTTTTTAAATTTCTTAATAAACCGGACATTTCGTGACCGGTCGCCTGTGGTGAACCGGACACGGACAATTCGCGTTAAAAACGAACGGTTGGCAAGCCTGCTTATATATGTTCCATGGAGGATTCCTCCATGATATGTTCACATTGCGTTAATATACGTATTATCTGATACGAAATCTTCACAGGCGGATAATATTATCAAAAGACAAGCTTTCGGCGGCTTGCTTTTTTTTTTTTTTTTATCTGCTTAACCTCTCTCTAACAGCGAGGTCTTTGGAGACGGGAAAGGATGGGGGGCAAGGAATGGGAAGGAATTCGACCATGGCCTTTTGAAGGAAGCATCCCGGCATCTTCCTGGAGTGATTTGGGAAACCATGGAAACCCCAAATCTGGATGCCCGGACGGGGATTTGAAGCGCTGTCCTCCCAAATGCGAGGCAAGAACGCTAACTGTTACACCATCACGCTCGGTGGCGGCTTGCTCTTCCGCCATCATAAGTTCCATTGTACTTATGAGAACAACTAGAACTGTCTTTTGATAATATTATCCGGCGGAAAACCTGTGAAGGTTTCGTATCAAAGATACGCCAGGAAAGCCTTGTTTCTCATAGCCTACGTATTCTCTGTCAATATATATCTAGTGGTTAAAACGGCTATTATCCTCACAAATCTCCACTACGTATATCTAGTGTGTTATAGTATAAAATAAAATAAAAAAGATTGAATTGTTTACCTGTAAATTATAATAAACTGCTTGAGAATTGGACGACTGGTTGTCGAATCATATGTTTACTAAGGAAAGCTGTGGTGTAAATCGCTTTGTGTGGGTTATCTAATGAAGATTGGCAGATTTTCTTTCTAATGAAACACGTTATGTTCATCAAATATTACGTGCATTTCTAACGGTTCGGGTAGCGTATGCCAAGAAAGCCTTTATTATCCAGATTTAAAGATTCCGTGGACAAAATTAAGGAAACGGAATCATTATAATTTTGTCACGCCCGTCCGAGTGCCACAGTTTGAAAATTTCGACACTTTTGCATCGTTTGTGACTAAATTTCACAGAAAGATGTGTTCTATACATCACAAAGAAGATCTGTAGACAAATGTTAAAAAACAAGGATGGTTGCACATACTTGTAACACAGGGATACCTCGCGGACTCCATTGATTGTGGTTTCGCTGAACAGGAATTTAAAAATGCACTCAATTTTATTTTGGGATATTTTTATTAAGTTGTGTATTTTTGCGAGATACAACCCCTCAAAGTCATTAACAATGTTTTCCCCCACATCCTCTAATTTACCAAACATATGACTGAAAATCTGAAGAAATTCAAGATGATTGAATTTAATTGCAGTTTCCATAATCTATTTACCCTTTTCTTCTTCTTCTTCTCCGTATTAATATTATTATTATTGTTTTCTTATATAGTTTAAGTGTAAATTCCCTCACCCATTCACTTTTGCCATTTGCTAATTTTAACTACAAGTTCTTTCAGTGTTTTTGGTAAATTATTCATCGCTTCCCTTATTAATTTGATCAAATTCCTGACTCCTTTACCTAAAAAAGAAAATTTTCCCGCTTTCTTATGCATGACATAGTGTATCAGTTTGTCCTCATGGTCATCTTTTCCGTTCCACGCACTACTCCTAATTCTTCAACCAGTATCTTCATATTCACTCAATACGGACTTCCAATTAAAAATGTTTAGGTTTAAATATGCTGGCAAATTATTTCTAGATTTTTCCATTATTATTACCAGAAAACGTAATTTTCTATCCATTAAATAAATTTAAACAATAAGATAAAAAACATTTTAAACGCCTATTAAATTCTATTGCTAAAGAGAAACAAAAATGATCCGTATTCAATGTTTCATGTGTACAAGATTTCAACACTTTCCGATTTGTGCAAAAGTAGCAGAAAATGTCAATAACGTGTGCTTGAGGACACAGTACTAATTCATTAAGCCCAAGTTGTAATTGATAGTTGTAAAACAGAGCCCGATTGGTGAGCGGTAACGACCAGGACTGGTAATCGGGAGGAATCCCTGACTGGCCGTCCAAATATCGGTTGCTGGGATGGTTCCTTGTGAATGTCATGCCCACAAACTTTCCCGTTCTGGTCTCCCATCCTCTCCCGGCACTAATTACGGTCAACGAGCCGTAAAACCAAAAAAGTCATAAAGTTCATGAGTATTAAGGCCATTTCACATTGTTGAACATACTCCTGCCATTTATTCGTCAAAAGTCATCCAATGTATTCATGAAGTTTTATTTTGAACAAGGAATATATATAATTCCTTATTTAGTTATCACTAGAGACCGGATTATATGCATTTGCATGTTTGCATGTGCATTTGCATATTAAGCCCATTTTCACTGGTTATTGCATATTTTACCTAAAATCTAATGTTAAAGCATACTTTCGCTATATTTACAATATTTTTCGGTAGTGTACGTAGTTAATAAATAAAATCTTACGTTGTAGCCGGCAAAACCTACTATACCCTATTCACTCTGAACTGGCGGCTCAAGGTCATCTTCCCCTCGCCCCGCTCCTCACCTCCTCACTCCCTCTCTTCCTACCTTTCAGTGCTGTACGCTGTGTAGGGGTAAATTTCCCCTTCGCGTGTAGGGGTAAAGGCAGTGGAGTGGGGATAGAGCAGGCTGACCTTGAGCCGCCTCTGTTGACTGAACGGACTATAGCAGCACAGCTCTTAGTCTACGACCCATGTTTGGGAATGTAAGTAAACTGATTGCATCAAAAAAGAAAGCGTTTCTTAAGGCACGATCTCGTAATAATGCCTATTTAAAACAAAACAAAAATGTCAAATGTGCCTATACCTCCGGAACCAGTGGTAACTCGATGGGCGACTTGGGTTGAAGCTGTACTGTTTTACAATGAACATTTCGAGGCCATTAAAGGTGTAGTAAACGACTCTGATAGTGGAGAGGCTATGACTTTGTCAGCACAAGGAAGCATTTCACAATTCTAGTATTAAAACCATAGCTGTGATTAGCACTTTTGTTTCCTACATACCTGCGAGTATTAAAAAGCTTGAAACCCTAGGTTTGACGTTGACTGAATCGATTCAGTTAATGAATAAATTCCGCAGTGCCGGAGGTATTCTTGCTTAAACTAAAGCGAAGTTTGAAAATATTTTGAACAATAACCCAGGTTTTGAACCTTTGTGTTAAATTGATAGTTTTAGTAATAAGGTGGGTGAACGTTTTGCAGAAAGAATGACTGTTAACACAGCACCTAATTAAAATACTGCCCAGTTACATCACAGAACGTGGAACGGTCCATATCCACTTTATAACCCTCCACTTAGCACACTCTGGCACCCACAATGTTTGTGATTTGCAGAGTATGGATGTAGATAAAAACATTTTGAGAGCTCGAAGAAACAATCATACTACTGAATATTTGGAACAGTATCCGACTGTTTAAGTTTACAAAAGTAAAAAAAAAGTTAAATAATTGTTAATTATCGAATTTATAAATATTTTATTCAACTACTTACTAATTGCAAGATGATTTTGAAATAAAAAATCTAAAAATTACTATTTTTTTACTATATAATGTTGCATATTTTGACACTTTTCAGGCATACTTTGATTAATTTTCATTCATATTTGCATGCATATTTCTAGGTTTTTGTGTTCCATATAATCCGATCTGTAATTTTCATCGTTCCATTCGGACAAGATTATAATACGATTACGTAATTGGAACAAGAGTTTTCTCTACTTCTTTCTTGCACTTTTCCCACTATTGCAGGGTCGGCTTGTAACATGTTTGGGATTTGGCCAGCTTGGAGGAAAGCTGTGTTGCCATCTGTCTGTGAAACGTGCAACTACGTTCTGTGTGCGCTTAGCGTATTTTTTGTTTGTGTAATGTGTAGTTTATGAGGCGGAGATTGGGGACCGTCCCAGCATTCGCCTTGGTGATTGTGATCCAGTGTGGGGCCTCCATTAATTACGTGGGGTGTTTTTTTCTTAAATTTGGACTCCCCCCCTTTTTTTATATATAAAATCTCTACTGGTCTTTGAGTGCACTGAAGCAAATCATGCTGTCTATATGAAAGCGACGCTATTGCTTAAAATAAATAATCTATAATTGGGCATGTTTTGATGTATAGTAAATTTAAGAGTTTGGTCATATTTTGTTATTTTTAGGTCATATTTGGCCGTTTTTAAGGTCACATTTGAATTTATATTTCGCTATTTTTTTGGTTATAAAGATCCGAACCCTATTAACCACTTCTTGCTGAATACAGATTGGCCGTTGATGTTTGACGTAATTATGAATGCTTATTCAGTTATTTATCACTCCAGATAAATTACTCGCAGTGAAATGAAAGTGATTAGTGTAAGCAGAGAATTATCCAAAGTGATCATCAGAGATGGCGGATGAAAGAAGTTGGCTCGGGGGCTCGGGTTCAACTTTTCGTTCGCTTTTGGTGTTTCACTCGGATGAATCATTAAAGTGACACGTGTTAAAATATCGAACTGAACCCCTTTCCTGGATCGATTGCAATTGTTTGTTTCTGATTGTTGTTTTCAACACATAGGCCCTAATGGTTTTTAAATGGGAAGAAGAAACATTTCTTTATTTTTAAGAACTTTCCATATCGAGTGTTTATACCAAAAAAAATTTGAAAGTTATGAAAATAAACACATAAAGGATAGTACTACGGAGGACATGATTAAAGAATTGAATCTCCCACTTTTGACAATAGAAGACATCAGGTGCAAAATTAAAACTATCTGAACCAGGCGAATTAACTAAATTTTTAAAATCAGAAAAAATGTGGTGTAAATTGTGATTCTAGGTAATGTGTTTTAAAGCAGTTATCAATTGTAAATCTGTGACGTACAGCCCAGTTATATATGGATTTGACTCTACTGTTCAAGCCATGCGCCGGTGATTCTGCATGGTCAACGTGAACCAGCGCGGAGAACTGGCATCGACGGCACGCAGATACACGATATACAGATATCGATCCTCTCGTAACAAGATATCGACATTGGAATCTCTGACACATGTGCTCACATCAACACAGGAGACTTGAAGGTAGGGATGGCGAGTCTTTCCGAAAAAGATCGATCCTTGAATCGAAATTTGATAAATCTGTTTACAAAAAAAATGAGGTCTAACAGATCGATTTTCTAAAAATCTATCTTTTTTCGATTTGGTTTTCTTGTTCGTATTTTCAATATAATTCCAATAATGGAAAACAAAAACAATAATAATCGATCTTTTTAAAACTAATTAAAGTTTTGTTACAACTAAATCAAAGTATCAGATATACAGAAAGACATTTATTTCACAAATTTGTTGGTTATATGAAACAGTTTTGAAATGATATAGTTTACAGTTCCCAGTGCTTGATGTCCAAGCTTTTCAGGAACAACAGCCTGTCCAGTCTACTGGGATCCAAGTGGTTCCGCTCATCATTTGTGATGTTGCCGACAGTGAAAAAAAGGCGCTCGCAAGGTACTGATGATCCCACTATACAGATATACTTGTTGGATGTTGAGTAAACGTGATGATAAATTGATTTTTTTTGTTCTTGCCAGTAAAGTATAGGATCATACATCAGATGCACAACTGCTTGCGATAAATAGTGTTACAATTCTTCGTTTAAACCCTTACTTTCATGTACAAGTGCATTGCATGTAGAAATTGCTTTTTCACATTCGATTTTCACGGGTGAAATATCGATACACTGGATCGATCCAGTACTATAAATCGATTTAAAAAAGATCGATTTTTTGGTCCGAAAGATCGATTCTTCGATTGATCGATCTCATATCGCCATTCCTACTTGAAGGATAACGTAGACAGAGAGAAGGCAGTGCTCCACGATTTCATGTTCGCACATTTCGGTATGATGCCCGTGACATTTCACACGTAGCAACACAAACATCGATATGACTTTCGCTACACACTTGTATTCGATACAGTGTGAGATGTATTTGTTCTGCGTCAGCTACCACAGATCGTGCTGCATTGTGATAGAACTTTAATGTTGCTTCAACCGTTTAACCATTGCACTCTTCTGTGTAACCATTGTATTAAAGAGAATGATACTTAAATACCAATTTTTCTACACGTATCTTCCACATATTTCGTAACAAGTATGCAGTAGGGCAATTACTGAAGTACTATCACCGCCTTATAAATTATGTAAACCGAATTTTGTGTTGTGTATTAGTTTGAAAACTGCGGAACCCTATGGTATGCGTGCTCGATTAACACTTGACTAATTTCAATGTTCCTTAGCCAAAATGGCAGAAACAGATATAAACCAATTCTGAGGTAATGTCGTTGTGCTTTAATTTTGGATTTGATTCATTACTAAAATATTTTTCTGCTTTATTCTTTCCGTTTCATGAGATTTATGCACAGTCATAAATGTTTATTCACACTTTTTTAACTTTGGTAATAATCCCATGGCGGCCAATTTATAAATAATATTATGACTAATAACTTTGCGGACCAATTCCCGGTCTCGGCTGGGACTTTCAAAGGCTCTTAACCCGACCTTCACCTCTGGCATCCAAAGCAAATTCAAGCCAAAATCGTAGTAACGTTGTCCTAGTTTTCCCAAGCAAAAATATGTACATACAAACGTTGCGGAAAAATATTGAAATAATTATTATTGAGAAATGTTTCACACTAATCTGTACACAAAAAAACTTAATTTTTCGGTCCGTAAATAAATAATCAGTCAAAGCAGCGACTTTTATCTGTTTTAACTAGGGAGACATAAGCAAAGAGAAATGATAAAACTAAAGAGAACCGAAACTGACATGTATCTGTTGTTTTACGAGTACAATGTTTTCAGCACTTTCGAATTTTTTTTTTTTGTAGATAATGTTAATAACCAGTGATTTTTTGGCTGAGGGAAAACGTAATAACATAAGTGTGACAAAAATAATAGAGGTATAAAGCGAAGTAAGTAGGTAGGGTGCCGATGAAACTGAAAAACTTTTGCTGTCAAATATTTTGTCCTTGGTTGATGTATGTCGGAACTAAGAGTGATTATTTCGTTACTTAATTTGGGAGCATTCTTTACAAACGTTATACCATTGAAGAACTGTCATCACTTAAATCATTGGGCAATTCGAAAGTAATTAATACTGTTTGTTCGCTTAGAAGCTTGATCATGAAATGAACACATGATCAATATGTTTTGGAGCCACTCTGGTGTAATACTGGCAATAGGAGTTTTATCACCGTGAAACACTTGTGTTTTTCATAGAACAGACAGATTTTGCTGCTATGCCTACTTTGCATATGGAATTGAAATCAAGAAATATTTTAATAGATCGTGATGTACATCATTCTTTGGTGTGCCAACTATAATAACAGTTGTCTGGTAGAACATGTCTTATGCATTACTGGTATCACAGTGCCACTCACATAATACACATACTGGGTATTTGTTAGAGGACATTTCTCTAACAACAGGCGACTTTGTAGTAATTTTCGTTGTTCTCGTCATGTAGTTGCTTGTCTAGGATTAATCAACCAACTTTATATTGAAGAAACCGTTATGGAATGGAATATACAATAATGTCATTCCTCCTCCACCTACATTATCCACTACCCAATTTTTACCTCTTGGTCTTGTGATAATTAGAAAAGTTACTTCACAATACTGGTCAATGTTTGTGAAGAGTGTTAGTATAATATTTATTTCACTACTGCACTTATATCTTCCTTTCAGTACAGTAGTTAAATACTACACTGAAAACGTTTGTGTAAGAGAATTTAGTGACTTGATATGTCTGTAATTGTTTCTATTTTTTATTTTTCCTTAACAGTCGATCGTAAGCTTTTAATAAAACAGATCTATATAAATTGGAAAATTTCTTAGTTACTTTTCGCAATGAAAGTCTTTTTTCTATTCTAGGCAGCTACTTATGGGCTGTATCTCCGTGGTTCTTCTCAAATACTAAGGAAAACAGAATCTCGCACCTGGTTGTAGTTTGCCCAAGCAAGTAATTCAAACTCTACACACGCAACTCCTGTTCTATAAGCACAGTGTAACATCATTGGTTATCATTTTTGAAAGCTACTTTTTACGTACAGTTTTCTGTATCTATACTGAATTAAGTATTCATTTCAACTTGATGTCTTTCGAAAAAATTTATTTCTGTTTTCACATAGTGCAGATTAATTAAAAATTGTTTCCCGTTTGAATTAGTGTCCGATTAAACTTGTGGATTCAGGCAACCGGGAAAAGCAGGAAAGCTGTTATATCCAAAAGGCGAGAACCATTTTACCATAGGTCGCAGAGCTCGCAACTTACAGGTGTACTGTCCTTCCTGAAGCAACAATGGCTGTTTGCTGTTGCATATATTATGTATAACCTGATGAAGGGTGTGAAGACATAGTGCCTGTGTGTTGGAGCAGTCAATCTGAGAAGTGGAGCCTGCGCAGTACGCATCATTGATCCGCTCCGCCCGCTTCGCAAGGCGTTACTATTATTGTTTGAAAATTCTTTCAATACTAACTTTTTTGGCTATGGAACTGAAGAAACACTGTGATATTAGAAAAACTCCATGTAGAACCAAACAGTTCTGACATTTCGTACACTTCTGAGTCGACATGAATGAAAGAGATTAGCTTCTGCACATTCGTAACTGAACATTATTTTACGTGGGCCATCGTGGTTTACTAGAAGGTAAAAGATAAAAATCAGTCTTTTTACAGAACATAGAAACCAGAATCGATTATCACAATGAGATGGCGCCTCGAAGGAGGTCGAGTGTTCACTTTTTATTATCGACCGTCGATGTTTCGGTCTCCGGTTGTTTGATTACTTTGGAAGAGTTTCTTAAGGAAGCATTGGTGTCCTGTTTCTTTCCTCACTTTAATAACAGTCAAAGGAAGTCATGATACTAATAACTCGAGCGTAATCGAATAGTAAAGGATCAATATGCAGGGTGATTAATAAGGAATGATAAGTATTGAAGGAGGTGGCAGTATGAACAATATTAAGTAAAAAAGTTCGTATAAACATGTGTCCGAATTCCATTCGTTTTAAAGATACAGGTGCTGGAATGTCGCCTGACCTTACCCCATTAGATTTTTGCTTGTGGGGATGGTTGAGAAACGAAGTGTGCAAAGAAAAAGTAAACACAAGAGACGAATTACTAGCTTACACTGTATACACTGCTACCTCATAAAAGTACACCAAGACGTACTCAGAAGAGCTACACGTACTGTTGCGAAGAGAGCTGCAAAGTTTATTGAAGTCGGTGGTGTGATTTTCGAACATTTAATTTAAAATTTTGTAAAATATGAGTGTTTTTGCATGAATAAAGTACCTAAATACGTTATTTGTTTGCGCGTCATCATTTTCTGAGTTTTTTTTTATGCATAGCATTCCAGCACCTAAATCTCCAAAACGAATATTGTTCATTCTACCAAACCTTCAATATTTACCATTCCTCCTGAATCACCGTGAATAATAATTTTTCAAAAAAATTTACAGTACTTCCAATTTCTGTAAATTTATTAATAGACCTTGCAGTTGTTGTAGAATTATTATTAAACAAGATGATTTTTATTATCTGTATTCTATGCAATAGTCAGTTCGCTCTTTAAGTAAAGGCCAATTATTATGTTCCAATTACTACATTTATTACGCATCGTGGCCTAGGATGCTATAACACTGTGACTATTTTGCGTTGTCTGGTGTTAGCAGCTTGGTTCCCCCCAAAGTTTCGTCATTCTGGACTTAGCCAGCAGGACAGATGAGGTGGCGGTGCACAAGTCCTAATCACTGGATTGAGTACCAGAGGCCAGGATTAACTTCCAAAAGTAACCGCAATTTGCATACATTGAAGACACAGTTGATGGTCATTGATCGAGGCATGAGGACGTTACCTTGGCGACCCTTCGCTGTCCTTTGAAGAAAAGGTACTAGGTATAAACAACACAAAACACTGCACTTAACATCACCCATAGCTGTCATCCACACATATACGGGAACATTGGAATAGATGGAGGAAAGGGTCGTACCCTAAGATCTAGGGCTAGACCTGAATAGGGGGAGAGGAGGGGGGACAATTGGTAGTCACTAGGGACTGCTGAAAGAAGTGAAAACATAAAACTATGAATATCATACGCCCAACACGTCATACATATAGCTGCAGATATATTAAATAATACAAATTGTGTGTGGTCTTAATGACCCGGTGACAGGGTTACTATTGACTGCGCATTCCGTCCCTGTCTGTGTCGCCTTAACCTAAGCCGGTAGAGCTACCAGGTACAGGGGACCTACAGTTTAACGTGGAAGCCGAGCCACGGAAGCGTTCTGGCGTAATTCACATTACCCAGTTAGCTGTGCCAGAGGTGAAGGTCGGGTTAAGGGTTCCGCCAAAACAGGGATTCGAAGCGGGGACCTTTCGTTCCTAGCCAGACACCTTAACCACTGAGCCACCAGACCACTACAGATATATTGTTAACATCAACATGTGGGTGACGCGAAGATTTTACCCATCCAAAAATCACCCAACCCGCATAAAGAAGTTTTCACTTAAAAATACTAAAAATCTAACTTAGTCCACAACCCGAAGGATGGTCGAATCTTCCCGAAGGAGATGTACCAAGCTACTGTGTAAGACACAGGAAGGCCAATTCCTTTCTTCAGGAGCCTACAGTTTAAACAGAAACACGGTATGTCCTGGCGTAGCTCATATAATCAAATGCAACTCCTCCAGATTCCTGCTCACCACGGGATTTGAACCCGCGACCGGTGGGAGAAACTTTCGAAAGTAAGCGCCGCTGAGTAGTATCAAAATCGGATAAAAACTATGGGTTTGTATGACAACGTTAACTTTTTTTTTAACTGCTTTACGTCTCTCAACAGCAAGGTCTTTAGAGACGGGAAAGGATGGAGGGCAAGGAATGGGAAGGAATTCGGCCATGGCCTTTTTAAGGAAGCATCCCGGCATTTGCCTGGATTGATCTGGGAAACCATGGAAAACCCAAATCTGGATGCCCGGACGGGGATTCGAACCGCCGTCCTCCCGAATGCGAGGCCAGAACGCTATCCGTTACACCACCACACTCGGTAACAACGTTAACAGAAATCAAGGTAAGGGGGGAAAGGAGGAGAGGGTTTAGGTTTTTGTAAATTAAACGTAAATAGTACTTTGGAAAAAAAATATACGTATGCAAAGTTCCATCAAAATCGGATAAATTTTTTAGTACTTTTTGGCGTTTGACCTGAAATGTAGAATAAAGAAATTTTCACTGTGATTAAATGTTTTTATGAGGGACAGATGCCACCTAAAAAAAACTCCAGATGGTATGTTGGTAACAATTGAGGGACTGCACCTGCCTACAGCACGAAATAAGCATCTGAAATTAAACCTGGCAGAGTCAACACTGACGATGATCTGTCGGAGGAAGGTAAGCGGAGATAGTCATTCATGAAATCATCAGCTGGTGATGACAGAGAGAAGGTTAGCATTTCGGCAGATTGAGGATCAATCAGGCATTGCACGGGCAACATGAGACCGCATTTTGACAGATTACTTGGCATAAGAAAGGATGCTGCTAGTTAGGTTTTTAAACTTTGAACTGCAGACCAAAAAGCAGTGAGGTAGCAAGCAGGTGCCTATGAAAAATCTAGCTCTCTTTGAAGCCATTCCAACAGATTTTGTTGAACGTTTTATGACAATGACTTTGGCCTATCACTCACGATACATCGCTAAACTCAATGCGAGTGTTCAGTGAGTCTTCACTACCACGGATGACTATCGTCGGCGAATATGACGGTTAAATGGGCAGAGTTCCCATTCTTCCAATGTTTTGGAGAGGCAGAGTGATGTTACTCCTGGCACCATGGTGTGGGGAGCCATCGGGAATGACTACAGGTCACAGGTGGTGACTGAGGGAACTCTGACGGCAACTATACGTCACTGACATCCTGCGTCATCACGTGTTACCTCTCATGTGACAGTATCCGGGTGCCATTTTTCAACAGGACACTACTCGTTCACACACGAAACGTATCTCTATGAATTGTCTGCGTGATGCTGAGGCACACCCTTGTCCAGAAGGATCCTCAGGTCTATCCCAACAGAACATGTGTGGGACTAGCTCGGACGGCAACTCAGTCCTAGTGCCAGTATCCAGGACCAGTTACAACAGTTTGCGTCAGTTTACCTCAGAGGATACAACGGCCTTATGACACTCTTCCCAACCGAGTCAGTGCATGCATCCAGGCAAGAGGGGGTGCCACGACATACTGATAAGTGGACTCATACTGCCAAGTTATTTGTAATCACTGAAATAACATCACATACCCTCTCAACCCATGAAGTTTTGTTTCGTTTCCTCTTCCCCTTCCATGTGGTTCACATTTTTTTGTTGGGCAGTGTATTTCAAACACTTAATAAACAAAAAACAGGATAGTTTATTTAAAAATTTCTTACAAAAATCAGTTTATGAATTTTATTTGATTGCTTCTCACAATCAGTAAAAAAGAAATTCCATCAAAAAAATTTATATAAGGAATCACTGGATGCAAGATCACCAACATTTGCATATAGTTGACATTTTAAAGCAAATACAACTCGTGGTGCGTACTCATATCAATATTATTTATGTAGATAGCATACTTACGCGTGTGGTGGGAATAGCGCATGTGCATCATGTCACACCCGTGGATGTACTGGTAAAGCGTTTTTTCAATCAGGTCCTGTGGTTCAAACCCAGTAAGCTGCGACACTCTGCAATACCAACACATAGAATCAATCAATTTTATATATTCTTTTTTTCAGGGCCGGCGTTAGGGGGGGTTAAGCGGGGCAAAAGTACCCGGGGCCCGGGTCACCAAAGAGGGGCCCGCCGGACTGGGTGCCTAAATAAATAGAAATCAAACACAAATTTTAAAATGTGCACCAATCATTTTGAACATTTGTATATTAAAATGTTCTGAATTTACCAAAACAAAAAAAAAAAAAAACAAAAAAAACAAAGTGTAAAGTAAAAATATTTTCTGGAGGGGGGGCGGGGGTAGGGGGGCCTAAGATCGCTTACTCGGGGCCCGAGATTCCTAGCGCCGGCCCTGCTTTTTTTGAAGGCATTGAATTGGTAACTTTATTAAACTGGCACTTGTATGTTTTATTAATTGGCACTCAGTTCCTGTCGCAATATTTATTTAGAAGTTAGATCAACATTCACATCGGCCTGATACATGTTAATCTGTTTTAAACACAAGGAAACATAACAGTAACAGCAATAATCACAAGGTCCTAAAGTCGTTAACGTTTGCACAAGTGGTGTGAACAACTGAGTTGCAAAGTTTTCAGTGGACTTATCTTCTCTCAGTCTTGCCATTCAGTTAACAAACTGACTAATTTCGTTCCCGTTCCGAACAAACAGTTCATCCCCCATCAGCCGACTAGATTTAGAGAGACATAGAACTACTTATATACTTCCTCCGTCAATGATGAGTTATTTGATGGAAATGAGTAAATTGTTACTATGTACAGTGATTATTAATGATTCTGGTACTTAATGTGAGAATATTTATTTCATAAACCTTCCCCCCCCCCCCCCCCCCCTCCACAGTGAATAGGTATAGACGTGGATGTTTCGTGCCGTGCTTAATTCAAATTCCAAGGGTGTATGAATTTTGGCGTTCGCAAGCCCCTCGTGATATGTCCTTAATGTTGCAATGTAAAGAAGTTATTTATTTGAGCGTTCTGGTAGCTCAGTGGCTAAGGTGCTTGCTTTCAAAAACGTTAGTACAGGCGCAGGAATTTTGAGAGTTGTGTTTAATCATATGAGCTATGCCAGTACGTTCCGTGGTTCGGATTCCACGTTAAACTGTATGTCCCGGAGGAAAGGAACTGGCCGTCCTACCTCTGACACAATGGCTTAGTATGCCTCCTTCGGGAGGATCCAACCAACCTTCGGGTTGTGGACTACGTTTTATATGATCGTTATGAGTTCTGGAAGGTTGGGAACATTTATACATTATATTGATCTATTAACTGCTAATTTACAATGGAGACGTCACATCCCCTACTTAAATTCAGTTGTGACCAACGCATTTCTCGAAACGGCAGTCCAGTGACTTGGAGTTTATCGTATTTACGCGTTACTTCTTATTTCAGCAGGTTAAATCTACAATATAAATTCGTTTCAGACTTTTCATAAATTTTCAATAGAACGATAAATGAATAAACTATCTGGGATTCCAAATGTTTGTAGTTTCTTTAAGCCAGCGTTTGTCAACCACCTGTGAACCGCGAAGATGAGGCTGATAGTCCACAAGCAGAATATTAAAAAGTCAAACCTAATTCAATTTAAGATATCATAACAACAATAAATTAATAAAAATTCTTCATATAAAATAGATGAATATTTCAACGACCAGGGAAAAATCAGGTATTTCCTGGAAACGAAGACATGATTATAATCAAAGAGAGCTGCATTCCTTTAAGGATTAAGCTAATGAGGACCTTATCGTGGATCTTAAGTGTTGCGGTACGTGCTGATAACAACTGATAGTGTTGGTTAGTAACATAAACATAGGTAAAAAAATTGGGCCTCTATAAGTTAGTGATCCGTAGAACTAATCTATGCATGGTGCTATACCCCCGTCAGCTTAATACCTTAACAATCTGAGAAGGATGTTATTGCTGCATAATAATTAAATAATTTGGCCAGAACATTAAATGCGGTTCGATGCAAATGACAACAACAGTGCAGAGCCAACGAAGTTAGATTTAGCTTCACCCAGTACATAATTTGTGTTGGAAACCATTTAGGCCGGGCGCACATTGACGCGCAGTCGACACAGCGCAGCGCAGCACAGTTTCTATGTTTTGGGGCGGAACAGCGCTTATTGAGACGCAGAGCAGGGCAGCGCAGTACTGCGCCGCATGTGGCCTGCGCGACGTTGTGATCACGACACAGAAACTGTGCCACGCAGCTCACTCGTGCCGGTTTTTGCCGTAACACTTCTTGCGTTATTTATAATCTTGCTTTACTTATAATCATTTTCAACTATGGAATAAGAAAAATTGATTAATCTGGTGCGTAACCAACCTGCGATTCACAATATCAGTCATAAAAAATACATAAAAATTAAATTTAAACAAGAGATTTGGACAATGAGCCCAACAAGTGGCGAGTAAATTCAGCATTTATTTATCATACAACTGTCCACTTACAATTTTCGCTTTTTTTTAAATTCATTTTTAATAAAACTTCGAAAAAGATTGATATATATAGGCTATTATCTCATTATTTGTTTTCTTATTATTTGTACTACATCATTCAATAGTGTCCCCGAGAAACACTTAATTTGTTGACACTGCTTTTTAAGTTTCAAGTGTTTATGTTCTGTTATATAGTTTTCTTAAAAACATATTATGAAATAAAAGAGAGAAACATTCTTATAAATGTCATGTACCGTCAAACGCTAAATAATTAAATAAATAACCACGAAAATACAGCGAGATTTTCTTCAGTTCTAATAGATATTTGAGCTTTGTCGAGAAAATAACAGGTTACATTATGCCGTGAATCTCCGCTCGAGTCATCCGGAAATTATCTTTTGAGAATTCTCTTTTCACTGCAAAAGCCAGATGAGAGTTTCTTCTTTTCATATACTCACTATTGCATAGTTTTATCTAACTCAGCTTCTGTTAAAGTAATAACAATTTTCCAAGCTCGGCATCCCAACCTGATTCAGAAATCAAAGATCGAGTTTTTGCATCGACATGTTTTTGGTTACGCTTTATTGTCGGTTTTTCGCACAACACAATGCTTTGTAAACTGCCGCACGAAACTGCGCTCTAATATGCGCGAGTAACTGCCAGTCTGTGCTGCCCTGCCCTGCTCTGCGTTGCCCCTACTGCGCCACGCAGCTCAATGTGCGCCCCGGGTTACTGGCAGCAGCAAACTAATTTCGTACAGAGTTGTTTGAGAATAAAGTACTGTGTAGATTTTTGTCGGGTGAAATAAAATTGCTTAGCACTGAAGGTGAAGCGTTGCTTACATGTGGGGTAGCCGTAAGAGGGCTATTTGCAGGCTGTGGAGTATCGGGTGTCTTCCCAGGCCTGCCCCTGCCCCCATGTAGTGCCGTAACTCTATCTTTATGTGCGGCGATGATGGCGGTCGTGTTTCGTGCTGTGGGTGGCGAGATACTGATCGCTCACACTTGTGCTTCGGTCATTACCACCACGGACAAAACTAAAGCCACACCACGTTCTCTAAACAGGTATTTTCTCAATTTGTGATCCATAATGAGAAATATCAAAAAAATATATACGTTTGGTGTATGAAGATAGATTTTTTTATATAAGAAAATTAATGTATTTCTCTTAAAAAGAGTGAAGAATTAATAAATATTTCTGAGATCGGATGAAAAGTGTAAATTTTTAGGAATAAGAATAATAGCAGCTTTAGCCGCATTATATTACTTTCAAGATAAATTTTAGGGACAGGAGAAATTAGGAGGATACGATGACAACAGCGTGGTGGTCTAACGGCTAGCGTTCTGGCCTCGCATTCGGAAGGACGGCGGTTCGAATCCCCGTCCGGGCATCCAGATTTGGGTTTTCCATGGTTTCCCCAAATCACTCCAGGTGAATGCCGGGATGCTTCCTTCAAAAAGCCATGGCCGAATTCCTTCCCATTCCTTGCCCCCCATCCTTTCCTGTCTCTAAAGACCTAGTTGTTATAGGAGACGTTAAGCAGTTAATAATAAAAAAAAAGTTTGTCGAGGAGACCAAGAAATGAAGATATTAAGAGACAGACTTAAGAAAAGGTAACAAAAGATTAAATCAGTACTTAAAGTGAGAAGAAAAAGGGGAAAGTGCATTTTACCTTCTCTCGATTTGTTTATTCCATACTACAAATGACCTAAAAATCTTCGGAACATCCACTGCTATGTTTTTATTTCCATAAACAGTGATAGTAAAAGGATTAACGAACGACGTGAATCCTTTGTTCATAGCATCAAAATGATAGAAGTTTCTTTACTTTCGACAGAGATAAACTGATATTTGATATATTATTACCCTTCTTTTTTAACAACTTTAAAGAACTAAAAATAAATTCCAAGAAACAAATTACAATCGGGTCTACTATTGGGCGAGGAGATATCGTTACTAGTTTAATTAAGTTCGACTCCTTTAACAGCTCTAATGACGAAATCGAATAATAAACTAGATTCCCCGTCCCCCCCAAACATATAAAAATGCTTGTAAATAAACTTACTTGACTCATTTCCAAAATTGTTACATTGGTGATATCTTCCAGTTAGTAATATCTATTTATACGTGACAGTGAGCATGTTAGCTACTGATATCAGAACACATGTTGTGATTGCAGCTGTTGTATTACGTTGGAGCAGCGAAATGTTTAGGTATTAATCCGTGGTAAAACTTAAATGAATGTTTACTTATTTCTTGATTTGAAGCCCTACCATCTGTGTACGCGAGGGAGTTGAGGAAAAATGTGAAGACGATTGTACTTAAGACAACTAACAAAGTTTTACTATTTTTCGAAGAAAAGTTGTGTATTCATCTAACAATAAATGGTAGGTGTGCTAACCATTACAATCTGGATAGTTCAGTGATAGATTTAATTTTTGTTTATTCGTCTTTGTTATCAAAACGTAAAAAGTCTTGCATTGGTTTGTGCTGCTTTATTATAGATATGAAAGATAAGTTTTTGACGTTCAAACGTCAGGCAACAAGGCATTCGTTTAAACAATTTAATCATTGTTAGATTGGCGTTAGATCTCCGCCGGTAGCAAGTGATGAATAACACTTCTATTATTTCAGTTCTGCTATTCTGTATTCAACTGTCTGTTCACTGCGTATGGGTGTTGGTCCTCAAAATACGGCACCATCTCGAAAATTGTTTTGGAAGAGATTAGTATTTTGGATCTATTTTATGTACTAAGAACATGAGAAATGGTTGAGCTCACCTAGCGTCAAGAAATATGAGTTTGAGATCGAGGCTGGCCCTGAACATGAACATGTTGCAGTGCAGCTTGATCTCCGTGATGGCACTGGGAGGCAGCGAATGACCCACCGCGACCAGACCCACGTTCTGGTAGCAACCTTCGTACGCCGTCGCCTCTAGTTGGAACTGCTTCACCTTCAAGTACCCCGAACAGTGAATAACCTGCAACATCATCAAAATTAGATTCAATTCTCTGTATTGCTGTCCTGCTGTGGATAAGTGTGCTGGTATTTACCGGCCTTGTTGCGGATGGGCTCGATCTGAAATTAACTGTTTCATATCTGGTTAGTTGAAGAAGTTTGACCATCCGGTACTTTGCAAGCCGAACAAGGAATTGGTGATACAAAATTCCCGTCCACCAGATTGAATACCAAACCTCTACAAAGTTCGTATGAAGGAAAGAAAATCTGATTCTCATTCGTTCGTCGGCTGGGGACATAAAGTTTGGCATTCTCCTTCCTGTCTTTCGCGAGAACGTCCTAGGTGTACCGGATAACAGTCTCCCCCTTCTTTAAACCTTGCACACATTTGTAACAACAAACAACACTCGTTTTTATCAAGTGCACATTAGAGTTTGTTTAAAAAGAAATGACCACCTTACTTCCGCAAAATTAGCTATGTATGAATGCTATGGGAGCGGAAGACATGTCTACTAACAAAACAACTCTTAATCTTCAAGGAATTTGGGAGTAACGAACGTCTAGCGAGCAATAGTTCATTCAAAAAGAAATGGTGAAATTAGGAATTAAAATTTTTGATTTATAGCTCCTATAAAACTGCTTAGTAATAATGCAGTTTTCCAAGAATTTTTTTATTTATCAGTTCTGTGTTATGTTATCAATATTTCAGTATTTAACGTGTATTTAAATACTAAACTCTTTACTTGTTTCCGAGGTAAATCTCGTTATACAAAAACGTACGAGTTCTGTTCACGAAGTTCCATTGTACCTCAGATTTATCTCTGAACGCAGTAAGTGATAACCACACATTGTAAGATGTGGTATGGGTGAAATGAACGAATAATTCAGGATTTTTTTTTAAGTTCTCCATAGTTGCGGCTGTTAAATTTTAATGACGGCCTTCGTAGTCGCTTCCAGCTGTTGCGCTACCTTTTCGACATTTCTCGGTGTGATAATAGTCGAATTAAGGGAGCATTTAGTTTACTTAGTGATATTTCAACTGATACAGAGCCTTCTTTCAATGCGTATTGGGGTATGTGACAATCCACATAGCGCTGTGTAGCATCATATCTGAAATAGTAATTATTGAATATTTCATTACGTATTGGTGCCTTGTCCCTCCAGGTATATTCTAATTCTGCAAATTTCATCTTAAGTTGTCAGCATGAGGTTTCCCAAATGAAATTATCGGATATTGATAAAAGTTCGTATTCAGCTATCCTTTTATTCTTTTGTTAACTGTCTAATCCGGTAGATCTTTCTTTCAATAAAACTTCGGAGAAATCAGTGCACAACAATTAGGCTATAGCGGTAATTCAAATGTCCGTTGCGACTAGTTGTGAGGCAGACGTCATTCCCACTACTGATTCAGCGATCTGGCGACTTAATGCTATCATGCTGCCTCGACTTCCGGCTTTATTCCTGCAGACGACTAACGTCGATCACGTCTGACAAAATGAACAGCATTAATGCTTCCATGGTATTGGCTATATTCCCTATACCCAGTGGTATTACATGGACGGAAACGAAATTCTGGCAAACTATCCTCAGGCTTACACATTGTTACTAGTTAAAATACGTAAAGCAATTCGCTCAACGTTTGAAGACTTTTTCGGTAGTATTTACTGTGAACTCAAAGAAATTTTGGTCTTAGAAAAAATCTCACATGCGATATCTAGTTCTGTACCATTGTTGTTCAGTCAAAACTACTCTACTCCATTGCTCTACATTGAGTGGAATCTAAATGTACAGTTTCTCTTAGTATCTTGACGTAGAATTAACAAATTGTGACGCCTATAAGATAGTTTTTAGTGCTGAATCCTTAATAACTGTAAACTAGAAATTAAACAGATATAGTAAAAGACTGGCGTTCCTACTACTTGAATATTGTTCAGATATGTACGCTTACAGCAAAGGTTTGGCAGAAGCAGGCGTGACGAAAGAATAAGCGAAATAGTGAAGGACTTTAGCTGGGAAGATTATTAATACAAAAGATATAGTGCTTCATTGAAGATGCTTAAACTAATCCAAAAATTCTCTTCCTCAATCAGTTGAAACAAATCTGGTCATTTTGCACAGGAAAACAAAAATAGGAAACGGAACTATTAACCACATATTACCATGACTACACAACAACCTTATTGAATTTAGTTGTAATGACCATAACCGCTTAGTTAGTATTGATTATGTTTTATAAATTCGATATCATTAATCAAAGCATGAGTGCATATATATATAGTCCGTTCCGTTAAGCTGCTCTCATTCGAACAGTGTTCAAGTAGCAAATAAGTATAACTCGATAAATGAAAACTGTTACAGTATTACAGTAAATACATAACAACTCAAACATCAGTTAAGGAAGGGATTCATGTAGCTGAAGGCTTTAACGCCAGTACGAGAAATACAATAACGACACGGAAAACTAAAATGAATGAATCAATATTTAAAGCGAATAAAGGTGGCTAAAAGAATGTTGCAGATCATTAACACACATATTGACCTAAGTATTAAAAACATTAACACACAAACACTAATTATTTAACTCAATTTTTAGGAGAAGATTTAAATTTTTGGTCTATTTACTACTACATCAACCTACTTACATTTGTAAATTAGGGAGGGTTATACTACTTACTGTAACTGATCTAAAGTAACATTTCTACCAAACAAAACCATGATTGCAAAATGAGTGTATAAAATACAATACAAAAAAGACATATCCCCTAATCCAAGTATAAAAGACTATGGATGTGAAAAGGAGTATAATATCAGCAAAATAATTAGATAACAAAATAGATGCATACATCAGAATATGCGCTGCCACAAAATTATATGTATATTAATTATAACAACTACATGTATACAAGATACTGGCAATTGTTTTGTAGATATCTTTGAGATAAATTCTTCCGCGGGGTAGAAAATGCCGTCAGTTTAAAATTCATTTAATCTTTTTCTGAATTTAAAATTGCGACTGCAGTGTAGGTTTCAAGAAAAGTTCAGTAGAATCCAGTGATTCAATTTATCTATTGCCCATAATTTTACCACAAATGGCTTGTGACTGACACTATGGATTTTATTCCTACAGGTTACCGAGAAAAATCTGACAATATGTCTGAAAACATAGCGTCTCCTGAAGAAATATGAAACGTTATCATTTCTGTTAAAAGAAAATGCTCTACTGGTTATGATGGGATTTCCAGCAAATTAATTAAGCTGTGCTCCACAGACTTGTGTAATGTACTACCGGTAAGTTATCTTTTTAATACATCTCTACTTTAGGGGACCTTCCCAGATAGGCTTAATTTTGCTATAGTCAAAAGGGGATAAGCCAGTTGTATCACATTACCACCGATTTCATTACTAACGACCTCCTAAATTTTTTTTGAAAAAGTATTGCACAACGAGAGCACCTAAAAATAAAAGTACTATAACTAAATTACAATTCTGCATTCAAAAGCGCCATTCAACGTTCACCGAAAATTAATATCCGGCAATGTAAATCAACCGAAGACTAGTAAGGGAACTGCACAGCAGAGTTTATCAGCACCTAAGAAAAATATTCGCGTGTATAGGCCTGTTTTCACATATGCTTTCGTTCAACTGAGGTTTGTTCTTACTATATTCCTATACCTTTTGTGAAAGCAGAAATCTGAATAAGCACGCCAGTTCTAAACGCAACAACACACATTCATTGTGTCACTCCGAAAGCAAATTATTCACTACCAAATGATCGACGTTGAGCAGCATAGAAACTTTTTTTTTTCATATGACTTTACGCCTCGTCGACGTCGAGGTCATTAGAGGCGATAAAGGACTGGGAGCAAGGAACGGGAAGAAATTCGGCCATGGCCTTTTGAAGAAAGCATCCCTGCATTCGCTTGCAGTAATTTGGGGAAACCATGGAAAACTGAAATCTGGATGCGCGGACGGGGATTCAAACCCACGTCCTCCCGAATACGAGGCAGAACGTTACTGCTCACCCACAACGTTCTGTAACATTTAAACAATTATAGCGTACCATAAACTCTAATGACTGGTAAAATAACAAACGCCCTGGCTGTATCTTGGACGATGTGTGCAGCTAGGCATAAAGAAGAAACTGTTTTAAATATTCCAACGCTGAACGGTCGAATTTTTTATTTTTAAGCTTGTGGAAGACATTAGACTTTCTTGAAATCTGTACAAACAATTCCAGTTTCGACTGAGTCAAATATTTCAGCGAAAAGAATGTACAAGTTGTCTTTGACGAAATGAGAAGGGCCGGCCTCGGTAGCGTAGTGGCTAGAGTGCTAGCTCCACGTACCGATGGTCGCCGGTTCGAGTCCGGCAGAGGGCATGGGTGTTTAGGTTAAGTTTGTGTTGTGTGTGTCCCGTGCTGTTCTACAAATTGAGCGTTCTCATAAAAATTCGGAAAGATTACATTGACGATATATAAAAATACATTGAGTGCTGGCTGAATGGCTACAGGCAGATTGCCAAGAAGTGAGGGGGAAAAAAAAAAAAAAAAATGAGAAGGAAATTTAATAAGAAAGAAAGTTAACTTATGAAACAATTCACAGAACATTGTTAAATCTCCGTGGATGATTCTGTGTAGTAACATTGAAATGATTTCACAGTGGAAGTCGACGTTGGGGTGAAAAAGCAAACATCTACGCAATAATACACAACGAGAAAGTAACTGTTCTCATATTAAAAAAAGATTATTCACACTTTTATTGATAAGGGTATATGCAGTTATTGGTACTATAACTATATTTGAAACGAGTCGGATAAGCAGCCAAAGTGTACATGAATGTGATAGATAACATTAAAACCACAACAGGTTTGTAATTGTCAAGTTTATTTACTTGAGCCGTTTCATATATCGTCAATTTGCTTTTACAAAGAGGAATTATAACCGAGTAACTTTCTTCCATAGCGTACTCTGTCTCTAAGATTATGATATTAATTTGTTTTTTTTAAATAAAATTACATCGATTTCTTATTTTATCACACGATTTTTTAAAGTGGATGAATACCGATAAATATATGCTGCACAGAACTGCGATTATACTGTTATATGACGGATGAAGAAAATGGTTTATGGAGCAACATTCGAAAAACGAGATGTGTTATGTTTGTGGTATTGGCATATGAAAGAGAGCGGTGAGGGTTGAATGGAGACGCGCTGGTGACCTTGGGCACTACACCTGTGATTCGTGCCGTCGAATGCGACTGCGAGATGAGATGAGGTGAATGGCGGAGCCAGTCCATTGTCGAGGTCACGAGCAGACTGAGCTCGCATACATTCCTCTGCATTCCTGACTCGCTCAATGAAATAGTACAAACACCTCACAAGGTGAAAATATCCCACGCAATTTGCAATTCAAACAACCCCGCGGCACCTGAGTTTCCTATACCTCCAGAATATGCAGTCGTCAACTGGTAGGTTCAAATGCTAGGATCAGATTCATTCACCCAAAAGATTCCAAAAAAATATGTAATTTTTTTTTTTTTTTTTGCACTTACAAATGTAAAGAGTTTGGTTTAAAGCGATTTCGAGATATACAGGATTGAAACGTGAATTATTTAAATTATAATATTCAACTTCTACGTAGAGGAAGAAATAAAGGCAGTAAAAGAAAAACTTGAATGTGGCTTAATGTTAATGTTTAAAGATAAAAATTTATTAATAAATAAATTACGCCAAAGCAATTGACTTTTTTGTGTTTATTCGTCTCCCGTACGCGTTTCACTTCTTTTGCAGAAGCATCTTCAGCGGGGTTTTTCTGTTAATTATGTACAAAAGTTGTAAGCAGGTTATGTTTGTGGTTTGTACAGTGGAATGAATTATTATCTAACTTATAATCTACTTACATTTTGTGGTCTATTGTATTTCTTTTAGCTCCATTCTCAGCATCAGTGCTTAATAGACCACAAAATGTAAGTAGATTATAAGTTAGATAATAATTCATTCCACTGTACAAACCACAAACATAACCTGCTTACAACTTTTGTACATAATTAACAGAAAAAACCCGCTGAAGATGCTTCTGCAAAAGAAGTGAAACGCGTACGGGAGACAAATAAACACAAAAAAGTCAATTGCTTTGGCGTAATTTATTTATTAATATTATCAGCAATTGAGGAAAAATGATCCACAACATCCAGAAAAATTTAGTTTGTAATGATTTGCTGATGACATTGTCCTGTTAGCAAACTGAGGATCTTGAGAAGTTACTGAATGTCATGAACAAAATACTGAAGGAAGATTTTGGATTAGATGTAAATCAAAGCAAGACAAAAGTGATGAAATGTAGGAGAACTGATAGCAATAACAGTAGATTAAATATAAAAATAGGATCGGATGCGGTAGAAGAAGTAAGTGAATTTTGCTACTTCGGAAGTAAGATTGCAACTGACGGCCGAAGCAGGAATGATGTTAAAAGCAGAATAGCACTAGCGAAAAAAGCCTTCTTGAGAAACAGAAATCTTTTAGTTTCAAATATTGATCTAGGACTCAGAAAGAACTTTTTAAACTTTATGCGTGGAGCACAGCACTTCACGGTAACGACTTTAGGAATATCAAAAAGTAGGACAATTGAAACATTTGAAATGTGCTAATATTGAAGGACACTGAAAATTAACTAGACATGTTGAATGACTATGTTTTGGAAATCATCGGTAAGGAAAGAAGTGAGGTGTTCTTTTAGGAAGAAAAGACTGGATGGTGGGTCACATGCAGGATTGATTAATTTGTTAATGGAGGGAACAGTTGAAGGTATGTACTATAGAGGAAGACAGCGATTAGAATATATGAAGCAGATAATTGGGAACGTGGGTTGTGAGGGGTATGGTGGGAAGGACGACGGTTCGAATCCCCGTCCGGGGATCCAGATTTGGTTACCCTGTACTTACCTAACTTTATTGGATTGTCGAAACACAAAATTTTTCTAAACTGTAACTAGAAGTACCCAGGTTTTAAAGAATAATTTGGTTCCCTTCCGTCAAATGACAAATAATAACAAAAGACAGAACGTTTCGTAAATATTACAGCGTCACTGATCCGACGCAGTACCTGAGCTGTATTTCAAGCACAAGCTTTCGAAATAAAATTTTATAGTCAAAGCTAATGAAATATCACTTCCAGCAACAACAGAAAGGATAGGATCAGCGTAAAATTAGCGAAAAAATCATTTGAATAAACATTGGGTATTCTCTCACGTTTTAGTTTTGATATTGCCAGTTTAGGTGGGTAGGGAAAAGTTCAGATCCGGAAGTAGCTGTCCAAATTTCTATTTTCAGTGGTTTCCAGAAACAAATCCATTCGATGCATGCTGACAGCAATCCCTAAGTACTAATTTCAATTATCCCGACAGTTGTAACGAATAGGAGGTGGGTGAAGAGAGAGATGTCACTGACCATAAATTAGAACTTCATTTCAGGAAAAAGGTAGTGGTAATGATTTAATTTGTAAGTTAGGGAACCGGAACTTAAATTATCTGGAGGGATGTTCAACAATTTTCCACAAACAGCGAAAGAATTTGAAGTTAAATTTCTTGAAATGCAATGGCATATGTGTAGAGAAATTACCACCAGATAATATGCTCCATCGCAATTAATATTATTTATAATAATAGTAACATTAGCCAAGGAAGAACTGAAATGAAAATGTTGGTTGTATACTCACTTTATATCCACCAGTGGTGAGCCCTGCATTCCTCTTCGCTAACACGCACTTCATTCTCAGGAAGAAAGCGCGCTCCAACTCAAATTCTGAAATTTGAAACAATTACCATTTGTGAACTATCCTGTACGTGTCTCCCCAGAAAGAGTTTACTATACGCATTCTGGCTATTAGTTGGAGGACAGTGTACCACATTTAAATTTTTTCAGACGAGTATTAATGACTGTACCTACGGAAATGTGTCCGGATACAGTGAAAAAACACAATTCTCACTATCTCGCATAATTAAAATCTTTTACCTGCAATGGATCTGCTAAAATAAGAATAATGGACGATTAAAAGCTTTGTCTGTCTCCAAAGGATATGGATCAATAAACTGCAATAAAAAAGAAACACAAGATAAAAGTTTGTAAAACAATGAAAATATAAATTTTCAGTATGTGGTCTCATTCATGCCTTTCTTCTCTTATTATATTCAATGTTTTGTCATAGTTCTCACACCTCTTTAAATTAATGTTTTTTTTCCATATTTAATTACTGAGGAATCAATGATCACGAATTACTTTTCCTACGGCTCTCAACCTTTTGGGATCCGTTGTACTATTTAACTACTAACTGCAACATATTATTTGATTATGATGAACAAGATCTTACTGAATATTTATATCAGTAGCTATTTTTGCTAATGGGACCTTTCTTATGCGGTTTCTAAAATGACACATTTATATGAAATATTCTATCGACCAGTCGAATAGAAGGATTGATATTGCACTCACAGAATAAGGATCTTAAGCACATTCCAATCTGTCAAAGGCACACATGGCTTCATTGGTAACTGTTTCAAGGTTTCCCACGTTTCACCTCTGTTTTACCTAAGGTTTGGTATGCATTCCGAATCATGGAAGGTTCATTGAGAATTTCACGTACTGCCAGCAGTAAAAATCAGCTCAAGCAGTTACAGAAATTGCAGCTGAAGTCCTGATAAGATTTATTAATGGTAATGACGGTTAAATAATTGACGTCTACCCTTGAGAACGTCATTCGTTTCCCGTTTAAATGCGACTGCAACAAAATATCCTAAATTATCCACCTGCTCATCTGCCACGAATCTCTCTGTCCAGCTTCACTCATGTTCGACACCGGCTTGGGCTTTGTGATGTAATGGACAATTAACGACTGATTTAGCGAGAATTATTCGTACCTCAGCAACAGTAAAACAATGGATTATTTGACAAATGCAGTCCAGATGTACGAATACCCTCTTTGTGTGTCAAAAACTACAATATACATACCCCATTAGCCTAGACCATAGTAAATCATTCACACTCAGCTTATAAGAACTATGTACTTGTGCTACTGAAACATGGAAAAACATCAGACGAAGCTTTTCAATGTCATTAATGATGAGAGCTTACATTACATGTCATATCTCGGAATACTAATGCCTGCCATTATGTCTACGATCCCCAATCCGGGCATCATAAACTACACATTTCACAAACCAAAATACAGTCAACATACAGAACACAAACATTTCACGAATAGGTAAATTGGTTTGGATATCACAAATCCGGTTTTAAAACACGTGTAGATCACATACCCTCCCGCCACATGATTTCACACTGGACGGCTGTGTAACAGGTGGCATGTTCTGTGCTCCTCTAGGTCCGATATAAGGAAAAAACTATATTCTTATGTGATTTTCTTTATAAAAAACGGTATTATACCTTATATAAAGTTTTGATATTCACCAGACAATATTAAAATATGTAATTTACGTGAAACATTTGTCTGACCTTACTACAGAGCCTGAGTTGTACCCAGTTTGTATAGTTTTTTTTCGGTGTATTAAATCATAATCTCCATTACTTACTTTTAGTTAGTTTTGAAATCCTAAGTAATAGTAAGTTTTTTCTACTAAGGAAGAAAGTTTGTATGACACAGGATCACATTAATAACGTTACCACATTTTACTTTTTGAATTTTAAGTAGTATTAAACTATGCATTCAATATTAAATTTCTTAAATAATAACTAAAACACACACTGCATTTTACAAGACTATTATTTCTGCAAGTTTACTTTGCAACCAAATAACAGACCTGTCTCTACGTGTGCTGTCTAGTGAGCCAGATATTGCCAGGGCGCTATAAGTTCCAGCTACTTGTAATTAAGTTGCTAGGAATGGGGGCACACACCTAATAATCTCTTAGGATAGCGTTCCAGTTTAAAGATAATTTATTAAAAAAATAACGTAAGCCAAATAATTTGTATAGTGTTGGTTTTCAACGCAATGTTCTGTTTGAAACTACTGGTGCCACCTTCCTGTAGTTTGTATTTTTTCCGTGAGGAAAACATATTGTTGGACGTTGAAAGTGAGATTTGTGTCGAGCATTCTAGAAAGCTTTAATAAATTTATATTTTCTTAGTCTGACAGTGGTTTACCACCTAAACGTGTTTTAAGTCTTTCACAGATTTTAGATGTCTTCATGTTTCGTTTTCTTGATAATTTAATAATAAACGGCTTTTACCTGCAGGTTCATCCGCAGGATTTAGGTGTGTGGGTGAATTTAAAATACTAACAGAGATTAAACCGTAATTTATAAATGTAATTGAAATATGCTTTCAGAAAATATTCCTGGTATTGAAATATTGTGACTCTTTAGAAGAAAAATAAATTAATATTTAGGTGAAATTTTCGTAAAAAAAGCTTTGAATGTTGTGAATAACGAATATACCTGCCAACTTTTGAAATTGTGTTTCCGTAAAGACCCTGGACTGCAAAAATTGTAAATCTACATTTAATCGACCATGAACAACTAAACATACAAAAATTTGCAAACAGCATATTTAATTGAAATCTCACACATTTCACATTATTTGTTCACAAATATAAACTTTGCAGACGGTATCTTAATTTAACACTGGTAAAAAGTAAGCGAAAAAGGATTGATTTTGTCGTTCTCTTCCTATGATTTTAAACTCGCATTGTGTTTACAACATTTCAAAGGATTTTTTCCGCTAAGTGCCATTTCAATTCCACACATTGATTTTAACATGCTCGGAAATACTACGAATTCCCTTAATGTCTGTTAATACTGTTTCTTAGAGTTATTCATGGTTACATCAAAGTTACACGTTCTACAAAAATTAATAACCAGGGATACATCGCACGGAGAACTATCCGGAAGTGAAAGAAAACGATAGTCAAACGATTGCTGATTTCAGAAATAGTGTCGACGTAAAATCGAACAGATCGATTAATTATTGACTAAAATAAAATATAGCGTATCTTGGCGTAATCTTATAGTCAAATGATAGAATCCTACCACAACTGTCCATAAAAGCCGCAATAACCTTATCCCATATGAATTTCATCTAGCCGATCGAATTTTAGTTTTGAAATTCGTAAAATAACACAGTTAATCCGTATAACCGTAAAATACAGCACCTATCCGTAAATTTTAAGGGAAAATCGTAAAAGTTGGCAGGTATGAACGAATAATAGGTAGACAGTGGAGAGCGTGAATCGAACCCAGAACCCTCGGCACGGTAACATGATGCCTCAAGCTACTCGGCTAATCAGACACTACAGTTGATTTCTATTATGATACAATCAATACTGCACAATTTGTAAACCAAGATTTCTCCAGTGCGAACGTCATTAGGCTGAAATATCTGAGGTATCATGTGCCATGAATGAAGCATGGAGGAAGGAATATATGGAGACGAAATAACGCTAAATCCGTGAAACCTCACGAAAAAACTGCTCTCCTACTGCGCATGCATCGTAGGAGTACCAAAACATTGGGTTGTTTGCACAGTGTATGCTGCTGAGAATATTTAATTTTCTAATATTCTAAAGTTTTCTATAATGCCAAGTTGTATTGCATATGGTTGCACAAACAGACGAGATAGTAAAAAACCTGGAATAGCGTTTCATAAGAAAGTCACATTGTAATTATCGTTCTTGAAGTATCTGACAGGTAACTGCAACATTAGGGCCATTCGCTATAAATTTATTCATTGCTCTCAATAGGATCATATCATTCTCAAATTTTTGTTGGTGTAGTGTAGACAATTAGCATATGTTACTACTATTTTGCACCTGAAAAGCTAGCCTTATTGTAGACAAGTGTTGAAATTTTAATTTAAGCGGGTCATGTTTACATCGCAACACAGTGAATATGGTATTCTGCATGCTTTACTCACGTTTAAGTTTACACTGAAAGTGTACGATGAAATTAATTGTGATAATTTGTGCTGTGCGAACTACTAAACGTGATGAAATAAACTTTGTTGTCCGAAATGTAGTTCGCAATACATTTCTTGTGCTTAGATGTGTCTACACAGTTTGATATTGTAGCGGCAAAATTAATAGAAATGTTGGCAGATTGAAATGCGGTGTGTACCAGAAGAGAACAAACAATTTATTTATTATTAGTTATTAGCTACCGACTTATGAATGCACTGATTTTGCTAGCAAAATTATATAGGCCACTAACAGTACAATATCTTCTAAGTAAGCTCAGAAACTATGAGGTCTTTTGAAGTGATAATTTTTTTAAAAGTTCTAAACATTGACTTATGCTATTTTTAAAATTTCAGATATGACTTGTTTCTGTTTGTAAATATGTCTACAAGTATATTTCTAGGTTTTGTTCTTGTCAATTACTGAAATAGAATGTGAAAATATAACCTATTTGAACATCAACTAAAATTTAAGGACTGTAGAAATAAAGTTTGTTATTCAAGTTAAAAGAATTACCTGCTCACTAAGTTACGTCCGAATTCATCACCAGATATGGATATGGTGAAAGTTTTCTTCTGGTCCAGGCCGCATTTCAACCTAACCACGTCAATTTTAAGGTACAATATCTCGAACTAAGCGAGATATCAAAAAATTTTATTCTTTATTTTCAGTTTCTCTCATCGAGTTACATAAGAATTCGTCATCAAATTGCGGCGCAACGGTTATCGTTGAATCCCCTCATAACCTAACAACCTCACTTTTGAGACAGTATATCTCGCGAACTAAGCGAGATATCGAAAAAATTTATTATTTATTTTCGATTTGTATCGTCGTGTTACATAAGAATATACCACCAAATTTGACTTTGGGGACACGTTTCTTCTGAATTTAAACCAGAAACTCCACTCTTTTGAGACAGTATATCTCGAGAACTAAGCACGATATCAAAAAATTTTATTCTTCATTTTTGATGTGTCTCGTCGAGTTACATAATAATCCATCATCAAATTGCGGTGCCACGGTTGTCTTATGATTCCCTTGAGGTTTTTGTTCCTAATTTCCCGTGTTTCTCCTGCCAAGCAATATGGCGGCCTCCCCTCCCCACTTCTCTCCACCCGGTTTCACTCCAGTATGTGGTGAAGGTCCCATGCGTCGTCTCCATATATTCCTTCCTCCATGGAATGAAGACTTCTCTTTGCGAACTTACACAAAGAAACATAACATGGCATGGTGCAAAAAAAAAATTGAGATAAAGAATAGATTCTAAGTTCCTGCTCCGCAGTTAGATCACGTAGTCGTATATCATACTATAGATGTTAAATCAGATCCTAAACTTTCAAACTGTTAAAGCTCAGAATAGACGTGACCCGCTATATATATATATATATATATATATATATATATATATATATATGCGCTGCTTCACATGTAGTGTATTTCTGCATCGCTCATACAACGCATTATACTACAGAAACATGTTAGCACTAATACCTGTGCATCATGTTGGCTTTAAGCCCTGATGCTGACTTACCGTGGGCGAGTGGGTTGTGCGTGACGAAGCCAGGCTGCGCACTGTTCAGAACCGTCGTCATCTCCTCGTGGTCCCCCGGGTGGATGTACTCGTATATACTGTTGCCCGTCAGCTCCACCTACCACAAATCAGTCTTCATCACCTATTAGCTACTCCCACACACAAACATTCAGCATACAATACAAACTGTTAAATTCTCCAGCCTCTCAGACGAATTGGATTAAGGGAATCTTAACGATTCTTTTAAAACATAATTCATGATTATATCATGAATCAAGTGACAGTTAAGGTTTCTGCGAAAAGTTTTAAATTAAAACAGTGACAACAAATAAAATTGAATAGAAGCTAAGGACAACGCCCTAAGTTTTTTTTTTTTTTTTAAATGGAAGTGTTTAATATACATGTGATGAAAATCTTCGTACGCATGTTACTGCGATTAAAGACCAGACTGGGTGCGAAGCACTCAAGGATTGGTCGCCCCTTTCTGCCGGCATGCACCCAGTGCCAACACCCTTATCAGCGGTGAAGTGGGGAATTGTCTCATCTTCTGCTGCTCCCTACAGTAAGATCTTGGGTACAGGAAGTGATTTGACCCTGCTGGGGGTAAAAGGACGGTACCGGGCAGCTAACGTACACCGTTGAATGTGGCAGTAATCTCGGGGCTATCCGTCTTCCGGCTTTTCCGTTTTTGCTACTGCTACGTTGTACGGTTTGGTGATCAAATAAAGTGGTGTCCCTTGCCACCGCAATGTACCAGCTTCTTGCTATCAAAATCGTGGCGATTGGTAGCGCATGGGACCGAACGTTTGACCCTGAAGGAGCAGCACCACCTTGAGCACTACCGTGGCCTTTGGACAGCTGCGGCGCTCATGCGCTACGGTGGTGCTCTGTGAAACCTGGACGAGTGTCCGGGAATCTGTGCTCATCAGTGGTGTTTTGCGCTGGGGAACGCACACTTGGTGCTTGCCCCGTGTGGTATTCGGTCACTACGGCTTCCGCAGTGTCCCCGCAATGTGGCGTTGGTGGGTCCGGACGCTTGCGGAACTAGCAGAGATGTTTTAGCTATACAGCTCGGTTTTTGAGGGTCTTCGGCCTGGTTCGTGGAGGACGCCGCATCTGCGTCGCTCCCCGTGGGCACCCTTAATGGGCACCGAAGTTCGCCTTGTCTCACCATCCTAGCTGTAATGGCGGGTAAGGCTTCAGGTGTCTAATTTCGCGGCGGGGTTGGCTGTGGGTTGTTACGGATGGTATCCAAGAGGGAGATTTGTGAGGTACCCCGCTGAAGCAGCCTTATATATACCTGAGATGATAAATGTTGCCAAGGATCTTTCAGATGAACGTTTAGATTTCAGAAAAATATGGATGTGCTCAGCATCAGAACTGTGCACACCTTTGGCATTCCAATCCTCAACGACAACAGTAAGGAGAATACCTGTCAATGACAGCAAGTCAACTTATTCCCCTGATTTTATCTATCTAACTATCGTGACCCAAGTACGTTGCTGGGAGACGTTATATATTTCATTGCCGTCATTAATGAAAGTAGATGATCACATGTTTATAGAGGGGAAATTAGGGGGCCTGTTATGACACCCTTGCTAGGGTCGTATTAGACACGAAACGCCAGTTTATTCTCTGCAGTTTCTAGAAATTAATAATCAATATCGTGCGACACGGAATACACTTAGCACTGCGAATATGTCAGGGCTTATGATATTTCGTTTGCTGTATCTTCTGTTTGTTATTAAAGATTCTTTTAATCCTGGATTTCCCTATAGATAACTCAGTGATAATTAATGCCGTTTTACTAATATTTCTTGTGTATATTTGCGAGGATCATCCTAGCATTTGCAGTCGAAGGCTTCGTGACAGGAGTCGATAGTTTCTAGCATTGCTCTTGAAGAAGACGGATGTATGTCGGCTGAAACGTCAGCTTTTCACACCGTGACGCGGCACTAAACACATCGCCTCGGTGTTAGCCTACACAATTAGTGAATATCGCAATCAGGATGGCTGTGGTTTCAAGTAATATACACTAAGTAACGAAAGAAAACATTAAATGAATATTTTTACTTCTGTAGAACATAGGCTTTATAGAATATCGTGAAATCGTATCCTACCGACCAAATGAGGAACCGTCCACAGGATAATGTGCAGGATGTAGGCAAATATTTTTTCGAAACGTTGATGTCAATTCAAAATAATGGACTTAAAGTAAATATAAGTGAGAAAAACCCACTCACGTTAGCGTCTGCAAGTTTATGTATGAGGTGGGATCATTAAAAAGGGCGAATAAAAATAGAGATATTCGGGACATGACTGTACACAGATGTTTAAAATTAGTGGTACATGTATTCTGATCATGAAAATTCAGTATGGTATGAAGCAGCCACGTACTGCAATCAGACTCTCTGTCGCGGCATGGAAACAAAGCTTGCATATTCTTCTGGGGAACACGCTGCCACGCCGCCCAAGCTGTTACAATTGGCATCCGTCCGCTATGCTACTCAATAATGCAGTCTGCCCAATTCCGCTCACCCTGATAGCGTCTAATGGTGGCTTCCCACGGACCGTGGTTTTGTGGGCCGCGCCATGAAGCCCAATTGTACGGATCAACACGCGCCACAGGCTAGCCCTCGCTGCCACCTCCCCATCAAGATGCCTAGTGTCGTTTCAGCTACCCGGGCGTTTAATGTTTACCGACTGGGTGACGGATAGAGGCGGGTCCCTTTCCACGGCCTGTTGTTTATAGCTAGACCGGCGCGGTCGGCTAATGCAGAGGCCGCGGGAAGCTACCATAATACGTACGCGGCCATCACTGTAGAACAATTGAAGTATGTCCTCCCGAAAACACTACAGTTTGCTACTCAGCTCGCTAGTGGCGGCATCCAAGCCCATTGCAGTCCGAGGCGTTGATGGTTTCTGGTCATTGGAAGCCAACACAATGGCATGCGAATATTCAGTATTTTAATGTAAACGTATAAATGTGGTGCAGCTTGCTTTTACCAAAACATTAGATTGTGTTATCTGCCTTTTCAGTCCTCTCTATGGAATGTGGTGAGAAGCTGATTGCAATCCTCTTTCTTGTCTCATCCAGTATTAAAAAATGTTAATAACTGACACTTCTAAACGTATAGAAAACTTTTTTTACACACAGCATAGAAAGGAATGGAAATATATTGTCTTTTAGTTGTATTTTCAGATCTGTATCTATGATTATAGGACCGAGCGCAGTGGTGTAACGGCTAGCGTTCTGGCCTCGCATTCGGGAGGACGGCGGTTCGAATCCCCGTCCGGGCATCCAGATTTGGGTTTTCTATGGTTTCCCAAATCACTCCAGGCAAATGCCAGGATGCTTCCTTCAAAAGACCATGGCCGAATTCCTTCCCATTCCTTGCCCCCATCCTTTCTCGTCTTTAAAGACCTCGCTGTTAGACGCTAAGCAGATAAAAATAATAAATATAATATATATATATAATTATAGGATGATGGTTGTTGTTGAATGCGAGTTTTCTCTGCGGTTGCTGAAACTCCAATGCGAGTGTTCAATGTATTTGTATTGTGTTTTATCCGTTGGGGGGGGGGGAAGGTGTAGAGGAATCCCATCGACGTCAGTATCATTACAGTTAGACATTTTTTCCAGTATGATTAACAGTTGTAGTCACGAAATTTTGAGACCTAATCGAATGGTGACAGAAATATGTTGGAAATTGATTCTCTACAAGAGACAGGTTTGACGGTAGAATGATATAGTGATAGCTTTCCTGTCATTTTATGCCGACTCGGTGTTGTTTGGGACCAATCCTTCGTTACCAACAACTTTCCATATTCAATTCTGGCAAAAAATTCTTAATCCACGCGTACGAAGTCGCGGGTACGAGCTAGTCAGTAATATACGGACGGACAAATTGGTGTACCATGAAGCGGGAACCATGTCTATGAATTTTCGAATACAAAACTATGCAATTTCAATGAGTAATGTTAACAATAGTAGTATCCTCAACGTATCTGTAATTTATTTTAATAATTTAACGAAATTTAAGAAAAATCAATTGAATACCGTTTTAAAAGGATATGTATGCTATTATCTCCCGTACATGATAAAAAAATATTAGCCTCTTCAGTCCCCAGCTCATAATAAAAGTGCAAGAGAACTACTATTGTGTTATTTACTTTGTGTTAATGTTAGTTAACAATGAATGACCATGTAAAACAATTTTGAAACAATAATTAATTTTTTATAGATGGTATCATATATGATACCTGGGGACTCAAGCAGAAAAATCATACACACAACTTTACTGCTTCATGTTGCATTATTTCATGGAAAAAAGATATGTCTTTACCTTTATTTCGACGAGCCATGTTGTACAGCTGCAGGATCCCAAGTTTCCAAAAAGTGCTGCTAGGCAGAAGATCGAATAAATGAACTGTGAGAAGCGCGATGTGTATTGTAGATGATACGATAGGCCAGAAAAGCTTCAGCTGTGCAGAGGCCCGAGAAGATAATAATTTATGTAGGTTTCATATATGATACCTCGGGACTGAAGAGGTTAACCGGGGATATCATAATCTTTCGTTTAGGTATTGTTTCCAACATGTTGCAACATGCAGCACCATAGTAATTTGGAACTGAAATCATTGGTATTTGTTCTCACTTTTTACACAACTACTTTAAAGAGTGCCCAAGTGGTTTCGTTACGCATTCACGAGCGTCCACTAGACCCCAAGCAATAAGAACTTAATACAAACAATGCTGGCTTGAGTAATGTTTACGAAGCCAGGCACTAGATCGCATTGGCAAGTGTAAGATACAGGCTCACTAATGTCACTTGAAGCTCTCACGGTATTGAATTTTAGGATCATGTAAAAATTGTAATAAAGAAATACGTGATATGCTATTAGAAGAATAACAAATAAATATGGGACACATAGTGATTTACTGCTTTGATTGCGATTGCTGTCAGCTTACAATAATTCCTAAACCCACGTCACCTGGCTGAAAAAAAATGTTCTTTTCTATTAGTCTCCAGAATTTTATTGAAGTTTTAATACTGATTTCAACAACTATAATATTATCAGGAATAAGGTTATTGCTGTTGTGTTAGGTTATTTTATCTTATTGCCACATCAGGGCATTTTATCTCGTTCTTAGACCTATTGTCTTAGCGTATTACTTACTGTGGTCAGTGAACAGGTTGGTTGGGTAAGGTAATTGTACAGAGAATGCAGTGCGGTTTTTACCTGAATAAGATGATTTAGAGCGTGAAGATCTATGCGACAGTTGTAATGAAATGTCGCTGTATTTATTAAGGAAAATGATAGGTGGAGCTGTCTTAAAAAGAATTTTAGAAACAAAAATAGGTTTACACAAAGGAACTTGGTTGGAATAACGTCGAATTCCACTAGACACTGATGATCTTAAAATTTATTATGGCCCAAAGCAATAAACAACCACAGCGTTCTCTGAAGAAGAATTAAAGTTGAGAAATGTTTTTAAAGTTGTTGTGGAATAATAGAAAAGACGGTTGTTTTGGGTTATACCTTAAACTGACGTTACCTCTTGGCGTATCGACCCATTCCCTGGCAAGATGGCCACGGTGCATATCCTCATGCCTTTAGCAACATTTCAAACTACCTTTCGAAGACTGAGATGTATTTTTTTTTTAAATTTCTCTCGTAAAGTAAACTGAAAAAATATGATTAGATTAAACTGCAAGCAACAAAACTGTAACTTTTATTTTCTTACTAAATTTTAACTGCAGCGATTGTTCCTGACATCTTTCGTGAATATATTTCTCTGTTCCGAGCAGGTCCGTAATGAGTTATACCAGAAAATTCCTCAGTCGACAGTATTCATTTACATTACTGTCACCTTCTTTACGTGAATGTGAAATCAGCATGCATGTTTTAATTACGAATAAAGCTATTAAGGAAAAACAAATTAAAATTTCTATTAGTAAGTAATGTCTGTTTGTAATTATACTGACCGTAAAATCTAATTGCGTCAAAAATACAAAACTTGAAAACTATGAAATTTCACCTCCATCGGATTGTTATTAATAATACAATTACTTTCAATCAAGTATAGTTGCCAACTGTAATATTTATTCTTCCGATTGATTTTTTTAGACATATCTTAGCAAGAGTGTCATGTACACTGGTCAGATGTACAGTAATAAGGTAGTGTAAAGGTACGCACTAGGACTCGAATCCTGAGGTTTCAATATCTGGTAAGAGAGTTTGGATTCTCTGTCTCTAACTCAGACACATTTATCTAAAGAATGTGATGCCAGTTCGCTAAATATGCAATTCCTTCAAGAAGAGTTATTAACACATTTATTGCTTCTAAATTACGCTCAAATGCAATTTAAATCAGATTCCATTTGACTTTTACGTAAGATACATTTCTGCCAAGCCTCGCATATTTTAGCGAAAAGGAAATATCTGGCGTGAAAAAAAAAAAAATAAAGAAATAGTACTGAAACCAATCCCATTAAAGAAGAGCTAAATATGAATTTTAATAACACTTGGTTAATCAATATTTCAGTTTAGGGGTTCAGAAAAACTTGTGATTCGTTCGCAGTTAATAAAAGCTTTAGGTTACAGTGAACGTAAACACTAATTAAAGTATACAAAACGAGTTTTAACGATGTGCTATAGTGGATGGGAACAAGCTAAGTACGATGAATCAACGGAAGCTTTCCCGGTTTATAAATGGCATTAATCATGTCATCCTCGGACTTCCCTCGGAGGAACCAATCCAATAATTCTGACGTTTAGAAGCCGGCGAAGCTGAATTCGGAGAGAGACGGAGAACGGATCTAATATGTCGTGGGTTTCTGCGTTTGGCTCTATTTGTTCAGCAAATTCTAAGAGACGTCTCAACTAATTACTTTTACTGTACCGAGCGTGGTGGTGTAACGGCTAGCGTTCTGGCCTCGCATTCGGGAGGACGGCGGTTCGAATCCCAGTCCGGGCATCCAGATTTGGGTTTTCCATGGTTTCCCAAATCACTCCAGGCAAATGCCGGGATGCTTCCTTCAAAAGGCCATGGACGAATTCCTTCCCATTCCTTGCCCCTCATCCTTTCCCGTCTCTAAAGACCTCACTGTTAGAGAGACGTTAAGCAGATAAAAAAAAACCAACAACACAACGTTTACTGTCGCCGGCCTCGGTAGCGTAGGGGCTAGAGTGTTAGCTCCACGTGCCGAAGGTCGCCGGTTCGAGTCCGGCCGAGGGCATGGGTGTTTAGTGTATGTGTTGTCTCTATGTCATGTCCATCGTGTTGTGTCTAGAACCACTTGGAAAAATAATACACTGTGAAGCAATGAAATACACTGGATGATTCAAAATACACTTGAGTTGGCCATTAAAAAAAAAAAAAAAAAAAAAAAAAAAAAAAAAAAAAAAAAAAAAAAAAAAAAAAACCAAAAAAAAAACGTTTACTGTCTGATACATATTATTATTTGGATCTTCTTAGCTGTATTCGACTTAACTTAGCGAAAGCAGGTAATACGTTTTAAATCAAGAAATTTTCACTTTTGTTTTTAATTACATGTTGCCCTAACAGCCTGCTGTCCAATGACTACCGGGAAGGTAAAAAATGACCACAGCGTGGCGTTGAACCCATCACATCCGTTCTATTGCCGAAAAGGTTGTAATGGTAGTGCGGAGCTGTACCTCCGCGATTCCTTCAGGAAGCGGCAGAGGCCGTAGGAACCCTGTAACCTTTACTTTACTAACAGCTCTGTGCAACGAAAAAGAACTTCGTACCCGATAGGACAAGAAAGTCACATTCGTTGATGTATGCATTTATTGTAGCAACTTCAGATCGAATAGAAAATCTTTATAAAGTATTAAAAACAAAAAGTTATTAGTTTTGAAGTCGCTGTTTAGCTAATAAAAAGATTATTTTTGCGTTTATTACCCTTGCAGCTAATTTTTGTCTGACTGTATAGAACTTTAAAATTATAGATTTTTTTGCTTATGACTTTTCGCCTCAAGGAAGGAATTCAGCCATGGCCTTTTGAAGGAGCCATGCTGGCATTTACCTGGAATGTGTTCGGGAAACCATTGAAAACCGAAATCTGGATGGTTGCAAGAGAATTCGAACATACGTCCTCCTGAATGCGAGGCCACAGCGTTACCGCTCATCCACCAAGCTCAGTGAAACAATCATAGAACCTTTCGCTATTGAGACATTAAACTCACAGTTAGAGGTTTTTCTTTTAGAACTACAACATACCTGAAATGGAACGTGGTGTGTGAGCGGTCTGGCCTCACATTAGAAAGGGCGTGTGTTCGAATCTCCACCCGGCCTTTCAGAATTCGTTTTCACATGGATTCCCGGAATCTCTCCAGGCGAATGCTGGGAGGACTCCTTTAAAAATGCCATGCCCAAATTCCTTTCCGTACCTTGCCCCAAGACCTTTCCCGCATCTAATGACCTTTACGTCGGCGAGGAAGCATTCCCGACATTTGCCTCTGAAAAGTGTGATGGGAGATGTGCAACGGTATGACGTAGTAGACTGCCTGTGGGGGAGGGGGGAGGGGGGTGGGAACAGTGGGGACTACGAGTGCCTCGGGACCTCTACGGAAACTGAAGGCCCTGCAGATTACCTGAAAAGTCTGATGGACCTACGACAGGACCTAGCAAGCCAGTAGCGGATCAATCCTTGCTTTCAAATCTCGGAATGAATGGATATAAGGAAAAAGGAAGCGGATATGGTAGTGTTCTGCGAACCGGAGCTCTAAATGTACAAATACTGACTAAAATTGTGAATCTAATTGAAAGAAAATGGATATTTTGGGACATGGGGAGACAAAGTAGAAAGGACGAGGATGAAGAAAACTGAGGCTAGTATTTCGATTGCACGGGAATGGGAATGAAGGAAGGAGAAGAAATGGACTAGGGATAGTTATGAGAGAAGGAGTAGAGGAAGTAAAAGTGACAGGACCATGAAGATTAAGCAAACAGTTAAAGGAAATCTGGAGATAATGCATGTATACGCTCCACAAGTAGACTCCACATCGCAAGATAAAGAAGAGTATGAAGAAGGGCTGCAGAGACAGTTGAATGGTCAAAATATTATAATTATGAGAGACATAAATGATCAAGCGGGCATGGAAAGGCAGGGGTATGAGGATCAGAAGGATGGGGAAGCAGGCATGAAGAACGGGCAAGGCCATAGGCTTTCTGTAATACAAGTGGGTTGACGATAGGGAATCAGTGGTACAAAAACAAGAGAGCTGCAAAGAAACCTGGTATAATAGTAATTGCAAACGAAGTCTGTAGCGTTCTACATGATATTTAGTAGAGAATTGAAGAGGATTGAAGGTAATACAATAAGAGGCTATAGATGGATATCACCTGATATAGTTTTTATTACTTATGGTTTTACGCCTCGTCGACGTCGAGGTCATTAGAGGCGGGATAGGACATGGGGACAAGGAACGGGAAGGAATTTGGCCATGGCCTTTTTTTGAAGGAAGCATCCCGGCATTCGCCTGGAATGACTTGGGGAAACCATGGAAAACCCAAATCGGGATTCGAACCTGCGTCCTCCCGAATGCGTGATACAGGTAATAAAGCTAAGGACTGTAGCAAATAGGAGAAAATCTGAAACACAGGGTAGGAAAATAGAGGTATGGAAACTAGAAGAGTTGTAGAGCAAAGAGGAATACCAGAAAATTGTAAGCCCGCCATTCGGGAGAACGCTGGTTCGAATCCAGATTTCGGATTCCCGAAATCACTCTCGCGTTTCACTTTATTATAACAAAAAAAAGTCAGTTAGTAAAATGCGCACAGCAGCTTAAAACTTAACGCTAGGTGTTATATTAGCAAAATGTTATAGAGTAAATTCGTTACAGAAACTACGGTTTCATTTAGGAAATACATTTGCCTAATGTAGTCTTCTTGGGCCTTCAACCACACGCCGTGGAAGCCTCCAATCAAACATTGACCTCAGTCCATCCGTGCAGCGCAGCCCATAAATACGACTGTGCCCAATATCTGTAACTTATTTGTATATTTTTTTCAGTTTTGCTCTTTATTTCTCTCATTTCTTGTTTATGTTGTGTTTAAAGGCAATTAACAGGGTTATGTTAACTAATTGTTATAATTATGCTTCACTGTTAGTTCTAAGCCAACAAGGTGACCCTGCCGACCCCGGCAGCGTAGGGCTAGCGAGCTTCCTTTGCGTTGCAGGGGTCGCCGGTTCGAGTCCGGCCGAGGGCATGGGTGGTTTTAATTAAGTGTTGTGTTCGTCTTGTGTCATCCTTACAGAAATGGAATATAACCACAATGAAATGAAATCTATACATTGTAAGAGAAACACACACATTGAGCTGGCTGTATGGCTAACATGGCCAAATGCCATTTAAAAAAAAAAAAAAAAAAAAAGTTGACCCTATAGAAGCTTCTCGCGGCAACTGAATAATGTTAGTTTTATGACTGGCTTGATTTTACCATATACCAGTCCCTCAAAAAATATTTTCAGTTAAATAAGTTATTTAAGGGGACATTTCAGCTACGCAGTCTTATTGCAATGATACCAAGGTAGATTTATCAGGTAAAACATCTTGGGACAAAGTAAGACGCTGTAGAACTACATAATATTATACAGTGACCACACGATATCCGTTTTGGGAGTGAGCTATTAAAACCAAAGTTGGTGGTATTTTGCTTGTCATCCAACACTGTATTTTAATGAAACGATTGTTGACGCAAGATGAACGCAAGAAAACTGCAAGAGTAGTTGCCGCGACTAATTACAATCAACTGCTTACGAACATTTAGTAGCTGTATAGTGACGAAATGGAACTGTATATGCGTGATTGTGAGTTTATGATATTCGATAATCACATTGGCTGCAGAGATTTCATAACAACGTATTTCCAGAAAATCAATATGCTTCCTGTGAACTTTGATAAATTTTCTGAATTCCGTCTATCATTCAGTGTGGATACCAGGAGACTCAACCAAATAGTTTTCTCTAATTCACCATTATTTCTGGGGACCGGAACATTCTGAAAGAATCTAGTTGGAAGTATAGCAATAAAAATAATCATCATAATTTACAGCATCACCATAGTTTTTTTAAGTAATCGTCTTGGTTGGTATTAGAATTTACGATTTCGGTGACAACATTAATTGCAGGTTACGATTGGTTGCCGATGATGCACTTACCTATAGAGAAGTAAGGTGCTCTGACGATTTCTTAGAAATACAGCGCGATCTGGATATTATTTCGAAATGGTGCCATAAATAGCAGCTTACACTTAACTACAAAAAGTTCAAGGCAATGCGAATAAGTAACAAAAAGAATCCGTTTGTTCACGAGTTCAAAGTAAAAAATTCAGTATTTGACACGGTTGATTCCCTGATGTATCTGGGCGTAGTAGTACAAAGCAACATGAAATGGGACTAGCACATAACTTCCGTCGTAGATAAAGCTAATTCTAGTTTACGATTCATAGGTCGTATTTTGAAGAATTGTAATGCTAAAGGAAATAGCGTACAAAACTCTAGTGCGTCCATATTTTGATTACTGTTTGGGATCTGTATCGCAAGGGATTGATTGAAACGTTAGAGAAAGTACAGAGGAGAGCCGCTCGATTCGTGACTGCTTGCTACAGCCCTTATAAAAGCATCACAGAATTGATACATAGGTTGGGCTGGGATTGTTTGGCAGACAGGCGACGTTGTTTTGTTTGAATTTGTTGGAGAATATGCGAAATTCTTTGATTTACAAATGTAATGGAATACTTCTTTCACCAAACTATTTAGGTCGCAATGACAGGAGGGATAAGATTAGAGAAATACGATGCCGTACTGATGCTTTTATGTATTCTTTTTTTTTTCCTGGGGTTATTCGGGATTGGAATGCACAGAATTAGGATTGGTGCTTAGCACCCTCTGCTACCCGCAATATTTTTGAATTAGAGAGTAGAGATGTAGATGCAGATTATAAGTTTCCTTCTCAAGAACACACGCAATCCACATTTGGATTATTGTTGTGCCATTTGGGACCCGTTTCGTAAGGGGTTGATCGAAAGTATACAGAAAGTACAGAGAAGAGCCGCTCGATTCGTGACCGCTTGCTACAGTCCTTATGAAAGCGTCACAGAACTGATTAGTAGACTAGGTTGGGAGTCTCTGGTAGATAGACGACACACGTTTCGTTTAAACTTATTGGTAAACATGTGTACTCCCACTTTCACTTACGAGTGTAGTGAAATACTTCTTCCACCAACCTATTTGAGACGGAAGGACAGGAAAGATAAAATTAGAGAAATAAGGTGCCGGACTGATTCTTGTATGAATTCTTTTTTCCCTCGTACCATTAGGGATTGGAATGCACAGCAAAGAGATTAGCTTTGGTGCTGAGCACCCTCTGTCACCCACAATTTTGTGAATTGCAGAGTATATATGTAGATGTAGATGTAGATCACAAACGGCATAAAGCGTCCTTCGTTTCCAGGTGGCGTTATGACTGAAGCAAAGGAACAACACTTACGCTGGTATCTCTCAATACATCGGTGCGATATGGTCACGACTAACCAAGGAAGAAAACATGGTTTAAGACTTACAGTTACTATGCTGAAAAATAAAACGTGCCATATATCCATGGAGAGAACTTCTGTTTATGAAGTAAAGAAGTCGTATGCATTATAAGCGGTATGAGAATGTTGTAAAAACAACAGTTGAATGTATGAAAGTGAAAGCAACATTACTGACTCTTTAGTGTAAGACATGTGCATGGATGACACGTTTCGAAACCGTTTCCTGTCGAATAATAGTTTCGACTGCTGCATACACTCCTACCTGCGACAATCCAAGATGCACAGACGCCGTCTCGGAGATATACATGATCTTCCCATCCGGCGCCACCACGAAAATAAAACCATCCAGCGTCTGCGAACAAAAAAAGTTCACCAAACTCAGTATCATGCTGAATAAATTTTATCTTAAAACCAAAGTCATTCACTATTCGCCATAAATTTTGAATCGCATACCGCTTCCACGAAATTGTTACTGAAAATTCATACATAGAAATTTATCATAGTTATGGATAGGAATGGTTTTTAGTAGCTGCATGGATAACTGTGATGCTGAAGATATGCAACCCGTTTTTTTTTCGCTTCAAGATTTTATGACTCTGTAACAGGATTTACTTCTTCATTTTTTTTAAAAAATGAAGTAAGACTAAACGTTTTCAATCTATTAACTTTAATGATCCTGTTAATGTGCTTTAAGTTATTATTTTCTGAAGAAAAAATGGGGATTATCCTAGAATTCGCCTTAATAACTTCAGGAAACTATTTGTAAACCGTAATAAGGATCACAGATTCTCCCGCTTGATGTGAAGATACATATTGCCCATATTGACAGAAACCAGATAGACATTAACCAAACCTTAGAAAGAACCCTGGATGTGGATTACATTAAATGTGGAGTAATGAGTTTCAGGATCATCACCATAAAAAGATTAATGTAATTAACAAGGGATGCAATTCTATACGTTACAATACCCATAGAATGTACTGGTATATGTCTCGTACTCCCAATATCACATGATTCTGTGAAATTTATTAGAGGCTCCTACAATGCCAAAAAAATTGGCCGATAGTTTTTACTTCCTCAGAAGGAGCCAGTTATAACTATTGCCGTAAACTGTATCCCACAAAAACAATTCTTGTAGAAATAGGTTAAGTCTCGTGTTCGTGTAGTGACAGAAAGTTATGAGATCTTCTCCTGAGCCAAGTCTACACTTTACAGTGTGTATTCACTTCTCTTTGTGGAACAGAATGGATTCTCTCGGTGTCGTAGATCGTTTATTTAGAATAAAAAACATTCTGGTGACTTGGCCATTATACAAAAGTATTAGACTTATACAGAAATAATTATAAGCTAATTCAATGCCATTTTAATTTATTCAACGGCGTCAACATCGGAATTACAGTTATCACACATGTAAAACAAGGTATTTCCATCTGTGAAAGCCTCATAAGCCCATAGCTTACTAACCGTACACTGAATCCATTTTTCATTTGGTTTACTTTATAAATAATCTACAAAGCACAACAGGAAAAAGTATTCCTTTTCATCTGAGGTATCTTTTCTATTTCTTTTAGAAGGTACAGCCTTCTCTTGGCCCCACTGCTTTTCGTACCTTTGGTAGTCTTTTCCAGTTCTCTCTACGTTTTCTTTTCCTATTGATTTTTTTTTCTTTTGTGCAGTTTCCTTTTCCGTTCTTAGCACATTGAGATTTGGCGAATCCGTTAAAATTGTACTGCTCATTTTTTCCTTTTATTTGTTTACGTCCTTCCTCCTGCTTTTTTGAATGGCCTGTTATCTTCAGGGCTTAGACCTATGAGTGGAACTTGGGCTGGGGATAAGGATTTTGTGCCAAGAAGATCATCATTCAACAATGACCTTACAGGTGATCGCGGGCCTACGGAATCATTAGATGATCCAGCCTCTTCCCTGCCCTGCTCTGATCTTACAAAATTCATCTCACCTGCATTTGACCATTTCCAGCTTTCTGGCTGAGATCTTGATTGGCTTCTGGATCTGGGCTAGGCGTATTAACTGGATTTGGTCTATCAGATGTCCATGCAGGCATATAATATTGGTCTGTGAAAATAATGATAACTGAAGAAATAATAGCCTAGAAGTAAACGCAGATGTGTACTCAATGCAGTAATCTGGTTTCATGGAAACTCGTTTAAATTAAATTTTTATAAAATTCCTTATATTGAGTTTTAAAAAAAGAAGGATTTACATATAAAACACAATGCAAGTGTAATTTTAGAAACAGAGAGAATACATTTCGGTGGCACATAAATAAATTAGCGAGAATGTTTCACGTCATTGCTGAAGAAGATATATATATATATATATATATATTTATATATATATATTTTTTTTTTACTTGTGGCTTTACGCCTCGTCGACGTCGAGGTCATTAGAAGCGGGATGGAACTGGGGACTAGGAACGGGAAAGAATTAGGCCATGGCCTTTTTGAAGGAAACATCTCGGCAATCGCCTGGAGTGATTTGGAGAAACCATGGAAAACACAAATCCGGATGCCCGGACGGGGATTCGAACCGGCGTCCTCCCTTAACCGCTCACCCACCACGCTCGGTCTGAAGAAGATAAGTAGCTACTTGTTTGTAACAAGAACATCTGGAACATATGAAGCATCTGCACTCTCATTTTCTTTAAGTCATGGTGCCAATTATATTGGGAAAATTCATCACAAATTCATAGCACAGAAACCAGACGCTTCTATCGTCGCCGGGTAGTTTCTCAAATAAATATCTTCCAATTGTCTTTCCTCCATTCCGCCGTTGGAAGGTGCATTAAGTGGTCTATCTGTGGTCAGTGGTATGAAAAAATTGAAGTTTGATTAAATGTTAAATTCAAACTGTTAGTATGAATAAGGTAAATTCCACGGTGAATACTAATAGTTTCCAGTCACTGTCTGAATCCCTTAGAAATCATTCCTCTACAACGTTTTTTCGTCCCTACCAACACCCTTCCCTTTCTACCGCTGTCCTGGTCATTCCTCTATTTTGCTTATTTTGTATGAAGTTTAAACGCTGGCGTATCTTAACGGATTAAACATTTAATTGTGAACGGCGTCTAAAAATTGTTTCCGTTTAACAGCTCAGCGCTGTACTATTATAGTAACAACAGCACTGAAGGTGGCACAATCAAGGTTTATTATTGACTAGTGCTCAGACAAAATGATACCTATCGTTCGATAGTTAAGGGTGTGCCTTAAATTTAAGAAGTTATTGAGAAAATGAGATGATAACCTATAAAAAGGGCTCTTGTTAAAAAAGTTATATTACTGACAAAAGATTAATAGCAATAGTTTTGGAAGTCCCACAAATCATCTAGAATTCAATATGTCAGAAAGAAAGTAGTAATTCTTGATGAAACTTAAGGGCGTAACAGAATCGACAGTTGCTTTTGTGCCGAGATCAGATAAAGCTGGGGTGACAAGCATTGTGCGAACATCTATAGTTTGACAAGTCAAGATAACAGCTGCCATGACTATCGCGTTTGCTACATCTGGAACCGTTAAATAAGATGTGGACATCCTACGAATCTTACGTAAATATAAAATTACTGTATAGGGACGCTGTGCGAAATGGGTTGTTGGCCTGTTGGTAGGTTATTCTACATGGTTCTTGAAATTATAATTGAACTTTAACGTTGTTTACATATTATTTATTTATCGTATGGTGATTATTTAAACAGAGTGACAGTGAGCAGATTTTCGTGAAATTTCATTTCACTTAATTGCTCGATAGCATCGCCATCTGTGGTGGATCAGAGAATTTTTCAAAACTTCATAGTACTGTGTTCTAGGTATTACAGAAAATATTTTCTTGAACTAATGTCCCTTGTTCATTATCCGTTTAAGCCAAAAAGACATTGGTTTTTCACTCTGTAATTATTAAGTATATAATTATTTACTGTCAGACCGAGAATTTTTAAACCGAGATCATACATATGGCCAGATCTCTCATAGATTAGCTGTTATCCGCCACTTCGTACACGTGCACTACAAAGCCTGAGTGAGCGATGTAACATTACAGAGACTGACACACTGTCACCGTTAGGGTCGTTTTCAAAATATGTTATTTACCCCGAAGAAAGTATCCTATATCCATCCTTGTGATATATAGTATCTCCTTGTCAAGTTTTCATAAAGATTAATCGTAACAAACAAACAGCGAGACACAGTTAATTTCGCATTTATAATATTAATGTGCAAATACTTCTTTTTTGCTGTCATCAGTCTTCTGACCGGTTTGATGCAATCCTCCATCTCTTCCAATCTTGTGCCAAGCTCTTCATGTCTGCATATCCCTTACAATCCATGTCCTCAATTATCTGCCTCGTATATTCTAATCTCTGTCTTCCTCTACAGTTCTTACCTTCGACTGTTACCTCCACTAACAAATTAACCAATACATCATGTATCAAAATATGACCTACCAGCTTGTCTCTTCTTTCTGTAAGCTTCTTCCACAAACTTCTTTCCTCACCCATTTCCAAAACTCGCTCATTTCGTACTTTGTCTGTCTACTTAATTTTCAGCATTCTTCTGTAGCACCATATTTCAAAAGGTACCAAAATAATAATAAAATGGGGAGAGTAAGAGATTAGTAGTTTTAAAGGGTCTAAAAAATTAGTGTGAAAATCCTGCTGCTCTTTCCTTGCCCCTTCACTCCCCCTTAGAAAGACTTTGCCGATTAACAACGGTGGGTAGAAGGAGGGGGATTGCATAATCAACTGGAGAGGCTCCTATGAATACCGCTTATAAATCAAATGCATTCTGTAAGCACAACAAGAAACAGTAACAATTAAAACACTTTCTGTTATTATGGAAGAACCACATTCATAATACTTGGAGTGGTTTTTATATAAAATGGGATGACTTGCAGAGATTAAAATTTCAAAACAGAAATTTACTGTAACGTTTAGTCTAAGCGATTGAGAAAATTATCATTTACAGATGAAACCACTTACGGTGTTCCCGTCGTCAATGCTGACTCCAGAACAACTGAAACGGTACTCTGTCCAGATAAACTATATTACAAAGTAAATACTTTTTTCCCTCTTGCAAAAATTAAATAAATAAAATAAATATTTGTTTTTTGTACGCTATTATAAGTTGGAGGGTTGTCCTACTGTTTTTTTTTCCCCGACAGTGATGAACATAAGTTAATTTTCCTTTCTAAGGACTCTAAAAAAGCGCAAAGGGGCCGGTGTTGATAATATTACTACAGATGTCTTAAAGATGGTAGGATGGGACATTGTACCTTACCTTGAAACATTATTTAAATTGTTTCTGGATAATTGTTGTTTACCAGAGGAATGGAAAAGTGCGATAGTAGTACCGGTCCATAAAGGAGGGGTGACAAACAGGGTTGAAAACTGTAGGTCAATCAGCTTGACATCATTGGTGGGTAAATTAATAGAGAGATTAATATGCAACCCTATTAGAAGTGTCTGTGAGGAAAGTAAGTGGTTTTCAAGTCGGGCAACATAGCTTTAGACAAGGATATTCATGTGAATATCAGTTTGTTAGGCTATATGGAAGATATTTCTGATGAAATGGACAGGAGAGGTCAAGTTGATAGTGTAGCACTAGATCTTTCAAAAGGCCTTTGACAGAGTGAGCCATAAAATGGTGCTAAATTAAGTAAAAACTATTGGAGTTGATAAAAAGGTGATTTGCTGGGTAGAAGAATTCCTAGAAGGTAGAAAGCAAAAAGTTAGGGTATGAAATGCAGAATCAAAAGAAGTAGGAGTGAACATGCGAGTCCCACAGGGTAGTATATTGGGACCATTGTTATTCGTTATTCTAATGAATGATTGTGTTAATGGTTTACTGTCAGAAGTTATATTGTTTGCAGATGATATAATGTTATTATAAAAGGATTAAGACAATAGAAGACTGCAACCAGCTGCAGGGTAATCTATAGGCCTATAGGATAACTAACTGGGTGAATAAACATGGGATGAAGATAAATTCAAAGAATAGGCAGCTTATTAGGTACACAGATAAAAAGCTTAAGTTTGATTATGAAGTGGGGAAGGAGCTACTTATTGAAGACTCGAAATGAAAATACCTTGGCATAATATTTGATAGTAAACTTAACTGGGCAGGACACATTGGACAGGTTAGTAGGGAAAGGGTTCAAAGTCTTCTCCTGTTGGAAAGAGTTATGAGGGGATGCACTAGAGAAGTAAGGGACTTGGGCTACAAAACTTTGGTCAGACCACTGCCTGGAATATGGCTGGTGTAGTTTGGGATCCGACATTTGGGTCAAATGCAGGAGTTGCAGGAGGTGCAGAGGGAGGGCTAGCCATATTGTCCTTTGTAAATTACCCACAAAACACAATCGGTAACTAATTTGATAAAGGAGCTGAAGTGGGATTCATGGGAGAATAGAAGGAGGGTGAGGAGAATCATGGGAGTGTACAAAGCCTATACTGGTTATGAAGCATGAAATGATATTGGTGGGAAAGTTTTCTTTCGTAAGTAAAGGGTGTGAGGGACTGGAAGAAATTGTCAAGAGAAGTAATGAATTATTACCGGAACACTGAAGTAATTTAGAGTAAAAATTAGTAGAGGGGCCAAAGTAGGTTAGAAGAGGAAAGGAGAATAGGGAGATTGCCACCGGAGCCGGCGCTTCATCCACAATCTATCAATTATATTATATTACCTTCTGAGCTACACACTCTTCCAACAACACCTTTCCAATTCTTTTACGCCATCCGATTAGGGAGATTTCTCAAGAGTATCAAGAAATAAGATACCGCATATATAATGTCATCATGAAATGAGGACGAGACAGAATCTGTTCATGCTTTAAAATATATGGAAGTGTGAGGTCGGCTGCAGACTCGGCAATAATAGAATTGTGACAGAGAACATCGTTCTGAAGAGAAACACTTTTTTTTTTTTTAATTTTTTTTTTTACACTCAGCCTTTTTTCTCCTTTTCCTTGATAGCTGCTCATAGGCTAGTAGCGTAATATGTCCGTGATGGTCTGACCATTTTTTCATTAAATTTAGAATCATGTACGCCCTCATAACCGTGCATCATCACTTTCTCTGCAGAGGGACAAATCTTAACCTCCTCTTGAAGAGGAGAACTGACCTGGTTCAAATGAATTAATTGTCGTTTTGGTTCAGAGACAAAGTGAACGGCCCGGCTCTGATCCATCGTCACAGATCGTTCAGCAAAATATACTCGATATGTTCAAAGAAGACTCTTTTTTCGTGTCTACTCATTTCTTTTGATATGCTTTCAAATTATTCTGTTCTCACGGGCGGAAACCTTTTTTCATCCCAGCTTCTCTGTGAGAACGCGATGCTGGTGGTGTTCCTGGAATGCTGATATACATCCTCAGTCTGGTCAACTGTTAATCTTGTGTTTGCTTAGCACCCAACTCACGTACTCCGTCCATATTGTTTCCACTGCTCTTCCTCCTCGGGGATTATCTTCAGTGCTGGTTCTACTCCGTCTAAATTTCAGCTGTATTGTAAGGTGGCGGCACTCATGTTATAACTGTTGCCACTATATCCTCAAGAATTTTTTTTGGAAAACATTTCGTTTCCTAAGCAAATATTCTAAAATGGACTGTACATTCCTATGCTATTTAAAAAGTAATTTCCACCTGGTCGTTCAACGAGCTTATTAGACAACCTTAATGCAAAAGAAACTCTCATATTGAAAACTAAACTTTAATTTCTAAACAGCTTTTTTTTTATAATATAGTGGGAGTGTAACAGTCTGAAGTATTTATTGGAAGATTCGTCAGGGGAAATTCAGTGCTTGTTAGTTCGAAATAGTAGCTTTCAAGCTTTGAAGCCATATCTTTCAGTAGTATTAGCTTACGATGATTTAGGCGGATTATTCATATTTATATTTTAAAAGAGGAAAATTTTGTACAGTAATGAAACATGTTACTTCAATTTTTTTTTTCCACAGAAATTTAGTCCTGTACAAGCAAGAGCGGCCGATACGGGTGACCCGTGCGAAATAATAAAATGAGCCTTTGAGAATCTTCCTTTAATGATGACACGAAACTGGTATCTGAAGTGTATATTAAAGGTCCGCGCTCACTACGGCGGGCCGCATCGCGTCGCGTCGCATCGCAGAAATGCGTCTGCAATCGCTTACATTGATTCTAATGGGGTAACGCACACCACGAGGCGGGTCGAGTCGGGGCGGGGCGGGCCGCGTCGCGTCGCACGGCCGGATCGCTTGGCCAGGCGTATTTTTCCGCCTGTGCGCTTCGATGCGCTCAGTCGCGACCGGGTTTGCGATAGGAGCTCCATCGGCAGTGACTGACTTTTGTAACTTGTGTGTTCCTATTTCTGTGAATTAACTACATTACTTCAACAAAATTAGCTGCAAATTTGCACGCAGGATGGTGGATGATTTCTGAAAAAATATAAGTAATTACAATCTGAAAATTTAATTACTTTATGAAATTTAATAAAGATTAAAAATTATAATATTTCTAGCTCGTGCTCACTTGTTCTTTGCTTGTATGTTTTAACTTAAACTATTCAAACGTAATGGATAAAGAGCACTGCATCTCATTAGTAATGACATTCAAAGAGTTTTATGATTTACAAGACGCAAAATATAATAATAAAAAATAATAATAATAAAAAAAAAAATAAAAAAAAATTTGGGAGGAAATAGGAAACTATATAAGAACGAAGTCTTTCTCGGCGTTGAGAATGTATAAACTGCTCTCGGGTGACCAGAAGATGGCGGCAATGAATCTAGTCGCCGAATATCGTGTAGCAACGCACTCTTGACTCGGCTAGTCACCCGAGAGCAGTTTATACAATAGGAAACTAGTTAAAACAACCAGGTATAATGTCATGTTTCGTATTTTTTGTTTATTTTACGTGTGTATTATAATTTTCTATCACTTTCTTCGAATGCCGCTTCTAAAGCTTCGTGTTACCAACTAACCTAATTGTTTAAAAATATTTTGTGAAATTATTCCAAATCTTAATGATTTCTGATGTAACCTAGAAACTTGTGTAAGTCAAGTATTGAAATTTCTATGTTGTCATTTTCGTTCTTACCTTCTGCAAACCCAATTCAAATATCGTTAATCAAAAGGTTATGAATGTAGCACGTGGCTAGTATTACTTTATTTATCTTATTAGGTAACACCGACATTCTTCCTTCACAGATTTGAAACCTTCTACTTATAACACCAAAGCAGTTATCGATCACCCTCCATAGTTTATTGAGCCTGTAATTGAAAGTTCGTTTCTCTTCATTTCATTTTATCTGATATTCTGAAATAGGCATCATATCGAAAGGGGAAAAGCTTCATTTACTACTATTACATACTGCATTTTATCTCACTTGTCAACGTGAAAATTCAGTTTTCTTGCAGCCATTGCCTCACCTAAATTGTTGTGGCTAAAGATTTTGCCGTCTTAATTTTTTCCCAACCCTCCGGCAACAAAAATACAACTGCAACTGCAAGAGCTATTAAAACCATGAAAAACATTCATTTTTCTGCATTAAAAATAAAGAGAACCGCAATTCTGTAGAACTGTTGTAACATGTTTGCCACCTAATATGCCTAAGAAATGCGGAAAATTCCTTTTTAAATTAAACCCATTGCCTTTTCTGCTTAATTTTCTTCAATGAATATATAAAAATAAGAGCCCTTTGTCTGATGTGTCCATTTGCTGTGCAGAAGCGGCTGAATAATCGTCGAGAACCGAAGGCGGCGACAAAAAGAAATGCGACTCGCTGCGTCCAGATGTGCGTTACAGCATTTTCGCTCAATGCGATGCGACCCGATGCGATGCGATGCGGCCCGCCCTAGTGAGCGCGGACCTTAAGAAAGCGAATAAGCAATTTCTCTTAATCTGTCCTGAACTCTCCCTGTAAAAGATCGGCTTCAGGTTATGAAAGTCCACACTTTGAATCTTTGCACTACGAAGACCACTACTGAACAAATTTGCAAAATTGTTCGTGTAACCAGAGAAATACCCGTGGAACGAATATTGCTCTATGTGTCAGGGCTATCGATAGCTCTATGTTGTAATTGTAGGCTTATATTCAGTATGGTTTGAGTTAATGACACCGACTATTATGATTACAAGGAATTAGCTGTTTCCTGTAAACACTTAGGCGAGTTTTGGCATGATGTCTCGTTTTTGTCTCAACAAAACACTTTTTAGAAGTACTAGAAAAGATGGTATCAGTCTCTTGTCTGACATAAGAATAAACGTTTTTCAGTAAATGATTACGGTCTAATTGATGCTGCACATTAATACTACGCAGACCTCGGAGGTAATTTCATGCTGATGCAAAGATATTTAAACTTTAAGAAGTACGAAATAAGAAAGAGCCATTAAACTTTCATTAACAAGTAGGTGATTTTACAAAAGTCTCGGCAAAATACATAGTGGTGACATATGCGACAGAGACAAGCGTCGAAGATATTAAATATTTATAAAAAGCTCCAATATGGTTCATGTTTTTTTGTAAAAGCTTGTTGCTTTCATAAGTGTGTGTTTCGGATTTAATATATTAAAATAATAATATATCAATTAAATTTGTAAATACTGGCTATCAGAAGGATAAATTGCCAATCAATCTTTGCGAGTAGCTCGCGATCATTCGAAATAAAATTTTGATAGTACTGTACGTACAGATAAATAATAATAATAATGTCAGGGAAATAAGATCCCAAATTGATGCCCTTAAATCCTCGTATTTCCATCCTGCTATTAGGAACTGTAACACTAGCGAAAACAGTCTGTGTATAAATTGTGCCTACCCCTCCGAGCAGACCACAACGTCCAGCCAGCCGACAGGAAAATTTGTAGAGGTAAACTCGTTGGAGTGGGGATAGAACAAAGTGACCTTGAGCCGCCTATGTTAACTGAAGGCACTATAAGTATGCCCCTTAACCCCCAGCTTACACGCTTCCCTTAAATTATTATAATGAATATTTTATTCGAAATGCGCAGTAAAGTGTGCAGCAACAACAAAAGACAGTTTTCTGAAGCGCATCTTGAAATAGCATCAAAACGCCAATCGGCCATCGAAAATTTCCTTCCTGTTCCTTATCAACAGAGCCATCTTCACTGTCAATGAACCGCAAAACCGTAATTTAAAGAAGAAAAACTGTATGTATCGTGTCCATTATGTCTCCCCGAGTCAACGTGTTTCTATATACAACACCATATTGGCAAACTACACTTTTTAGAAATATTAAAATTCCTTTTTGCGTTACTGCCGACTAGATCCCTATATTTTTCATCAACACAAAACATCTATTACATAATCAGGAGTCAGCTAGCACAATGAAATTTTCTAATATGTGTTAATATGCTTAGAATTAAGGGGAAAAAATCCACAGAGAATGTTTAGGCATTCTTGATATGATGTCCTGACAAGTAATTATATCGTTGTTAGATTTATTACGAATGTCTCGCACCCACTTGTATTTCAGTGCACTAAAATTCGTTTCTCCAGTACTGTGCTCTATACGTTCAACTTGAAACCTCCCATTGTAATAATACATCCTTACTGCGGTGCTGAATTATATAGCCACTTATTTTGTTTTGTGTCTATCAAAAGTCAAGAGTTTTTGTTTAGTTTGGTCTTGACGACATGGCAGTAATTATTTTATTATTGCCATTACTTCACGATTCACTAAAGTGGTTGTGGAGGGTGCATTGAACCTATCTGAATGTGTAATAGTTTGGAAGGGATATACGGGATATGGCAGGAATGGCCTGGAGCGATCTGGGAAGACCATGGAAAACTCAGATCAGGATGGCCGGAGCAGTTTATCGAGACCTACTTCTGTCGGATTCTACGTTTTCTCGCTTGATACACCCTTCCTATTCCATTCCCTAATCGCTTGTGGGAAAAAATGAGTATAGAAATGAATAGATTCTGCCACTGGTTTTTTTTAGCTTATTTTCTCTGTCATTCATAAAAATGAATGTTACTGGTAGTAATATTTGTTTGCTGTTATTCCGAGATAAGTCAATCGCAAATTTTTCAATTAGCTTCTGTTGAGAGCAACGTCTTCGGTGTTCCAGGTCTTCTCCACCTAACTCCTTCAACATCGCACTTACGCTTTCCTTCCAACTATATATACCTATCTCGAATCGGGCGGCTCTCTTCGGACCTTCTTCCATGCCTCCATTAACCCCCTTTGATGGGGACCCCATACAGAACAACAATATTCTAAGTGAGGACGCACTAGTGGTTTGTATGCATTCGACTTAGCTTCCAGTGTGCACTGTTTTAAATATCGACCTAGAAATCGGAACATATGATTTACTTTACCAATTAGAGGGTTGATTAGTCAATTTATGAAAGACGCCAGTTGGGGATTGACGGAGGATTATAACACCTCGGCATTATCACACCTGGGGATTAGAACATCGCGCCAGGTTTTTTTATTATTATTTTTTATCTCTACCAGTCAGCAAAGATGAATTGGGAAGTCAGAGGAATCCAGAGCTGCACTAACAGTCAACGTTGTGCTTATCAGGCAACGCAAGGTCGCGAGAGTTAGCAAGAGGAGCCAGTGACGACAATTACGACGTTGGTTCCTAGGGGCGAGTGGAGTGGCATTGTGGAGCACACGTGTCCAGCTGTTCTTGTTTTCAATTTTACATGGTTTTCCGAGAGCACTGCAGGCGAATAATCACCCTTAATGATGCAAGATCGTAAAAACGTGATATTCATACTGGGTGTCTACAGACAGTACAGATGAGTTCACACAATCCGGCGGTACACATGTGAACACTTCATTTCAATTGTACACCAGGAAAGTATAATTTTGTAAAGGTAACATTTTTCTTAAGCAGTGTTATGATTTTATATTTTTGAATATTAAAAAAATACTTTTTTTTAGTGTGTATCTTTATTTGTGTTCTTTTTCTATCCCCCGCCAACCTAACCCCGTGAGAGTAGGCAACTAGCCTTGCCACAGTGTAAGTTGGCACACTTTACTTTGTTAGTAATTGTTTCTTAGAAATACAAATATTAAAAATAGGTATGCTTTAATACCTGGTAAATGTTAACAAAGAAATTTTCTTTAAAAAGTGCATCTAAACAGTTTTGGAAACATTTACCGAAAAATTTATAAAAATAACAAAGTAAAAATGTAGCCAACTAGCTCCAGAAATTTAGTCTACTATCAGAAATTACTATTTTTAAGGCTGAATGAAACTCACATCATGGAGCGCATAAATTATTTCGAAAACATTAATGACTTCCAGTAACCTTAAGTGGCAGTAAGGCTTTGTCCGCGAGCCTTTCGTCGGGTACCGCCGATTACACACTGGTTGTAAACTTGCTCTCTCACCTGAAGAACGTGCGGGTGGCATGTCGACAGGAAAATACCTCACCCTCGCATTAAATAAGGAACAAGTATCTGATGTTCTAGAAACTTCAATGAGTCACTAGTTGCTAAATACCGTAGTGTTAATAATAGGAGTCGGAATTGTCACTCTCATTATGGTGAATTGTTTCTTGGTCATCCTTCATATAAAAATGAATTTTGTTTGTTTGTTGGTTTGTTCGTCTTCTGTTGGTTCCTATAGCAGTCATCCGATTGCAATTAAACGTGTACGTGCTTGGGAAGGTTCCTGACCATACCTTCTTTTCCCCTCAATGTTTTCCAGTGATCTTTGTATAAACTCACTGTTTTTGACCGATTTCGATAAAAAAATTCACGCGTCTACTATAAAACAAACAAAAAATTTCTGTCTACATTTGTTTTGCAAAACCCAACCCTTCTCCACCTTTACAACAACTCCTTATTTTTGCAACGTTCTTCATACAAATCCACAATTTTTATCCGATTTTGATAGTACTTAGCACGCGTATTCTTCGAAAGAAAGCGGTCTGGTAGCTCAGTGGTTAAAGCCCTTGCTTCAAGATCATCCTGTCCCCGGTCACAGGTTCAGATCCTAGTGGGAGCAGGGATTTTTTAGAGTTACATTTGATCATTTGAACTACGCCGGGACGTTCTGTGGTTCGATTTCCACAGTAAACTGTAGGTCCCAGAGGAAAGTAACTAGCCGTCCTGCCTCTGACCCAAAGCTTAGAACACCTCCTGTGGGAGGATTCAATCAACCTTCGGGTTGTGTACTAAGTTAGCATTTTACTTCAAAACAAACAGAAAATAAATGTCTATTTTCGGTAATTTTATTTACATAAACCCACAACTTTTATCCGGTATCGACGGAACATTCCACAAGTATACTTTAATCTGTACTTGCTTTGAAAAACCTAATCCCTCTTCTAAATTCCTTTACGAGAACGTAACTTTTTCAACGATGCCATTATACCATTTGAAACAAATAAACATGAAAGAGAATTTAACCATCAAAAATGAAAACAACTGCGTCAATCTGTTGCTTATATTCCAGCTGTTCATAATTGTTCTGCAGCAAAATCATCAAGCGCTGAATTATTAAGTGGACTGGAACCATTAATAGTTTGGTCTTTTGGATCTAAAGTTATGTACGTTCTAACTTATAGATGGAAAAATGATTAGTAAATGGAGCGTATGGTTATGTTGAACATATTATTTATGAAAAAAATCTAAGTCCGCCCGATCAAATACCACAAGTGACAATGGTTCGTTCTGAAAATTATTTTCATTCAACTTTTGAAAATAATGGTTGTGATCCGGTTCCAGCAACAACTTAATTTTGTAAAAGAGGAAAACAATTTCCGTTACAATTAACTTTCGCAACGACAATTCATAAATCTCAAGGTTTAACACTGGATAACGTTGTTATAGATATTGGAGAAAAAGAAACTTCCATTGGTTTCACATATGTTGTGTTATCGAGATAAAAACGTTAGAAGGCTTAACATTAAATAGAAGATTTTCTTATGATAGAATTAGTAATATTAAAAATTCGAGTATGCTAAATAAAGTTTAGAAAACTGGAAGAAACTCGAATGAGAAATTATGTACAGGGTTAAAAACAAATTAAATAAATTGAATTGTTTCTTTTTTAAAAAATATTTATAGATTTCGTGTTATTATAAATATGTCTATTTTTTCTCAATAAACTAAAAATACTATTTTTGATAATACTTAGTGATGTTTAAATATTAACCTTCTATTTATTATTAAGCTTTCTTTATTTGTATTTATTATTTCTAACAAAAATACTTCACCAGCCACCACAAAGCCGTGCTTTTAGCTAGTTAGCAATAAGTATTTAAACACAGTAGCTGCTATCAGGAGCACTATTAGGCTCTTTGGCGAATATGAAGAACCAGAGTAAAGAACTATTTCTACTTCAAACTTTCAACGTGATTATCACAATCTCCGTATTACCGGTCTTTTTTTCAGCTAGTTGTGATACGCAAAGTAATATCAGGCTTTGAACGCTTAATTTGGAGTCAACTGCACACACTGATCAACGTTTTGAAAATGACTGACTGAAGTGAGAGGTGCAGTAGAAGTAGTTACACAGCAGTCTGTCAAAGGAATACAGTGGAGAAAACACCTTGAGCGTAGTTGAACACACCGTTTTCAGTTTAATGGCGAGGCCTTGAAAGGAAAAACCAATTTCTACTTCCATCAATCTAAAACTAAGGGCTTCAGAGGCTCAAAATCAGGATCCAATATAAAGTAATGCATAAGTGAAAACGTCTATGTTGCTTTTAAAGCTGTTAAATACGCTGAAAGTGAAAAACTTTCTGCAGTCTCGTAGCTTAATACGAATTGCGAAACTGCAAACTATCACTGATTCTAGTGACCACGATGATGACGAGCCGTAAAGCCCTAAAGAAATCTATAAAGCTATATAGCGCTAGACAATTATCTTTCACAATCTCTCCCCTCCCCCAGACAAATTTTCAACGGGGTATGAAAAATAAAAAGGAAGAATTGTTAGTTTGGTTATATGACAGAAAATTCCTAGCTGAGGGGAGGCGAAAATAGTTTGTAGGATCACCTGTTTATCTTTAACAGTAATACTTTTTTGTCGGCACAGCTATTTTCATCAATACTCATCTCGTAAACAGAGTGAGAGAAGTGTTCAATGAATCCAAGAAGTCTGTACACAGTACGTCAGTACGTATGGTGAGAGAGCATACATTACTGCTAATAGTGATTCTTCGGTTGGATGGTAAGGTAAAACTTGCCAGACACCTTTGTATCCTTCGTAAGAATAGGCCTGAATGCACTGGCTCCAGGATTTACCCATCTCTCAAGCACAACACAATTATTTACATGTTCAATGACACTTCAGCCAAATATCAAGGTGTTACAGTAGAGAGACAACGCACGCCACAGGTACAGCTACGCCTGGGAGTCCGGGAATGGCACAGAAATTTACTGTATTTGGTCTGAAACGAAGACGTGGTTCGAAAGTGATGCGAATACACCTTCTGCGTGCTTGAAAATCGTAAATGCATTTTTTTTTAATTTTACTTGATCGGGAGTCGAACTGTTATACTCGGGGCGACAATGCTGATATTTCAATTGAATTCCCTCGTCACTTGCAGCATAGCGGACCTTTATGACATAATGTAACACGAGGTTAAGGACTCCAAGTTACTTTAAGCTGCGCATGCACGAGCAACAAACTTGAGACACACTGACCAGACAAAACATTATGACCACCTACCTAATAGCCGGTATGTCCGCCTATGGCACGGATAACAGCGGTGACACCTCTTGCCATGGAAGCAATGAGGCCTTGGTAGGTCGCTGGAGGGAGTTGGCACCACACCTGCACACACAAGTCACCTGATTCCCGTAAATTCCGGGAAGGGAGGCGATGAGCTCTGAAATCACGTTCAATCACATCCCAGATTTGTTCGATCGGGTTCAGATCTAGCGTGTTGGGGGGGGGGGGGGGGCAGCACATCATTTGAAACTCGCCACTGTGTTCCTCGAACCACTCCACACTTCTGGCATTGTGACATGGCGCATTATATCGTTAAAAAATGCCACTGCCGTTGGGAAACATGGTCGTCATGAAGGGGTGTACGTGGTCTGCAACCAGTGTACGATACTTATTGGCCGTCATGGTGCCTTGCACGAGCTCCAAGGAACCCATGGATGCCCACGTGAATCTTCCACAAACCATAATTGAGCCGCCTGCAGCTTTTCTCCATCCCGCAGTACAGGTGTCAAGAAGCTGTTCCACTGGAAAACGACGGATTCGCATCCTCCTATAGGCATGAGGAAGAAGGTATCGGGATTAATCAGACCATGCTGCGCTCTGCCACAGGTTGCCGATGTCGTGGAGTTAACTTCGGCACATGCATGGGTCGTCGACTGCGGAGGCCCATCGTTAGGAGTGTTCGGTGAACTGTGATTTCAGACACACTTGTACTCTGCCCAACATTAAAGTCTGATGTTAATTGCGCCACAGTTCACCTCCTGTCCTGTTGTACCAGTCTGCCCAGCCTACGACGTCCGACATCTGTAATGAGGAGTGGCCGTCCAATCCCTCGACGTTTGGACTTTGGTTTCGCCACTTGTTGAAAACACTCACCACAGCACTCCTTGAACACCCGACAAGTCGTGCAGTTTCCGAAATGCTCGTGCCGAGCCTACGGGGCATCACAATCTGCCCTCGGTCAGATTGAGACAGATCGCGCGCTTTCCCCATTCTAAAGACGGATAGCACGCTCACTGATACTACATGCACCGTACGTGTGTCTGACTAGCAGTCGCTTCTTGTCAGGTGACGCTGCTATCGCATGGGCGTGTTTATATCGGTAGTAGGTAGGTGGTCATAATGTTCTGGCTGATCAGTGTATTTTAGAATCAACTTGCTTATCTGTTTACATTGAGGCAATCACAGGCGCAAATTATTGCAGGTCACTTTCTTCTGAGAGAGGTGTCGTTTCTAATCTCAGAAAAAATGTCTCACGTGTTTACGCGGCACACTGGGCTAGGAGCTGTAACAATCGGTAACAACTACTAAGTAGCCAAGCATACCGAAGGGGAAAAAATTGTTTGCTGATGCTGTTGCAGTAAGTTTTATTACTTCTGTCGATATTACGAAGTGGTGAGCTGGGTGTTCATCAAACATTTATATCTGTGTTGATGATAGGATATTCGACAGATTGACAACTTTCTGGAATGACGGTACAGGATTTTGAGATCTTATTGCGATTATTAGGACCAAGGATTAAAAATAAAATAAAAAGACTGTTACAAAAAATGAAATGCTTTTGTGACATTGGGGTTTTTAGGAACAGGTAAAAAAAAATTACACACTAAAAAATGAAAAATCTTAGAGGAAGTTTTGTTTTCTTCGTTTCACCACAAGGAAAGGTATCGTGACAATATAAGATCGTCTAAATATAATAACAAACGGAATTTTGTGTAAATTAATGTAAATGGTTGTAAAAATAAACATGCTTTTTAGTTTTTAGTTAAACTCGTCAGTAGTTAATGGGTCTGAGTGGGTGCAAATTGTACAATTTCCTGCTTACTTCCGACGATTCTTTTTTGTATTGACATTTTCTCTCTGAAAGTGTCGGAAAATGTTTCGGCACGTTCGACACTACTATGGACTCTCTGAGAGAAGCTAACTGACTGTTTACAATGCAAGAAAACCTGGTGTCCTACACATATTGCACAACAATTGAAAAGTGTCTAGGGTTTGCTCTCAAACGTGTTTACACGAACAGTGAGATCAGCTCGTGCAGTTAGTGTCGCAAGTTTATTGCTCGTGTAAATGATCCCTCAATAGCGACGAAACTATGACGTCACTGCAAACGAACTTCAGCGAGCCATCGAGCCGTGAAGTGAAACATCTTTGCGGGCAGCAAAGATCTTATGTACTCCACAGAACACGTAAATAACATCTACTTTCTACCAGTGTTTTGAATCCATGGTTTGACTATATTCACAACAATAAACAAGCGTACTCTCACCTGCAGTAAGTGCGACCCCAGCTCCTTGATACACGACTCTCTGGGGTTCACCACAGGCGGTGCCGCTCCCCACGCGTCACCGAGGCCTGCAATGACGTCACACACTGCGTCAGTACTTACAATTACATCACTATTATTATTATTTGCATTAGAGGCGGGAAAGGACGGGGGTAAGGAACGGGAAGGAATTCGTCCATAGCCTTGTGAAGGAACCATTACGACAGTTGCCTCGCGTGATTTGTGGAAACCATGGAAAACACACTTCTGGATGGCACGACAGGGATTCTAACCCGCGTCCTCCCGAATACGAGGCCAGAGCATTACCACTCACCCACTACGCTCGGTCTCTGAAAACTATACGAACATGATGCATCACTGTGGAAAATCACTAGGACGAGAATATTTCTGAAATACCCTTATGGAATTTATACAGGGTGTTACAAAAAGGTACGGCCAAACTTTCAGGAAACATTCCTCACACACAAACAAAGAAAATATGTTATGTGGACATGTGTCCGGAAACGCTTACTTTCCATGTTAGAGCTCATTTTATTACTTCTCTTCAAATCACATTAAACTTGGAATGGAAACACACAGCAACAAAACGTACCAGCGTGACTTCAAACACTTTGTTACAGGAAATGTTCAAAATGTCCTCCGTTAGCGAGGATACATGCATCCACCCTCCGTCGCATGGAATCCCTGATGCGGTGATGCAGCCCTGGAGAATGGCGTATTGTATCACAGCCGTCCACAATACGAGCACGAAGAGTCTCTACATTTGGTACCGGGGTTGCGTAGACAAGGGCTTTCAAACGCCCCCATAAATGGCGGTGAATCGAGGAAGTACAGTACATACTAACGAAACTAAAATGAGCTCTAACATGGAAAGTAAGCGTTTCCGGACACATGTTCACATAACATATTTTCTTTGTTTGTGTGTGAGGAATGTTTCCTGAAAGTTTGGCCGTACCTTTTTGTAACACCCTGTATATCAATCTGAATGTACCACACGCTGCATAAGAGGTCGTTGCCTTCCTTCGCGTATGTGTGCAAAATACATGTGCTGTGCTATGTTGTGTTGGAAATGTACACGGCATACTTTACCACCACGCTTGAAATTCAATTCGCCTGACGAAATAAATTTCTTCCGCAGAACATTCTGTTATATTTCTAAGATTTTGTTAGTGGACACTGAACAGCAGATTTTAGGGATAAAAGGCGCTAATCTTATAGCCTTCTGTACGACAGTTATTCTAGTTTTTTTCCTGGATTCAGTAAAACAGTAATTATTTGGAGAACAAGCTACTTAGAAAATCAAGCTACAGATGGATTCGGCCAAAGTTGGTCTCTTTCGGAGTAACTTAACAGCTTACGACCGAGCGTGGTGGATGAACGGTTAACGCTCCAACCTCGCATTCGGGAGGATCCGGGTTCGTATCCCTGTCCGGGCATCCAGATTTTGGTTTTCCATGGTTTCCCCAAATCACTCCTGGCGAATGCCGGGATGCTTCCTTCAAAAGGCCATGGCCGAATTCCTTCCTGTTCCTTGCCCTTAGTCCTTTACCGCCTCTAATGACCCCGACGTCAACGAGGCATAAAGCCACAAAAAATACAGCATAGGTTCCCAACCTTCTCGTTTTTACAGAAAAAGAAATACTGATTCCCCTTCATTTAACAAATAATGTAACTCATAATGGCTTTTTGAAACAGTGATTCAATGGCGTCTTTCTTAGGTGACGTGTACAATATGATGTATAGGAAAACAAGCACAAATTTTAAAAATTATTTTGTTAAAAGATATTAATAACATTGACGTATTGTTTACCAGTTGATTAACAAACACATATTATGAAAAAATATTAGTAACTAGAGGGCTGGACTGGGTGTAGGGACACTAATTTTTCGATATTAATGCCTTATTTCTGAATCAACAATCTTAAATCGCCGCTTTCCACTATACATAATCTGTTTCTTTTACTAGCTAATACATTGCGGACGACTCTAAATCCTCTTTTGGTTACATTTGATCACGGGAATGCAATTTAAATCTTCTTTAATGCATCCCTTATAGCCAGACATAGTACTAGGGGGGTGGTTAGTCCTCAACGTCCCCAAAAATTTACCTTGGACAAGAAACGCCTACGGGAGGTGGGTACCTCTTCTCTACAAACTCAGGTAGGTCGTATTGTATTTGTTCAAACGTCATGCCATCGACAGCAATGGCACTATCGTCGGTGTATACGTATTGCTTATTAGTAGTACCTTCTGGTAAGTTTGATCGTTTCTGTACCAACTAAAGGTAATGAGAGCTACCACACTACCCATTCTTCATCTTCTGCTACGTTGCTTTCAAATTATGTTGTAAGATACTTGTCACGTTCATGATCTTGATATTTCTGTAACATAATTGTAATTACGTCAATCATATTCTTTCTAATTCTTGAACGCGAAGAAAATTTACGAACGATTCCAAACTCTAATCGATAAAAGCAGTATAGTTGTTCAGTATTCTATTATTGCCCAAGCTATACACAATTAACTGCGATAAAGCACGTGCTCCGGCAGCAATTTTCCTACACAACTATTACGGCATCTGACGATTTTATAGCATAAATTCCTTCAAAGTCTGATCTAAATTGTTTAGCAAATCTCTCGGTAATTTAACTCACTCTCAGACTTCCTTACCTACAAAAGAACATTTCGCCACTCCCTTATGCATGATATCAGGTGCTTCCTGCACAGATATCCATCAAGGACGTAGCTCCAATACAAGCATGATATGCTCCCGGCTTTCATAACTCGAAGAAATTTATGTTTGCAGGAGAACAATAAAAAAAACTGTGTGATTTTATGAAACCACGAAGCAAGTGAAACATTTTTAAGCATTTAACGGAAAATTTTCGGAAAATTATTCTATTTAGGGTATTAAAATTCCGTTCTTAATCTTAACTTAATAATTGGAAAATGGGAATGATAATGGGAAATTAATAGTAAACAAGATATCCAACTATATATTTTAATTTCAATCTATGTATTAGAGTACGGAATACATAATAAATACAATCGCACGAATAAGTGAGAATGTAAATTCTAATCGGTCAACTGATGCGAGCTATGGGCACCGCCATATTGGCCTTGGGTTCTCTGCCGAGCGCCTTTCACTTTATCCCCACTCCGCGGCCGGCTGTAATGCGACATGCGATAGATGGACGAAGAAATAACACTTCCTGTGTTAGGAAGAGAAGATTAGAAAGCACCCGTCAGTTGCCGATTACCTTGCTTTACTTTAACTGTAGTCGACGCCAGACAAATCTCAATTGATTAGTAGAGGTTTTCAGTGTGGAAATCGCAATCGTATAACGAACAAGTCTGGTGAATGGAACGTCACCTCTGGTTTCTCGCCCTAAAGCAGTTCTGCCTGGTGGGCCTCAGTTTAAGAGAAATCGGGGATTAAAAAAAAGTGCTTAAATTGTATGTAAATGAGCTATACTTTTACGGAAGACCGTTAGTTTATAATGTCTATTTAGTCGTGGTTGTTAAGGCGCAGTGATCAGATGTGATGGGTTCGGAATTCGATCCCACCAACCCCGAATTTTTTTCTATTTTTTTATTGCCATTCCATCTTGTATCATTAAAAATTTGTTTGGAAACAAAATCTACAAAAATTTTATTTTCCTTTGACAAACACGCAAATATTAGGATGGAATAAATCATAAAAACATTTGAAACAAAAATTACGTGCACACCAGAAACATTTTATGAAGGATATGTTTTCACAGTCACATACAGTATTTATTATTGATTTGGGAAAGCAGGTTCGCTAACATTTGCAAATTTTGGCCTTTTAATCGTTAATTTTGAACCATACCAGGAATATTTTATCATGTCATAAAATACAGGTGGTCGCAAATTGTGGTGAATGAGAGAATATATCTTAACAGCATCTTCACGAGAAGATATTGCATGGTTATCTTGCAACAGTTCCGGCGCAATTTGAAGCTTTTTTATTAGTATTTTTACCTGATGATAGAAATACACATCACATGGCTGACATAAATGCATACATTTCGGTGGCACCATCCTAATATTTGCGTATTTGTCAAAGGAAAAAAAAAATTGTAGACTTTGTTTCAAAACAATTTTTAATGCTACAACAAAGAATAGCAATAAAAAAAATACAAATAGAAAAAAAACTCGCGCGTGGGGGGATCACACCGCCTCAACGAGCACGGCTAAATAGACATTATAAAGTAACGGTCTTCCGTACAAGTATGTCTCATTTACATACAATTTAAGCACTTTTTAATCTCCGATTTCTCTTAAACGGAGGGCCACCAAGCAGATCTGCTTTAGGTCGAGAAACCAGAGGTGACGTACTATTTCCCAGACTTGTTAGTTCTACGATTGCGATTTCCACACTGAAAACCTCCCCTTGTGAGTGATAATGGACATGAGGCCTCCGCACTAGGCCACATCATACCTGCGCGCATGCGCCTGGCCGGCTGTAATGCGACATGCGATAGATGAACGAAAAAATTTGAGGCGATAAAATAAAAGTTTCACTTTAAAATCGTCATTGTAAGCTCTTACTTCAAATTGATTAATAAACAACAAAATAATTAACCTTAAAACCCATAATAAAGTAAATTTGGTGTTCACAGTGCCAGGCCATTAATCGACTTGTCTCACAAGCTGGTATGAAACGTCAAATAAATTTGTTACGTTTCATGGGGATTTTTTCGCTAAGAAAATTTTCTTAAAGTATGACCTAAATAAGGAATACAAGCGCAAATAATACAGGGTGTTACAAAAACTTTCAGGAAACATTCCTCACACACAAACAAAGAAAATATGTTATATGGACATGTGTCAGGAAACGCTTACTTTCCATGTTAGAGCTCATTTTAGTTTCGTTAGTATGTACTGTACTTCCTCGATTCACCGCCCGTATTGTGGACGGCTGTGATACAATACGCCATTCTCCAGGGCTGCATCAGCGCATCAGGGATTCCATGCGACGGAGGGTGGATGCATGTATCCTCGCTAACGGAGGACATTTTGAACATTTCCTGTAATAAAGTGTTTGAAGTCACGCTGGTACGTTCTGTTGCTGTGTGTTTCCATTCCATGTTTAATGTGATTTGAAGAGAAGTAATAAAATGAGCTCTAACATGGAAAGTAAGCGTTTCCGGACACATGTCCACATAACATATTTTCTTTGTTTGTGTGTGAGGAATGTTTCCTGAAAGTTTGGCCGTACCTTTTTGTAACACCCTGTATAATATTATATGCGCTGCAGTTAAATGGACAATTTTACGAGGCACAAGGAAATGTGTGTGTGGGTTGTTTTTTTTTTCTTTAGAGGCGGGAAAGGACTGGGGCAAGGAATGGGTAGGAATTCGGCCATGACCTATTGAAGGAACCATTCCGGTATTCGCCTAGAGTGATTTGGGGAAACCATAGAAAACCAAACTCTGGATGGCTTTAATTCTAATGCTAAGCGGATTTACAGAATGTCGAATGATGTTTCTATCTGATTTTTCGTTTTTCATTGTTTTTATATAGTCTCTCTATTGTATGGTGGAAGCCGTGCCGAGTGTTGAATTAAAGCTGACATTTGTAGTGGAGCTAGGCCGACCTTGCACGTGCAGTCTGTTGCATTCTCCAAATGCGTTGAAGCCCAACTGGAAATGACGACACAGCAGCGCGTTTCTAAGTAAGACAAGGGCAAACAAGAGAATGTTTTCAAGTGTGGCACGCGCACGGAATTAAAACAGAACGTGTCGCGAAATGGGACGCAGGTATTATGTCGCATCAGCTACCCTTTCGCTTCCCACGCGAGTAAACACGAATTAATCCCAAAAATAATACAGTATTTGAGTTCTTATGTCGCGTGAAACGACAGCATACAACATAGATAAACGACAATCGGCGTATATTATCCGTTTAGCAAAAATGCCAAAGGGCCCAAATTACATTCCTGAGCCCCCCTTAAATCTCCGATCAACCATAGGAAAATCTGAAGCTGTATGTCTATGTTCGGAATATCATTCACTTGCGTTGCTTAAAGTGGCACTCTATACTCAATCATTGCTGTGACTGACCACCGTAAATCTCATTCATAACGCTAGAACCTAATATATCTAATGACAATATCTCACTATTGATAGGGTCTACCATTGGCATTAGTTCATATACTTCTGGAAACAGACAACAATATGTTTATTCACACCTTTAATTTCAAAATGTCGTCGTGTATCAAGAGGCTCATTTTATTAGTGATTCACGTTGCTTTCGCCCGTTACGTTTCACTGTTTTCCTCATTCTACGGCTGTCTTCATTATCCTGTAAAGCATCGGTGTCTGAACTTTAAGCTGACCGTTTTTGTTTAATTATCTCAAGGGTATCGCATTCTTCGTCCAAAATTAAAATTAAAATTGGTTAATTGTTTATAACTTAAGTAAATCTTACGCTTCGCTTAGCCGGCGACGCTCAGATTTGGAAAATTTGCCATAATTATTTTCTTTTCAGTTATAAGTGGCGCGTTATGATAATATTTTTGTTTGGATGATACAGATTAATCAGTGAGATAGTTTTGGGTGAATTGTGACACAGTAATCCTCGTGAGTTTCACAATGAGAACGTTTAAAAACGTAACACACGAATAACATATTGTCAGTTTTACTTGCTGAGACATCTGTTTTGAAAAGTTACTATTTGTATTTAACAGACTTGAACAGGGGCGGATCCAGGATTTTGGTTTGGGGGGGACTTGATCGGACTTTGGTTTGGGGGGGGGGGCTTGGCTTGAGTGAATTTTGGCTCAAAGGGCTTGCCTTCAGTGGATTTTGGTTTGGGGGGGGGGGCTTGAGTCGGCCATGGGATAGTCTTTATAACCTCCTGTGGCCTCAAATCCGTAGAGTTAAAAAAAGAAAAAATAGGTCTCAAAAGTACAATGTCGGGGGTGGACCCAGATACTTTGGGAGAGGGGGGGGTTGAGCCCCCTAGCTCCCCCCCCCCCCCTGGATCCGCCCCTGGACGTGAAGATTGTTGCCGTTGAGGCGGTCTGATGGACATAAGACTTTGTTAATTTCTTAACTAATCAATGAGGAATAATCAACCTGTCACCAAATATATTGGCAGATGCCTGATAACAATTTCAACAATCTTAACCAAATCGAACTAACTTCGGTTATATTCGTCTCTGCTGTAAAAATGACACTTTCAGCTAATTCTTATGTAGCGTGTCTTTTACTTTTTGAACATGAAACCACTTGTGAAGACCCCGCTGTCTAACAATTTAGGGTTAGGTTAGCTATGATATCAAAGATGTACCTAGTATCCCCAGCAACTCAACTGCTCAATTCATCAGAATTGTGATAGTTTGACTTTGGACAGAGATGATAACCTCTTGTCACATTACAGTAGGCTTGCCCCCTTCAGTAATTAACTTATTTTAATTATTATATTTATTCCATGCCAAGTACCGAATGCTATGAGCATCGGTGACTTGCAAGACTGACAGTTGATGAGTAGGGCAGAGTGAGAGTGTCGTCGTGCAGAGAACGTCGTGTGTATTGTTCCTCTGGTTTTTGTGAAAGTGATTGAAAGAATTGTTTCTACACTCTGAAGAATCTGCATCTTAGGATTATATAGTCACTACAAGTAATTTTACTTGTATGTGCTTTAATTACTTTTTTCTATTGGTGGCCTGGTACATTTGTGCTGTTCAAAACTGTGAATAAATCTTCGACTTGTGTTCTGCATACACGTGGATTTATTTGAAGAAACTTTTTGCTATATACGTATTGATTTGTACCCTAGCCAGACAATGGTGGCGACCAAGACTAATTAATTAACGAAGTCTGATGGACCTTACCTTAGGTGGTAAAAACTAATTATAAAGGGGACTAATTTGTAAGTCGGAAGGAACTGCTATTATCTATCCCGGCACACTATACAAATTGTTCACCGACACTCTGAAATACAGAGACATTAACATTCAGTTAGATCTTTACGGATCTTCGACGGCCGTGTCATTAGAAATGTGACAGGATTACGAGATGGGCTATACTTAGGAATAAAAAAATCGAAATTTGGGAATCACGTGGATACTTAAATTCCCATTCACAGTGGTGACGTTGTCCTCGGAGCAAAATGACTTTCTTAATATAATGACATAGTTTTTCTGTCCTCAAAGCGAAACGATTTTCTTAACATTCTCGCGTTCTGTACAGTGTATCCAAGTCATAAATATTGTTAAAAACAAATATGTCGTCAGTAACTCTAATACTTTCCAAACAGTGCTGGTATCCATGACCTCCAATGCTATTGATAATGGTTTGCTTCAACTATCATTCCTGCAATAGCTGCAACATAAATCTGCTTGCGACTAGCGTCATTATCATCGTCAGTATGCTGCTCTGAGGCAGGTTTTTCACATGGCTTCTCTCAATGTGAGTCACACCATGCACTACTTGGTAGTAAACCCGTTACTTTCCACATATATTGAATGGATGTTTTCTGCAAAACATGAACTATGCTACGTGCGTGATAAGTGTATTTTTACATAAGAACGAAGTTTTTCTCAGCGTTCAAAATTAGTGTAATGTTCTCGGTTGACTAGCCGAGTGAACAGCGTATTTACACACAATATTTCGGCGATCGGGTACTCTGTCGCCATCATCTGGTGAAGTGTATTTTTGTTTTTGAAGTGTGTAGGTTATGAGGTTGAGAATGGGTACCGTCCCAGTATTCGCCTTGATGGTGGCAGAAAACCGTCTAAACATTGCAATCAGGACTGAATGACTACGCAAGGTACAGGACTCGTACCTGGTCCCGTTGTATCTCCCAGATCCCGCGCGCAGCCACACTGGCGGGTCTTTTAAATCGACTCTTGATTTCGGATACCATAAGTCTTACACGAATTTTGAGAGATGGCAGTTTGATTGCCGGTCGAGTCCGAGGTTAAAAATTATTGTTTCATTGTTTCAGCGTTCCATAGGGAGCGTCCATAAACCATGTAGCTCCATTTGGCCTCCTGTGAACCCCCTCCCCTTTCCTGCCCACGTAGCCCAGTAGGTAGAAGACCTTGTTTCAAGGAATTTTCTGGTTTTCCCCATGACGTCATAGAGGTGGGGTGGGGACCTCCCTCCCCTCCCCGCCGCGCCGGCACCAGGCGGCAGCACCGTGCAGCGGTAACCTGAATTTATCTGAGTATTCTGTGGAGCTTAGTCGGACGCATACCCCCGCAGGCGACAACGGTTATTGCTATTTCCAGCGCGCGCCACACATGATGCGTCGGCGAGCAATGGGTGCCGTTATACACTATTCCTGGAGTGCGTACTTTCCTAGCGCAGCGATATTTCCGGGTGACGCGTTGGCTCCCGTTAGCCGCTATTCCTGGAGTGTGTGTGTACTGGGACCTACTTTCCGCAACACAATTTACCGTTCGTGACAGGGTATAAATTCTGTGCCAAACTTCTTCTCAGCCTCATTGATCACCAGTATCTTACAGAGTGAACATCATGGATCGAGTACTGACTGCTGAAGACATCGAACAGTATTTAGCAAATGGTGAGTGAATTTTCTATTATTAATTATTATTATAATTATTATTATAAATAAGTATGTTTTATTTTAATTTTATTTTATAGGTCTTCCAGCCATCTCGCAACTAATCAGTGATGAATTTGTAGATTCACGATCGGTAACCATGGACAACCTTGAGGTGCGGTACAATCTTGCAGGCGGTAAGTGATTAACATTGTAAATTATTTTTCATGTGAATACTTAGTGCATATGCTTGACATTATTTATTTTGTTGTAGATGTGAGTGGAGGTCCTTTGCCTGTGATTAACAATCAGGAATTGATGGATTGTTTTACTACTGGCAAGTGTTTAATACTTTAAATAATTTTTCATGTGAATAATTATTGCATATGTGACTGACATTATTTATTTTGTTGTAGATGTGAGTGAATGTGCTTTGCCTTTGATTACCACTCAGGAAATTATGGATTGTTTTATTACTGGCAAGTGTTTAATACTTTAAATAATTTTTTATGTGAATAATTATTGCATATATGACTGACATTATTTATTTTGTTGTAGATGTGAGTGGAGGTCCTTTGCCTGTGATTAACAATCAGGAATTGATGGATTGTTTTACTACTGGCAAGTGTTTAATACTTTAAATAACTTTTTATGTGAATAATTATTGCATATGTGACTGACATTATTTATTTTGTTGCAGATGTGAGTGGAGGTCCTTTGCCTGTGATTAACAATCAGGAATTGATGGATTGTTTTACTACTGGCAAGTGTTTAATACTTTAAATAATTTTTCATGTGAATAATTATTGCATATGTGACTGACATTATTTATTTTGTTGTAGATGTGAGTGAATGTGCTTTGCCTTTGATTACCACTCAGGAAATTATGGATTGTTTTATTACTGGCAAGTGTTTAATACTTTAAATAATTTTTTATGTGAATAATTATTGCATATATGACTGACATTATTTATTTTGTTGTAGATGTGAGTGGAGGTCCTTTGCCTGTGATTAACAATCAGGAATTGATGGATTGTTTTACTACTGGCAAGTGTTTAATACTTTAAATAACTTTTTATGTGAATAATTATTGCATATGTGACTGACATTATTTATTTTGTTGCAGATGTGAGCGGAGGTCCTTTGCCTGTGATTAACAATCAGGAATTGGTGGATTGTTTTACTACTGGCAAGTGTTTAATACTTTAAATAATTTTTCATGTGAATACTTAGTGCATGTGTGACTGACATTAGTTATTTTGTTGCAGATGAAATGAATGCTGTTGGCCTCACCAGTAAGTAGATAATACTTTAAATAATTTTTTATGTGAATGCTTAGTGAATATGTGATTGACATTATTTATTCTGTTGTAGATGTGATTACCATTCATGAATTGTTTTGCTACTGGCAATCATTTGGTACTTAAATTATTTTTCATGTTAATACTTAACGCATATGTGACAGACATTATTTATTATGTTGCAGATGATGTGAATACTATTGGCCTTACCAGTGTGCAACCTATGCACAAACGGAAGGCAACCCATGATGACGGTCCATCAAAAAGCATTAAAATGGCAGGTAATGTATTCATTTTTTAGACTGCTTTGTTTTCCATACTTGTAACTACGAATCTAATTTTTTGTGTCTATTTTCAGATGTTTATACGTCACCGCCAGACATGGAAGAACTATGGGGTATTCCAATACTGGACATAGCCCAACCCAGCACCAGCGTGGACATAGCCCAACCCAGCACTAGTGCGAGGAGTATTCCAGCAGTTGCAGATGATGTGAATACTGTTGGCCTTACCAGTGCGCAACCTACACACAAACGGAAGGCAACCCATGATGACGGTCCATCAAAAAGCATTAAAATGTCAGGTAATGTATTCATTTTTTAGACTGCTTTGTTTTCCATACTTGTAACTATGATTCTAATTTTTTGTGTCTATTTTCAGATGTTTATATGTCACCGCCAGACATGGAAGAACTATGGGGTATCCCAATACTGGACATAGCCCAACCCAGCACCAGCGTGGACATAGCCCAACCCAGCACTAGTGCGAGGAGTATTCCAGCAGTGGGCATATCCCATCCCAGCACCAGTCCGTGGGTAGATCCAATCGATGAGGATCTACTAGCCACTCTGTCGCCAGTAGAAGCACTTTGGGCGACAGACGAACCATCGACCCAGTGGCTGCCCAACACACCAGCAACCATTAACGCGGGTGGGGAAAAAAGGTAAGCCAGATGCTACGCGCTTGAAGCCAACTGTCAGGGCAAGTGCTTTCGGGAATAGGTTACTCCATGTTTCAGTTATAAATTCAGAAAATTTTAAAGACCCCGAAAATTATATTAGAGCATGTTATGGAATTTTTAAAGACCAAATTTCCGCGATTATTAAACAATCCTTCATCACCGGCTATAAAATGCCAGGTGGGGTTGGATTTTCTTTTCCAAATTCAGAAGAACAATGTCACTAACGTCAGCCGTATTTGTTTTATGCCAAAGATGCGAGAAATAACATTAAGCACTCACCTGGAAGAATGGTATGATGTCTATGTTCGTCAAGATATTTTGAAGAGATATAGCGAATTCCAGACCGGGATAGTGGCAAAACCCTCGATCAGATTAACGCCATCGATATCCATGTAGCTAAATTCGAACCACTGCATCGTGGGTCTTCATTTATAGCTCTGCCATCCGATATCCAAGCAAAGAAAGCAATTGTCAATGTTCAAAACAACGACGATCGTTGTTTTCTTTGGACGATCCTGGCATTTCGCGAACAGGTGAAAGTTCACGCGGAATTAGTTAGCAGGTATTCTAAAATACGTTCCAAGTACGATTTAAATTTTGCAGGCATAGACTTCCCTGTAAAATTGTCAGACATTTCTAAATTTGAGAGGCAAAAATCCTGATTATTCGTTCAATGTCTACGGCTTGGAACCAGAAAATGGAAAACATAAAGTTGTAGGCCCCCTCCATCATGCTGCAGTGAAACGCGAATTCCATATAAACATGTTGTTGATTTCAGAGGGTGAAGATAAGTCTCACTACTGCTGGATCAAGAACTTGTCGCGGTTAGTCAGATCATCAATAACTAAACACCCATATACAACACACATATGTGATAGATGCCTGCAGCATTTCGGACGCGAAG